>JANAVB010004797.1:9671772-10291772 GCA_029216955.1 Iris pallida
AATTATCTTGAAGGTAAAGGGTAAATCTTAAGATACCGTATTGGTATCCTAAGTCCTAAGATACCACTCTAACCTCTAACTCTAATATCTAATTCTAATATCTAATTTCTAACATCTACCTAACATATCCCACATCCTAACATTGCATTCTAACTCATCTTAACTCACTATCCTAACTTATTACATATCTATCTAACATCTAACATTCAACCATCATCTAATATCTAACTAACATATATATATATATATATATATATATATATATATATATATATATATATATATATATATATATATATATATATATACATATACTTATCTAACATCCTACTTATACCCTCATTGAACCTCTCTAACATGTTATCTAACCTCTCATTCTAACATATCCAAACTCATATATATACCTATATGTAAACACTAACTTAACTCTCTAACCATCTAATCCACATGACTCACTAACTCACCACTAACCCTCTACTTGCTAACATTAAGGCAAATCGACTTTGCCTTGGGAGTATCTCTTCCGGTATCCTAGGATAGCAAGATACTAACCTATCTAGTCATTACCAACCACAATCTTTTACTATCTTGGACATCAAAATCATCTTATGACATATCTTAATTCTCAACATTTACCTTAAGGTAATCTTGGTATCTTGAGATACCAAGATACTAACTTAACCTCTATCCTAAACCACAACTACTTTCCTCAATTCCCACTCTACATCTAACTTCCATCTAACTAGAATACTACTTCTAAACTAACTCTCAAATACCAACTCATACATCTACAAACTTACCCTCTAATGTGAATACCTTAACATACCCTTTATTACCATTCCAAGGTAATTCCATTACCTTAGCTTCTAACTCCCACTCTAGACTTTCCTACCTTCATTCTAAGTATTCCCCCACTCTCCAATATGGTATTTCAACTTTCTTCTAGTATCTCGATACCGTATCATGATATCTTGACACTTAAAAGTCAAAAAGGGTAAATTCTCATTACCTACTAACATGTGGCTTAGCTTATTTTCTACCACTCGAACCACTAGTTTTCTAACCAACCTACACCACTCCAACACTCACAAATTAGGGGATTATATAGTAGAAAATATGGTGGATATAGGGAGGTATATAGGAGGGTCAATTAGGGGTGTATTGGGAGGTCAAATGGGACTCAAAGTAGGGGGTTTGTTGCTGTTTTACTGCTGCTATTGTTGCTGAAATTGCTGCTGTTGCTGCTGAATTTGGGGGGGGGGGGCAGCAGCTCCCCCCTTCCATCCATTCATCCATTCACTCATTCATTCATCTATCTATCTATTTATCTATCTATCTATCTATCTATCTATCTATCTATCTATCTATCTATCTATCTATCTATCTATCTATCTATCTACATATCTATATATCTATTCATGAACACCCACACACACACACATACATGCATACTACCAACACCACCACTACTACCACACACACACACTACCAACACCATTACTACTACCACACACTAACACACTCCCCATAAAAATATACACACATACACATATACATATACTCCTAAACGACCCAAAACCTTATCCGAATATCCAAATCTTTGAAATTCTACCCTCTAGGGCCTAGACACATTCCCCACACAAGAAATCTAACTCGCGCACGCGAGCGAAAACGAGAAACGAGGCCCGAATGGCCAAATGGCCATTCTGGCGACTCCGGGGTGTCCGATTCGCGATACCGCGTGATACGGACACCAAACCTATCCGGATTTGACCCAAACTCTACCCACGAGTTCTAAATAATTATTAGAACCTATTCTAAGTACTAACTTGTCGATTCTAGTGTTGGTGCAAAAAGTTACCCATGTGTTGGAACCCGAAAAGCCTATTTTTATGATTTCTCGTAAAACGACCCCACGTATCCAAATATGGACATATACCTAGCCTAATCTCACCCAAACTAACATAATTAGGTCTAATTAGGCTAGGGATATCACCCAAACATGTCAATTTAGGATTTTTCCCAAATTTGGCACTAAACCTAGCCCGAAAGTCCCGAATTAAGTCCAATGGATTCCAAACCTCTTCTAATGGGTTGTCCTACGCCTCGGGTATCCTCTAATATAAAAATGGCACTAAATAAAAGTAATTACAAAGGTTAGAGTGAGGGTTTACCTATTGGGAGTTGGAATCCCAAGAAAAAGCCCCAAAATTGATTCTTTTTGGGTCAAGAGCCAAATATATACTTCCAACCCCTCCATGCTAGGTTCTACCTAGATAAAATCCACACATGAGAGATGAACAAGGGTTAGCACCAAGATTAGAGAGAGATCTAGAGAAATGGAAGAGATTTGACTTACTTTGGGCTTGAAATCAAAGGGTTTTGGCTTGGTTTGGGAAGGAACTCTCAAAGGAGAAGAAGAAGAACAAGATGTGAAGAAAATGAAGTGGAGAGGGGGTCTCTTGCTGCTTTCCAGATTTATGGGGTTTGGGGGTATTTGGCAAATGTCCAAAATGCCTTCCAAGGCCCCTTTGAGTCAATTTTGTCTTATGTGAAAGTTTGGGACTAAAATGGTCAAGTTTAAATAACCAAATGGACCAATTAAGTCATGTAGAATTAGTCTAAATGCACTATACTAATTAGTGGGATTTATGGGCCATGTCTAGATAAACTCTGGGTCCCAACTAGAGTCTAAGCTATTCGGGTCACTAACACAGGTCGAAATGAGCCAAAACTCAAATCCGATCAAACTAAACCCGAAAATACAATATTAAAATATAAAAATTCTCAAAATATTAAAATATAAAAAATGACCAAAATTATAATACATCAATTTAAATATTATTAAAATAATATAAAATTTACCAATTAATCAAAATCCTAAATAATTCAAAAGTCACAAAATGACCAAAATACTCTTAGCCTAAAAAGTAGAAATTAGCTAATCTAATCACATGGGTTAGACCTCCATGGTCATGGTTATTCTCTAGGCTAAGCAGCTCTAAGGTTACACTAGCCAGAGAACAAAATCACAAAACACTAATTTAATTAAATTAAAATAATCAAAATTATCAATAAATTAATAAAATGATTTAAACCTATTATTAAATAATCAATTGTACAAAAGTTCAAAATTACCCTTATTTTATAAAAGTGGTGGTTACAGATACAGACACGATTTCGACCACGGGAGTACCCGAGCACGTCCCACGTGTCGAGACCAACGTATTTGCCAAGTTTCATGAGTTAATTTGGAGTATTTTTGTTTTGGGTCGATTTGTGAAAATTGGGTTTTTTCTTCAATATAAAACTGAACAGTTTTATAGTATTTTGATTTCTGGGATTTAATCTGATAATTTCTGAGTTTATGATTCACAGATGACATTCTGAGTTTGTGGGATTTGATTGTTGGTATTAATTTCTATTTTTTTAGCAAATTATATGCATATATGGTATTTTCTTGTATGTTAGTGTGTGTATATATGGTATTTACTTGTATGTTAGTGGCTGCAGCTACTGAGAGTGTGCCTCCACCTCCTACTGTTCAGGAGGTAGTTATCCCTCTATCTGATCAGGGGGTGGTGGCACCTCCCGCCATTGAGGAGATGGTGGTAGCCTCGCCAGAGAGTCTTCCTTCATCTCCTGCCGTTCAGGAAAGAGCTGCGGATTTGCCTGAGACCGAGAGCCTTCCCCTACCCCTTGGGATGGTACTCCCTACTGTACCACCCGGAGGTTTGTTACTTGACGCAGCCCAGATGTTTAGATATTTTCAAGAGAGGCTATTGGAGTCACAGAGAGTTCATGAGGAGGCCATGAGGGAGAAAATCTAGAGGTTGCTACGTCTGCGGGACTCTGTGCTTCTAGGAGGAGAGCCTAGCTCCAAGAGGGCGAGGAGCAGTACCCAGTCCTACCCAGAGTTTGAGGAGTACCCATTTATCCAGCCTATATCATTATACCCAGCCCAATCTCCTGTTTAGCAGAGGCCAGCTGAGCCAGAGCCTATCTGTGCCTACTGCAAGAAGTCTGGATACAAGTAGAACAACTGTAGAAAGAGACTAGGATTGTGCCTATTCTGTGGTTCAGCTGCACACTGGGTGCAGCACTGCCCTGATATACCTACCCCAACCAGGGCCCTGCTTCCAGGAGGGAGTTCTAGTTCTCAGACCTAGCTGGAGGTGAGTTTTGACCTAACCTTAGTATTCCTTTTTGAGAATTTTGATGCATCACTTGCTTGTATGTTTTGATACCTTGTGATTGCCTAGTACTGTAGCATGGTTGGTATAACTAGATGAGACCCCAGACTGATATTGCATGCCATGACCCCCATAGGTTACACTTTCCAACTGTATGATTTAAGATAAATTTCTGAGACTATGATTGCTGGGGGCTTAACCTAGAAAGGGTGCGATCATCTTAATTTCGAGGACAAAATTTTTATAAGGTAGGTAGGATTGTAACACCCAGTTTTCCAGAAGAGAGTAATTTTGAAATTTTGAAATTATAATTATTATTTAATGATATTTATTTCATATTATGATTTTTAGTGATTTTTAAACTATTTAAATTCATGACATGTGATTTATGGTATTTTGCTAGTGAACAGTAGAGACTGCCTACCCTAGAGCCTAGCCATGTGATTAGGGTATTTTTGACATTTTTGGGATTATTTGATTTTATTATAATTTATTTGAATTTATGGGAATTTTTAGAATTTATTTTGGAATGGTTTGAATGAGGGTTGACTAGGTTGACTTTGACTAGCAATGATCATGGTAGACCAACCTAGGAGCTAACCCTAGTTGAGTTTGGACTTGGTGAGGTTATGTAACCCTAGTTAGACTAGAGTTAACCTATGGTTTAGTCATTTAAACCCAAGTTAGAATAGAAGGCATTTAGACACAAGTCATGACTTGTGATTTAAACCATTGATCAATGACTAGCCTTAAAGCCCATAGGCCCACACCATGTAGCCAAACCCTAACCCTAATCAGCCCATGGCAGCCAACCTAGGGTTTTCTACCCTATTTAATGCCTCTTCCATTTGTTCTTGCCTCTTTTATTATTTTTCTCTCAAGCTTTGAAGAAAGAGGTATAATCATCTTCTCCAATCCATAACTTTCCTATTTTAACTCCTTTTTGGCTCAAACCACTTGCATTAGATTCTAATTGTCTTCCTCTTGCTATTCATAGATAGTATTCTCAGGCTTGGGGCAATTTAGAGAAGTTTGCTAGCAAGAGGAACCCCCCATTTGAGGCTTTTCTTGCATTTTGACACCAATAGGTAAATCATTGTAAACACCATTAAAATTCTAGTTTCTTTGCATGTAGACCTAGCCCTAGGTGTCCTGGTTCTGTAGGTATGCCTAGACCTAGGTTTTGTGTCCATTTCGTGTCCTAAATGGACACGTATCAGCCTATAGACCTAGGTGTTTGATGAAATGTCCCAAAGGACATTTCGACCTGATTTTAGGAAATTTTTTGAATAGAAATTTAGGGTTTATTGTCGCTTATCAATTTCTGTTGGACTGAAGTGGCCATTGTGTCGTGTCGTGTCGAGATCTGGACACGAATACGCTGTTCTGACACAGTGCACATTGCCCTGCTACTCGGGGGCTATAACTCACTGTACACGACACATCTGGACACGAAATTTGGTGTGGACACTGTTTAGGTGACTGACACGAGGCTCACAAATTTTCATGGGTTTTTGTTCAGTGGTTTAGGAGAAATCCCACCCGCATCGATTTGACACTGTACGTCATACGGTTGAAAATGCGCATTGATATGCGCGTTTAATTTCGACACGGCGACACACCGACACGGTTCAGGGTGACACACGTGTAGCCCTATGATGGGTGAACACGTGGACATGTACACGAGGTCATTGGTATCACGTGTCGTGTCCATGAGAGCTTGGACACGCTGCACGAGCCTGTCTGTACACACTGGCTGATGCACACTGTTTGAATAATTTGGACACCTTCGTGTCCATTGTTTGGACACGTGGACACTCTAACACGTGCACACATTGAAGACATAACCTTGACACCACTGTACACATATGTATTGGTTTTTGGATTGATTTTGATAAATGAATTTGGTTTGGAATGGATTGCAAATTTCTGATACATTGAGAACTAGGACACTGTGTTCGAATGGATTTTATGTATTTTTTTGTTTACTGAATTAGATTGTTAAATACATATGGTACTTGTTATAGATTCATTGATAGATGTATAAATAACTGGAAAGATAAAGGGAATGGGTTGTATTCAAATTTTACTAGGTTCCGAAACTGAAAATGACTGATACTATGTACTGTTTTCCTGATACTCATGAATCAGTTTTGATTGTCTATTGAACTTCAATTCCAATTTTTTTGATTTCTAATTGTTGATCAGTTACCATTGGTTGTGACACATGTGTTAGTACCTGTTAATTCTTTTTTGTTTTTGATTAGGCTTAGGATATGAGAATGGGATATTGACATGTTGATTGGGATTCAAATGTTGAAACATTGATTTCCTCCCTTTCGAATGCTATTTAACCTGAGATCATATTCCAGTTTTCACATATAACATGTACTGATTTCCTCTTAATGAACTGTGGATTGATGAATGGTTTTGATGTCAGGATATGAATGAATGTTTCCTTTCCTATTTTTTTACTGAAATTCACTGATTTCTTTAACCTGGGAAGTATTCACAGATTTCTCATTTGACACATGATACTGTTCCACATGTTTACATGCCTTCATTGAGTTCCTTCCCTGAGATTTTAAAACCATTTCCTTAGTGAACTTGATGAATGTTGGTTTAATATTTCCTGTCACAGTTTCCATTTCCATACCTGGGATTTTATGAATGTCTATTCATGTAAACTGTAAACTAATTTGAATGAATGTATTATTCCTTGGTCAATGATTTCATGATTTGTTCTATTACAGTCGAATTAGACTTGATTTAACATGGGATTTTGACATTGGTTGAGCTTGCAATTGCATTCACTGTTATTAAACTGAATATAGTTTGGCATTTAAGGTTAGACATAATCTCAGAAACATTGTTCCTTAAATGAATTTGAGTTTTGTTTTGATAAAAATAGGTTTTGGGTTGACATTGTATTGCACTGAAATGGGAGTTTGAAATTGAAAACCGAGAATGGGTGAATTAGTTAACTTGAACATTGATTTGAAATGGGTTTTTTAGTTCAAATGATAACTAAGAATGTTAACTGTTAAGGTAGGATTAACTGAGATTAGGTTGTTAAGAAAAGGGAGATTGGTTCATTTGCTATTGAACTAAACACTGAACTGTCCTTCCTTTTGTGTGAAAACTATTTTCTGAGAATTCCCTGTTTACACACACATTCCATTTCACTGCCTTGACAACTTCCTGATGACACAGGCACTGATATTTCCCTGAACACTTGGACACTGACACTGTTTCCTGTCCACTGAAACCAACTTCCTGATGATACAGGTACACATATACACTCACACACATGTATACAAATGCATTCACTACACAGGCCACCCTCTTAGGATATCCTGTCACTGTAATCATCTCACACACATTGCTCACTGCATCCCTAGCATACTTTCTTGCTTTCTTGTACTTCACTGCATGCATATTTCACTCACTCATATTTACACATACATGTATGTAATTGACACCCTACTATTTCCCTCACACCCTTCATTCCTGTTTCCCTAAAGCTCTCACACACACTAAGCACAGAACCCTCTAGCCTAACACACACACACTTGAGCACTAGTGTTTTCCCTACATATTTATATATGTATATATACATGTATATATATATATATATATATGAGGTGTATATTCATATATGTATCCTATTTTATGTGTGTAATATATATATATTTGACATATAATGTATGTGTGATATAGATAGTGTAGCCTATGCCTTCCATTTCACCACCATGTTCACACACATAGACCCTTGCATGCTAACTTCCCTCTCTCTATTTACATAATGTAGATGAAATGTTGTATATATATGTAAGCCTATACATATATATATATATATATATATATATATATATATATATATATATATATATATATATATATATATATATATATGAATTCATTATCAATAGCTAGATGTAATGTGCCTTGGTGTGATGGCTTGTGGTTGGCTTGTATAGCCTTGTGATTGGTGTGTGATTGCTAGACTAGGCTTGGTTAGGCCTAGTGAGACTTATTAGACTTGTTTGGGTTAAGTTTGACCTAGTTGACCTAGTTTGACTAGTCTAGTTGACTAGAGTTGACCGAGTGTTGACTTTAGTCTAGATTGACCTAGAATCATGTAGAATGTATAGTAGAACTTCATTATATCATTTTAGACTTGTTGTGACCTGTGCTGTTCTGATTAGGAGCCAGACACCTCTCCTCGGACAGTACATTTCATCCGGACACTCAGATACAGGCGAGTACATTCTCTGATCATTTTATATCCTGTTTAGAATTATTTCCTGCATTAAATTACTTTACTTGATACTGTCACGTTGGTCACACGGATTAGTACTATATGGATCCCTTCTTGAGATGTTATCCCTTCAGGGAGCATCGGGTACTCTATGTTTTGTGCGTTTCACTTACATGGCGTATCATATACTTATTTGGTTCTTTGATCACTTGTGACATATACTCATATGATCACAGAGTCTTCTCTGAATCCTTATCCCATTTATTAGGTCTATCAGAATCCCCATTTATGGGACTACTATGTACCACCCTTCGGGGGCATATCACCCTTTGGGGGCTTATCACCCTTCGGGGGCATATCACCCTTTGGGGGCTTATCACCCTTTGGGGGCTTACCACCCTTTGGGGGCTTATCACCCTTTGGGGGCTTACCACCCTTCGGGGGCTGTTACATAGAATCATAACATAACATGGTTGGATCCTTGTGTACTGATTGGAGGTACATGGGAGTATAAATAGCCATGTGAACAATTCCAAAGTAGAATAGCCATGTACGCCTCTTTAGTATAGCCATGTACAATCAAGCCGTTCACATGTCGACTTTGTGCTCTAAATCACTAGTCACTGGTAGCTCTTTACTTATAGTAGATATTTCTATTACAGTTCTCTCTCTCTGTTTACATACTGTATTTCTTCAGTATCTATATCTTACTTTACTGCATGATTATATTTTCTAACCTGCTATGAGCTGTTGAGATGTACTGTACTCGCTCCTGTCCTGACTGGACCTGTTGAAAATATTAAAGAGGACGAGGAGGAGGCCTGGGAGGATACCTTCTACGGGACAGCTCTAGCTGAGGACATCACCCCTACTGCCTAGACTAGTTTAGTTAGGCCTTATCTTATTTTTATGTTGTCTTGAGACTGTTTAGCTAGACTTTACTTCTGTTCAGAGATGTTGAGTTGTATATATATTCTTTCATATTCAATAGCTGAGATATGTACTCTAGATATTTGCTAGGATATTACCTTAGACTATTCTATCTTCTGTTTTTCCTTGAGTTCTATATCATATCGTGCTTTCTTCTTCCTTAGTTGTGATTGAGTTCATTTAATGCTTAGTATTATATTGCTAGATGTATGTTGACCTAGGACAGCGTTCTACCGCCGACACTACGGCGTAGGCTGGGCGTTGTTACATTCTCGTACCCTCACAGTGGGTGCGGGTCGTGACATACACACACACACACACACACACACACACACACATATATTATTTTTTTTGAAACCAGAAGCTTTATTGAAGGAATAGGCACAAAATGTCGAAGCCTATACAAAAGAGCACGCTGGCGCGGCAAAACTACTGAAAAGGAAAAGTGCGAGAAACGCACACACAAAAGAAGGGAAGGACGGCCTAAGCCAGGGCCTCCCAGAACAAGTTGGAGACGTGAGAGCAGCGCCTCCTAGCTTTGGTGCATTGTCTGATGACCTCGCTGTACAACTGTGTAGGGGAGATTTGGCACCCTTCATATCTGTATTTGTTCCTGTTCTTCCAAAGCACCCAAATGCCGACGGCTGCGACGATCTGATGTCCGTAGGAGCGGCTCCAAAAGTCCAGAAGATCGTAGAAGCCCCCAGTCGAAAGACCCATGTTGAGCTTGTTGTGAAGCTTGGACCATATGCCTGCAGCCAGATCTCCCGCAAGAAGGATGTGCTCAGGTGATTCCGTCTTGTATTCCTCACAGCAGTGGAATCGAGAGGCGAGGCTGAAGCCCATAGATCCGATGATGTCGTCCGTCGGGATCTTTCGGCGCATAGCACGCCAGATGAGGATGGACCATTTGGTGGAAATACATGTCTGCCAAAACTTGGCATAAATGGTGTTCGGTACCCCGCTGCCTCTAGCCACAAGCCTGGCGGAAGCCAAAGTGAATGTTCCACTCTGGTTGGGGGACCATCTTCAAGAGTCGATCGTATCGGTAATCCGTAGATTAGCATCAAGGAGACAGGTAGCCGTTGGCTGGCCTAGCCACTCTCTGACCTTCCTCCAATTTCATCCGGAACTGACCTCCCATAGGTCTTTAATAGTGCACCCCTGTGGGGTTAGAGTGTTGGGGTGAATGGTATGTTCTCCTAACCACTGCTCCAAACAAGCCGAAGATCGGCCGTCTCCCAGCTGGAGACGGATAAGGGGTTCGGCGGTGATACGACCCCGAATAATGCGACACCACGATGCCGAGGATCTGCTGTTAGAGCTCGCTTCTGACAGATGGGAGAATCTGGAGTACCTGGCTCTCATGAACTTCGTCCATAGGGAGGTCTCGGTGTGCAACTTCCATCACAACTTGAAGGAGCAGGCGTCCGCTATGTGGGCATGTCTGCTGAATCCTAGACCGCCTTCTTCTATGCGTTTGGCCATCGTCTTCTAGCTAGCCCAGTGATGTTTGTCCTTACTGTCGCTGTGCCCCCAGAAGAACTTGGCGAATAGGGATTCGAGAGAGTGGAGCACCTTCATGGGAGGGGAGCAAACGACCAGGGTGTACATTGGGATGGACGATAGAACGTGTTTGATAAGGATCATTTTGCCACCTTAGGATAATGTTGCGTTGTGCCATCCTGCGATAAGTTTGCGGATTTTGCCTGCGAGGTGCTCGTATATTCCGGAGTTGGCCTTACCGTACACAAGCGGGCACCCGAGGTAAAGGAAATGAGGGTAGGCAGTGCTGAAGGAGGTCACGTTGGCGAGCAGAGTTGAGCGGGTTCTGTCTGCTTTATGGTGGGTGTAGATGACGCTCTTGTTGTTGTTGACGTGTTGACCGGAGCAGGTGGTGTATCTGGTGATAGTACTCAAGACTACTTCGATCGATCCGTTGTCTCCAGAGGAGAAGATGAGGATGTCGTCCGCATAGGCCAGGTGAGTGATAAGAGGGCAGCTGGTGGTGGTGTGGAAGTGGTTGAAGGCAGACATTCTGGGCATACTGTTGAGGCTTCTGCTAAGGGCTTCGGCCGCAATTATGAAAATGGTGGAAGAGAGCGGATTCCCCTGTCTAACCCCGCGGGTGGATCTAAAGAAACTCGCAGCCTGGCCATTGATGACGGTGGAGAACCTCGTGTTGTTGATAGATCTGAAGATGATGTCAATCCATGGTTCGGAGAAACCAAAGGCCCTGAAAATCGAGATCATGAATTGCCAGTCCAGACGGTCATATGCTTTTTCCATATCTAGTTTGATGGCCACGTTCCCTCCCTCGATGGGAACTTCATGCACGTTATCATCTCTTGTGCAAGGAGGATGTTGTCTGTAATGTTACGGCCTTTGACGAACCCGCTTTGCTCTTCGGAAATGATCTTAGGGAGGAGATCGGACATCCGGTTGGCGACAATCTTAGATATGATCTTGTTGGTGAAGGTGAAGAGGCTGATCGGGCGGAAGTCTTTAAAGTTTTCTGGATTGTCTTTCTTCGAGATAAGGATGATGTTGGCACAGGAAATCACATTTGGATAACTGGCCCCTTGGAGAAAGGCAACCGTAGCTTCTATTAAGTCAGTTTTAATGGTGTCCCAGCAAGCTCTGAAAAAGACCCCGTTGAAACCATCTGGCCCCGGGGCACTGTGCTCGTTGATGGACCAGACCGCTGTCTTAACCACCTCCTCCGAAGTGGTAGCCATCAGGATTGTATTGTCGCTATCGCTAATTAGGGAAGGGATGACCGACAAAAGCGTTGCGTCTTTCACAACCCATTCTTTGGTGAAGAGATTGGAGTAGAAGTTCACAGCCGCAGCCTGAATACCGGCCTGGTCCTCCACCAGGTTATCGTTGTCGTCGAAAATCCGGTGTAATTTTAATTTGTTCCTGCGTCCTTTGACACACGCATGAAAAAACTTAGAATTTTGGTCTCCGTCAGTATCCCATGTCGCTCTGGCTTTTTGCCTCCAGAAATTGTTCTGCACTCTCAGCCTGGATTTAAGAAGAGCTCTGGCGAGGTTGAGGGAGGCACGGGCCTCTGGGAAGCAGTTGATGAAGAAAAAGGACTCTGCGCGGGTGACATCGTCCTTCGCCTCCCTGATAGCTTGGAAGATGTTGTCGTAGGCCTCTCTGCTCCAAGACGAGAGAGCCTTACGAGTGGCTTTAAGCTTGGCTGCCATCCGGGCCAAAGGGTCGATTTGCCGAGACGAAATTCTAAGCAGAAGCAACGATATTCTGGAATTGGGGGTGATGACACCAAAAGTCTAGGAAGAGGAAAGCTTTCTTATTGCTGGTGTGAATGTTGCTGATTTGGACAAGTAGAGGGGAGTGATCCGATTCTGTAGAGTTCAGATGAGAGAGGTTAGTGATCAAGCTCATGTCGGCCCATCAATCATTAATCATCGCCCGGTCTAAGCGGGAGTACTATCGCCGGTGACCGTCCTGCATGTTGTACTAGGTGAACGCACTGCCATGGAAAGGGATTGGGGTGAGGTTCCCGTGAAAGGTGAAGTTGTTAAAGTCATCCATCGCTGGCTGGGGTGGAGGGCGACCGCCAGACTTCTCCTCTCTGCTAGACATCGGGTTGAAATCTCCGATGCAAAGCCACGGGAGCCCGTGGGGATGAACCACCAGAAGATCTGCCCAGAGCAATCTGCGCTCGGGGATGTTGCAACTGCCATGGACAGTAGAGAGGATGGCACGAGACTTTAGGGCCAGGTGTTCGACCCAACAAGTAAGAGCCTGGGGCGAGTCGTGGATGATGCCGAATTTGAAGTCTTGAGCAAGAAGGATCCAGATGTCATTACCACCAGTGATGGCCTGCAGGAACCCTAACTTGAGTTGAGTGGCTTTGATTCTATTTTAAGGGATTTTTGGTTCGATAATGATTAAGAGGTCTATGCGATGAGTCTTTTTGAGGCTGAGGATTCTGTTTATCGTCGGTTTGTTGCCGAGCCCCCTCACATTCCAGGAGATGATGTTAAGCATCGGATAAGGAAATGGGATGGGGTGAATGTGCTTCGTGGCGGACCTGGTAGTCCTTATCGTCATCTGCTTTTTATCGTTTTTGTTTGTCACGACCCGCACCCTAGAGTAAGGGTACGAGAAGTGGGTACGTCCAGCCTACGCCGCAGTGTCGGTGGTAGAACACTGTCCTAGGTCAATCATCTAACAATATATAAGGTACCTGTACAGTATATACACTCCGAATGGAGGTGACATAGTAAATACAGTCTCAATCACATCTAAGGTAGAATACGATAAAAGATAGATATGAAATGAAATGAATCCACAGAGATACAACCAGATAGAGTTCTAAGTGTCTAAGATAACACAAGTCCAGAAACATCCCAAATCTCAAATACAGTAATCCAGAGAATAAATACAACTGAAAATGACTAATCTAAACTAATGGTGTCTCATCCACTGCTAATGGATCCCGCTGGAGATTCAGGAGTAATGTCTCATCAAACTCTATTCTGGCTATACCCGTAAAAGGTAGAGCAATCAGCTAACACGTACTCTGTAAACATCAACGGTTATCCTGTCAGGAAGATGAGCAAGTACAAACACTAACAGCAGTTCCATATGAATTGACAAATTTTATACGAGACATTATAATAAAATATAAGACAAAATCAACAGGAAATATATATCAAGATGTGAGTACTGAATTGGACGACAATATATATGTATATATATATATATATTTATATATATATATATATATATATATATATATATATATATATATATATATATATATATATATATATATATATATATATGATGACTTAGGAACTATCCGGAAGCCGAGTTACAACCCTTAAACCAAACAACGACCGGGGTTGTAACCCTTCGCCCGAACAGAACTTAGCCTCCTATGATAAATAAATATAAAAGGTGCCTTGAATTATTAGTGCATTATGTGATCGGCTTGGGAAAATATGATCATACATTCCATCTGACCGGCTATGAACAAGTAACAAGTACAAGTGTGAAGAATAAGGCCGGTAACCATGAAAAGTTATGAACAAGTAGGGTAAGGCTTTACCCATCGTAAGACGAGGGTATAGCTATGAACAAGTAAAGTGTGAAGAACAAGTAGGGATTTGATCACACAACCACTAAGAATTTCCCATCCCCCGAATAGTATAAAGGATCCGGACATAACACGTCATGACACGGAATTCAAAAGCAGGTGATCAGCCCACTCCCAAGTCCATGTCTATACAAGTACAAGTAACAAATCGAGTCATGTACCAATATACCAAGTAATCCGGGAACAACATCTCATGACAGGATCCCACATATACTAGTCCGTAAACTATCGTGTCTGAAAATCAAGTATGACACTACAACTGAATCGGATATAGCAGATATCAAGACAATGAAAACTATCAGTGAATGTACTCGCTTGTGGTCCTGAGCTGATAAGGTGAACAAATGCTCAGAGTAATCACAGACCTAAAGATGAGATACTAAAAGTCAAAACAGGGTTTAATAATGTAAGGAAGGCTAATCTAGTCATGATATGCAAGTCTAAGTCAAAACTAGGCCAATCTAAGTCACACCAAGCTAAACTAGGTCATACTGAGCCAAACTAGGTCACACTAGGACAACCAAGGTCAAACAAGGTCACATGAAGTCAATCCAAGTCAAACTAGGTCAATCTGGGTCAAGGGTTGACTTACAGTTAACTTTTGGTCAAAAAATCAACTCTGCTCAACTCTGGTCAACACTGAGTCAACCCTGGGTCGTCCCTAGGTCAAACTAGTCAAATGTTGACTAACTGTTGACTTTTATTCAACTGGTCAACTCAGGTTTGGTTTTGGTTCAATTTTAGACATTATTAGGCTAAGTTTGACTTTCGGTTGACTTTAGTTGACTTTTGGTCAAAACGGTCAACCAAGATCAAAACTAGTCTAAGTGCACTATCCTAACCATTACCAACCAAGAGAACCTATTTCTAGCCATATCTTAAACTATCTAACTCAAAACTTACAATTACCCTATTACCTACCTTACCAAGGTAATTTCTATTACCTTGCCCCAATACAACGGTAACCCATCTATACCTTAGAATACTAACCTGGGCTTCTTAGGGTAGCTAAACACTAACCTATCTAACTATTACCAACCATAAATTCCTACTATCTTGGACATCAAAACTATCTTTTCTAATATGTTACTTTCCTACACATTACCTTAAGGTAATCTTGAGATATTAAGATACCACATCTAACATAACCCATTCTTCTAAACCACACTCACTCTCTCCCACAAACATCATCTATCTAACCCCCATCTTAACAATCAAAACCCATTCTTAGACTTTATCCCAAAATTCTACTTTTACCCTCTAAGATACTGATGTGTATCTTAGGATACCCACTCATCTACATCCTAAGATAACTAACGTAGATACTAGATACTAGTAAGATACCAACCTATATCTTACCCCAAGATACCATATACCTTAGCCCTATTGATATCCTAATATCAATACCTTAGTTGAAAACCCAATACCTTAGTCTAGGTATAAATACCTTAACTACCAAGATACCAATCTTAGATATCTAATATCTATCATAAGCTACTAGCTAACCAATAACTTAGATATCTAATGTCACGCCCCAGAACCAGAACACTGGAGAGCGGGGGCAGACATAGCCAGCTACGTATAATGAAATGGGAACCACTCTACTATACTGTCACGGCTGTCTAGATATATGAGGGTTTATCTACAAGCCAACAGTCTCTTAAGGTCAATAACAAGCCTAGTGTCTCAATCACAAGCAAGTAAGTAAATGTTACAAGATGTAAGATCACCAAATATACAATAGTAAGGCGTCCCAAACATTACATATTCAGCTGATCATGAAGCAAGTCGTTACAAAATGTGAGGACTAGCAAGAGTTTCAGTCATACATGATCAACCCTAGGTTGCCAATCATGTTACAGCCCGTAGGCAGACAGTAAGTAAAAATGTACACGAGCTAACACATGTTCGGCGGCTAAACGTCTCAAAAGAATAATTTTACAATAGAGTGGAAGAGCCAAAATAAACCCACTCGTTGCCAGGGTTCCGTCTAGTGGCCACCATCTGGCTGGAAGGTCGGTAGATCCTCTGGTGCTGCTCCAGTATCTGGCCATACAAAACCAGCTGGGTCAGACCCCAGAAAGAGCAAGTGCCACAAAGAAAGCTTCACTTAGGAACTAAAACCAGCAATTAGCACAGAAGATAATAATATATAGTAAAACTGGAGAAAATATATCATCACGAGGATATACGGTAAGATAACCATGGGAAGGTTCAGATAACCAGGTTACAATCCTTAAACCATACAAGGACCGGGATTGTAACCCTTCGTCTGAACCGAACTTGGTTTCTCCCATTTATCAGCAAGATAATATAAGAAAATCAAGACATGTAACAATCTTGTACAGGATCAAGACTAGATAGATTATTCCCCATTCAATCAATCACGGCCAAGCAATGAGTACGGCTTGATACTTTAACTAACTAGGGCTATCACAGGCCTAGTTACTAGCAAGATACAGTGAGATTATTCCACAGCCACAAGTCATGCAGACCATCCAGGTTACCCAGGTCGAAAGTTAGGGGTTGAATTCAGGTGGGTACATCGTCCAGGAAATGCATGTACCCTTAGGTAGCTTGAAGGGTGCAACACATGACAGTGTGCTGGAAATGTTCCCTACTCGACGGTATGCTATAGATCCCAGGCGCGCCCAGGTAACGGGATTGCCTGTAGCTGGGAGATCTCTTTATGACTAATGTATTAATCTAGTTATTATCCTTAGTCCATTTCAGTAGGTACTCCTGACCGTGGTACTCAGGAGTCCCCTCCTAGACATGATGCAAGACAGGACTGGATTATTTGTACAAGCACAATCGCCCACGGTGTCCAGGTTATTTATACAGGTCATGTCATGTCAGGTAGCCGTCGTAACAGCTTATCAAGATATATCATGGCAGGTTATCATGTCAAGTCTACTTGTCAGGAGTGTGCCACGGCGGGCCACTATCAGGTCATGTCAGGTCATTTGTCAGGAGTGCACCACTACGGGTCACTGTCGTGTTCAGGGTACATGTGCAGGACAGTATAGTGCAAGCATTCAATCAGGAGATCCAAGTTATGCTGAGGTTACAAGACACAAGTTATCAGTAAAGATTAAATAATAATAGAGAAATAATATTAACAATAACAATAATTAAATAGCAGGGCAAGGCAAAGGAAGGAGCCCTACGGCTCAGGATTATTAGAACTCATACGACCACTAAGAAGAGCGCATACAACTAGGCAAGGACGGAGACATGCGGCTAGAAGGGCAAGCGTGCATGCGGCTGACGGGAAGCAAGTCTATGCGGTCAAAGGAGGGCAGTGGCATATGCGGCCAAGAGGGAATCCATGCGGGAGCAGCTCATGTGGCTGAGGACGGGAACAGCCCATACGGCTATGTTCAATCAAGGGCGCATGCGGTTAGGAATGGGTGAGCGCATGCGGCAGACGGAAAGCGAGCCTATGCGGCTGGCGCGGATCAAAACTCCATGCGGCCAATAAGAAGAACTGTATGCGGCCAAGAAGGGAGCAGGCTTATGCGGCTGAGGGCGAGTTGGACTCCATGCGGCTGGAAGGAACAGAGGACTTATGCGGTCAATGAATTTGTATTCATGCGGCTAAATGTGGCGGGCACACATGCGGCTGCATTGGCAAGGGGCGCATGCGGCTGAGTGGGGAGAAGTCCATGCGGCTAGAATACAAGGGTCTCATGCGGTTGATAGCGACTTGCCGCATGAATGTTCATGCGGTCAAGTACTGCCATGCGGCCAGAGAACTGTTCTTCTTCTCCAAAATTTCCGAGAAGAAGAACACCATGAGAGCCAAGTTCTCAAGCTCCATAACTCCATCATCTGGAGCCCAAATCCGAACTTCCATAGGTCAAAATGGGACAGAACAAATTCTCTACAACATGGAACCACCAAAACTCAGAAATAACAAGATTAAATAGATAAAAACTCAAGAAATCCGAAAATAAGATAAACTTAGATCTATAAGAATCAGGCCATGAAAAGTAAAAATGCCAAGTACTAAAGTAAGTTAGAAAGCTGTAAGGAAGAGAATAAAGCAATAAAATTGAAGTTCCTCCATGAAGCAAGTTGCACTTGCCTAGACCTCTCTCTCTCTCTCTGGTAGGTGAAGAATTAATGGAGGAAGGAGGAAGAGTAATAAAGAGAGAGAAGGAAGTGGGGGTTAATAAATGGTAGTGGTGGTGGTATGTAGGGGGTTCACCCTTGGTTCATAAGGAACCAAAGCAAATCGAGCCAAGCCGAACCAACCCAAGAATAAACCAAGCCATGAAGAAAACTAAGCAAGGAATCATGCAATACAAGATAAAATACGTACACGTATTCTAGAATACGTAATACGAGATCTGGGCATTACATCTAACCTTAGTTATCTAGGTAAACCCAATACCTTACCTTGTAATAAGGTAAATCCATTACCTTAAGGTAAGATAAACCATTACCTTGGTTAGAAACTAATACCTTAACCTCTAATATTAATACCTTAAATATCTAGCCTCTAACCATTCACCCTAAATATTAGATAGACAATACCTTAGTAGCTAATACCTTAGTATAAAGTAAACCCCCTCGACCTTGTAGGTAAGTCCCCTTTACCTTGTAGGTAAATACATTACCTTAAGGTACTAGGTAAATACCCAAAATATTCTAAGATACCACTATGGTATCTTAAGATATCACTCTATATCCTAACTTATAAATCTAATTCAAGATACTAACCAACTCTAACATATAACTTCTAACCATCTATTCTAACTTAGAAATCTAACACTACTAACATCCACTAACTAATATCTAACCATAACATATATGTATATATATTCATCTCTAACTCTAACTAACTAACATATGTCATCTCTAACTAACAATAACATAGACTAATACAACTAACTATCTAACTTATACAAGATATCACTATCTAACTTATACAAGATACCTCTAACCTCTACATAGATTCTAACATAACCACTAACATACTAACATATCCATACATACAATATCTAAATCCCTCTCACTCTAACACTAACACACACACACAAACACATATACCAAATCTACCCCCCTCTCTTCTAACACACCAACACACATCTATATACAAACACACTACCACTCAACCAAAACACAAATTACTCAACAAACCTCACTAGCCTCAAGTCAAATAGGATGGCATGAATCCTCCCAACTCTCTCACCTTCACAACTTACACACACACACTACACTACCATCTATACAACATCAGACACATACTAGCACATATCCTCTATCAATCTTACTTCTCTCTACTAACCACACATATCCTTATCTAATTCAAACATACACAGTATACTAACATATATTACCTAACAATAATATATATATATATATATATATATATATATATATATATATATATATATATATATATATATATATATATATATATATATATATATATATATATACTATATCATACATATTTTTGATAAACTATGATACCTACATTCACATGATATCCATACTACATAGGCTCATAGGATACACAAAATGTCTATGTCGTATAGTCACTCTTCTACTTAAAATCAATACTGTACCAATTGGGCCTTCACTAAATTCTAGGATTAAATTATGTTGTAGGTCTTCGTGTTAGCTTTTTGAAACTTCAAACAGATTGTATTTTCGTGTCCGAAAGCTCCTGTAATCGCGAAAATACCAAAACGCGTTTGTCTTTCGTACAACTGACACTCAAACAATTCTACAAAAAGTTCTAGAACGATTTGGCTTATTAAAATATATATTTGGAAAGCTAACTCCGATACGCTTCTTTTAAAAAAACAGAAGATTAATCGAAGTCTTGAGCTAAAAGTTATGGCATTTCTAAGTTGCTCTGGCTATAAAAAAACGTGGATAAAAATTATGACGAATTTGGGTTGTTTTGGACAAAAGAAACACATGTAGGCCAAGATACTTGGATACCAACATAGCTATCTAAATAGAACTTATTCTAACCATCCTAACTAAGATCAATCCACTCTCTAACCATCTTAAAAATGAAATTAAAACACAAAATAGCTTATTTGCATAAACACAAACACATGTGGTGTCCTATATTGGAAACTCCACAAGTAGGATACCAAACCTATTCAAACTTCCTAAAGAGATTTCCAAAGAGCCTCAAATTAAAATCTAATGGTTGTACATGCATGGGGTGGATCCTGTGGATTTAAATCTAACTAAAATGTAAGAAAAATTGAAATAGAGAGATGGTTATACCTATTGGAAGTAGGATCCCAATGATACACTCAAAGGACACGGTTCTGACACGAAAGCTCCTCCAAAATGGACACTCTTCCTTGCTCCTTGCTCCCAATCCTTGCTACCACCTCCTCCTTGGTTGAATGAGAAGAAATGATGGAAGATTGGAAGAAGAATGGAGGGATTTGGAGATCAAAATCAAGAGGGAAGCTCTCAAGTTTGGGGAAGAACAAATTTGGGGAAAAAAGGAGGCAAGTGTGAAATGAAAGAGAGGTACACCTCTCCCCCTATAGGTGGCTGTCCATAATGCCCTAATGGGCCTATATGAAATGTCTAAGATGCCCCTACAAGTCTCCTTTGGGTCAACTTAAGTCATGACAAGGTTTGTGGTCAAAAAGGTCAAATTTAAGTCTCTAATTTAACTATTCTAAGCAAGTGAAATTAGTCTAATGACACTAACTTAATTAGTGGAATTTGTGGACCATGCCTAACTAATCTTAGGGTCCCGACTAGAGTCTAAGCTACCCGGGTCACTAACACAAGTCGGAACGAGATAAAAATCGAACCCGACTTAACAAATCCCGTAAAATCAATATTAAAATATAAAAATTCCCAAAATATTATAATATGAAAAATAACCAAAATCATAATACATCAATTTAAATAATTATTAGAATAATCTAAAATATACAAATTAATCAAAATCCTAAATAATTTAAAAGTCACAAAATGACAAAAATACCTTTAGCCTAAAAAGTGGTAATTAGCTAATCTAATCACACGGGTTAGGCCTCCAAGGTCATGGTTAGTCTCTAGGCTAAACAGTTCTAAGATTACACTAGCAAAACATCAAAATCACAATACACTTATTAAATAATTTTAAATTAATTAAAATTCAGCATAAATCATTATTTAATATTAAACGATAGATTTTTAAAAAGTTTAAAATTATCCTCATTTTAGAAAAGTAGTGGTTACAAATCTACCCTCCTTAAAAAAATTTCGTTCTCAAAATTAAGATGGCCATACTCCTTCTAGGTTAAACCCCCAACAATCAAGGTCAAGATAAATATATCTAATAACATACAAATTATGGTCCTACCGGTCGTGATATTATGGTCTTGATCAGGGTCACTATACTATCTATCACAGCACAATACATCGTGACAGTTGCTAATGTTATAACACAACAAGATGGAAAGAAGAACAAGAAAGAAAGACCTGCTAACCCGTCACCCGTAGCGTCGGTCTACTCGAATGTCAGTACAAAAGTCCTGTCCCTCTGGGGTATATCCCTCTGATGGTGCGGGGCACGGTGCTGCGCTACAGGTGACCTAGCTCCCTCTATCTAATCCATGATACTCAAGTAATATCCATACTGATATTCTACTCCATTATACTAGGGCACCATCTATATGGTATCTATTCTGCAATCTGACAATCATACCTGTCTATCCAGAACCATGTTACCAGAATCCTCGTCACACCAGTAAGTATGGCTGCGATAATCTATAGAGTCTTCAACTAATGTACATACCTCTAGAATTATGGTATTTAAAATTTTTGAATTGTCGCTAGCTTGGCTGCGAAAACTTTAAATTCTCACACCCGAGAAATACATCCAAAATCAGACTATATCTCATCGCCAAACCAGCTAATATGGCTGTAGAAGACTCTAGATTCCATGACTGAGGCAACCTAGCCCATAATGTTATCTTAGTAGAAAATCAAGTCAATAATGAATACCAAGAATCAAATTCAACGATGAACAAAGAAGAAGACAAAAAAATGTCGGAATCGAATTTCGAGATAGTTTATAATGAGATTCTTAAGAGTCATCCCAGGAATCTTCTCAAGTAGTCCTAACTATGATTGAGTAACCTTAGCCTATAGCCTATATCTTCTAAACCTATAGCAGGTTCATAGCAGCACTCTAAGTCGAGCACCACTACGACATCGCACTAATTGCGACTTCTGACCTGCATGGGCCACCACAAAAACGTGTCACGACCCGCACCCTAGAGTAAGGGACGAGAAGTGGGTACGTCCAGCCTACGCCATAGTGTCGACGGTAGAACGCTGTCCTAGGTCAATCATCTAACAATATATAAGGTACCTATACAGTATATACACTCCGAATGGAGGTGACATAGAAAATACAGTCTCAATCACATCTAAGGTAGAATACGATAAAAGATAGATATATATGAAATGAAATGAAACCACAGAGATACAACTAGATAGAGTTCTAATTGTCTAAGATAACACAAGTCCAGAAACATCCAAAATCTCAAATACAATAATCCAGAGAATAAATACAACTGAAACTGACTAATCTAAACTAATGGTGTCTCATCCACTGCTAATGGATCCAGCTGGAGATCCAGGAGTAATGTCTCATCAAACTCTATTCTGGCATACCCATAAAATGTAGAGCAATCAGCTAACACGTACTCTGTAAACATCAACGGTTATCCTGTCATGAAGATGAGCAAGTACAAACACTAACAATAGTTCCATATGAATTGACAAATTTTATAAGAGACAGTATAATAAAATACAAGACAAAATCAACAGAAAATATATATCAAGATGTGAGTACTGAATTGGACGACAATATATATATATATATATATATATATATATAGGATGACTTGGGAACTATTCGGAAGCCGAGTTACAACCTTTAAACCAAACAAGGACCGGTGTTGTAACCCTTCGCCCGAACAAAACTTAGCCTCCTATGATAATTAAATATAAAAGGTGCCTTGAATTATTAGTGCGTTATGTGATCGGCTTGGGAAAATATGATCAGGCTTTCCATTTGACCGGCTATGAACAAGTAACAAGTACAAGTATGAAGAATAAGGCCAGTCACCATGGAAAGTTATGAACAAGTAGGGTAAGGCTTTACCCGTCGTGAGGCGAGGGTATAGCTATGAACAAGTAACAAGTACAAGTGTGAAGAACAAGTTGGGATTTGATCACACAACCACTAAGAATTCTCCATCCCCCGAATAGTATAAAGGATCCGGACATAACACGTCATGACACAGGATTCAAAAGCAGGTGATCAGCCCACTCCCAAGTCCCTGTCTATACAAGTACAAGTAACAAATCGAGTCATGTACCAATATACCAAGTAATCTGGAAACAACATCTCATGACAGGATCCTACATATACTAGTCCGTGAACTATCGTGTCTGAAAATCAAGTAAGACACTACAACTGAATCGGATATAGCAGATATCAAGACAATAAAAACTATCAGTGAATGTACTTGCTTGTGGTCCTGAGCTGATACGGTGAACAGATGCTCAGAGTAATCACAGACCTAAAGATGAGATACTAAAAGTCAAAACAGGGTTTAATAAAGTAAGAAAAGCTAATCTAGTCATGATATGTAAGTCTAAGTCAAAACTAGGTCAATCTAAGTCACACCAAACTAAACTAGGTCATACTGAATCAAACTAGGTCACACTAGGACAACCAAGGTCAAACAAGGTCACAGGAAGTCAATCCAAGTCAAACTAGATCAATCTGGGTCAAAGGTTGACTTACAGTTAACTTTTGGTCAAAAAATCAACTCTGCTCAACTCTGGTCAACACTGAGTCAACCCTGGGTCAACCCTAGGTCAAACTAGTCAAATGTTGACTAACTGTTGACATTCATTCAACTGGTCAACTCTGGTTTGATTTTGGTTCAATTCTAGTCATTATTAGGCTAAGTTTGACTTTCGGTTGACTTTCATTGACTTTTGGTCAAAACGGGAAACCGAGGTCAAAACTAGTCTAAGGGCACTAATCCTAACCATTACCAACCAAGAGAACCAATTTCTAGCCATATCTTAAACTATCTAACTCAAAACTTACAATTACCCCATTACCTACCTTACCAAGGTAATTTCTATTACCTTGCCCCAATACAACGGTAACCCATCTATACCCTGGAATACTAACCTGGGCTTCTTAGGGTAGTTAGATACTAACCTATCTAACTATTACCAACCATAAATTCCTACTATCTTGGACATCAAAACTATCTTTTCTAATATGTTACTTTTCTACACATTACCTTAAGGTAATCTTGAGATATCAAGATACCACATCTAACATAACCCATTTTTCTAAACCACACTCACTCTTCCTCACAAATATCATCTATCTAACCCCTATCTTAACAATCAAAACCCATTCTTAGACTTTACCCCAAAATCCTACTTTTACCCTCTAAGATACTGATTTGTATCTTAGGATACCCACTCATCTACATCCTAAGATAACTAACGTAGATACTAGATACTAGTAAGATACCAACCTATATCTTACCCCAAGATACCATATACCTTAGCCCTATTGGTATCCTAATATCAATACCTTAGTTGAAAACCCAATACCTTAGTCTAGGTATAAATACCTTAACTACCAAGATACCAATCTTAGATATCTAATATCTATCATAAGCTACTAGCTAACCAATAACTTAGATATCTAACCTTAGTTATCTAGGTAAACCCAATACCTTACCTTGTAATAAGGTAAATCCATTACCTTAAGGTAAGATAAACCATTATCTTGGTTGGAAACTAATACATTAACCTCTAATATTAATATCTTTAATATCTAGCCTCTAACCATTCACCATAAATATTAGATAGACAATACCTTAGTAGCTAATACCTTAGTATAAAGTAAACCCCCTCTACCTTGTAGTTAAGTCCCTTTTACCTTGTAGGTAAATACATTACCTTAAGGTACTAGGCAAATACCCAAAATATCCTAAGATACCACTATGGTATCTCAAGATATCACTCTATATCCTAACTTATATATATAATACAAGATACTAACCAACTCTAACATATAACTTCTAACCATCTATTCTAACTTAGAAACCTAACACAACTAACATCCACTAACTAATATCTAACTATAACATATATGTATATGTATCCATCTCTAACTCTAACCAACTAACATATGTCATCTCTAACTAACAATAACATAAACTAATACAACTAACTATCTAACTTATACAAGATACCTCTAACCTCTACATAGATTCTAACATAACCACTAACATACTAACATATCCATACATACAACATTTAAATCCCTCTCACTCCAACACTAACACACACACAAACACATATACCAAATCCACCCCCTCTCTTCTAATACACCAACACACATCTATATACAAACACACTACCACTCAACCAAAACACAAATCACTCAACAAACCACGCTAGCCTCAAGTCAAATAGGATGGCATGAATCCTCCCAACTCTCTCACCTTCACAACACACACACACACACACTACACTACCATCTATACAACATCAGACACATACTAGCACATATCCTCTATCAATCTTACTTCTCTCTACTAACCACACACTTCCTTACCTCATTCAAACACACACAGTATACTAACATATATTACCTAACAATAATATATATATACTATATCATACATATTTTTGATAAACTATGATACCTACATTCACATGATATCCATACTACATAGGCTCATAGGATACACAAAATGTCTATGTCGTATAGTCACTCTTCTACTTAAAACAAATACTGTACCAATTGGGCCTTCACTAAATTCTAGGATTAAATTATGTTGTAAGACTTCGTGTTATCTTTTCGAAACTTCAAACGGATCGCATTTTCGTGTCCGGAAGCTCCCGGAATCGCAAAAACATCGAAACGCGTTTGTCTTTCGTACAGCTGACACTCAAAAAATTCTACAGAAAGTTCTAAAACGAATTTGGCTTATTAAATTATATATTTGGAAAGCTAACTCCAATACGCTTCTTTTAAAAAAAATAAGAGATTAATCGAAATCTTGAGCTAAAAGTTATGGCATTTCTAAGTTGCTCTGGCTACAAAAAAAACGTGGATAAAAATTATGACGAATTTGGATTGTTTTGGATAAAAGAAACACATGTAGGCCAAGATACTTGGATACCAACATAGCTATCTAAATAGAACTTATTCTAACCATCCTAACTACGACCAATCTACTCTCTAACCATCTTAAAAATAAAATTAAAACAAAAAATAGCCTATTTGCATAAACACAAACACATGGGGTGTCCTATATTGGAAACTCCACAAGTAGGACACCAAACCTATTCAAACTTCCTAAAGAGGACTCCAAAGAGCCTCAAATTAAAATTTAATGGTTGTACATGCATGTGGGTGGATCCTATGGATTCAAATCTAACTAAAATACAAGGGAAATTGAAATAGAGAGATGGTTATACCTATTGAAAGTAGGATCCCAATGATACACTCAAAGGACACGGTTCTGACACGAAAGCTCCTCCAAAATGGACACCCTTCCATGCTGGTTGCTCCCAATCCTTGCTACCACCTCCTCCTTGGTTGAATGAGAAGAAATGATGGAAGATTGGAAGAAGAATTGAGGGATTTGGAGATCAAAATCAAGAGGGAAGCTCTCAAGTTTGGGGAAGAACAAATTTGGGGAAAAAAAGAGGCAAGTGTGAAATGAAAGAGAGGTACACCTCTCCCCCTATAGGTGGCTGTCCATAATGCCCTAATGGGCCTATATGAAATGTCCAAGATGCCCCTACAAGTCTCATTTGGGTCAACTTAAGTCATGACAAAGTTTGTGGTCAAAAAGTTCAAGTTTAAGTCTCTAATTTAACTATTCTAAGCAAGTGGAATTAGTCTAATGACACTAACTAATTAGTGGGATTTGCGGACCATGCCTAACTAATCTTGGGGTCCCGACTAGAGCCTAAGCTACCCGGGTCACTAATACAAGTCGGAACGAGATGAAATCGAACCCGACTTAACAAATCCCGTAAAATCAATATTAAAATATAAAATTCCCAAAATATTAAAATATAAAAAATGACCAAAATCATAATATATTAATTTAAATAATTATTAAAATAATCTAAAATATACCAATTAATCAAAATCCTAAATAATTTAAAAGTCACAAAATGACAAAAATACCCTTAGCCTAAAAAGTGGTAATTAGCTAATCTAATCACACGGGTTAGGCCTCCAAGGTCATGGTTTGTCTCTGTGCTAAACAGTTCTAAGATTACACTAGCAAAATATCAAAATTACAATACACTTATTAAATAATTTTAAATTAATTAAAATTCACCATAAATCATTATTTAATATTAAACGATAGATTTTTAAAAAAGTTCAAAATTACCCTCATTTTAGAAAAGTGGTGGTTACATTGTTCTTCTTGGAAGAGGTTTTTTTGGTAAGTGAGCTAGTGGGCCCGTTATTTCCAGTATCTTTGTTTGTCTGGCCCTGATTCCTGCTTCCCCCGTCAGTAGCGGTGATAGGTGGATCATTGTCTTGTTCTTCCAGGGCGCATAAGGGGTTACCTCGGTCCAAAAAGCCTGCTTCCTTGGCTTGCCAAAATCTGTCTGTTAAGGTATGTCACGACCCACACCCTAGAGTAAGGGCACGAGACGTGGGTACGTCCAGCCTACGCCGCAGTGTCGACGGTAGAACGCTGTCCTAGGTCAAATATCTAACAATATAAAGGTACCTGTACAGTATATACACTACGAATGGAGGTGACATAACAAATATCTAAGGTAGAGCATGATAAAAGATAGATAGATAGATAAGAACAGAATGAAATCCACAGAGATGCAATCCAGATAAGTCTAAGATAACAACTCCATAACATCAGATAAAACAAACTCCCAGTATATATATACAATAATGTATCAATGAGAAGACAAGGTAAGAGTCTAAGCTAGCAGTCTAAACCACTGGTGGTAGATCCTCTACTGCAAGTGGGTCCAAGTCACAAGTGATGTCTAAAGCTGCACCATAATGGGTAGACACCAGAGCCTCATCATTCACCGTAAAATTTATAACAGGTCCAGTCAGGACAGGAGCGAGTACAGTACATCCCAACAATTCATAACAGATTAGGAAATATAAACATGCTAGAGAGTAAGATACAGGAAACTGAAGAACAACATGATGTAAAAAGAGAGAGACAGTAAGTAAATAGCTACAGTATATAGAGAACTATCAGTGGCTAGTGATTTAGAGCACAAGACGGTTATATAAACGGCACGATGTTGCACACGAGTAATCTAAAGAGGTTGCACACGAGTAATCTACTGGATTAAAAACATAACCACTTCTACTTCTCCGCTCCAATCAATACACAAGGATCTAGCCAAGTTACGTTATTGCACACGAAGTATAGTCGTACACGAAGATCATGTGAGCACATGAATATATACGATTTCACACGATTTGCACACGAATGTCACGAATACAAGGAGTACACGTTGCTCACGATAAAGTACACGAACATGAGATACCCGATGTATCCGCTAAGGGGATAACATCGTACGACAAGATCCATATAGTACTAATCCATGTTACCAATGTGTCAGCTTCAAGTAAAGTAATCTAAAGCAGGAAATATAACCCTAAATAAGATATAAAATGATCAGAGAATGTACTCGCGTATATCCTGAGTATCTACTGTTCGAGGAGTGGTGTCTGTCTCCTATAGAACAGTACAAGTCACTATAAGTCTAAAAATATATTAGACTGCTACAATGCATCTACATAATGTTTAGGGTCAAACTGGACTAAAGTCAACCCTCGGTCAACCCTAGTCAACCAGACTAGTCAAACTAGGTCAACTAGGTCAAGCCTAAGCCAAACAAGTCTCACTAAGCCTAACCAGCCTATTCTAGCATACACATACAATTTCTAGGCTATACAAGCCAACTACACATCTACACTGGCATTCAAGCCATACACACAGGCTGTATCACATAGGGATACACTATAGGCTATGTGCCCTGTATATAGGCTATAAGCTATATAGCTATATCATTATAGACCATTACACACTTTCACACATATATACATTTACATTAAGTTAATATAGTTATCATTCACATATACATACATTTGTATTCATCTAACTTACATATAGTCACATTCACTCATAGGCCATATTAATACAATATCACATATATATATATATATATATATATATATATATATATATATATATATATATATATATATATATATATAATATATATATATATAACATTGAGATGTGGCCGAGAGCGGGGCTGCTCCCCACTCCGCCCATTCCCGGCGTCCGGCTTGGCTCCGGTGGCCGGCCGGCTTCCTCGGCCAGGCCACGCCTCTCGGCTTGCTCATGCTCTTCCCGCTCGGAGGCCCCCTCGCCTTCCCTCCCACCGGCCCCTCTCTTTGGCCGTGCGCGCGCCTGCCTCGCCGCTGGCTCCCCGCCGCGCTAGATCTTCCCTCCCACTGTTCCTCCCCATCCCCCTCGGCGGCGCGCCACCAGCGCCGGAGGCTTCGGCGCTCAGGGCGAAGACCGGCCCCCTTCTCCGGTTTGGCTCAGCCAGGCACCTCCACCCATGCCGTGGTGTCTCTCCCTTCCCCAGCCCCTCATTCCGTCGAAGGCCCCGGCGCCCGAGGCCACCTCCCTCGGCCTCGCCTCGAGGCGCTTTCCCACCGCAGTCCTTGTTTCCTCCCCCTCGGAGTCGAGCCCATCTCTTGGGCTCGGGTGGTCTCTGCTTCGTCGCCGTCTGGTCGATTCGCGTTTCCGCCGTCGCCGCTGCCCCACGGCCACCGGACCCCACCCCCTAACCCCCCCCTTCGGACGGCTCTCCGCCTCGGACCCTCCCCCGTCCCCGTTCGCCCTGCGCCCCCGCGGCGGCTCCCCTCTCGCTACCGGCGCCTGTGCCCGCCCCGCACCCCTCCTCGCGGCGGCGTCCCTTCCCCGGCCGAGGCCAACCGCTCTTCCCTGCGGTGGCCCAACTCGGCGTCATCTTCCCTCGGTCCCCCGGTCAAGCCCACCGGCCCAGGGCTGGCCCCCCCTCTCCGCTTCCTCCCTCTTGCGCCGGCGCTCCCCGCGGGGGCGCAGCCCACGGAGCTCAGGCGCTCCCTCCGTCTGCTGGTAGACTCCCACCCGGAGTTAGGCCGCGGTCCTTCCCTCCGCCGCCTGCCGATGGCCCCCTGCCTTCTCCAGCGGATCCCCCTTTTTCCCTGTCGGCGGCCCTCCATGTCTGCCGCCAGCCGGAGCTCTGTCTCCTATCGCCTTCCCCCTCCCCTTCCGGCCTCCGCCGGCGAGGCTCCCCAGGAGCCCCCTCCCCTCTTCCCTGTCCCAGTCGGGCCGGCCTCCTCCGCCCGAAGGACGCCCCCTTCACTCCCCTCCCCCGTCCCCGTTCTCCCCCCTCACCTTCCCACCCTCCCTACCCTCACCCCCCTCCGCCCGCGTCTCTCCGGCTCACCGCCGGCCTCGGTCGCAGTGCATGGGCGGGGGGCCCTAGGCACTCTCGTGTTGCGTGCAAACCCCTTTGGGCATGGCAGCATGCCTGCTCCACCTCGGCTTGCGTGGCTTCGGGCCACGTGTGGCGCGTTGGGCAGTGTGCCCTATCTTCCGTTGGGCTGTGAGCCCCTATGCTTTCAAATTTTCGAAATTTTTCGAAATTTCGAAATTTAATTTTATGTATTTTCTACAATGCTCCCCAGGACTTTTTGTGTTTTGGATCCTGGCACCTGTACTGCTCTTTATGAGCCACTTTTTCAATTCAATAAAATGCTGTTTTGTTAATATATATATATATATATATATTATATATATATATATATATATATATATATATATATATATATATACATAGAGTGATAGGGAGAGGGACACATGCATTTGTGTCCTAGGTGTACATGTAGTCATGTGGGGTGTGTGTAGAGAGTTATGAACATGTGTGTGATATGGTGACATGAGAGTGTGTGTGATACAAAGGAATTAGTGAGTGTCAATATGAATTTAGGATTAGGAAGTGTCACATGTGTGTGTAGAGTGAGGGTGATATAGTGTAGGACATGTTATTTGAAACTGAAATCAGTGAGCATAAACCCAGAATTTAGCATTTAGGAATGTGAGAACTGAATGACAGTTCACATTAGTGATGGGGTAGAGCATGTATGTGTAGGTGTGTATTAGAGAGCAGTATCAAATAGGAATGGAAAATCAGTGAGGTGATCAACATGACAGTGCTAACAGTGTATAGGTGTAGTGTGGATGAGTGTGTGTGTGTTGAGTGCATAATAGGGACTCAGGATTTGTGAGGACAGTGAACTAACACATGTAAAGGGATTAGCCATGATAAATTAACATGAAAATCAGTGTTTTAAGGAAACGGATCAAGTGACAGTTCAACACAAACCAACCCAAGTGAAAACCCAATCTAACATGTATCAATTTCAGATTAAAATTGGAAATTAATCTCAATTATTAGTTAAGGGAAAGAAATCAAGTGACAGTTAACCAATTCGAATCCCTTTACCAATTGAATCCTAAAACTAACATGAATTCAATCCAATAGTGAACTAGCATGCCTGTGAATGACTGAGCATGGCAAAACATTTCAGAATTAGTTTTAAAATAGGAATGAAAATCAAAATAAAAAACTAAAATACATGTATCAGTCAACAGCCCATTGAACAGCCCAAATCCCTACTCAAAAATCTAATTTGAACCGTAAAACCTAACACAAATCAGTAAAAAATCTTGTAATAGACTAATACACATGAATAGATGATTAAATCATGAACTTAACATTCAAATTAGTTTAAAACAGGAAATAGAATCTCAGGATTTATAAAACAGCAACTAAGTATCAGTCCTAATAGGAAATTCCACATTCGAACACTAAAACATGTTAATTCATAATTTAGATGGTTGGTAATATATAAGACAAGTGTATACGTGTCAAAAAAGGTATTCGTGTTCAACCAAGTGGACACGAACGTATCCAAACACTCACGACACACACACGTGCACTGCACAGTGCACAACATCATGCACGCATGCATGCGTGTTCCGCGCGGACACAGGCCACGTGGTGACACGTGGCCTTGCGTACATGTGCGTCAGGGGTAGTGCTACCCTAGGACCGCCTGCACAGTATCAATGACACGTGTCGTGTCCGATACGATCGTGTATCAGTTGCATTCAAGCACGTACAACGACAGGCCGTACGGCCAGTACGAAGAGGATTTCTCCTCGCACACGCAACCATATCGACCCAAATTTTGGGAGGATGGTGGCAGACAATGCCCCATCATGCTCACCATTTTTTGCGTGTCCACGTGTCCTATGTCGGGAGTTATGAGCCCCGTGATGCAGGACACAGTGTTTGTACGCACGTCAGCGTATTCGTGTCCCCGTGTGGACACGACATAAAACTAAAATTAGGAAAAAACATTAGAAATCCATAATCAAACCCTAGATCTAGGTTTCTATTCAAATAGATTTACAAAAACAGCAAATCGAGTCGGTTCGGGCATTTCGTCGAACACCTAGGCTATAGGTTCGATACGTGTCCGACACGGACACGTAACCTAATGCAAATGACACGAAATTTCTACAGTGGCTAGGGGACACCTATTCCTAAGCCATCATGCACTAAAAATAGGATTAAATCATAGTTTCAGAATTTTTACCTATGTGTATCAATCCTTCAAGAAAGTCCTAATGGAAAGATTCCAAATACCAACTCCAAAGCTCTAAATGAACCAAAACTGAGATTAACCTCCTGAAATATAAACAACCAGGAATTAGATCCTAATGCAAAATACTAGGATTAAAAAGGAATTAAAATAAATTTATGGGGATTTTTGGAAGGGAAGAAAATACCTTTTCTTCAATTTCTAGGTCAAGCTCTAAAAGAGGCAAGAACTCCTCAACATGACATTAAATAGGGAGGGGTTCTCCTATGGCTGGTCATGAGTTGAATAATTAGGGTTAGGGTTTCCTAAATTGGCCCATGGTCTTAAGTCATGATTAATTAAGTCATGAAGTCATAAGCCATTTCATAAAACCATAAATCATGACTTAAATTCACTAAACCAAATCCCTCATTCTAAAACTAGTCTCTAATAACTAAAATAGGTTAACTCAAGTTAGACTAGGGTTACCATGGCTAGGGTTAGGTTCTAGGCTAGTCTACTAGTCTCAACAAGTCAAAGTCAAACTAGAATTCACCAATTCATTAAATTAATTAAAATTCAAAATTTACCCAAAATGACAAAAATACCCTCAAGCTAGAAATGTGGTAGTGAAAATCTACCCCCTTAAAATAATTTCCTCCTCGAAATTAAAGATGAAACTAATCTGATGAGAAGGATAGATAATCATACCTCACGGTGCAAACAGATATAGGTATCGCTCGTGGATTATCCTCCCGCTCCCAGGTGTAGGAGCGTAAAAAAATGCTTCATAGACTGAGTCAAAGAGATAGAGCTTTATACTCAAAATGAGCTGTTTTACGCCAGGGACAAGTCAACTACTTTACGCCTGGGACAAGTCAACTACTTTACGCCAGGGACAGATCAGCTACTTTACGCCAGGGACACGCCAACCACTTTACGCCAAAGACAGGTTGTCAAATCATGCATTTAATGTAAAAGTGATAATGGGTCTGACATAAAGATCTACTGACAGCGTATAACACAGAATTCGAAGGGATTTGTTTTACACAGAAACCAGTATTGTCGTTTAGTATGTGTACTGAGCTATTTTACGCTCACAAGATGGCTTCTTTACGCATGAATACTATATGAGCTTTTTACGCTCAAAGTTGACGTGTGCATAAAGTTTATTTGGGCTACTTTTACGCTCAAGGTTTTTTTATCAACCACTTTACGCGAGAAGTCCATTTTAGGGCTATTTTACGCCTAGTCTACTACTTTACGCTCAGAGTATATTGGGTTGTTTTTACGTCCGATCCTTCCTGACTACTTTGGAACGTGGTTTGCCTACGTGGCTTTCATGCCACATATCTCGAAGAACGTGTGTACGTGCATCCTATTCTTATTGAGATAATGGGACATGTCAACGTATGTAGAGGATGACTTCGGTTATGGGTGGCAGTTACTAGCATAAAGACAAGACTTTGCTGATTTTTACGCACAAAAGCCAAGTCTATAAATAGACTTATTTTTTTTATATGAGACACACAGAGAGAGACAGAGGAGAATACATAGAGATCAGAGCCCAGAAACTTTGATTTTTTTCAGAGCATTCTTCTTCAACCTTTCTTCCAGAACAGAGTGAAGCAAAGTAGGAAAGCATTCGACCTCGCCATCAGTGCCCAAGTGTGTCGATACCTTTCTGGTGACTTAGTTTTCCAGTTGTTCATCTTCTAGCAATGATCTTCATCATCATCGTATGGTCCAAGGAACAGAGTGATCGCCTTCAGATCAGACTTTTATAGCAATACTTTCCAGATCAATTTGTACTTTTTTGTACTCTTTCAAGTTTTATTTTCAAAAGCCGATTTTCAGGCATTTTGTTAAGTGAAACAAAATGGCGACTCTGCTGGGGACGACCTTCTCCTCTGACGAGGAGGCAATTGCTCAATACGATAATGTGTCGATTGGATCGACAAAGAAGACTCTGGTTGTGCACTTCTACCAGACTACCTACGAAGAAATGCTCCGGAATGGGGGTAGCACTCGCTGCTCCAATGTTCAGAAATCGCGGAAGGCGCGAAAAGTTTGGGTTCCCAAATCTAAGGCATCCTCGGATCTCCCTACTATCTCTGCAGGCAAAGGAATCATTCCTACCCCTGTTGTAGAGGCTCCCATCTGTGATGAGGCAGTCTCTACTTTGGTGATACGCCATGCGCGTAAAAACAAGTCTCCCGTTTGTAACGTGGCAGACTTTTCGTTGTTACGCTCTGGGCGTAAAAATTAGGTTTTGCGTCCTGGACGTAAAAATCAGGTTTTATGTCCTGGGCGTAAAAACATATCTCCCGTCTGTGACGTGGCAGACTCCAATGCCTTACGTTCTGAGCGTAACAATAAGTCTCCCGTCTGTGACGTGGTAGACACACAAAATTTACGTTCTACACGTAAAGAAAAATCTTCCGTTTATGACGTGGCAGATACTCATGTTTTGCGCTCTATGCGTAAAGGTAAATCTCCTGTCTGTGACAGTGTAGATAAAATTTACAATGATGCTTCTGCATCTAAAGTGAATGTACCTACACGCATGAAGCATAAAAACATAGTTGGTAAAACTTCTGTTTTCAACCAACAACCTTCTTATACTGCTGTACGCAAGGTACCAAACTTACAAATTATACGCAATGAAGATGGAGTCCTTCGTGCTAAAAAATGTCAGGATTTACGTGCGCAACTCCAAGCACGTAAAAATGTACAGTTTGGTTCTGTGAATGCAGCTAGTAATCTTCTTTATACACAAGGAACTAAACGTTTTTCTACCCCAAATATAATAAAGAAGACTACTCCATCTACTCCTTCTGATTTACGTGAATTGCTAATGCAAAAGCGTAAAAATAGACAATCTTCCGTGACACTCCCCCAAGAAAATTACCATTGTGAGTGTCACCAGATTGTAATTAAATATTGTTGTTCGGCTTCTAAACGATCAGTTTTTGACCGGTTAAGTTTTAATGCTCCTCAACAACAAGATGATGACCAAGAACATGAGTTGTCATATGCATCAGTCAACATGGCATCTCATACCAACAGAGGACGACGTCCTAGACGGAACACGTCCCAAACTCCAGGTCAATAACAATTCAACAGACTTCTTGATTCCTTTGAAGGAGTATATCAGAATACTCGATCAAGAAGACAAAGACAGTTGCAGACTTCTGATTCAGAAGCTGGGGGTACTCAATCTTTTGAGTCTGAAACTGATAGTGTCCATTCATACCTCTATACTAATCCCTCTGTATCTTCAAGAGGGGTTGAATCCTACGCTATTGGAGATGAACCAGAGACATCATCTGCTAATACAGAACAACGTCTCACTGCCATTGAGCAATCACTGAAAGACATGCTTAACATGATACAAAGCATGCACCAGATAATAACGGCTCAACAAACTGCTCAACCGGTAATAGTAACACCGGTGCAGGTAGTAGCACAAACTCAAGATAGTCAAAGGGCTGATATACCTTTGAATATTTAAGAGCCTGCTGTTAATCAAAATTCTGCATCTCCAGATCCCATCATTCCAGAAGATGTACCATCTCCGGTGGGGGTTACGGTACATCTAACAACCATTCAATCAAATGTGCTTCCTCAAACCAGTGAAGCCATTCAAGCAGTACGTGAGCTCAAAGCATAGTTTGAAGTTTTGAAGCACAATGATCAGCTCCAGAGGTTAGGATTTAAGCAACCTTATCCTCCTCATTGGAATGATGTACCCTTTCCACCGAAATTTAAGCCACAATCAATGGTATTGTTTGATGGAAAGGCTTCTCCTAGTCAGTATATCAATTACTTTGATATTATGACTGTACATCTACAGAAAAATGATGCTCTTCTCACTCGAGTGTTCATTGGGTGCTTGACGGGTTTAGCTTACGACTGGTATCGTAGTTTACCTGACAATTGCATTTCGTCTTTTGACGAATTTAAGGCAATATTTTTCTCCCGCTTCTATGAAGGAGGTATGGATATGAACATGTCCTCCCTAATAGAAATCAAACAAAAGGAGAAAGAAGATACTCGGACGTTCATTGAACATTTTCGACAGACGACTCTAAAGAAACCTCCTGGTATGCCAGATTCAGCGTTAATTGATACATGCAAGATGAATCTGCGACCATCCATTGCTGTCTTTACGGGTTCCCAATTCACAGATTGGGCTTCGTTTATTATAGCAGCAGTTTCTGCCGAGACCAATGGTAGGTTGGCTCGTGAACATGAGATGATTTTTGCCTCAGAGGATAAAGGAAAGAAAGGTAATCCTGGTAATAATTCTGGCAATCGTAATGCAAAAGGAAAGGACACCCTTATGGTTAATCTTTCCAAAAACAAAACGACGTCGAATAATCAGGAGTCTTCTAAGCCAAAAGAAGAATATTCTTTTGACGAGAGTGATATCCCAGGGATTTTCCAATGTCTGGTGAAGAGTGGCAAACTCCAGATCCCGGAGCCAAAGATGCCTAATGAGGTGAATCTGACTGACAATCCCATATATTGTATCTATCACAGATACATCAATCATCCCACCAGGGCTTGTTATGTCCTAAAGAAGAAAATCCAAGAGCTGATTAATGCCAATGCCATCTCTTTAACTAACGATGAGCATATGGTCACAACAAATATGGTTTCTCTTCAATTCGGAGATTTTCCTTCTCAACAAATACCAGATGGGATTGTCCCAATTTCGAAGGCGACGATGAAGATTGTGAATATTCCGCCTGCCAGGGAAGAAAATAAAGGATTGTTGTCTCTTACATTAAAGAATGGTGAAATTATGTGGGTACATCCTGCTTAGTACCTGAAATGGAAGATGAAGGTAAAACTTCAAAATCCAGGAAAGGTAATAAAGTCAAAACCTGCAACATGATTTCTCATGTTATTCCCGATCCTGATGATTTGGATCATTTATGGGATGGCATTCCTTTGTAAGATAGACTGAGAGGATTGAGCATATGCCCTCCAAGTCTGGCTCCTCCTACAAAGCTCAAGCTTACTCATCAGCAGTGGCTAGCCATGAATAGTGTTCCCTTATACAGGGTACAACAAGTCTTCGCTGCTTATGAAAAAGCTTCTGTAGGGATTTTTCCTCGTATCTCGAATCCTTCTCCTCCTATGGTTATAGAGAATTCTATTCCCCATTCTCCTGTAGTTACAGAGATCTCTTCTTCTTCCTCTGTTGAACCACCTGTTAAAAGTCCGCTGCCTACTCACTTGTACAGTCAACAATCTGTCCTTCTCATGGAAGATGGGTTATGACTTTCAAAAGGCAGAATGTTTGAATTATGATACAAGAATACGACTTCCTTTACAAATTTAAAGTAAAAAATCTACTATTGGATTGGGTTCTGAGGTTCCTCATAACAATCCTCGTAAGAAGAAGGCTAAGGGAAGGAAGACTAAATCCTGCAATATGGTATTTTCTTCTGAGTCTGAAGAAAAAAACCTTTGCTGGTACAAGATCTAGGAAATAGTACCACAAAGATTATGAGGGTTCTTCCAAAGAAGCAGAGAATGTTGAAACACCACCAGCTCAACTGTCTCCTGTTCCTGCTAAACCATCTGTGGTTGAAAAGGGAAAACAGAAAGCAGTACGCTTTGACGTCCCATTGAAGTCTGCTTCCAGTCAGGGGGTGGTGATGAAATCCTATAAATTTGATATTCTAGCCCAGTTAGCCAATACTCCGGCTAGACTATCTATCTTCGAGTTGCTTCGCCTTTCTAAAGAAAGTCGCGAAACCTTGAGTGAAGCTTTGCTGCAAGCTGACTCTGCTTAGCTCAACTCAAGACTCTTGAATATACCAGTGTCATGCCCACAATGTCATAGTGTGATGGAGATAATTCATAATATTACCTTTACACAAGAAGATATGTTGTTGAAGCATAACAAGCATGACAGGCCTTTGTGTTATACTGGGTATATTGAATCCACTGAAGTTGACAGGATTTATATTGATCCTGGGTCTTCCATTAGCATAATTCTTCAAAGTATGCTAAGACCGTTGAGGATTCCTACTAGTGACTTGACTTACACTAGTACCACAATCGTTGGTTTCAACTCTGGAAAGAGTAAACCACTGGGGAAGATCCGTCTGAAAATCCAGATTGGTGATCTTCGAACGATGGCAACATTCTATGTTATTAATTCAGACGTATCCTACAACATCCTTCTTAGAAGACCGTGGTTACATGAGCATAACATCGTGCCTTCAACTCTCCACCAATGCTTCAAGTACGTGGATTCCCAAGGGGTTGTGAAGACTGAGTTTGCTGATATCAATCCTTTCAAGGGTGTCGAAGCCTATTTTTCTGATTCAATACTCTACAAACAAGAGCATGTGAAAGAGATATCAGACATAGCTGAAGATCGATCATCTGCCGAAGATCAGTCTATTAATGAAGATCCGCCAGAAGAGCAACCTTTGAAGATCAAAGTCAAAGGGCGAATCCAACCCCAAGCTGTCAACAATCAACCTCTGATGATCAAGGTCAAAGGAAGAACTCAAGCTTCATCTGAGGAATCAGTGAATGTTCCTGCTAAAAGCCAAGTTCAACCTCTTGTGATCAAGGTCAGAGGGCATACTTCTCGTACGAATGATCTAGAACCACCATTGATCGTCAATCTTGGCAAGTCTACGCAGAAGACGGATGATGGTCCATTAGTGATTAATCCGAAGCGTAGCAGTCAAATTGTAAATAATGTAAATATTGATTATTCTGTACTTTCTAATATCAATGAAGATTTCCTTTTTGAGTATATGGATGTTAAATTTGTTGAAATAATGACTTTATCTTCTGATAATCAAAGTTATCAGTATAAAGACGGCATAGACATAGAGGAAACCTTATACATTGACCATAAGAAAATTCCTTTCCTCCTCATGTCGATGTTGGACCTTATGCTTAAAGGTTTCTAACATCTTCTCCCTATCTTCTTCCTGTAGTTGCTTCATCGCAAGCTTGTGTAACTTATAGATGTCACGAAGAATCTTATTTCGTGATTCCGTCTGATAAGAAAAACAAGCACCAAATTGTGTTTGGCCTGGCTAGAAATATCCCTGTTGCTCAGACAGATGATCTGAGAGATAAAGATAAAGGAAGAATCCGAATTGACAAATATAGTCAACAATCTCTCAAGATTATCCAGAATATGGGATATGATTTGAAGACTATGCAAGGTCTCAATCAAGGCAAGGGTAGACGATTACCATTAAGTGGTGATCCATTTTATCAGAAAACTCGTCATGGGTTGGGATATGATCCATCCCACATGTTTAATGACGATATACAAGAAGAATTCTCTTCTAGTTCTTCACAATCATCAGATTCAGAAGAAATTCAATTCATCAAATCTGATACGTCTCACTCTTCATATGTTAGAGGAGGTTATTATGATGAATCTGAGCAAATATTCTCAGTCAATATGGTTCAAACTGATGGTGAATCTGAACCATTTGAGAATGATCCTTGGGCTCAACAGATGGACACTCAATGGGAACTTCATTTTGAACAGCGACAGCCACCTACAGAGGATGAGATTGTCCAGATTGATGTTGGAGATGGAACAACGTCTAAACCAATATTCATCAGTAAAAACCTTTCTGAAGATGAAAATAAAGAGTTGATAAAACTGATCAAAGAATATATTGATATTTTTGTATGGAGTTATGAGGATATGCCAGGACTAGATCCTAAAGTTGCTACTCATAAACTCAATATTCTTCCTAATGCCAAGCCTGTAAAACAATAGCAACGGCATTTTCGACCAGATATGATGGATGCAATTGAGGCGGAGGTCAAAAAGCTGATCACATGTGGATTTGTTCGTGAAGAACAACATCCAGACTGGGTTGCTAACATTGTTTCTGTTATGAAGAAGAACGAAAAAGTCCGAGTTTGCATAGATTTTTGAGATCTTAATGCAGCTTGTCCAAAGGATGAATTTCCACTTTCGATTACCGATGTCATGATAGACAATACATGCGGTTTTGAACGCATGTCTTTCATGGATGGATTCTCAGGATATTATCAAATTAAGATGCATCTAGAAGATGAGAAGCATACTGCTTTTCGTACACCCCTTGGGTTTACTGCTATACGGTTATGCCGTTTGGTCTTAAAAATGCCGGTGCCACGTATCGACGGGCTATGAGCAACATCTTTCAAGAACATCTACGGAAGACAGTTGAATGTTACGTAGATGACATTGCTGTTAAGAGTCGATGAAAAGATGATCACATTCAAGACTTGAAGACAGTATTTGATTTTATGCGTCAACATCAATTGAAAATGAACCCTACTAAGTCTTTCTTAGGGGTTTCCAGTGGCAAGTTTTAGGATTTGTCATTACTTCTCAGGGTATCCATGTTGATCCTGATAAGGTTAAAGCAATTCTTGAAATGCGTCCTCCTCGTAATCTGAAAGAACTCCGTGGCTTTCAGGATCGCATTGCTTATATCAGGAGATTTATATCTAATCTCTCTAGGAGATGTCAACCTTTCTTCCGTCTATTAAAGAAGGGTGTATCATTTGTTTGGGATGAAGCGTGTCAGAAAGCCTTCAATGATATCAAGCAATACCTTATAAATCCACATGTTCTGGTACATCTAGTGGTAGGAAGACCATTTTTGCTATATGTTTGAGCTTTGGATCATTCACATTGGTGCTCTTCTTGCACAAAAAAGTGATATGGGGCATGAACAAGCAATTTATTATCTTAGCCGAATGATGGTCGGAGCTGAACACAGGTATACTCCTGTAGAAAAGAAATGTCTGGCCTTGGTTTTTGCTGTCCAAAAGACAAGACATTATGTGACAGGACAGACTATTCATGTTATTGTAGAAGCATGAAATTTCACAACCAGAAAGACCATGCGTCAGACATTACATGCGCCAGAACTCAAACAGCAAAGTCAATAGCCAATAGACATTTGAAGAAGGACTTTTCATTTATATATAAAAGTCTATTACATGTCTAGAAAAGGTTGTACAAAGGAGAATTTCTACAAAGGAAAGATCCTAAGTCTACAGCCAGCGGCCACCATGCGCCTTCAGATAGGCGCAGCAGTCACCATGCGCCTCCAGATAGACGCAGCAGTCACCATGCGCTGCCAGTTAAGCACAGCAAATACCATGCGCCTCCAACCAGGCGCATCCCACCATCTCTTCAGCAGCTCAGTTATGTGCATCCAGCTCAGTTATGTGCATCCCTTCAGCAGCCCAGTTATGTGCCACTCTTCCAACCAGGCTCACCTGGCTGAGCAGGAGCCCAGTTATGTGCCGCTCTTCCAGCCAGGCTCACCTGATAAGTGCTTCGATTACACAAAGCATTTAACCCTCTGGCTGGAACCAAGGAAGAAAAGAGCACCGCAAATCTGTGGCCAGGGGAGGCTTCGAAAGAGCCTCCAAAGGCCAAGGAAGACCGTGATCGAAATACAGCTAAAGGAGCAGCTTTCAGAGTGGACGACACCCACTTTGAAGGAAGAGAGAGCCTAGCACCGCCATTCCGATCTACGGCTCTTCCGAAACAACGGAGACGAGGCCCGAGCATCCCTATCTTTGGATGCAACAGGCACCTTTCGCCTGTCTCAGAAGCCTTCGACTCCGTCTTTTGGATGTAACAGTCACCTTTAGGAGCATTAACGACGACATGGCGTCTCATCTTCACCCTCGAGAGCACTTTGTCAACAGAATGCACCCGAGAACCCGAGTTCATATTGGAAAGACATGAGGGAATAAGAGGCCAACCTTCTCTCCATGCCACTATTTATAGGCCGGGCAGATCAAACCCATGCGCCAAGTGGATGGCTCTCCGAATTCCGTGCAATGAACTCAAATTAAATGGATGAACCAGACGCCTCGACTTCAGCCAAACGGCTATTAAAAGCACTCGAGAAGCGAAATAGCCGTATCATCAAAGACGTGTCGGATGCGCCGGCTGGACAGCGCATCACACCTCTTCAAACATCAAATAGATGCGCCCTGTACCGAGTGCATCACAGGGGATGCGCCCCCATACGCCCCATACGCCTAGTGGAACGTCAACCGACGCGCCCACTCAGCTGTCCATCGAATGTCACCAACATTAAATGCTGAACTGACAGAGTTGGCAGCACGCCTTCCCAAGTCTGAACGGCTGACAGCTTTTACAGAAAATGAAGCATCCACAACGTCAGCATTATCATGACTCTATCCCGACGGCTACTGCCACGTGGCCACTCGACCACCCGCATGTGCCTCCGCGGCCATGCGCCCAAACCTGCATGCGCCTCAAAAGCCATGCACCTCAGACCCTTCACTGATCCCTAAAGACAGAAGAAGAGTCTCCAATTGAAGCTGTGTATGCGCCTCAAAAGTCATGTGCCCCAGACTGATCTCTGATCCTGAAAGACAGAAGGAAAGTCGCTCGCATGTGCCTCAAAAGCCATACGCCCAGAACGGCTCGTGACTCCTAAAGGTCATGAGCCAAAATCTCATCTTGCGCCCAATCTAAGGCGCATCCCACCAAATCATCCCCCCACCAAATCAGAGATCTTCGAGCCATGGGTCGACGACACGTGTCCTTTGACTCAACTCATTCAAGATCTCAGCAACAGAAAGATCTTCTCCTCTGCTACGTGCCGGCTCACAACAGCAGTATAAAGAATTCACCCCCGCGAGTAGGGTGCATCATCCATGTGCCTCCATCAGCAATCTCTACGTGGCGTCCCCACGTACCGACACATCCTACATATGCGTGCATGAGCAGCCAACCTGCCCAGCTATAAATAGAGGGACCATTTTCTTCTGACACAGACAGGGAGACATATACGAATAATCCAGACAGATATCACCAGAGAGGCAGATACAGACACTCAACGTCTTCCTCCTCTCAGCCAGCTCCAGCACCCAGAGCAATCTACACCTTCAGAGAACCGATAACCGTCGTCAGCCCGTCAACGGAGTCAACGCATTACCACTCGCTCCATTGGCACTTAGGACCCAGATTAAACAAAAATGTACTCCTAGGACTACATCTAAGTCCTATATTGTAACACCGTTCTGTTTGTATTAAGATTTGCAATCAAACGATTTTAATGGCAAATAAGCTGGCGACTCTGCTGGAGACTTCTTTCTCCTCTTCCGAGAAAGTCGTGTCACAGGCCGACGACGTGAAGGTGGGCTCCTTCCACAAGACGCTGGTTGTGTGCCTCAATCAACAGACGTACGAGGAGTTCATTTCTGAAGGAAGCGCGAGTCCTTCGAAGCGGCTGCCGAAGTCGAAGAAGACCCGCCGTGTCTGGGTGCGCAAGGTCGACGCCTCGGGCACCACCACTGAAGGGGATGCGCCAATCCAGCCCTCCCTTCCTGCTGACGTTCTCAGCAATCAAGGTGTGCCCGCTGATGCAGCGCATCTCTCGGGGAAACGTGCGGCTGACCACGTTCCCCAGTCATCTCCCTTTCAGGCGAGGAAGATGCGTCGACGGAGCAGGGGCACAGCCAAAGCCCCGTGCATCACCTCTGATGCGCCACAAAAAGCCTCTGTCTTTGACAGACTCACTCGCTGTAATGGCAAGGAGAATTTGGATGCTGAGTACTATACGCCCCAGCGGACTAGTACAAAGAAATCCAAGATGGCACGGGCCATGTGCCACAAGCGTGCTATGCCAGCAGCAGGCCAGAGGCACGTGCTCACAATCACGCGCGCTGCCGATGGCAAGCTGTACAAGGTCGACTCAGGTGCTTCGGTACCAAAGACGAGTCGATCTTCAAAGTCCTCATTTCATTTGGGCGCATCTACTGCGTGCATAACCAAGTCGAGTACGGCAAATTCAGTGGTCTTGAACTCCCGCGCCTCCTCTGGTTGTGCGTTTGAGGTCCGTTCAAGTCACTTCAAATGTTGTTGTTCCCCCACTACTGATCATGATGCCTGCTTGGTATTAGATCAGGGGGCGCAGCACTTACCTGTCCGCCCCGGCGTTTGGCCTTGCCATGTGCCTGAAGGGGGTGTGAAGGTAGTACTCTCCTCCAACGACCTGCGTAATGTGATCACTCACAAGCGCCGGTCAGGAGAGTCGACAAACAAGCACAATGAGCCTCCCACGGGGCATACTTGTACGGTGGTCACTATCAACTGCTGTGGCAAGATGACAGAACCACCAAGGCAGTCAGTCTTCCAGCGACTACAGTCATCGACACCCCTTCGACATCGCCTTGGGAAGAAGGTGTCAACAGAAGAGGAGCCAAGAGTTGCTTCATGCAATGTGGTCTCCAACTCCTCATCTCTTCGGAAGGCGACCGGCAATTCCTCGTCCAAAAGCCAATCAAGGAGAACCAAGGCAGCAGTCTCGACCTCTGGGGTGTTCGAAGGCACTCGGTCGAAGAAGAAGTTCTTGGAGGAAGCTGGGGGTAGTCAGACCCTTGTTGAGCTTCCTTCCGAAGACGAAGATGTCCAAAACACAGCTGCGGCGGATCTTCATCCTCGAGGCGAAGTCAGCCTCCCAGAAGCACCTCGAAATGAGGATGTCCCCCAGGACACAGCTGGAGATAGAGATGAAGAGGCCCTTCAAGACGGAGCTGAGGACAATCAGGCCCTGACAGATGCGCCCATCGAGAATGACCTCCAGAATGTGGCTGGGGGTGGCCAAGGAGAGGTGACTCCCCCACATGAAAGTGAGGCCGAGAGCGAAGCCTCAACCAATCCATCCACTCCTGGCCATGTCAGGACAGTATACATGGCTGGGGATGATGCCGAGTCTGATGCGCCACCGCAGGACATTGTTCAGCGTATAGACTCATTAGAGGGAGGACTCAAAACCCTCTCTGCCTCTATGCAAGCACTAACTCAAGCAGTGTTTGATATTCGGTCGACCTTGACCAGAACACCTTCAACCGGTCCTGACCCAGGAGTTAATGGGGAGTCGAGTGTACCCCTTCAACGGGCACCTTCCGACACAGAAGCACCTCGGACGTCGGAACCCTCAAACGCTCCACTCCAGATAGTGCCACCTTCTCCGACTCCTAGCTCCACGGAGGATGTGGTCGAAATGATCAAGGACCTGCGGGAGCGCTTCGAGTCCAAAAACAGGCAAGAGGAGCGCCAGAAGATGGGCATTCCCCAGCCTTATCCCCTCGAGTAGAATAAAGTAGTTTATCCTCCAAAATATAAACCACAAACACTCACACCATACGATGGGAAGGACTCTCCGCGTCGATACCTGACATACTTCCAGTCACAAACGGGGCATCTTCCAAAAGAGGACGCGCTCCTCACCAGCATCGTTGTTGGGGCCCTAAAAGGGGTGGCGTATGACTGGTACTGCAGCCTCCCCGACAATTCTATATCGTCCTTCGACGACTTGACGCACCTCTTCCTCGATCGCTTCTACGACGGCGGGAAGGACATGACGATGGCATCTCTCATAGAGATACGCCAAAAGGAGAAAGAAACGGTTCGGGTGTTCATCGAACGCTTCCGACAAGCCTGCTTCAGGCTACCTCCAGGCATGCCAGAACATGCGCTCCTCTCCTCTTGCAGCATGAACATGCTGCCCGCAGTGAAGCTCTGGCTCTACTCTACTCCCCTTCCCGACTGGAACTCCCTGATCATCGAAGCTGAAGCCGCAGAAAGAAGGCGGCTAATGCACGTCTTCTGGGTGTCAGCTTCCCCGCCATTGATGATAAGGGGAAAATGTCAGCAGCCAACAACTCCGGGCGAGAAGCAAAGAGGAAACATACATTGACTGTTAATGCCTCGAAGGGCGCATCTGCGCCTACTCAGAAGCCTCCACTGGCACCGAGACCTAAGAAGGTGTATTCATTCAATGACGAAGACACCCTGCAACTATTCAAAATACTGAAGCAGGGTGACAAGATCAAGCTCCCGGACCCGAAGTGGCCCGATGAAGTTGGAAAGTGGACAACCCGAGGTACTGTCACTACCATCGGTTTGTCGGACACCCGACCAAGGACTGCTACGTCTTCAAGAATTACATCCAGCGCATGATCAATGCCGATGTAATCTCCGTCGACTATGAAGAGAAGACGGTGTCAGCCAATGTGGTGTCATTCAGTTCGGTACCTTGCTGCCGACTACCACACAAGATGGCGTCGTCCCCATCCCTAAGGCGACAATGGAGGTGGTGAACTTGCCACCTACCCGTGACAATGTGAGTGGACTCATCCCACTCACCACATCTCGAGGAGAGGTCCTCTGGGTTCACCCCGACCTTGTCTCCGAGGTGACTCAACTGGAGGTACGCTCTACATCCAAATCAAAAGGCAGAAAGATCAAGTCTTGTCGTACGGTCTCTTCTTCAACAGAAGAGGCACTTTCAGTGCAGACGCATGCACAACAGAACGCTCAGCCCGGCGAAGCTGCCGTCGAGGTGGTGCCTCCTGGCACAATCCCTGAGGAGGGCCCGTCTAAACCCTCAGCAGCCAATAAGCAGAAGCAGGTGGAGGCTCGTTTCGACAGACCTCTACGAAAGGAGAATGCTTCGGGGCTAGCCAAGCCCCATAACTTTGACATTCTGGCACAACTGGCCAGTACTCCTGCGCGCTTGTCTTTGTTTGAGCTCCTGCGTCCCCTCCACGAAGCCGAGACGAAGGATCCGTCATTTTTGGCAAAGTCGAGCGTCGTCAAGACCTCCCGCCACTCGAGCCTGAACCTGATACCGGCAGAGTACAAGTCTACCGGTATACGGATACAGCAAAGCACATCATCCAGAAGATGGGCTACGACCTGAAAAGCAACAAAGGCCTAAACTACGGCAAGGGTCGACCTCTCCCTCTCCAGCTTTCAACACCCAAAGGAAGGCCGCAAGACTACTACAACAAAACTCGATGGGGGATAGGCTATGTCACGCCGCCATCAACTCCAGAGAGTTCAGACGCAGAAGACGTAGAACATTCCCACTCGTCCGAAGCGCCGACTTGGGATTCTGATACCAGTATCGGATTAGTCTTCAAGAAAGTGCTGTCAGCTAACATGACGTCAGCACAACCTCAAAAAGGTGAAGGCGAAGACCAAACGCCGGAATCCTTCGAAGAAGAACCCTGGGCTCAACGCCTAGGAGAGCAATGGGAGTCTCGTTTTGAGTTACGTGAACCTCCCACCGAAGACGAAGTCGAGCAGATCGACCTTGGGGACAGATCTTCTTCTAAACCCATCTTCGTCAGCAAAAGCCTAGAAGGAGAAGACCGAGAGGCTTTAATCCAGCTGGCTAAAGAGTATATTGACGTCTTTGCCTGGAGCTACGAAGACATGCCAGGACTCGATCCACAGATCGCAATGCATAGGTTGAACATCTTACCTGATGCCAAACCTATCAAACAACAACAGCGACGTTTCCGTCCGGACATCATGAATGCCATCGATCAGGAGGTGGACAAACTCTTGACTAGCGGCTTCATCCGTGAGGAACAACACCCAGATTGGGTAGCCAACGTCGTACCTGTCACCAAGAAGAACGGGAAGATACGAGTCTGTATTGACTTCAGGGACCTCAATTCTGCTTGCCCGAAGGACGAATTCTCGCTTTCGATCACCGATGTGATGATCGATAACACATGTGGCTTTGAACGCATGTCCTTCATGGATGGGTATTCAGGCTACAATAAAATCAAGATGTTCCCCGATGACGCGAAAAACACGTCATTCAGGACTCCAAAGGGTGTTTTCTGCTACACAGTAATGCCCTTCGGCTTGAAAAACGTTGGTGCAACATACCAACGAGCTATGAGCACCATCTTCCGTCAACATCTTCGCAAAACAGTCGAATGCTATGTTGACGACATCGCAGTCAAGAGCCGCCTCAAAGGAGATCACCTACAGGATCTGAAGACAGTCTTCGATCTCATGCGGGCACATCAACTCAAAATGAACTCCGCTAAATCCTTCCTGGGGCTTTCTAGCGGCAAATTCTTGGGCTTTGTCATCACGGCGAAAGGCATTCATGTTGACCCCGAGAAGACCAAAGCCATCCTCAACATGGACCCTCCGAAGAATCTTCGAGAACTTCGGGGCTTACAGGGACGTCTGGCATACATCCGGAGGTTCATAGCAAACCTCTCCGGTAAATGTCAACCCTTTACTCAGCTCATGAAAAAGGAAGTTTCTTATGTCTGGACAGAGGAGTGCCAAAAGGCTTTCGACGACATCAAAGCCTACTTGACGAGCCCACCAGTCCTGGTGGCACCTGTCGTCGGCAAACCATTTCTCCTCTACGTCCGTGCCATGGATCATTCTCTTGGCGCTCTGCTGGCTCAAAACAGCGATACAGGCTATGAGCAAGCAATCTACTACCTCAGTCGAACGCTCATCGGGGCCGAACACCGGCACAACCCCGTCGAAAAGGAGTGCTTGGCTTTGGTGCTTGCCATCCAGAAGACCCGTCATTATGTCTCGGGCCAGACAATTCATGTCATTTCCCGAGTCAATCCACTCAGAGTCCTCATGACGAAGCCAGAATCATTGAACGCCCGGCTAGCCACATGGGCAATTTTGTTAACACCATATAATATGGTGTTTGTCCCGCAAAAGGCTGTTAAAGGTCAAGCTCTGGCTGACTTTTTAGCTACATACCCCATCCCAGAATCCTCAAAACTCTATGAAGACATCCCGGATGAGGTCCAAGAATCCAACGTCACCGAAGGAAGCTCCGTTTGGCGGATGTTTTTCGATGGCGCTTCGAGAACAGGCCCCAAAGGCCAAATCATTGCAGGAGTGGGGGTAGTCTTAGTCTCCCCCGATTAGTTGGTCATCCAGCGTGCTTACTCACTCTCGAAGCCGTGCTCCAACAATGTTGCCGAGTACAACGCACTCGTCATGGGACTCCAGCTCGCACAACAGCTGGGGGTGGACCATCTGGAAGCCTACGGTAACTCAAAACTCGTCGTGAACCAGATTCGAGGGCAGTACGAGGTTCGCCATGAAGATCTGATCCCTTACCATGAAGTTGCATTGAACATCATTTCAACCTTCACCGGGTTCTTCATCGAACACGTACCTCGTCTATAAAACTTGGAGGCTGACGTTCTGGCTGGCCTCGCAGCCTCATTGGCAGCGCCCTTTGGGACTCAACACTATGTCATGGTAACAGGCCGAGACTTGATTTGTCCCAGAAACAACCTGTGCTTGCAAGTGGCCCACGCCATGCCGACGAACACTGGTGTTAATATCCGAGACTGGAGGTTCCCGTTCATCGACTTTGCTATCTACGGAATTCTTCCAGAGGACCCGAAGGAAGCCGTCTCAGTCAGGAGACGCTCTCTTCAATTCTACTACGACACAGCTACTAAAATACTATACCGACGCTCCTTCGATGGGCTCCTCCTTCGATGCCTGTCCAACGAAGAAGCAGCCGAAGCTCTCCGAGAAGCTCATGACGGAACTTACGGAGCTCATCAACCCGGTCCTAAGTTGCAGGATCGACTGCGACGTATGGGCTACTACTGGCCAACCATGGCCGCCGACGCTGTTGAATATGCTAAGAAGTGTCACGCATGCCAACTCCATGCAGACTTCATACATACACCGTCTGAACCACTACATCCTATAGTCGTCTCCTGGCCCTTCGAAGCCTGGGGCATGGATATTGTGGGACCAATCACCCCTCCTACATCAAGATGACACCGCTTCATCCTGGCCATCACCGATTACTTCTCCAAATGGGCAGAAGCAGTCCCGCTGGCGAAAGTAAAGAGCTCCAGGGTGGTCAGCTTTATCAAATACCATGTCATTTACCGTTTCGGAGTACCCCGGTGGATCATTCATGACAACGGTCCTCAGTTTATCAACCACATTTTTAGCAGGTTCTGTGACAAGAATCGCATTCAAAATGTGGCATCCACCGCCTATAATCCGGCAGCAAACGGGTTAGCAGAGGCGTTCAACAAAACCATCGTCAGGCTACTCAAAAAGGTCGTGTCATCCAATAAACGTGATTGGGACGAAAAGCTTGGCGAATGCCTTTGGGCCTACCGCACAACGGTACGGACCCTGACAGGCAACACACCATTCTCTCTGGTCTACGGGAGCGAAGCGGTACTGCCTTTCGAGATCCAGATACCCTCACTCTGTGTGGCAATAACAAACAAACTCACAGAAGAGGACAATCAACGTCGTCGTCTGTGGGAACTGGAGGCACTCGATGAGAAGCGGCTCCTAGCTCAACAACGCATCGAACTCTACCAAGCTCGTATATCACATGCTTTCAACAAGAAGGTCAAACAGAGGACTTTCTAAGTTGGCGACCTGGTTCTGGCAGTCAGGAGGCCGATGGTGTTAACTCACAAGACACCAGGAAAGTTCGAGCCCAAGTGGGAAGGACCTTTCATCATAGAGACGGTATACTCAAACGGTGCTTACCGCCTCGCCAAATCCAATGGAGACTTGTTTATGATGTCCATCAACGGCAAGTTCCTAAAGAAGTACTATTCTTGACATCCTTCAGACATGTACTTCCCCAAGGGGATCTGTGGGCCCAATCATCGGGATTCACAAACAATCTTCTTCCACAAACTCATCCGCTTCTGGAACCCAGCTGTTCCGTGGCTTCCTTCAGTAGAAAGACAACCACGTCCACATTACCTCTGAGTTGTTCCTCTACACCCTACAAAGCGGAATTTTATACTACATAAGCCGACGCTACCCTTCATGTTTACCACGTCCATATTATCTCTGAGTAAACATCTCGTACAAACAACCCCTGCGTTGTCGTACATTGATCGCAGAACTTCCACGTCCACATCACCTCTGAGTTGTTCAGCGTATCCCCCAGGATCATTCCTACCATGTCCATCACACCTCTAAGTAGGATGATTCTATCATTTGAACCCAATGATTGCCATGTCCACATCACCTCTGAGCAAACATGTTGGTTCCTTCAAACTTATTATCTGTGCCTAAAAACCAAGGTGCGCAAAAGATAATAGGTCCACACAAATCATCAAGTTCATAATAACAAAATGAACACATCACAAAAAGTTGCGTACTTCTTTATTTTTCTGAAAGAGAGAGTACAAAAACTACACTATCCCTCGGCAAAGGGTTGCAAAAGAACATAAAAAAGTGGAAAAGCTACAGTCCCTGAACCTCTCCAGGGTGGGCTGAGAGCTCCCTGACTCGAAGTCTTAGGTCGGCTGTACGGGCCTCCACAGTCGCCAGGACTCGTCGCTCAGCTTCTTGACGCATCAATTCAACAGCCCCAGTGGAAGTATCGCTCTCATGCTTCTCATCAAGCTGTTGTCGCTGCTGTACCAAGGCAAGAGTCCGCTGAGTAAAAGTTGCTTCTTCCTTCTTGAATGCTGCGTGTTCAGCCCGGACACGCTCGGCATCTAACTGGAGTTGGGCCAGCTGGTCCTCAAGGCGGCGCATCTGGGTGTCGATCTCCGCGATATCAGCATCCAATACAGCTCGAGTTTCCGCCGTCGTCTTCATGGACTGAGATAACTGCTCTACCGCAGCCTCAGTCTCAGCCACCTCGTGCTCCCAAAGGCCCACAATGGCCTGGTATGAAGACTCGATCTCGGCAATCAGCTTCCCCTTCTCCGCATCTATCAGGACGGAGAGGTCGTTTCGCTGGATACGCTGAAGTTCCGCGAGCCGCTCGTCCAGCTCGATCACCGAAGCCTCCAGAATTTTGGCCATATGGTTGTGGCCTTGGTGAATGCGGATCAGCTCGATACAGGGCATTGCCAAAGTTCTTGCCATCGCAAAGCTCCTATTGGCATCCATCACAGCAGATACACCCTTCTGCAGTATTTTGTACACCCCATTGACGAAGAATTTCACATATTCGTCTGCATCCGCTAAGACCTGCGGCGTCATGGCAGAAGTTGGAGGAGCTACTACAGTTTGCGGACCGAAAGAAGATCCGCCATCCTCAACCTGCGAGGCTTGAACCTCGGTATCAATGGGCTCTTCATCAACGGGGGCTGGACTGCTAGCCCGAGGAGCCGAAGGAACAGAGGAAGCCCGCACAGGCGTCGAGATAGTACCCCAAGTAGGAGGGGCAACGGAGGGTTCCACACCCTCGCCCTTCTCAAGCCCGGAGAAACCACCGACGTCAACGGCCACCTCTTCTACCCCCAACGTCCTATCAACAGCTGGTACCTCCCTTGCCAGAATAGGGAGATTATCATTTGTCTCTTGACCCACCTCAGCGATCGTCACCGGTAGACGGGTCTCGTCACCAAGTCCCTCTACAGGGACAGAATCTGTCGCTACCTCCTGATCGATAGCCGCCTCAACTTCCACGGTTGAAGCCGGGGTAGGACTCGGCACTGATTCAGCCGACCTCCCCTCATCATGATAAGGAGGGGAATCAACCCTCTCCTCTGTCTCAACTATATCTGTTGCCCCCGCAACAGACTCTTGCAGCCCTGGATCAACGTCATCCGAAGGCGACGAACTCCAATCCACCTCATCATCAGGATGCCTCGAGTTCGTAGGACCCTCAACGTCCAAGGACTCCACGGCAGACTCTACCTTCCCTGAAGTTGTTGCAACCTCAAAGACAGGAGATACTAAAACCTCCACAGGCACGTCTTCGGGGTCCTCATCCGCGGGAGACATTATTATCGGTGGGATGCGCTCATCGGAAGAGCCTGCCACCTCTTTCGGCTTATTGGCACCCGATTTTGAAACACGGGACTTCTTCTTCGACTGCAAGAAGAAAAAGCATAAGTCACCTCAATGACAAAATGAATTAGAATTACGAAGCACTCCTTACCTCAGCAGGAGCTGATCCCGTTGGCGCTACGAGTGGCACTTCCGTAACCTTCGCAATCGACGTCTTTCTCGACCTCTTCGGTACAGAAGAACCAGCTTCTGTGTCAGCCCGCCTCTTTCCAACAGACGGATCTCTCACTGGCGCTGCAGCAGCAGCCCAATATCCCGCCAAATCTGGTGGACGATATGATCGGGCTACCCTCAACATATTCGCCATGGCCTCCAGCTGAGTTCCAATGATGAAACTAGTCTCTCTGTCATAACCAGGAGACGCAGCGTTCATAATGCAATACAGCTTGGCGACCGGATATAGGATCTGCGGCCGAGGGTTGCGGACTGGCATGGTAAAACTAACGCTAGTGCATCCAGCGTTATAATACTGCCAGCCCCGGGCTCCGTCCAGTAAACTTCCGACGAAGCCTAGACTGCTACTGGGATTCCGCAACATCAGCTGAGTATAGCCAAATTAACGAGCAAATCGGCTTGGCAGATATGGCTCCAGATAACATTTATTCTGGTTGCGGTAGACCAGGTGAGAAGGCCGGATACTTTGCAACCAACGAAAACTCCATTTCGGCAAAGTGACTGCATCTTCGCCAGAGTCAACTAAATCTTGGTCGGCCTCAAAATCTTTGAAAATCGGGCCAACCTTGACAATTTCCCATCCCTGAAGGTAGGACAAGACTCTCCTGCAAACGGGGACGCCGGTGTATGACTACTTCCTCTTGTAGAAGCGGCGGATGAGGGCATCCCCTTCAACATGATCCTCCTCCGGACCGGGACTCATCACGTTCGGATGATGCAAAATCAGCCATCCCATAAGATAATGGAAAGGCAGCTCGGCCCGGGGAAAGTTGTCATTGTTACCTTTCTCATGGATCACGTCAGCAGCAAAAGACCTCAAACCGCGCAACAGGTTGCACACCATCGCGGGAAGGAGAGCTAAGGGTCGTCCAAAAGCTAACTTCACAGCTGGCAAAATGAGATTCCGATGTACCCGTTCCACGGTACCGGATCCACCTGCAAATACGCAATCCCGGAGCCATATCATCAAATAGGCTGACAACACTGCCTTAGATGACATCCGGTGCCCACAGTGCCAGAAGCAGCTATATGCATCCTTGCCGCTCTCATCCGAACGTGGGGTCCTCTCATCCAGCCGACTAATTTCAGAAGTCACCTCCGTGGGCTTCAGTCCCTGCGGAGTCACAAATCGGATCCTCGAAGGATCCGCTAAATCCTGCTTAAAGACATAGTCCCTCCAAGCAGTTACATGAGGTTGGGTCTTGCCCCTATCCCTCCGGTGCATCAGATAATGGTGGCTCGTCACCTCTTTGAATACAGCCATCATCTCCGGGTTCTTATCCTCCAGAACCTGGATCTCCTCATTTGTCGGGAAATACTCCTCGTACGGCTCTGAGCCCCAAGGAAGCTTAGACACCTCGTGCATCTCATGGAGAGCCAACCCCAACTCTCCCATCGGAGTAAAAAAGCTGCCGGTATGGGCATTGAATAATTCCAAGAGCGCAAGGAACATAGGCTTGTTGAGATCCACGCCTGCCTACGTAGCCCGAATAGCGGCTGTCAGCCCGATCTCCTTAAGCTCAACTTTGAACCTTGAAAGCACCCAAGTGGTCAACTCGTCCCACCTCGAAATATAGTGACACCAACCCTCGACTCTAAAGCCACCTGTCGGGTACATGACCTTCGCTGTCAACATCCGATTTGTAAAGGTCGTGGCACTGAAGGGAAATGTGTCATTTGGAACTTCACTGTAGAGGCTCCCGGGATGCAAGGCTCGGTAACTGAACGAGGAACCGGCTCGTGAAGCAGCCAAAGTATCTCGCTGGTTCGAGGTGGCATCGATCGAAAGGGTACCTCCCAAGGCCCCTCCTTGAGAAGGAGTAAGTTCCCAACCCATCCTTCTCTTCGAAGCCAGACGGTAAAAAGCCGTCAGCGGCAACTGGCGGTCAACCTGCCTCAAGTATAGAACTATGCCTTTGGCAGTGAAGAACCAGTCTTCTTTGATCTTCAGTATCTTCGCTTCAGAAAAGACTAGTCGGTCGCCAAACAGAAAGGCAGGTTTTAAGAAAGTCACATCTTCAGATTCAGCAGACCTCAGTTAACCACTCTCCATCATACTCTGGAGGAAAAGTGGCAACTGGTTCTGGATTTGCAGCATTCTCTCCCGAGGTTGGTTCTGTAAAATAGCATCCTTTGCAGGGTTGATCACCGCCTCATCAAAATCAACCCCCATTTGGCAAAGAGAAGCATCCAAGAGGACTTCGTTCAACAGAGGGATCGTCATCGACACTGACACAACAAAAGTGGAGGTCAGGCAAAAAGATAAAAGGTATCAACAGATTGACGTAGCGTCAGGGCATAAACCCATGCGCGTCAGCTTCAGCGCATCACCCATGCGCGTCGGCATTGGAGCTTCGGCGCATCAGCAGGGCATAAACCCATGCGCGTCAGCATTGGAGCTTCGGCGCATCATCAAGGCGTGAGCCCATGCGCGTCAGCGAAAGCTTCAGCGCATCATCAGGGTATAAAACCCATGCGCGTCAGCAAACTAAACCTCGGTGCATGATAAAGGCCTGAGCCTATGCACGTCGGCAGGATAAAACCTCAGCATATCAAGGACAGAAGCCCATACGCATCGGCAGCAGAAATAGTAAAAGTCGACACCCACCTGTCACCCCGGGGCGAACATCGGCCGGAGTCGCAATGGTGGCAGGAGCATCCTCGTCGACGAACTCTGCCGGCTCCTTCTCCTTCCCCCTTTCCTTTGCCGGCACCGCCGCGAGGAGTCTTGGGAGCCATTCTAACAGAGAGGAAGAAGTTAGGGTTTTGAAGAAAGAACTCTAAAGGAGGCAAAGGCACAGAGTAGAAGAACTCTCTCTCTCCACCTCTCACCTATTTATAGGCCGTGGTCGCACGCGTGAACCGATGACGAGTGATCTCAGCCGTCGCCTCGGGTCTTGTGAAGATAACATCAGATAAAACCAAAAGATCATCATTAATCTTTTCGGTTACCGAGGCATTATCATATCCATTAAATGAGAAGAGCATGCGACTGAATAGACATGCGCCCCAACAGTCATGCGCCCTGATCGCCATGATTCTTATTCAAAGTATTCCAAAACTTATTCAAAAGTTTTGAAAACTTTGAAGGGGGTCTTGTAGAAGTATGGAATTTCACAACCAGAAAGACCATGCGCCAGACATTACATGCGCCAGAACTCAAACAGCGAAGTCAACAGCCAATAGACATTTGAAGAAGGACTTTTCATTTATATATAAAAGTCTATTACATGTCTAGAAAAGGTTGTACAAAGGAGAATTTCTACAAAGGAAAGATCCTAAGTCTACAGCCAGCGGCCACCATGCGCCTTCAGATAGGCGCAGTAGTCACCATGCGCCTCCAGATAGGCGCAGCAGTCACCATGCGCTGCCAGTTAAGCGCAGCAGATACCATACGCCTCCAACCAGGCGCATCCTACCATCTCTTCAGCAGCTCAGTTATGTGCATCCAGCTCAGTTATGTGCATCCCTTCAGCAGCCCAGTTATATGCCACTCTTCCAACCAGGCTCACCTGGCTGAGCAGGAGCCCAGTTATGTGCCGCTCTTCCAGCCAGGCTCACCTGATAAGTGCTTCGATTACACAAAGCATTTAACCCTCTGGCTGGAACCAAAGAAGAGAAGAGCACCACAAATCTGTGGCCAGGGGAGGCTTCGAAAGAGCCTCCAAAGGCCAAGGAAGATCGTGATCGAAATACGGCTAAATGAGCAGCTTTCAGAGTGGACGACACCCACTTTGAAGGAAGAGAGAGCCTAGCACCGCCATTCCGATCTACGACTCTTCCGAAACAACGGAGACGAGGCCCGAGCATCCCTATCTTTGGATGCAATAGGTACCTTCCGCCTGCCTCAGAAGCCTTCGACTCCGTCTTTTGGATGTAACAGTCACCTTCAGGAGCATTAACGACGACATGGCGTCTCATCTTCACCCTCGGGAGCACTTCGTCAACAAAATGCACCCGAGAACCCGAGTTCATATTGGAAAGACGTGAGGGAATGAGAGGCCAACCTTCTCTCCATGCCACTATTTATAGGCCGGGCAGATCAAACCCATGCGCCAAGTGGATGGCTCTCCGAATTTCGTGCATTGAACTCACATTAAATGGATAAACCAGACGCCTCGACTTCAGCCAAACGGCTATTAAAAGCACTCGAGAAGCGAAACAGCCGTATCATCAAAGAAGTATCGGATGTGTCGGCTGGACAGCGCATCACACCTCTTCAAACATCAAACAGATGCGCCCTGTTCCGAGCACATCACAGGGGATGCGCCCCCATACGTCCCCATACGCCTAGTGGAACGTCAACCGACGCGCCCACTCAGCTGTCCATCGAATGTCACCAACATTAAATGCTGAACTGACAGAGTTGGCAGCACGCCTTCCCAAGTCTGAACGGCTGACAGCTTTTGTAAAAAATGAAGCGTCCACAACGTCAGCATCATCATGACTCTATCCCGACGGCTACTGCCACGTGGCCACTCGACCACCCGCATGCACCTCCGCGGCCATGCGCCCAAACCTGCATGCGTCTCAAAAGCCATGCGCCTCAGACCCTTCACTGATCCCTAAAGACAGAAGAAGAGTCTTCAGTTGAAGCTTTGCATGCGCCTCAAAAGCCATGCACCCCAGACTGATCTCTGATCCCGAAAGATAGAAGGAAAGTCGCTCGCATGCGCCTCAAAAGCCATGCGCCCAGAACGGCTCGTGACTCCTAAAGGTCATGAGCCAAAATCTCATCATGCGCCTAATCAAAGGCGCATCCCACCAAATCATCCCCCCCACCAAATCAGAGATCTTCGAGCCATGGGTCGACGACACGTGTCCTTTGACTCAACTCATCCAAGATCTCAGCAACAGAAAGATCTTCTCCTCTGCTACGTGCCGGCTCACAACAGCAGTATAAAGAATTCAACCCCGCGAGTAGGGCACATCATCCATGCGCCACCATCAGCAATCTCCACGTGGCGTCCCCACGTACCGGCGTATTCTACATATGCGCGCATGTGCAGCCAACCTGCCTAGTTATAAATAGAGGGACCATTTCCTTCTGACACAGACAGGGAGACATATACGAACAATCCAGACAGATATCACCAGAGAGGCAGATACAGACACTCAACGTCTTCCTCCTCTCAGCCAGCTCCAGCACCCAGAGCAATCTACACCTTCAGAGAACCGATAACCGTCGTCAGCCCGTCAACGGAGTCAACGCATTACCACTCGCTCCATTGGCACTTAGGACCCAGATTAAACAAAAGTGTACTCCTAGGACTACATCTAAGTCCTATATTGTAACACTGTTCTGTTTGTATTAAGATTTGCAATCAAACGATTTTAATGGCAAACAGTTATCTCTAGAATAAATCCCATTCGGATATTAATGAGAAAACCGAGCATTCTTAACTCTAGGTTAGCTACCTAGGCGATGTTGCTTACTCCTTATGACATGGTTTATGTACCTCAAAAATCAGTGAAGGGTCAAGCCATTAGCTGATTTCTTAGCTGCTCACCCTATACCTGAAACATCGAAGTTATATGAGGACATTCCAGAAGAAGTCGTGGATTGCAACATGACTTTGAAGGATGACATATGGCAATTATATTTTGATGGAGCATCACGGGTTGGACCTAAAGGTAATATTGTATCTGGAGTAGGAATCGTTTTGGTTTCTCCTGATAAAATAGTCATATACCGTGCCTACTCTGTCAATGAGCCATGCTCTAACAATATAGCAGAATATAATGCTTTGCTGATTGGTCTCCAAGTAGCAAAACAATTGGATATTGAGTTCCTAGAAGCTTATGGAGATTCTCAACTAATTGTTAATCAAATTAGAGGAACTTATGAAGTCAGAAATCCTGATCTCATCCCTTATCATCAAGTGGTAATCGAGTTGGTCTTTTCATTCAAAGGATTCTTCATCAAATTTGTACCACGTTCTCAGAATGTGGAAGCTGATGCTCTTTCTAGCTTAGCTGCAGACTTGGCTGTTACAATTTGAAGACAAAATACAATTATTTTGTTGGATCGAGACTTATTCTGTGTCAAATTTCCAGCAGAAGGATTGGAGAAGTCCATTCATTGATTATGCGGTTCATAGGATTTTACCTGAAGATCCAAAAGAAGATGCATCAATCAAGAGACGATCATTTCGATTTTACTATGATTCGTCTTTACATATGTTATATCGTCGTTCATACGATGGACTCTTGTTGCGCTGTCTCTCAGAAAGTGAAGCTAAACAGACACTCCGTGAGGCTCATGATGGTATCTGTGGTGTTCATCAACCAGGTCCGAAGTTACAAGATCGCATTCGAAGAATGGAGTATTATTGGCCTTCTATGATAGCAGATGCTGTGGATTACGCCAGAAGGTGTAAAGCATGTCAGATTCATGCTGACTTTATCCACCAACCTTCTGAATTTCTACATCCTACAACAGCTTCTTGGCCCTTCGAAGCTTGGGGTATGGATATTATTGGTCCGATTAACCCTCCTTCTGTTAAGGGACATCGGTTTATATTGGCTATAACCGATTACTTTTCCAAGTGGACAGAAGCAGTTCCCCTTACTGAAGTAAAAACATCTAATGTGATCAGCTTCATCAAACACCATGTTATTTATCGTTTCGGGATTCCTCGACGGATAATTCATGACAATGGACCACAATTTGCCAGTCAGGCATTTTATCGGTTCTGTGATAAGAATCGAATTCAAAATCTGGCTTCTACGGCTTATAATCCAGCTGCTAATGGTTTAGCCGAAGCTTTCAACAAGACGATCATTAAACTTCTTAAAAAGTTTGTCTCTTCTAATAAACGTGATTGGAATAAGAAACTTGGAGAATGTTTATGGGCTTATCGAACAACAGTCCGAACTCCTACTGGTTTTACACCATTCTCACTGGTTTATGGATGTAAGGTTGTCCTTCCATTGGAAATCCAGATTCCATCTCTTCGAATAGCCATTGCTAATGAGCTAACTATGGAGAATAATGATCGCTTACGACTCCAAGAACTTGAAGGATTGGACGAAAAGTGTCTTCAAGCACAACATCATATTGAGCTATATCAAGCCCGTATATCTCGAACTTTCAATCGTAAAGTTAAAGAGAGGATATTCAAGGTTGGCGAGCTGGTATTAGCTGTTCGAAGACCGATGGTGATGACTCACAAAAGCAAAGGGAAATTCCAAGCAAAATGGGAAGGTCCTTATGTAATTGAGACCGTGTTTTCCAATGGCGCCTATCGGTTATCCAAGCCCAATGGAGATCTACTCATGATGCCGATCAATGGCAAATTTCTTAAGAAGTACTATGTATAAAAAAAAGACAGAATGAAAATAAAATTTCTTTTATTATTATTTTTGTTCTGAACAAAGGATTAAGGACGAGGACCACTGTCTTCCTTATTAAATACATAGTCGGCCAATGCATCAAAGGCATCGTTGCCTGAATTCACAAAAAACTTGCAGGCGGCCATCCTCAGCGCCTCTTCCTCAGGAGTTTTCCCTGGTTCTGCTAAGAAAGCGAGGATGTCTTGTGGTGGCTTGGGAGTAGAAGAGCCTTCGCTTATTTCGGTTGGGCCTGACACAATTGGCTCAACGGAGCACGTCTCGATGACATCCTCAACCTTCATGGAGACTTCATTCTTTTGCTGCACGTCCTTAGAAGACATTTTCAATAGAGGAATGGAAACAAGAATGAACCTTTACAAAGAGTTCTCATCTATTTATAGGGGAAAGCTATTAATAGATTGGTCTTGGAAATTGAAACAACTTGTCATTCCCGAAAAGACCTGTTCATTCATTACGGCAGATTCATTCATTTAATTGTAGAATTGAATTGACCTTTCGTTTCCCAAAAGAAACGCTGGTTCATTCATTCTTTCATTGATGTTGGCATATATCCTTAACGACATCTGTTTTCTTATTCCCCAGCTACCAATGTTTGGTTAAGCTGATTATTTGTCTCTTTGGAGAGAAATTTTAATCTTCTATCTTATCAGTTGATTAAAAAAGTTGGACTCATTATTTATCATGTTCATTTGACCTCTGAATAAATATTACATATGCTTATATTTCCTATCTATCATGTTTATTTGACCTCTGAATAGATATTAATCTATTTTTCTTTGAGTTATTACGATCTGTCATGTCCATATTACCTCTGATAATATTATATACTCTAAACAAGAAAATGAGATTTCATTATCTATCATGTCCATATTACCTCTAGATAGATACAATTTATTGAGTTTCGAAGACTTATCATGTCCATATTACCTCTGATAAGTATTTTCTATCTCATGCCTATTATTTAATTGTAAAATAAATAATAGGATCACAAAACAAATATTTTATTCATTTCTTGGATAAGATAAAAGGTTACAAAAGCTCCTTATTTTCCTAAGGTGGAGCAGAAACATCTTGAAGTAATTTTTGTAGTTCTGCCAGGCGCCTATCACGAGAGCTCAATACTTTCTTAGTAGCTTCAGCATGTCGAGCTTCGATAGTGCAAAGATTAGAAAGTCCAGCGAAGCTAATTATCAGATTATTCTTGGCTTTATCAAGAGTCTTGATAGTTGATTCGACTCCGTAGGCATGTTCTTCTAAAATAGAGCCCTGAGCAAGGTACTGATTCCTAGCAGCGATCATCTGTTCCCTCTCTGCCTTTAACCGAGCCAATTCAGCCTCAACTTCTTGAATTTTATCATTCTGCTGCTGAATCTCCTGGTTTAAGGTGTCATAGGCTGCTCTATGACCATCCAGCTCGGGCTGTATTCCAGCTAAAAAGGCTTTCTCTTTGGCAACCTTTATACTATAATCATGGAGAGCTTCATTATATATTGTCTCCTGATCAAGATAATCAGCCGTTAAGGCGTCATACTCTTCTTGCATGAGACTTTCAACAGTCTCACTTGACAACTTAAGGTACTCTCGGATGGGTTGTTCAAGACCCTCCACAATTTTCTCTAATGTTGCTGCTCTTCCCATATCATTGAACATAGCAACGTTCCTGATGGCAAGAGCCATAGACGCTTTCAAGCTCTCATAACTGAGACCCTTATTTAGGACCATCTTGATTAGGGTCGCCAAAGTTTTATAAAAAGTTCAAAAACAGAATCAACTTGCTGTCGACAATGGTATGCCGAATAAATGCAGGTCTACGGACTTTCGGTGAAGAGTTGATTAATAATGCTCATCATCGAGACAATTTTCTAAGGGTGGAGCTACCCGACACCTATCTGATGGGTTGGTTACTACACCACAATTGCAATTTACTGCCACCGGGCCCTGAGGATGAAGCGAGGATTTTTCTCCAAAATTTAGCAAATCCACATGGAGAGCTACAACGGTGGCAGACACCCGAGCAGCATTAAATTACTCTCACGGCTGGAACTTCTTCTGCACAAGGCCACCAGTTCCAGTCGACTGCCTTGGCGTGCAATTTGAAGATAGAGTAGATAGATCAGCTTTATTACCAAGATCTGTCTTCCGATGGCTGGCGTACATCAGACCTTTCCATCTGATATACAGGAATGATGATTACTGTGCGTTTGAGCCTTACCTACCAAGTAGGTTCGCTCGCCAGTTTGGATATGACCAACTTTACGTTGGCAATCCTTCCACCAGCTTCTATCATTATGGAAAGCTGATTGACGGTGCACGAGCATGGAGATATTTTAGCACTGCATATACTGGTGCTAGATTCACCATATCACAGCCACTAGTACAACTGAGCTACGTATACTTCACTCGTATGCTCGTTTTTATACATCCATTCGCTCCTTCGAAGACGGTTATAGCATGCAAGGAAGTCTGCGATGGGCCCAAAAGGGAAATGTTGAAGAACCAATCAGAATAACTCCTGACGTACCAGACAATACTTCTGCTATAGATGAATTTCTGACAGTAATTCCTAGAGGAGCTGGGGAGATAGCCGCGGGACCAATAGTTATTGGAAAAACCTGCAAACGAAAGCAGACTACAGCTACCACTCTTCCAGTGAAGTCTCCTGAGAAGAAGAAGAAGAAGACTACTACTAAAGGGCCTTCCAAACCCAAAGCCTTTATTCCAGAAGATGACATCTCGGTCGAAGAGGACCAACTTGTTGCTTCCCCTTCAGTCTATCCGGGAGAAGGGTCTTCAACACCTCAACCAGCAGCAGCATCAGAAGTTGTAAATTTTTTTATCTCCTGGACGCCTTAGCTCCTCACTCCATTTATCTTTGCCTCGAAAGGCACAAGTTACGGAGGATGCTACTGCTGCACACATTGCTGATCGAGACCGTATCCCATCAGACGAGCCGGCTCTCAACTTTGATGATGATGACTGGGATGGTGATTATGATTCATACCTTGAACAAAATACACATATTCCAGGTACTACGCAAAACCTATACGAAATTATGTATCATGATTTTGTATATTAACTTATTTTGTTCATTTTGTAGATACCATCATTGCACCAAAGCCTGTGGCTCCTCCTCCTCCTCAAGAAGATATCCATGAGGAAAACGAAGAATCTGATGAAGAGGCTTCTTCTTCAGACGGAGTAGAAATAATCCAACCATAAGTACAGAAAGAGCTTGAAGCAGAGGTTGAAACAGAGGTTGAAGCAGAGGCTCAGCCCGAATTATCTTTTCGTATTGATGACCGAGAAAAATAACAAGATGCAGAAAAACCAACTGCGGACCATGAAGCAGCTGTTAAAGGAAGAACTGGCCTCGATAAAGAACTTGAAGTATCTCCAGAGCTTGAACAGCCAGAAGTCAAAGGAGACGATGGAGGCATAGTCAAATTACCAACTGAAACTGAGAATGTTGTGATAGCACCCTCTGCTATTACTACTGATCCTGTAGAAGTTCCGAAGGAGAGTATGCCTGAACTTGAGTCAGCTGCCACTACCATCATTCCACCTGTACCCATCACTGCCAGTGAAACTCTAGTAGTTTCAGCTCCAGAAACAGGTGGAGTAACTAAGATTGAAGACATTGATTCCGAAGCTGCTGGGAACCAGTTGACTATGATAGCAGTAACTACAATGGCTTTATCTCAGCCTGCTATCAGAGCAACTACATCTGCAAATGTTGAAGACACAATCCCTGAAGCTCTTAGGGATCAAATGGCTGTGACAACGGTAACAAGAATTGCTTCATCTCAATCCGCTGTCACACCAACAGCATCTGTTCCTAGTCTCCAAAGAAGAGATCTAGTAGATATTGTCGCGACGCCAAGTTCAACCATAGAAATGAATCTTATGTAGGATATTTATACGGTCCAAGAACGAGCCAGACATCGGCCAGAAGGAAGCTTACAAGTTAAGCTACAGCTCCACTGCATGACAGATGGCAGTACTGCGAGTGACCAAAGGAAAGTGACTATGAACCTCCTCTGCTAAAGAGATTTGCGATCCTTGCAAAGACACAAGACGCTCCAATATCAAAAAGCCATCAAGAGCCCATGCTCTAAAATGATGACTTAGGACCATTAATGTTAAGTGCTAGGCGTGACACCAGCCATCACCCAACTCGTACAGTCCTAACGCGTGTTCATGCTTCTGTTCAAAGTATCCCGAGCTTGACTCAAGTTCGGGACACTTTGAAGGGGGTCTTATAGAAGCATAAAAAATCTCAGCTAAAGACATCCCTTCGCCAAAGCGCAGAAGATGTAAAAGACTCAGGCTCAGTGCTAAAAAGACAAAATAGAAGGTATAGAGAGAAGTCCCTTCATTCTCTTGTCTACCAAAGTCTAGTACAGATACATCAAGACCATACATAAGGGACTAATTCTATTCTTCTACCAAAGATCTAGTACATATTCGACAGAAGCCTAGAGGGATCTACAAGGGATGCAGTCTTCATTGAAGTGCATCATTTCTTCTTCTCGATACACACGCTGAAGGATTGAACTCCAACGAAGCATGTTCTGATATTCTTGTGGGCGCAGCCTCTCAGAAGCATATCAGCAACCCAGCACCTTGAAGAAGCCAGAGCATTCAGGTTAGAGGCGTAGCCACCTGCCTGTGCCAACCTCAGAAACAAGATGGTGGTAGGGCCCTCCTCCCTTTCTTTTATTCCAGAAGCCAGTATCTTCACTCCATGGGCGAAGCTATCTGCCTGTGCCAATCTTAGACGCGCAAGGGTATCATACCCTTCACTTCGCAACCAACGCCGTCACTGTCCAGAGGCAGAACTACTTACTTTCATCCGTTTGAGGCATATGATGGTGATATGCTCACATCATCTCCATTCCCACGGCACAATCATCTGCTCCGGATCAGAAGCTTAAGTTACTTCTCTATAAGAGACTTGGAAACTCCTATCGCAACCAATGTAAGTCAACCTATCGCTCCAAAAGCACAGTAACCTCGTCAACCTGAAGCACAAGCCTACTTGTTGCTTACAGCACAGTGACTCTGGTAGCCCGAAACACAGCTTCATAAGTTGCTCTATACGTACAGAAGTCTCGTCGTCATTCGAAGCCAAGACCACTCTTAGGCTGAAAGCACACAGAGGTTCCGTCGTCTCCAGAAGCACGGTCTACTCGTCGCCCTAGAAGCACAACATCACTTAGTCCTTACCAGAGGTACAGGAAGCGCGGGTCCACCCCAATTGGTTTATTTAAACCGCCTATTGCAAAGAAGATTGGGATTAAATCATGATTGATATCATATCACATTGATTTAAATCTTAGACGAGGATCTATTAGACTCCAAATTTAGGATGAAACCCTAAAATTTACTCGGTCGTATCCGAGCAAGCAAATCGCGTCACGCCCCAGAACCAGAATACTGGAGAGCGGGGGCAGACATAGCCAGCTACGTATATTGAAATAGAAACTACCTCGATATACGGTCACGACTGTCTAGAAATATGAGGGTTTACTACAAGCCAACAGTCTCTTATGGTCATGAACAAGCCTAATGTCTCAATCACAAGCAAGTAAGTAAGGTCGCAATGATCATTAAATATACAATAATAAGGCATCCCAAATATTACATATTCAGCTGATCATGAAGCTAGTCGTACAAAATATGGGACTAGCAAGAGTTAAGTCATACATGATCAACCCTAGGATTTGTTAATCATGTTTACAGCCCGTAGGCAGACAGTAAGTAAAGTGCATCGAGCTAACAGGTGCTCGTCGGCTAAATGCCTCAAAAGAATAGTTTTTCAATAGAGTGAGCGAAACAAAATAGAAAACCCACTCGTAGCCCGGGTTCCTTCTAGTCGCCACCATTGGGCTGGAAGCTTGGTAGATCCTCGGGAGCTGCTCCGAAATCTGGCCACACAAAACCAGCTGGGTCAACCCCAGAAAGAGCAAGTGCCACAAGGGGGCCACGAAATAAGAACAAAGCCAGCAATCAGCACAAGAAAATATAATACTAAAACTAGAAACTACGAAAACATAGCAGGGTGATATACGACGAGATGACCATGGAACTATTCCGATAGCCAAGTTACAACCCGTAAACCAAACAAGGACCGGAGTTGTAACCCTTCATCTGAACAGAACTTGGTTTCCCACCATTTATCGACAAGATAATAATGCAAGAAATCAAGACATGGAGCAATCTTATACTGGATCAAGACATGGCTAAACTGGTTATACCTCATTCAGTCAATCACGGCCAAGCAGATACTACGGCTTACTACTTTAACTAACTAGGGTTATCACAGGCCTAATTACTAACAAGATGCAGTAAGATTGTTCCACAGCCACAAGCCCTGCAGACCATCCAGGTTACCCAGGTCGAAAATTAGAGGTTGAATTCATGTGGGTACATCGTCCGGGCGACAAATGTACCCTTAGGTGACTTAGAGGGTGCAACACGCGACGGTGTGCTGGAAATGTGCCCTACTCGACGACAGGCTACAGATCCCAAGAGCGCCCAGGTAAGGGGATTGCCTGTAGCTGTGTCATCTCTTCATGACTATTGAATTATTCTAGTTATTAACCTTAATCCATTTTGGTAGGTGCTCCTGACCGTGGTACTCAGGAGTCCTATCCTAGACATGATGCAAGACAGGACAAGTGGATTTAACAAGCAAGCAAAAGAGAACCACCCACGGTGTCAAGGCAGGTCAAGTTAAGTTATCAAGATAAATCATGTCAGGGTACTTGTCAGGAGTACGCCACGACGGGCCACTATCATGTCAGGAGTGCACTACTACGGGTCACTGTCGTGTTATGCTAGTTCCTTGTCATACCGTGCCATATACATTAGTCATTCCAAACATATTAAGTAAAATCAAGTTCATGACGAAAGGCGTAAGGATATAAAACGGGCGTAAAATATCTAATAAAATATCAATATACAGGGCTATAGAAGAGCCAAGCTTAAAAAATAAGACCAAAACTCCAAGAGCCAATGGGTTAAGCAAGGGGTCAGGGGAGCAGCGTACGCAAAAGTCACGCACGCTGAGAGAGCAACGTAGGTGAAAAGTCACGCACGCTACAGAGAGCAGCGTAGGTGAAAAGTCACGCACGCTTCAGAGAGCAGCGTAGGTGAAAAGTCACGTACGCTGAGAGAGCAGCGTAGGTGAAAAGTCACGCACACTCAAGGGAGCACTGTACGTGAAAAGTCACGCACACTCAAGGGAGAAGTGTACATGAAAAGTCACGCACGCTCAGGGGAGCAGTGTACATGAAAAGTCATGCACACTCAGGGAGACACTGTACGTAAAAAGTCACGCACACTCAAGGGAGCAGTGTACGTGAAAAGTCACGCACGCTCAGGGGAGCAGTGTACGTGAAAAGTCACGCACGCTCAGGGGAGCAGTGTACGTGAAAAGTCACGCACACTCAGGGGAGCAGTGTTCGTGAAAAGTCACGTACACTCAGGGAGACACGCTTCCAACAGGAAGCGTACTCAAGCCTGTGTACGCAGCGCTAAAGAGCGCGCGTAGCTCAGGGTGCGTAAGCTAAATAGCTCTGCACACTGCTCACTGTCTTCTCCAAATCGCAAGAACACCATGGCTGAACCCAAGCTTCAAAGCATCATAACTTGGCCATTCGAACTCCAAATCCAGATTTCCAAAGTTCCAACTTGGGTAGAATTAAATGCTCTTCCACTTGGAAACACCAAAACCCATGAAAATCCAACTTAGAGAGATCAAACCATGCAAATCCGAGATTAGGAATAACTTAGATCTAGAGCAAAGGAGACTTCAAATCACAAAACACCAAGTTCTAATATTGGCCACCATGTCCTAATCTAGCAAATGAACCAAGAAAATAGGGCTCTCATGAAGTGGCAAGGTGTACTTGCCTAGGGGGTGGGTGTTGTTGAGAAAGGAGAAGAAGAAGAAGAAGGAAATTAATGGTGGAAGTTATGAGGAGAGAGTGTATTAGGTGGGGATTATAAAGAGGGTGGGTTGTGGTGGAATGAAGGTGGAGCATAGGCTAAGGTGTTCCAATACACATAATAAACCAAACCAAACCAACCCAATCCAATTAAAACTGAACCATGCCAAAACCCAAAATACGAGAAATACCAAAATTCCACAAGTTGAGAAAAATAAAAATACATGCCAAAATCCAGATACGAGTATAAATACGAAATACGGGAAATACGGGAAATGAGGGTGACAACTCTACCCACCTTAAAAGAATTCCGTCCTCGAAATTTAATCAAGGAGCTAGAGATTGTCACGACAAGCTACATTAAGCACAGGCAAGTTACATTAAGCAGTTCAATCATGCAATCATACAATGCAAGCAAGAAAGGGAAAACGTAAGGCATAAGAAAGACATTATACCTCACGAGTCAAACAGGTGGGGATATCGCGATCGGATGTCGTCCTTATGCTCCCACGTTGACTCACCTAGAGAGTGATGACCCCAAGCAATACAGACTAATTTAATAGTCTTGTTCTTGAGTATCTTCTCCCTCCGGTCCAATATAGACACGGGCCTCTCCTCATACGAAAGGTTGGTACCAACAACCAATTCCGAATGGTCTAGGATGTGGCTCGGGTCCAGAATATACCGTCGTAATTGGGATACATGGAATAGATCATGCACCTCACTTAGCGACGGCGGAAGAGCGAGACGATAGGATACATCTCATACTCGCTCTAGAATATCGAACGGCCCTATATACCTAGGACTAAGCTTTCCCCGCACGCCGAAGCGAATGACGCCGCGGTTAGGCGAGATCCTAAGGAATACATGGTCGCCGACAACAAATTCTAAGGGACGCCGATGAGCATCGGCCCAATGGCGCTGGCGGTCCTGGGCAACTCGGAGGTGATCTCTGACCTTCCTGACCACTTCAACCGTCTGGGAAATCAATTCGGGTCCAAGCATCTGCCTCTCTCCGATATCGTCCCATGCTAGCGGGGATCTGCACTTCCTGCCATAAAGAGCCTCGAAGGGTGCCATTTGGATACTGGCCTAAAAATTATTGTTGTACGAGAATTCTACCAGGTGCAGATGATTCTCCCATGAACCACCGAAGTCAAGGGTACAGGATCTCAACATATCTTCAAGAGTCTGGATTGTGCGCTCTGATTGGCCATCTGTCTGCGGATGATATGCTGAACTGAACTGGAGACGAGTTCCCAAACTCTCTTGCAAGCTACGCCAAAAGTGTGATGTAAACCTTGAATCCCTGTCCGAGGTGATGCTGACTGGCACACCGTGAAGCCTGACAATCTGCCTGAGATACATCTCTGCTAACTGCGCCGTCGATTGCCCAACTCTGAATGGGAGAAAGTGTGCCACCTTGGTAAGCCTGTCCACAATAACCCAAATAGCATCTCTGCCGGCCGGAGATCTGGGCAATCCGGTCACGAAATCCATGGTTATATGTTCCCATTTCCATTCTGGGATCGGTAAGGGTTGAAGAAGTCCAGCGGGCCTCTGATGTTCAGCTTTAACCTGTTGGCAAACCAAACACCGAGAGACAAACCGGGCTATCTCCCTCTTCATGCCATTCCACCAGAAATGCTGACGGATATCATGGTACATCTTCGTACCACCCGGATGAATATAATATTATGAACTGTGGGCTTCTGCCATGACTTCCTGTCTGATATCTCCACCGGGTACACAAAGACGAGTACCGTGCCGAAGTGTACCGTCTTCATGGATACATAACTGTGGCCTTCTTCCTGCTTCACACTCTGCTCTGAGTCGCTGGATCTTGGAATCTGTTGACTGTGCCACCCGGATCCTCTCAACTATGCTGGACTGAACCTGTAGGCTGGCCATCAATGCTACACTGGTTGGAAGAACCACTTCAATTCCCATCTTCTGAAGATCTGCCAATAATTCTGGTTGTGCCGTCAGGAAATAAACTCCGGCTCTCATGCTCAATACATCTGCTACAATATTGGCCTTCCCGGGATGATACTGCAAATCCACATCATAGTCCAACAGTAGCTCGAGCCATCTTCTCTGCCGCATATTAAGGTCCTTCTGGGTGAAAACATACTTCAGGCTCTTATGATCAGTAAAGATCTCCACTCTATCTCCGTACAAGTAGTGTCTCCACAACTTCAAAGCAAACACTACCACCGCCAATTCCAAGTCGTGGGTCGGGTAATTCTTCTCATGATCACGTAGTTGACGTGACGCATAAGATATTACCTTCCTATGCTGCACCAAGACACACCCCAATCCTCTGCCTGAAGCGTCGCAATAAACTGTGAATCCTCCGGTCCCATTTGGAAGGATGAAAATGGGAGCCGTTATCAAACCTCGCTTCAACTTCTCAAATGATTCCTGACACTCTGTTGTCCAAACAAACGGCACATCCTTGCGGGTCAACTGGGTCATCGGCGCTGAAATCCTTGCGAAATCTGAAACGAACCGCCGGTAGTAGCCGGCCAATCCAAGGAAGCTGCGAACCTCTGCCACTGAGCTGGGTACCGGCCATGACTCGATAGCCACAATCTTCTGGGGATCCACTTCCACTCCTCCTCGGGTAATGATGTGACCCAAGTATGAAATGCGATCGAGCCAGAACTCGTATTTACTGAACTTGGCGTACAACTGATGCTCCCTAAACGTTTGGAGGACGACTCTGAGATGCTGCTCATGCTCTACTTCACTCTTGCTGTAGACCAGGATGTCATCTAGGAACACGATCACAAATTGATCCAAGTAAGGCATGAAAATACGATTCATGAGGTCCATGAATACGGCCGGCGCATTGGTCGCTCCAAAGGGCATAACAAGAAACTCCCAATGTCCATACCTCGATCTGAATGCTGTCTTCGGGATGTCCTGCTCTCTGACTCTGATCTGGTGGTATCCCGACCGCAAGTCAATCTTCGAAAACACTGAAGCCCCTCTGAGCTGATTAAACAAGTCATCCATCCTCGGAAGAGGGTATCTGTTCTTGATTGTCACCAAATTTAAGGTACGATAATCAACACATAGCCTGGACGTACCATCCTTCTTTTTCACAAGAAGCATCGGGGCTCCCCAAGGTGATCTACTTGCACGGATGAATCCCTTGGTCCTCAGTTCTTCAATCATCTTGTATAAAATTTCCAACTCTGAAGGTGCCATCCTGTAGACTCGCTTTGATACTGGTGCTGTCCCGGGAATCAAGTCTATAGTGAACTCAATCTCCCGCTCCGGCGGTATCCCTGGAAGCTCCTCTGGAAAGACATCTGGAAACTCTTCAACTATCCGGGATAACTGTACTGCTACTACTGCCATCCGCAATGCTGGGGAAGATGGCTCTACTGCGCCTCTAGAAAATAAAAACTCTGGCTCGCCGGGGATACTAAAGACAACTCTGCCAATATGGCAGTCTATCCTAGCGTACTGGTTCCTCAACCAATCCATGCCTAGGACTACATCATAGTCTGCCATAGGAAACTCTATGAATCTAGCGGGGAACTCCCTACCGCTAACTACGATCCGACACGAGGAAAACACACGATCTACTCCCACAAGGCCATTACCAGTAAGTATATTGAGTCTCACTGATAATGACTCGGGCTCCAATCCTATCTGTGTCGCGAATCGTGCAGACATGAATGAATGCGATGCACCAAAATCAAATAATACCGAAGCTGGAAAGAAGTTGACGAAAATAGTACCTGCCACAACCTCACTTGGTGCAACTTCTTCTTCCATAGCCATCATCATGGCCTGACCTTGTCCTCTGGCTACTGGTCCCCTCTGCTGGAAACCTCTCTGCCTATTCTGGGTCTGAGCTTGGGCTTGTGCATACTGCTAGGGGTGTTGTTGCTGGAATGCCTGAGACTGAGGCGGCAAGGGCCTCGAAGACTGATACTGCTGCTGCTGAACTGGTACTGGGGCCGGTCCTCTCACCGAAGAGCTAGAAGGGTTGGATGCTGATGAACCACCCCTATTCGGGCAAGCCCCAACCCTATGATCTGCTGCTCCACAAGCCAGGCATAATCCCTGTGCCCTGCGACAATCTGCCACCACATGCCCTGGCTTCCCGCAATGAGAACATCCCATCGCGGAAGTCTGTTTCTGCTTCTGCTGCTGCAAGTACGTCGGGGTCGAATGCTGAACCGACGTTACTGAGGACGCCCGCCTCGGAGTTCCAATGGTCAATCCCCTAGCTGCCGGGGCTGGAGCTGATGATTGGTGCATCTGACTGTGGGACCGCTTCCTACTTCCGGTCCTATCTACGATCCTCTGGGAGGTATACTCATGCCTCCTAGCTGCTCTCAAGACTGCATCGAACGTCTGGTGCTCGAACTGCTCAACCGCCAACAAGATCTCCAAATGCAGCCCCTGCTGGAATCGCTGGGCCCTATCAAACTCGGTCGCCACCAAGGTGGGGGCAAACCTACTGAGTCTAGAAAACTCCGATACATAACTGTCGACTGTTCTGCCTCCTTGCTTCAAGTTGGTAAATATGGTCTGCAGGTCGTACCGAGCCACAACATCAAAATACTTCGTCTGGAATCTCTCTCTAAACACTGCCCAAGCAATGGGTGCCACTAATCCCATAGCTTGTGCCGCCCACCAACTGCGAGCCAAGTCCAACAACTGTAAGCGTACCACCGCCACCTTCTCATTCTCGGGTGTCCTAGCTGCTTCCAGAATCACCTCGGTATCCTGAAGCCATGCATCCGCGGCAATCGTATCCTCGGTGTCGTCGAAGAAAGGAGGGTTCAAGCGCTTGAAGCTGTTCGCCACCTGGTTCCCTGGATGTCCGCCTCGGGTCAAAGCATCTTGAACTGTCTGGTGCAGGGCATCGCTTCGACGATCCTGGGAAGCTATCAAGGTTCTAATGAGGCCTACTAAGGTACCATCATCTGGCTCTACGGGCTAGACAGGCCGAACTGGTGACTCTCCTCCAGTAGGTATCACTCTGGAGGCGACTCCGGAATGCTGGGCTTGATCTCCAGGTTGCTGCTGGTCTACGGGAGGTGCTCCTCCTTGCTGATCGGCAGGGTCAGGTACAGTGCCGCTGAGGAAGACGACACAGAGAAATAATAAGGAAGGACCAGGATAGATCAACGATACAAGCATGTAATCAGGGCAAGAATTTCAGGGATTTGAAAATACGGACGGAGATCAAGGGCGAATACTGATTGAGACATCTATTCGATAAACCCTCACATTTCTTGATTGACAAGACCTGCAAGGGCCACCACTTAAACCGTGTCACGCCCCAGAACCAGAATACTGGAGAGCAGGGGCAGACATAGCCAGCTACGTATATTGAAATGGAAACCACCTCGATATACGGTCACGGCTGTCTAGAAATATGAGGGTTTACTACAAGCTAACAGTCTCTTATGGTCATGAACAAGCCTAATGTCTCAATCACAAGCAAGTAAGTAAGGTCGCAAGACGTATGATAATTAAATATACAATAATAAGGCATCCCAAATATTACATATTCAGCTGATCAAGAAGCTAGTCGTACAAAATACGGGACTAGCAAGAGTTAAGTCATACATGATCAACCCTAGGATTTGTTAATCATGTTTACAGCCCGTAGGCAGACAGTAAGTAAAGTGCATCGAGCTAACAGGTGCTCGTCGGCTAAACGCCTCAAAAGAATAGTTTTTCAATAGAGTGAGCGAAACAAAATAGAAAACCCACTCGTAGCCCGGGTTTCTTCTAGTCGCCACCATTGGGCTGGAAGCTTGGTAGATCCTCGAGAGCTGCTTCGAAATCTGGCCACACAAAACCAGCTGGGTCAACCCCAGAAAGAGCAAGTACTACAAGGGGGCCACAAAATAAGAACAAAGCCAGCAATCAGCAAAAGAAAATATAATGCTAAAACTAGAAACTACGAAAACATAGCAGGGTGATATACGACGAGATGACCATAGAACTATTCCGATAGCCAAGTTACAACCCGTAAACCAAACAAGGACCGGGGTTGTAACCCTTCATCTGAACAGAACTTGGTTTCCCACCATTTATCGGCAAAATAATAATGCAAAAAATCAAGACAGGGAGCAATCTTGTACTGGATCAAGACATGGCTAAACTGGTTATACCTCATTCAGTCAATCACGGCCAAGCAGATACTACGGCTTACTACTTTAACTAACTAGGGTTATCACAGGCCTAATTACTAACAAGATGCAGTGAGATTGTTCCACAGCTACAAGCCCTGCAGACCATCCAGGTTACCCAGGTCGAAAATTAGAGGTTAAATTCAGGTGGGTACATCGTCCGAGAGACAAACGTACCCTTAGGTGACTTAGAGGGTGCAACACGCGACGGTGTGCTGGAAATGTGCCCTACTCGACGGCAGGCTACAGATCCCATGAGCGCCCAGGTAACGGGATTGCCTGTAGCTGTGTCATCGCTTTATGACTATTGAATTATTCTAGTTATTAACCTTAATCCATTTTAGTAGGTGCTCCTGACCGTGGTACTCAGGAGTCCCATCCTAGACATGATGCAAGACAGGACAAGTGGATTTAACAAGCAAGTAAGAATGAATCACCCACGGTGTCAAGGCAGGTCAAGTTAAGTTATCAAGATAAATCATGTCAGGGTACTTGTCAGGAGTACGCCACGACGGGCCACTATCATGTCAGGTTGGTCATGTCAGGAGTGCACCACTACGGGCCACTGTCGTGTTATGCTAGTTCCTTGTCATACCGTGTCATGTACAATAGTCATTCCAAACATATTAAGTAAAATCAAGTTCATGACAAAAGGCGTAAGGATATAAAATGGGCGTAAAATATCTAATAAAATATCAATATACAGGGCTATAGAAGAACCAAGCTTAAAGAAATAAGACCAAAACTCCAAGAGCCAATGGGTTAAGCAAGGGGTCAGGGGAGCAGCGTACGCAAAAGTCATGCACGCTGAGAGAGCAGCGTAGGTGAAAAGTCATGCATGCTACAGAGAGCAGCGTAGGTGAAAAGTCACGCACGCTGAGAGAGCAGCATAGGTGAAAAGTCACGCACGCTACAGAGAGCAGCGTAGGTAAAAAGTCACGCACGCTTCAGAGAGCAGCGTAGGTGAAAAGTCACGCACGCTGAGAGAGCAGCGTAGGTAATAAGTCACGCACACTCAAGGGAGCACTGTACGTGAAAAGTCACGCACACTCAAGGGAGCAGTGTACGTAAAAAGTCACGCACGCTCAGGGGAGCAGTGTACGTAAAAAGTCACGCACACTCAGGAAGACACTGTATGTGAAAAGTCATGCACACTCAAGGGAGCAGTGTATATAAAAAGTCACGTACGCTCAGGGGAGCAGTATACGTGAAAAGTCACGCACGCTGAAGGGAGCAGTGTACGTGAAAAGTCACGCACACTTAGGGGAGCAGTGTTCGTGAAAAGTCACGCACACTCAGGGAGACACGCTTCCAACAGGAAGCGTACTCAAGCCTGCGTACGCAGCGCTAAAGAGCGCGCGTAGCTCAGGGTGCGTAAGCTAAATAGCTCTGCACACTGCTCACTGTCTTCTCTAAACAGCAAGAACACCATGGCTGAACCCAAGCTTCAAAGCATCATAACTTGGCCATCCGAACTCTAAATCCAGATTTCCAAAGTTCCAACTTGGGTAGAATTGAATGCTCTTCCACTTGGAAACACCAAAATCCATAAAAATCCAACTTAAAGAGATCAAACCATGCAAAATCCGAAAATAAAAATAACTTAGATCTAGAGCAAAGGAGAGTTCAAATCACAAAACACCAAGTTCTAATGTTGGCCACCATGTCCTAATCTAGCAAATGAACCAAGAAAATAGGGCTCTCATGAAGTGGCAAGGTGCACTTGCCTAGGGGGTGGGTGTTGTTGAGAAAGGAGAAGAAGAAGAAGAAGAAGGAAATTAATGGTGGAAGTTATGAGGAGAGAGAGTGTTAGGTGGGGATTATAAAGAGGGTGGGTTATGGTGGAATGAAGGTGGAGCATAGGCTAAGGTGTTCCAATACACATAATAAACCAAACCAAACCAACCCAATCCAATTAAAACCGAACCATGCCAAAACCCAAAATACGAGAAATACCGAAATTCTACAAGTTGAGAAAAATAAAAATACATGCCAAAATCTAGATACGAGTGTTTTCCATAAATAAATTCCTTTATTTATTGTTTATCTGGGAAAATTACAACTGTGGGAATCTGATATAGAAGACGATCACTTTATCCCTTGGACTATGCGAAGAAGAAAAGCTCTCAAAATTTTGACAGTAGATAACTATGTATCTCTACAATAAATGAGAAAAAGAACTCTATTTATAGAGTCAAAAATAACTGTAAGGATAACTGACTTCACAGTCTATACCTAGTTAAAAATCATGCAGGATTTAACATACGCAAGACTATGAGCAGTTACTGGACGTGGCCTGTAACTGTTGGACACATGGCGATCATACATGAGTCGTGTGCAAGTTACAGGACACGCAGGCGAGAGATCAGTGGCATGGCTGCCACGTACTCCAATTTGATGAAATCTACGCAGACTTGTTGAAGATGAAATTCACGCAAACTCGGTGTAGAAAGCTTCAAAATCCACGCAAACTTGGGACATGAAGCTTCAGAATCCACGCAGATTTGGTGAAGAAAACTTCAGAATCCACGCAGACTTGAGGAAGAAAACTTCAGAATCCACGCACGTTTGAGATGAAGATCTCACAAATACACGCAGACTTGAGATAGAACTGCCAGCTGTCTTGATTTGGCGTGCCTCGACTGACACAAAATCTCTGACAGTGATTGCTTTTGTCAGTCGCATTAAATGACAAGAAGCACTTTTTGGTACGCCAACATGACGAAGGTTGAGTCTTACTGAAGAAGATTTCGAAAATTATGCAATAGACGGCTGTGATCTCTCGAATTCTGTGTATACGTGGCATACGAAGAGACATTCTTCGACTGTTGTGCTGTCAGTCATAATTACTCTCTGACAAATGATGAGTTGTCTCCTCAGCGTGATTTGTAAATATTGTCTTGATCAACTGAGCGTGACTTTTGACTCTGTCCTGACCAACTCAGCGTGACTGTTGGACTTGTTCTAATCAACTCAGCGTGACTGTCATTTTTGAGGCCTATAAAACCCCCTTCAAAGTTTTCAAAAATTTAAAAATTATTTCGAAATACTTTGAAAACGAGATGATAATATGAAAGCAGTCACGCTGAGATGACTTTAAAGAGATATTTATTCCTGAATGATTGGACTGTTGGGATTCTGTGCAGTTAGGATCCCGTATCAATCTCCTAAACCGAGGCAAATCATGATGGGCCGTTTGGAATTCTTCATAAGCCTATAAATAAGCCATAGATTACTTCTTTCTTTCTTTACTTGCATTTGAAAGAGAGAACCCACAGAAGAGAATTTCATCTTCTCCGCCAAACTCCTTCCTCTCCGACTTCTTCTTCTCCTTTTTCAGCAGCAATGGCTCCCAAAAAAGCTGATGCTCAAGCCAAGGGGAAAGCCCCTGAGACTTCATCGCGTGCCACAACTGACAGACTTCCTCGACAAGAAGTCCCGCAAGCTCCTATGTATCGTAAGTGATGGGAGAACACGAACTGTCGAAGACGATCATTATTTTCTGCATTGAGTTCATTAGCGATTGCTATTCTTAAAGAAGGAATTTGAATCTCTAATGGAAGAACAGCTTCGCAACCATACACCAAAGAGAAGGGTGTACATTTAGTAGCATTACGAACTGTAGTGCGATAAGCCCACAAACATTCACCGAGCTTCTCACTCCAATTACGTTTGTTAGTAGAGACAAACTTCTTTAGGAGTTTGATGATGGTCTTGTTGAAAGCTTCTGCTAATCCGTTAGCTGCCGGATTATATGCGGTAGAAGCCACATTGTTGATCCGATGATCGTCACAGAATCGAGTAAACTTCTGACTAACGAACTGTGGTCCGTTATCATGAATAATGCGTCGAGGAACACCAAATCTGTAGATGACGTGGTGCTTAATAAAGCTGATGAAATTGGACGTCTTAACTTCAGACAAAGGAATGGCTTCGGCCCATTTGGAGAAATAATCGGTTATTGCGAGAATAAACCGATGACCCTTGGATGACGGCGGATTGATCGGGCCGATAATGTCCATGTCCCAAGCTTCGAAGGGACATGATGCTGCCGTCGAATGTAGAAATTCTGAGGGTTGATAAATAAAATCTGCATAGATTTGACAAGCTTTACACTTCTTTACATATTCGATGGCGTCTGATACCATAGTGGGCCAATAATAACCCATACGTCGAATACGGTCTTGAAGTTTTGGTCCAGGCTGATGTGCTCCACAAATTCCATCATGTGCTTCGCGAATAATTTGTTGAGCCTCGTCACCGACAACACATCGAAGAAGTTAACCATCATAAGCTCGACGATATAAGGTCTTTGTTGTATGATTGTAATAGAATCTGAGTGATCGTCGTCTGATAGATGCTGCCTCACTCGGATCATCCGGAAGAATATCATACAATACGAAATCTAAGAAAGGAAGTCTCCAATCTTTATCCGTATTTTGATTCTCGACCGAATTACTGAAGATGAATTCTATGCTGGAATCAGATGAAGATGATAAAGATTTATGACTAAATCTAAATCCTCTTGTTGTGTTGACGTCATGAGATATTGATTCTTCAATGTCAACTGGAAGTCCTAGGGTCAGGTTATTTTCAAGATAAAATAATTCTCGATTGCGAACAATAATCATTTGTTGTCGTCTAATCGGAATAGCCAACACCGCCGCAAGATTAGCTAGAGCATCAGCTTCTGTGTTACATGCTCACCTAACATGTTCAATGAAGAATTCTTCAAACGAAGAAGCCATAGATATAGCTGATCTATGATAAAGAACCAGATCTTGATGACGGACTTCATAAATACCCCTTATCTGATTAACAATGAGTTTAGAGTCTCCGTACGCCTCCAAATGTTGAATATTTAGATGTTTAGCGAGTTGAAGACCAATGAGTAATGTATTGTACTCAGCTACGTTGTTTGAACACGGCTGATCGAGAGAATAAGCTCTTTGGATAGCAAGACCTTCTGACGATACAAGAACGATTCCAACTCCAGCGACAATATCACCATTAGGACCTATCCTTGAAGCTCCATCAAAGAATAGACGCCAAGTAGGATCTTCTTCAACAATTTGGTTTGAATCTAGGACTTCATCTAGAATTTTGTCATAGAGTTTTGAATCTTCTGGAATTGAATGAGCAACTAGAAAATCAGCTAAAGCTTGTCCTTTGACTGACTTCTGAGGAATATAATGCATGTCATACTGAGCAAGTAGGATTCTCCAGTTAGCTAATCGATAATTCAAAACACTGGGTTTCTTCATCATGATCCGTATAGGATTGATCCTGGAGATGACATGAATAGTCTGGCCAATGATATTATGTCGTATCTTTTGAACAGCGAATATCAAGGCTAGACATTCTTTTTCGACCGGTGAATATCGAGGTTCAGCTCCGGTCATAGTACGACTGAGATAGTAGATGGCTTGTTCATGACCATTTTGATTCTTTTGAGCGAGTAATGCACCCAATGAATGACTCATTGCTCGAGTATATAGGAGAAATAGAATTCCTGAAACGGGAGGTACCAATGCTGGAGGGCTCATCAGATATTATTTTATATCATCGAATGCTTTCTGACATTCATCATTCCAGACAAAAGAAACACCTTTCTTCATAAGTTTGTTGAATGGTCTGCAGCGTCCTGATAAATTAGAGATGAATCTCCTGATATAAGCGATCCTTCCTTGAAATCCTCGTAGCACTTTTAAGGTGCGTGGAGGACGCATCTTTTGGATGGCTTTGATCTTCTCGGGATCCACGTGTATATCTTTAGAGGTAATGACGAAGCCGAGAAATTTACCACTAGAGACGCCTAAGAAGGACTTAGTAGGGTTTATCTTTAATTGATGCTTACGCATTAGATCAAATATAGTCTTCAATTCTTGGATATGATCCTCCTTTTGTCGACTTTTGACTGCAATATCATCAACATACCATTCGACTGTTTTCCGCAAATGCTCACGGAATATAGTGCTCATAGCTCGTTGATAAGTTGCTCCTGCATTCTTGAGACCGAATGGCATAACTGTATAACAGTATGTACCGATCGGCGTTCTGAAAGAAGTGTGCTTCTCGTCGTCTGGAAACATTTTAATCTGAATGTACCCAGAATACCCGTCCATGAATAACATCTGTTCAAATCCACAGGTATTATCAATCATGACATCAGTGATTGGTAGAGGGAATTCGTCTTTAGGGCATGCCATATTGAGATCGCGAAAGTCTATGCATACTCTGATCTTGCCAGTTTTTTTAAGGACAGGAACTATGTTAGCCACCCAATCGGGATGTTGTTCCTCTCTAATAAACCCGAAGGTTATGAGTTTATTGACTTCAGCTTCAATTGCATCCATAATGTCTGGACGAAATCGTCGCTGTTGTTGTTTGACCGGTTTAGCATTCGACAAGATATTGAGCTTGTGAGTTGCAATTTGTGGATCAAGTCCTGGCATATCTTCATAACTCCAAGCGAAGACATCGATGTAGTCACGAATGAGTTTGATCATGTCTTGCTTATCAGTTTCTGAAAGACTTTCACTGATGAATATTGGTTTGGGAGATCCCTCTTCACCAACATCTATTTGAACAAGTTTGTCTTCAGTCGGAGGTTCTTTTTGCTCGAAACGGAACTCCCATTGATTATCTAATCTTTGGGCCCATTGTTCTGATTCAGGTGAGATTTCAAACTCTTCTTCGTATTCATCACTTTCTTTAGAATGGTCAATGGAAACCATATTGGAAGACAGAAGATTGCAGTAGAAGTCACCGATACTTGTATCAGAATTCCAAGAGGTAGTACTAGAAGAGTCAGATCTCTTATCTTCGTCAGACTCGGGATCTTCATGAACAATATTGATAAAAGGAGTAGGAGCAATATAGCCCAATCCATATTTTGTCCTTCCATATTTCAGAGGAGGAATACGAACAGGCATTTTTCTTCCTTTTCCACTATTGAGGCCAGCCCTGAAGTCATAGCCCATATTTTTGATGATGTCTTTAGATTGCTGACTATAACGACGTAGTTGTAATCTTTCAGTATCATCATTTCTGTCATTATCTTCTAAATCAGAAGGACTTTGAGGCCCTTTGTAGAAGAATATTGGAATGTCTCCTGGCTTTCTGCTGGGAACTAGAAAGTATGAAGATTGTACAGGTTCTAGGGATACATCTGTTTGAACAGTCTGTACAACTCCAATGGTTATTGTGTTCAAGTCATCTACAAATGTAAATAACTATGAACATAATTACACACATCAGCGTACTGCAAAGATGGAGACTTTTCATTAAATATAAAAGCAGCAATATTTACATTGGGAGAAGGCTGAGCCTTAGAGATCTTAGCCAAGTCAATGACTAAAGGGGAAGAAGAAGAAGAATGAGAAGAAGCTTTGTTTCGATTAAGATCGATAACAAATGGCTCAGAAGAGGTGAGCTCCCTTGAAGCTTGAGATGGAAGAGTAATCCGCCCTCCAACTGGAATTAGCAGAGTATCCTGTGAAGATACAGGAACTGTAGCACGCCCACTGACAGGAATGATCATTGTGTCTTGAGCAGACGACTGAGGTGACGGAGAGATCCGTCCATTCACTGGAATGATGAAAGAACCTTCTCCAGAGGGTTTAGGAGATTGTTGCTGAGTAGTTCGACCTTTAACAAGGATTATTAAAGTCTCACTTTGTGCATCCTCTTTCTCCATAGCTTGTATGACCCTTGTATACTCTTCTTTGTACATTCGAGAATTATTGAAATAAGCTTCAACCCCATGGAAGGGATTTATATCAGCAACTTCTTTTTGTACTCTTCCATTGCTATCAATGTACTTAAAATACTGATGAAGAGTAGAAGGCACCACATTATTTTCATGAAGAAAGGGCTTCCCAAGAAGAAGATTATAGGATCCCACGATCTCAATCACATAGAAAGTGACTTTGGATCTGAAATCGCCTATCTGAAGCTTCAGATGAATCTTTCCCAAAGGCTCGCTTCGGCTTTGATTGAATTCCAGGATAGTAGTAACGGTCTTGGAGAGTTTGTGAAGAGGGATTTTTAGTTCATCCAATAGGCTCTTTGGCATGATGCTTATAGCAGACCCTGGATCAATAAGGATACGATCTATCTTCATCGTATCGATATAACCTGTGTAGTAGAGAGGCCGATCATGTCGATTATCCTCCAGTAGCATGTCATCTTGTGTAAAGGTGATATTTGGGATAATCTCCAATACACTGTTGCAATGTAAGCAAGTGGTAGGTTCTGCATCTGGCTTCTTCAATTGTGCAAGACAAGAGTCTGCTTGAAGAAGTGCTTCACTTAACGTCTCCCGAGTCTCTTTGGAAAGACGTAGAAGTTCAAAGAGGGACATTCTAGCTGGAGTATTAGCAAGTTGAGCTAGAATGTCAAAGTTATAAGGCTTCTGAAGTCCAAGAGGAGGGGACTTCTTGATTGGTTTATCAAACCGAGCCTGTTGTTTGCCTTTCTCAAGAGCTGTGGGCTTGAAAGGAGCAGGTTCAACCGGTGTAGTTGAAGGAACAGGTGCAGTAAATGATTCTTCTTCAGGAGGAACATTAGGAGCATCTTTATCAGCTGGAGGGATACCAAGAGTATCCTCAGGATTCTTGGAATAATCCTTTAGATAAGGTTTCCCCGTTCGAGTAGCACTAACAAGTGCTTCTTCTTTCTCTTTTGGCTCTGTGTCAGAGGTAGACCCAAGAGACGTCATATGACATGACATAATCTTTCCAGCCTTCTTGGACTTTCGAGAAGTAGTCTTTTGAGGAGAAGGCGATTCAAAATCTGCCACTAGATCAGGATGAATCCACATGATTTCTCCAGTTTCCAAAGTGATTGGCACTAATCCTTCAGATTGTGGTGGAGGAATATTCACTATCTCAAGAGTTGCCTTGGGAATAGGAACGATCCCACTTTCAAGGAGTTGAGGAGGGAAATCTCCGAATTGCATAGAGACGACGTTGGAGGTGACGGTCTTCTCTTTTGGAGTAAGGGAGATAGCTCCAGATTTAATCATTTCTTGGATCTTTCCTTTCAGTACATAACATGTACGAATTGTGTGACCCAACATTCTGTGATATGGGCAGTATTTGGGATGATCTGTCTTACCAGCTTCATCAGGTTTCTTGATTTCAGGTAATTATATTTTATTACCTTTCAGCAGACATTCAAAGATACCAAGGACATCGTCATCATCGAAAGAGTATTCTTCTTTGGGGCGAGGTGTTCTTGGTTGTTGAGTTGTAGAGATAGGAGAAGTTTGAACAGTTGATGCATCTTTGCTCTGAAGATTAACTTCAAGAGTTTCTTTTCTTTTGCGAACATTGTTTTTATTGTTAGTACCTTGACCTGTTTCTTTGGGAGTCATCTGCACTCCTAAACCTTTGAAGGTTTCAGCACTAATTTCTGCAGCCTTGGCACTAACTATGAAAGAAGGCCAGTCTTGGAATTGGGTGGATCCTGTCCACATGCTGATGATTGGCAACAAGTTTGATTTGCATGTATCGATGGTGACAGCATCAGGAGTTCTAAGAGGCATCTTCAGAGCTTCTCTTCGAAACCGTTCAATGTACTCTTCTGTAGTTTTATTATTTTTCTGCTTGATTCTAATAAGAGCAGACATAGTCATGTCATTGAGCCCTTCATAGAACCGTTCAAGAAACATCTGTTTGAAACCGGCAAATGAGGTAATGCTCCCATCTGGGAGACTTCTATACCATTCATAAGCCGTTCCCTTGAGACATCCAACAAACACCCGAGTAAGGAGGGCGTCGCTTGGTTGCAATTGATCAGTCATCACTTCAAAGTGATTAATAAACTGACTTGGAGAAGTGGTTCCATCATAGAATGAGATAGTAGGAGGCTTGTATTTAGGAGGATACGATACTTGCTTCCATTCTATCGGATAAGGTTGCTTGATGCCTAACCTTTGTAAACCATCTTTCTGTTTGAATGCTTCGAATTGAGTTTTGAGATTCCTCAATTCTTCATTAACAACTCCGGAAGATTGTGGAGTTGTAGCTTGTAGAGAATTGTTGGGAGGAGGAACAGCATTATAAGCACTACCTCCAGCTCCAAAGAGACTAGGATTTGGTTGAGCTGGTCCAGGAGTATTGGATTGTACTACTGGAGGAACTTGTAATGGACTTATATCAGTGTCAGTTGGTATGGCATCTGATATAGTCTGTCGATTCTGCAACTGAGCTGTCATGAGTTCATACATTGATTTCATAGTATCAGCCATAGACTTTATTTGCTGTTCCAAAGAAGCAATCCTTTGATCTTGAGGAGTCACCGAAGAGGAAGGTTCATTGTTCAATTCAGTATTCCCATCCACCATATATGTTGTGACTGTACGAGGGATTATTGATGAATTAGTGGATGTGGTATGCTCTGAATCACTGCTTCGTGCATCAAAGTCATTTATAGGAGAACTACCTCCAGTAGGAAGAGGTGGGAAGTTAGATTCTCCAAGAAATTCAGAATCATCTTCAGAGATCAAATTTTTTTGACTAGAAGCTAGAACTCTTGCTCTGGTGTTTCTATATACTCCATCTGGACTATCAACTCTACCCTCGGTATCCCGAGAGGTCATGTTAACAGAAGCAAACAAAGGCTCATCTTCATCAGGCATAGGTTCATACTGAATCTGATTGAAGACAGATTGTCGTTTTGTTTGACATCTGCATTGCATTGTGACTCTTGGCTGGAAGTCACATTCATGATCAACATGGTCATAAGCCATTGATCGACATTTGCATTGAATTATGACTCTTGGATAGAAGTCATAATCAGCATGGTCCTTTGACATAGAATCACTTCTTCTCTTCTGTTGAAGATATTCTCGTAAATCTGTTTGTGAAGATTGAGGAGTATATTTCCTGTTCTTGGGTCTTGATGGCTCTTGATTATATAGAGAATGATTAATATGAGCCATATAGTTTCTTGCATACTCTGCAGCTGGATCTCTTATCCTTGTTTCCAACTGGTATGATTTCCTATCACCAGAAGTGTTAAGTTTTGTTCTTAGATCAGTTGGAGGTAACACATTAATTTTGGAAACATAGAGTTTTCCTTCCATTGATCTGGATATTTGCAGAGAAGGAAGAGTTGAACCATCCCTTTGATTAGGAGTTGGTAACAGACCCTCTTTTATGGACGGATTCTGTGCCCAATTTGAAGAAGTCATAGAAGAAAACACTAAGGAATGTTTCTTCTTAGACTCTTTCAAGTTTTGAGACAGAGAATGTCCAGAAGGAAGAGTAGTCAAAAGACCATCTTCTTTTCTTTGAATAACAAAATTGTCAGTCAAAGCCGTTCCTGAAGTAAAAACTACAGGAACAGAAGAAACAACTAAAGAGTTATTCCTTTTCGAAGGGACTTTGTGTGGAAGACCACCCCCAGTTCTAGTGGAACTTGGCAAAAAAGAAGAGATAGCTAAAGAGCTATTCTTCTTAGATGAAATACACGCTGAAACAGGCTTGGTTAAAGAACCAATGCTGTTAGCGTGACTTTTGACTTTGGAAGTACACGCTGGAACAGACTTGGCTAAGGAGCCAGCACTGTTAGCGTGATTGTTGATTTTAGAATTACACACTGGAACAGACTTGGCTAAGGAACCAGTGCTGTCAGCGTGACTTTTGGGTTTGGAAATACACGCTGGAACAGATTTGGCTAAGGAGCCAGTACTGTCAGCGTGACTTTTAATTTTGGAGACACACACTGGAACAGATTTGGCTAAAGAGCCAGTACTGTCAGCATGATTTTTGGATGTGAGATTGCACACTGGAACAAATTTGGCTAAAGAGCCAGTACTGTCAGCGTGACCTTTGATTGCTGTCATCTTCGAGCGTACAAGAGTGTGCGTGCTTGCAGTAGAGTTCTTGCCAGTGTTAGGAGTAGACACTGTGGCAGAGACTTCACCATTGACTGCCAATTGATTCTTAGGGACATAGACAGAGTGTCCCTTCGACTTGGCAGTGATGATGGAGGCTGTAGTAGACTTGCCACTCTTAGCCCGCTGCATTTCTTCATAGGCGAGTTGATCGAATTGGATCTTCATTACCTTCTTCATCGAGCCGATTGACGAAGTGTCGCATTGAGTTGTTGCCATCTCAGAAGAGGAGATGGTTTTCCCCAGCAGAGTCGCTAATTTATTTTCCATAAATAAATTCCTTTATTTATTGTGTATCTGGGAAAATTACAAATGTGGGAATCTGATCTAGAAGACGATCACTTTATCCCTTGGACTATGCGAAGAAGAAAAGCTCTCAAAATTTTGATAGTAGATAACTATGTATCTCTACAATGAATGAGAAAAAGAACTCTATTTATAGAGTCAAAAATAACTGTAAGGATAACTGACTTCACAGTCTATACCTAGTTAAAAATCACGCAGGATTTAACATACGCAAGACTGTGAGCAGTTACTGGACGTGGCCTATAACTGTTGGACACATGGCGATCATACATGAGTCATGTGCAAGTTACAGGATACGCAGGCGAGAGATCAGTGGCATGGCTGCCACGTACTCCAATTTGATGAAATCTACGCAGACTTGTTGAAGATGAAATCCACGCAAACTCGGTGTAGAAAGCTTCAAAATCCACGCAAACTTGGGGCAGGAAGCTTCAGAATCCACGCAGATTTGGTGAAGAAAACTTCAGAATCCACGCAGACTTGAGGAAGAAAATTTCAGAATCCACGCACGTTTGAGATGAAGATCTCACAAATACACGCAGACTTGAGATAGAACTGCCAGCTGTCTTGATTTGGCGTGCCTCGACTGACACAAAATCTCTGACAGTGATTACTTTTGTCAGTCGCATTAAATGATAAGAAGCTCTTTTGGTATGCCAACATGACGAAGGTTGAGTCTTACTGAAGAAGATTTCGAAAATCACGCAATAGACGGCTGTGATCTCTCGAATTCTGTGCATACGTGGCATACGAAGAGACATTCTTCGACTGTTGTGCTGTCAGTCATAATTACTCTCTGACAAATGATGAGTTGTCTCCTCAGCGTGATTTGTAAATATTGTCTTGATCAACTGAGCGTGACTTTTGACTCTGTCCTGACCAACTCAGCGTGACTGTTGGACTTGTTCTGATTAACTCAGCGTGACTGTCATTTTTGAGGCCTACAACGAGTATAAATACGAAATACGGGAAATACGAGAAATGAGGGTGACAAATCGGCACGCGCTACGTGTCACCTCCTTCGGTTATGTTTATAACCACCAGAGATCTCATTTGAAGGGAATCTTGATGTCCGCCACGTGTCAGTACCGCAGAAGCCCGTACCATACAATGATGGCAGATTCTTTCATATCTCAGAAACCCTAATATACATCGCATATGTGCTCGGTTTGTAGGAGCATGAAAAATATGGGGTTCATATGGATCACAACCTGTCGCATACGTACTTTGGGCCAAACTGGTCCGCATAAAGGAAAGCCGCATGACAGATTCACTGCCTTATGCGGCCCGTCGACAACCAGCTGCAAAAGAAAGAAATACGGCCAAGAGGATCAGTTCGTCTGATAAAACTGACAAGTTCTGTCATAACTGACAAAAATGACAGCTCTGACACTTTGACAAAAAGATAAGACGTGAGACGTCACCAAAAAGTAGGGTTCATACGCTTTCATGCGGCCAGAAGGAGTGTCACCTAAGCCGCATGAACCTTATGCGGATCCAACATATGCGGCCCCAAAGTCTCCAAACTTCATGCGGCGAAGGGTGACTGTGACCCAAGCCGCATGAGCTTTATGCGATCAAGATACAGAATCTATGCGGCTTAAATCCTTAAGCTATATGTGGGACAAGAAAGTTTGCGACTTAGCCGCATGATTCTCGTGCGGCCACACATGGTCGAAAACTGAGAGACTCATGCGGCTCAAAATGATTCCTGCGACAAGACACGTGGCAGGCTGACCAAGTCTTAACTACCCAGATTTGTTGCAGCAAAATTCCAACAAATCGACAGATGGCAGCCAAAGAGCGGGTCTTCACGTGCTAATTAGCCACGTGGCCATAGGCCCTCTATGCGGCTCAACATACATAGTACTATATATAGCAGGGTGCAACACCCCTGCAAAAGGCTGGCAACCTTCGAAAAGAAATTTCTTCAAGAGCTGAGGACTGCGTCAGATGGTCCAAGGAGTAAGGCAGAGTTGATAGCACTTTCCCGAGCCTCTACCGTCACCCTCCAGAATCAAAACTAAACAATTGTACTTAGATTGTTTCCTAGGATTTCTTTCTAGGCTTTTCTTTGTACAAGCGAGTTTGCAATCAATTTCAGTATTTCTGTATTACCTGTTTTTGTTTTTTAATGACAAACACGATGGCGACTCTGCTGGGGACGTCCTTCTCTTCTGATAAAAAGTTGGTGACGCAATCTGATGCGTCCAAACTTGGCTCTACACAGCAAATGCTTGTGGTTCGTTTCGACCAACAAGCCTTCGAAGAAATGCTCTCTGAAGGGAGCGCCATTCCGTCTCAGAAGCGAGCCAACCCAAGAGAACTCGCAGGACGTTGGTGCACAGAACTGTTGTCCCCGACCAAGTTCTCGAAGAAGCTCCTTCTGCAGCCCAAGACGGTGACCAAAGCTCTCCTGTGGCTTTGCTTCCGACCGCAGAGGACCCTACTGTACCCAAATCCAGCAGAGGAAAATACTATGATACAGAGTTTTTGGAGGCACAAGGGAAATCTATACGGACAAAAAAAAGCTGCATAACAGAGATGGGCAGTCTGTCCATGCGGCAACCAACTCTGGCCGCAGGCAGACAACTCATGCGGCAGCCAACTCTGGCCGCAGGAAGATGGCCCATACGACAGCCAACTCTGGCCATAGGAAGATGGCCGATGCAGCAGCCAACTCTGGCCGCAGGAAGATGGCCTATGCGACAGCCAACTCTGGCCGCAGGAAGATGGCCTATGCGACAGCCATCTTTGGCCGTAGGAAGATAACCCATGCGGCAGCCAATCCTGGCCTCAGACAGGATGTCTCATGCGGCCCTGTCAGAAGCTCTATGTTCAACCGTCCTCATGCGGGCCCGAATCCATGCGGCCTATTGAGAATGTGGGATGTATCAATCTGGACTCTTTTTACTATGTGCCTTCGGGCGCTAAGTCAAAAAAGTCTAGGGCAGTACGGGCCGAACAATCCCAGTCAACTGTCCAAGTTACTGACTGTCAACAGGGCTCGTTAACTGTTACACGGGATCCTGATGGAAAGTTGTACAGAACTATCCGCGTCCAGTCCCCCATGGCTAACGGACAGGGTGGGTCTTTAAAGTCTCCCTCCAACGATCCAGCACAAGTACTTTTTACTAGCCACGGATCAGGGAGCAAACATGATACCTAATTACCCGTGCGCTCGGGATACCCGAGTCCACAAGTTTGGTGCAAAGGTAGATCAGCTTGCTACCGACTTGCGTGAGGTGATTACTCACAAACGCAAGGTGGCAGTATTGGCATGTAATGAGTCCCTCTCAGGATGTCGTTGCACCCGAGTCATCATCAACTGCTGCTGCGACAAATCAGCAGCACCTTAAGGTCGGCAGTCAGTTTTCCAACGACTGCAACCAGCACCTGTCCGACATCAACTTAAGAAACAAGTACAAATTCTGGTAGACGAGGAGTTTCTTTTTGCCTCTTGTAATTCAACTCAAATGGTTCCTCCTAGCAAGGGAGAAAAGAAGACAGGCTTTTCCAGCCAGGCAATCATGACCATTATTGCAAGGAGACCCTCATCCCAAGTGTTCCCACCGACAACCACAGAGGGTGTCTATTTAGGCACTCGATCCAAAAAGAAGCTTCCAGCACCTGAGGGTGTACCTTTGACCTCCTAGAGAGTAGATGAAGCTGGGGGTAGCAGTCCCCACAATATATGCGATAACCCGGTATACTAATAGCACATACAGGGGGTAGAGGTCCTCAAAAACTGTGCAACAGACTTGCACTTTCCTGAGGGTCATCACCCTCACCAAGATGATACGGCTTCCTGCACAGGGGGTAGCACCCCTTCCGAGTCCGAGGAAGATGACATTCCGACATTCTCCGACGATTTCTCTGTACAAGGGTACGGCACAGAGAGCACCTCTGCTACGATCCTTTCAACCTCTATCCACGTGAGGACAGTCTTCATGGCTGACAATGATCATGAAGCGCCTTCTGATCGACAACGTCTAGAAGTACTTGAAGCGATGCTCCTGTCCTTGGTCAAGTCCGTGGATGAAATCAAAGCCGCCTTGGCAACCCAACCGGCAAGGACGCCCGGACAAACAAGCTTGGGACCCGCAGTCAACGCGGACTCCAACACGACCGCCCCTCCTTTGGGTGATAATCCATTAGGAGCATCCGTTCCTTCAACTGCAGAAGACGCAAGGAGGCAAGAAGGGAAGTCCAGGAGCTTCGAGCAATGTTCAATGCCCGAGACTCCTCTCGGAACCTCAGAATACGGTAGCCATATTCCGTTGCATAGAGAGATGTGCCTTTTCCACTATGGTACAAGCCGTTCTATATCGATTCTTATGACGGGAAGACCTCTGCTAGTCGGTATATGACTTACTTTGAAGTCACAACTGACCACTTGTCGTATAGTGATGCCATCCTCACGCGATTATTCATCGGAGCATTGGAGGGAATCGCGTTCGACTGGTACCGCAACCTTCCCGATAACTGCATCCATTCTTTTGACGGCTTCAAACACATGTTCCTGGAAAGATTCTACGAAGTGGGGCATGATGTAACGATGTCATCTCTCATGGACGTCGTTTAGGAAGAGAGGGAGCTAACAAGGAACTATATCGAGCGGTTCCGTCAAACCACAATGAGATTGCCCCAAGACAATCCCGAGAGCTCCTTGATTGAAATCTGCTAGAAGAAGTTGCTCCCCGCAATTAGCCTCTAGATGGGTGACGATCAGTTCAGTGATTGGACGACCTTCATCATAAGTGCTACCAATACAGAGGTAAAATTAAAGAAGGCTCGCCAATTGGTATTACACATCCCAGACGGAGAGGATAAGGACAGACGTCCTGGCTCCGCTTCCAGCAACAACAACAGTGGTGCCACCTCCAACCGAGACAATAAGGGCAAATAGGCCATGGTCGCTGATACGACCCAGAAGCCCGAACAAAAATAGGCAGAAGGTCAGTGGCCCAAGGTGAATTACTCATTTGATGATAGTCATGTCAAACCTATCTTCCATATGCTCTTGTAAGGGGGTAGGATCCAACTCCCTCCACCAAGTCGCGAGCCCCGAGCGACAGAAATGGAGGACTCAAAATATTGTCACTTCCACTGCTATGTCCATCATTCCACTCATGACTGCTTCCAATTAAAGCGATACATTCAGAGTCTTATCGACTCCAAAGCTCTGTCGATAGGCTTTGAAGAGGTTACCGTGGCAGCGAACATGGTGTCAGTTCAGTTCGGCGACTTCCCTCCAACAAGCACTCCAGATGGGGTAATACCTATCCCTCGGGCAACGATGGAGGTTACTAATCTTCCACCCGTCCGGAGCCAGACATCTGGATTAGTACCTCTCACCACATCGCGAGAAGAGATCATGTAGGTGCATCCAGACTTAGTGTCCAAAGTTACCCGGGAGGTGTCATCTCGTACCAACAAGAAAAAGGGCAGAAAGTTTAGATCCTGCCACACAATTTCAGCCGAGGCTGAGGAAGCTGTGGCCATTATTACCCTGTCTGGAACACAAGTCCATCCCCCACGGGATAGTTCAGTCGAAGATCCTCAGCCGGCAACGTTGCCTCCCTCAGATGTTCCAAGGCCATCTCAGCCTCCACTGGCGGATAAATCCAAGCCAAAGGTGTCACGACCCGTACCCTAGAGTAAGGGCACGAGAAGTGGGTACGTCCAGCCTACGCTGCAGTGTCGGCGGTAGAACGCTGTCCTAGGTCTCAACATCTAACAATATAATGCTAAGCAGTTTATACTCCCCGAATGGGGGTGACATAGCAGAATGTAAACTCAATCACATCTAAGGTAGAGCATAATGGAAGATAGATAAAACATGAAATCCACAGAGAGATACATCAGATAAAAGTCTAAGTGTCTAAGATACACAACCCAGAAAATATCTCAAATCTCAAATACAGTAATCCATAAATATAACTCAAGACAACTGAAATTAAGCTATAAGCAAAACCCTAGCTATCTATGCAACCTCTACTGTGTCTTCTCTAGGCTAGCAGGCAATCTCCAGGCTATCTGTAAAATTTATCAACAGGTCCAGTCAGGATGGGAGCGAGCGCAGTACATCTCATGTAGTTTATTTCATGGCAGGAAATATAAAGCAAGCAATAGAGTAAGATACATAAAATGCTGTAAGAAGATGTATATGAAAGAGATATTTGATAACTGGAAATATATACATGATAAGTAAGAACTGTAAGTTACTAATGATGTAGAGTACGAGATGGCATATAATTGGCTTAGGTTGTACATGATGTACATGAGTGAACATGTGGGACATCAGCCAATAAGGCTGTGTTGTACATGATAAAACATAAAAAGTAACAGAGTGAACATGATGGGTAAATCATATGACCATTTATACTCACCCCTACCCATAATTAATACACAAGGATCCATTCAAGTTACGTTACGAACATGATATTTTGGTTATACAAGAAACACATGAAGAAACATGAGCGTACATGAAAGAACATGAAAGTACATGAACGTACATGAAAGAACATGAGAGAACATGAGTGTACATGAATAACGCAGAAGCAAGGAATACATGATGTACATGAAACACATGTCATAAAGTATCCGATGCGCCCGCTAAGGGAGATAACATCCCAAGAAGAGATCCATATAGTACCAATCCGTGATGATAACGTGACAGCATCAAGTAAAAGTAATCTAGAGCGAGAATATAAGTCGTGACAAGTATGAAACGATCAGAGAATGTACTCGCCTGATATCCTGAACAGCTGATATGAAAAGATGGCCAACTGGAGTCACAGAGTCCTAGTTATAGCAACACAGGTTATAAAGAGTTCAATTTATATGGCAATTGAAATTATAATACAATCTACATGATTCTAAGTCAATCTAGGTCAAAGTCAACTCTTTGTCAACTCTGGTCAACCGTACTAGTCAAACTAGGTTAACTAGGCAGAACTAGGTCTAAACCTAGACTAACAAGTCTCATTAGGCCTAACCAAGCCTAGACTAACACTCATATAAAATTACAAAGCTACACAAGTTATCAAACACACATTACATATATATATTCATATATATTTTTATTACAAGCAAGTTGCATAAAGACAAGGAGTGAGTGATACATGAATGTGGATATGGCAATGTGTACATAGCAGTACAACGTGTTCAAGTGTGAGGGGGTTATGTTAGAAGGATAACATTTAGCAAGGGTTCATTGTGTCACATAGAAGAAATAACATGTAAAGCATAGGTTTAGCATATGTGTGTGGGTGTTAATCATAACAAAAGGGTTTATTTATACATCAAAGGGTTTACTCATAACAGTAAGTAGGTTTTATGTGTATTCATGCTTGGGGTTACTGTCAACATGTAGAAGGGGGTTTTAACATATGAATATGGTGCTAAGTGCTAATATGGCATCATATATTCCTATCATGTTGGCATTCATATATAGCATACATTCATACTTGATTATGTTACTTACTTACATATTGATACTTGCATACATGTTTCAATACCTTGCATTACCCACAAGTATAAAACATAATATATCAAGAACTCACTCTCTACACTAAAAGTTAATACATTTCTAAAAGTTATGACATTTCTATGTTGCTATTGCTACTAAAAACGTGGATAAATATTATGACGAATTTAGGTAGTTTGAGACAAAAAAAACACAAGTATAAAACATAATATATCAAGAACTCACTCTCTACACTAATATATATATATATATATATATATATATATATATATATAAATATATATATATATATATATATATATATTTATATATATATATATATATATATATATATATATATATATATATATATATATATATATATATATATATATATATATATATATATATATATATAAGACACTATAGAACATATCTCCAATACAAAAATATGAGATTAAACATGTAATAATTCATTCATACATGACAACAACACATAGTGTGTCCAAATTTGGGATTTTCCCACATGGACACAACCACAACACAAAGGACACTCCTATGACCTCTAAATGGACACAAAATGGACACAAATAGAGATACAACCATGGGGGTCAGTCCTATGGGTTCAAAATATTCCTATATGCATGTAAGGATGGATTAGAGGAGAGATTATACCTTCCGGAAGAGAGATTCAAAGAAAAATCCTTCCGACACGACACCGACATGTAGAGATTCTAAAAGGACACGAACGAGCTCCGTATCCTCCCAAACTTGGCTAGCACCCTCTAACCATGGAGTAGAGGAGAAATGAAGAAGATTTGGTGGAAGAAGGGGTTGATTTGGAGATGAAATCAATGGAGGTTCATCTCTAAATTAATTTGGGGAAGAACAAGAGAGAGAAAGTGGATGAAAAAAATGAATGAAGAAGTGACTCACTCCTTATCCCCCCCATAGGTGGCTGCCCAAAAATGGTGAGATAATGTCCAAAATGCCCTCTACTAATCTATTTGATTTAAATTAGGAATGGGTTAAAGGTTGAGGTCAATTTAGTCTAGTTTTAAATCTCTAATTAAACTAAACCTATCCATAAATAATTAGTCTAACTACTAACTAAAATTAATATCATGTGGACTAAAATTAATATCATGTGGGCCTTGCCTAACTAATGTGTGGGTCCCACTAGAGTCAAACTACCCCCCCCCCCCCGGTTCCCCGTTTCAAGTCGGATTGAGTTGAAATTCGAACCCGACTCAAATAATCCCAAAACAATATCATAAATAATAAAATAAATTTCAACCCCAAAATAATATCATAAATAATAAAATAAAATTTAAAAATATTCAAAAATGTAAAATGACAAAAATACCCCTGTTTCTGAAAACTGGGGGTGACAAATCTATCCACCTTAAAAAAATTTCGTCCTCGAAATTAAAATCTTCATAATCCTTCTAGGTCAAACCCCCCACAATCAAAGTCTCAGAACTTAAACAATCATACGATTTAAAAGGATGACATACAGGGTCATGGCATACGGTGGTAGTGAAGTCTCATCTAGGTATACTAGTCATGCTAACCAAAACGGTCGTAGGGTATCAAAACACACAAGCAATCTAGGGTGCTAAACTAGAAAAGATAAAGAAATAATAATCATCAAAACTGTAAGGCAGTCTACCATCCTATATGAAACTGGTACTTATCAAAAATAAATAAAGATGACTACCAATTATCTATAAAGGGGTACTATTCAAAGAAAATCAAAATCAAAAGTTAAAGAATGAAAGTCAATTGCATTGAAATCCAATCACAATATATATAGAGAGAGAGTGTTAGAGAAGGAAAAGCTAGCATTATGTAAGGTTATGTGGTTCGTGTGTGTATGGGTGTATGTGGACATGTTCATATGGTTAGATAGTAGGCATGTGTGTATGTGAAATATACATGAAGAGTATAGAAGGATTTGGGGTTTCAAACAATAACTATCAAGTTACACTAATCATGGCATATTGGTTAAACAATCTACAATACACAACTCATTTGCTCATAACATGCATGGCTAACCATGTATATATGTATATATGAAGAGGTAGAGATTTAGTTATGTATCTATATACATTATAACATGTATGCATAAACTCTCTCTCTCTCTCTCTATATATATATATATATATATATATATATATATATATATGAACGTAACATAGAGAGGAAGGGTTAGGTTACATGGCAGTGTATACTATGTTAGAGTGTGGGTGTCACTATACAGGGTTATAGCTTTAGTAATGAAAGGTTAGACCCAGTTTTAGTTCAGCATTTACATACAAGAATCTGAAATAAGCTAACATTTAAACTAGTGTAATATTAACCAACCCAATGTTTATCACAACCTAACATGTAAGAGTATAAACCTAACATCATATCCCTACATACAACAATGTACATAGCTCCAAAATATTACATTTTAAAAAAAACAACAAATTGAATTAAACATTTAGAATCCAGTATTAAGGGTTAATATGTACACGGTCTTAGATTTGACAAATTCAAACACAAAACTCAACCAATTTTTTTTTGAATTAAAACCCTATGTATAACATACATGTGCAGTGATGTAAACATAACTAATAACATAAAATTTATATTTGAATTACAAATTTTAACTGGAAATACAGAGAACCAGTCTCTGTTATTGTACTGTATCAGAAATATTGGAGTTTTGAAAATTTAAACATCAACAACATATTAATATGTATTTAGATAGGTTGGAATTCAAAGTGTAGCATGCATACGTATCAGGCAAGTGTCTGCTATATATATATTCATATATTCTCATGTCCCAATATAAAAATCAATTTCTATATCGAGACCAACATTCAAATTCCTACCAATATTGCAAATTAGGTGATTGATGAAATCAAGACAGTTTTATTATTATTATTATTATTTAATACAATAATAATAGCAAGAAAGAAATAACGATAAAATTTGTTCTGCTTATCTGTTTAAGGAAGGAACTATTTTGAAACCCAGAGCTAAAATATCAAATCCAAGATAAGGTCTAGCAAAAATCATCGATTCATTGTATTATGAAAAACTCATAGCAAGAAGTTACATAAGGTTTATAAAAGCAGCTAAAGCTACTCCTAAGTTAAATAATGAGAAGCAAAACAAACAATAATAATTTTTTTTGAAGGACTGAAACAAAAGTAGAGAAAACATGTTCGAAAATATTTAAGGTACAATCTGATAATCATATGCGTCTATCCAAAATTATGGTACTCTAAATCCTCGTCATACTATTAAGCAAGGCTACGATAATCACAGAGTCCTCGACTTAAGACATGCCTCTAGAATCATGGTATTTAACATTTTTGCGATGCCGCTAGCTTGGCTGCGAAAACCTTAAATTCCCACACCCGAAAAATATATCCAAGTCAGACTATATGTCCTCACCATGCTGGCTAATGTGACTGTAGAAGACTAGATTCCATAACTTAGATGACCTAGCCCATATAATTTCATCTTGACAAAAATTAAATTAAATCAACAATGGATACCCAAAAATCAAATTTATCAACGAACATCAAGATTCATAAATGAACAAAAATCCATCAAATTATATAAATACAAACTCGGATGCAACAGCTAACATCAAGATTCAAAATTCAACAACCATCCATCAAAATTAATAAATACAAACTCAAATTCAACAATAGAAGTAAAGATAAATCAAATCAAGGGAAGAAGAGTTTTCAAATCGAAGTTAAAATAAGATTCTCAAGGGTCGTCCAAGGAATCTTCCAAGGGATCCTAACTGTGATTGAGTACCTTCAAAAAAAATATCCTAATCCTACTGCAGGCTGTAGTGGTACTCTAGTTCGAATACCACTACACAAACTCGACCTGCATGGGCCACCATTAAAAACGTGTCACGACCTGCACCCTAGAGTAAGGGCACGAGAAGTGGGTACGTCCAGCCTACGCCGCAGTGTCGGCGGTAGAACGCTGTCCTAGGTCACAACATCTAACAATATAATGCTAAGCAGTTTATACTCCCGAATGGAGGTGACATAGAAGAATGTAAACTCAATCACATCTAAGGTAGAGCATAATGGAAGATAGATAAAACATGAAATCCACAGAGAGATACATCAGATAGAAGTCTAAGTGTCTAAGATACACAACCCAGAAAACATCTCAAATCTCAAATACAGTAATCCATAAATACAACTCAAGACAACTGAAAATAAGCTATAAGCAAAACCCTAGCTATCTATGCAACCTCTACTATGTCTCCTCTAGGCTAGCAGGCAATCTCCAGGCTATCTGTAAAATTTATCAACAGGTCCAGTCAGGACGGGAGCGAGCACAGTACATCTCATGCAGTTCCTATCATGGCAGGAAATATAAAGCAAGCAATAGAGTAAGATACATGAAACGCTGTAAGAAGATGTACATGAAAACATGAGAGATATTTGATAACTGGAAATATATACATGATAAGTAAGAACTGTAAGTGACTAGTGATGTAGAGTACGAGATGGCATGTAATTAGCTTAGGTTGTACATGATGTACATGAGTGAACATGTGGGACATCAGCCAATAAGGCTGTGTTGTACATGATAAAACATGAAAAGTAACAAAGTAAACATGATAGGTAAATCACATGACCATTTATACTCACCCCTACCCACAATCAATACACAAGGATCCATTCAAGTTACGTTACGAACATGATGTTTTGGTTATACAAGAAACACATGAGGAAATATGAGCGTACATGAAAGAACATGAAAGTACATGAACATACATGAAAGAACATGAGAGAACATGAGTGTACATGAATAACGCAGAAGCAAGGAATACATGATGTACATGAAACACATGTCATAAAGTATCCGATACGCCCGCTAAGGAGGATAACATCCCAAGAAGAGATCCATATAGTACCAATCCGTGATGATAACGTAACAGCATCAAGTAAAAGTAATCTAGAGCGAGAATATAAGTCGTGACAAGTATGAAACGATCAGAGAATGTACTCGCCTGATATCCTGAACAGCTGATATGAAAAGATGGCCAACTGGAGTCACAGAGTCCTAGTTATAGCAACACAGGTTATAAAGAGTTCAATTTATATGGTAATTAAAATTATAATACAATCTACATGATTCTAAGTCAATCTAGGTCAAAGTCAACTCTTGATCAACTCTGGTCAACCGTACTAGTCAAACTAGGTTAACTAGGCAGTACTAGGTCTAAACCTAGACTAACAAGTCTTATTAGGCCTAACCAAGCCTAGACTAACACTCACATAAAATCACAAAGCTACACAAGTTATCAAACACACATTACATATATATTCATATATATTTTTATTACAAGCAAGGTGCATAAAGACAAGGAGTGAGTGATACATGAATGTGGATATGGCAATGTGTACATAGCAGTACAATGTGTTCAAGTGTGAGGGGGTTATGTTAGAAGGATAACATTTAGCAAGGGTTCATTGTGTCACATAGAAGAAATAACATGTAAAGCATAGGTTTAGCTTGTATGTGTGGGTGTTAATCATAACAAAAAGGTTTATTTATACATCAAAGGGTTTACTCATAACAGTAAGTAGGTTTTATGTGTATTCATGCTTGGGGTTATTGTCAACATGTAGAAGGGGGTTTTAACATATGAACATGGTGCTAAGTGCTAATATGGCATCATACATTCCTATCATGTTGGCATTCATATATAGCATACATTCATACTTGATTATGTTACTTACTTACATATGGATACTTGCATACATGTTTCAATACCTTGCATTACCCACATGCTTGCATTTCATCCATTTATTCATGCATTGCATTCATATATTATATTCTATATTACCTATATACATGTATTTCCTCCATTCATTCATGCTTGTATCATATACTCAACATTACCATACATGTTATCATTATATATTGTATTATAATATTTATACATTATGCATTCATATCTATCATTACATATATATCTTGTATTCATATCTAGCATTCATATATACTTTCATACATATATTGTATATCATTCTTTCATTCATGCATTGCTCATATGCATTATATTAATTGCATTCCTACATGCTTGCATTCAACCATATATATACATTAATATAAAAAGAATATATATCATATATATATTATTTTATTCATCTAACATATCATGCATTACATACTCTATATTCATTTAATATCCATACTACATAGGCTCATAGGTTACACAAAATGCATATATCGTATAGTCACTCTTCTACTTAAAACCAATACTGTACCAATTGGGCATTCACTAAATTCTAGGATTAAATTATGTTATATATCTTTGTGTTAGCTTTCCGAAACTTTAAACGGATCGTATTTTCGTGTCCGGAAGCTCCCGGAATCGCAAAAACACCGAAACGCGTTCGTCTTTCGTACAGCTGACACTCAAATAATTTTACAGAAAGTCTTAGAACGAATTTGGCTTATTAAAATATATATTTGGAAAGCTAACTTCGATAAGGTTCTTTTAAAAAAAATGGGAGATAAATTATAGTTTTAAACTAAAAGTTATGACATTTCTAAGTTGCTATTGCTACTAAAAATATGGATAAATATTATGACGAATTTAGATAGTTTGAGACAAAAGAAACACAAGTATATAACATAATATATCAAGAACTCACTCTCTACACTAATATATAAATATATAAGACACTATAGAACACATCTCCAATACAAAAATATGAGATTAAACATGTAATAATTCATTCATACATGACAACAACACATAGTGTGTCCAAATTTGGGTTTTTCCACATGGACACAACCACAACACAAAGGACACTCCTATGACCTCCAAATGGACACAAAATAGACACAAATGGAGATACAACCATGGAGGTCATTCCTATGGGTTCAAAATATTCCTATATGCATGTAGGGATGGATTAGAGAAGAGATTATACCTTCCGGAAGAGAGATTCAAAGAAAAATCCTTCCGACACGACACCGACACGTAGAGATTCTAAAAGGACACGAACGAGCTCCGTATCCTCCCAAACTTGGCTAGCACCCTCTAACCATGGAGTAGAGGAGAAATGAAGAAGATTTAGTGGAAGAAGGGGTTGATTTGGAGATGAAATCAATGGAGGTTCATCTCTAAATTAATTTGGGAAAGAATAAGAGAGAGAAAGTGGATGAAAACAAATGAATGAAGGAGTGACTCACTCCTTATCCCCCCCATAGGTGGCTGCCCAAAAATGGTGAGATGTCCCCTATTTGAATGTCCAAAATGCCCTCCACTAATATATTTAATTTAAATTAGGAATGGGTTAAAGGTTGAAGTCAATTTAGTCTAGTTTTAAGTCTCTAATTAAACTAAACCTATCCATAAATAATTAGTCTAACTACTAACTAAAATTAATATCATATGGGCCATGTCTAACTAGTGTGTGGGTCCCACTAGAGTCAAACTACCCCCCGGGTCCCCGTTTCAAGTCGGATTGAGTTAAAATTCGAACCCGACTCAAATAACCCCAAAACAATATCATAAATAATAAAATAAATTTCAACCCCAAAATAATACCATAAATAATAAAATAAAATTTAAAAATATTCAAAAATATAAAATGACAAAAATACTCCTGTTTCTGAAAACTGGAGGTGACAAAAGGAAACACGTTTCGACATGCCACTCCGTAATGATGTACCTCAGGGACTGGAGAGACCTTACAACTTCAACATATTAGCACAATTGGCTAATACGCCAGCAAAGTTGTCGTGTACGAGCTCCTAAGGCTCTCCAAGGATCTTGTGTCACATTAAGCGAAGCACTCCAAAATGCTGACGCCTACTTAGCTCAGATCAAGCCTCCAGGAGAAGACCCGCCAGCAGATCTACAGGGCAGCGATACTACAGATGCAATGTCCAACATCATATTTACTCCACAGGACATGTCGATCAAGTCCAATTTGCATGATCGCCCCTTGTACTACACTAGATACATAGGCAGCATCAAGGTGGATCGGATGCAGATCGACCCCGGCTCGTCAATAACCATCATCCCGAAAAGCTTGCTCCAACTTCTTGGCATCCCTATGCATCGGCTAGCGGCGACCAACACTGCCATTAGCAGTTTTAACTCGGAAAGGATCTACCCCCTAGGGAAGATCCGGTTGAAATGTCAGATTGGTGACCTGAAGACGGAGGTTAACTGCTACGTCATAGATGCAGACACCTCCTATAACATCCTCCTGGACGTTCGTGGATACATGACTATATGATCGTGCCATCCACCCTTCACTAGTATTTCAAGTATGTTAGTAAGCACTTCTCCGTGAAAACTGAATTCGCCGACATTGATCCCTTCAAAGGGGTTGAATCTTATTACTTTTCGGAGGCTTGTCTATATGACGAATCCAGAAAACATATAACTGACGAACTAGAGGCCATCACAGGGCCAGAAGAACCCTTGAGAATTTGTCTCCAGGCCCGTAAACCAGGCAAAGCCGTACCCCTTGTCGCAACTTTGCATAAAGAGGTGCCCGGTTCTCTCGTCCAAGCTGCGCAGTCGGAACCAGTGGTCATCCGACTCCCAAAGTCAAGAGCCAAAGCCCATCATAGGGTCGATGGTGATCTGATTGCCAAAATCCATTCAAAGGCAATCGGAAGACACAAAGTCCCTTGTCGAGCCAATTGTCACCCGTCTTTCTAAGACGAGCCGGCAACTAAGTGCCGACCCGACACACTCAGGCAAGCCAATATCACAAGTTCAACCCTTGGTGGTCAAGTTGCCCAAGACAGCATCCCAACCTTTGGGATCGCAGGAGGTAGTCGAAGAGGATACAGAACTCGCCAAACGCCTGGTGGCACAGACGGATAGTCCCTCTCCTGATGATGTAATCCCCGTGGACAGAGTTCCTTATCTCATCAATAAAAGGCTGCCGATTGGATCAATATATATATATATATATATATATATATATATATATAGGGAATGGAGAATATTATTGATGTATCAGGCGTAAAATGCCAAAGCCTATACAAGAAGAGTGCCTAGCGCTGGCAAGAGTAAAGAAACATGCCCCGGACGACTGACCTGGCAGAGTATAACAAGAACTGGCCATCCAGGTTAGGGGACCATCTCAGGATGTCCGGAGTGTCGGAGATGCACAGATTCGTGGTGGCCAGATGGGCGGCAGCCGCTGAACCGAGCCAGTTCCTGACTCGGTCCCAAATCCATCCAGACGAGGGATCCCAAAGCTCGTGAATCTGGCCCTCCCGCAGTGTGGACTCGGGGGATGCCATAGGTCTCCACTCAGCCAACGATCATGGCTCATCAATGAGGAGCCGTTGCCCAGCTGGATGTGGATGAGGGGGTCTGTAAGCTGTCGGCCTCGGGTAATGCATCTCCAGGCTGTCGATGAACGATTGTTGACTAAGGTAGTTCCAGGATGGAAATATCTGAAGTATCTTGCTTGCATGAAACGAGTCCAAATTGAATTGTCAGTGCGCAGCTTCCACCATAACTTCATGGAGCATGCGTCGACGATGTATTCCAGTCTACTGAATTCCAGACCGCCCTCGGAGGTGGGTTTAGCTGTCATGACCTGCACCCTAGAGTAAGGGAACGAGAAGTGGGTATGTCCAGCCTACGCCGCAGTGTCGGTGGTAGAACGCTGTCCTAGGTCTCAACATCTAACAATATAATCCTAAGCAGTTTATACTCCCCGAATGGGGGTGACATAGCAGAATGTAAACTCAATCACAACTAAGAAAGAAGAAGCACGATATGATATAGAACTCAAAGAAATACAGATGATCAGCAGAGTCTAAGTGTCTAAGATAACATCTCAGCAAACATCCAAAAATACAAGTCTCAACTACAGAGTATGAAAGAATATATACAATCCAGATCTCAAATGACAGAAATAGTAAAACCTAGACTAGTCCCAGACAACATAAGTAAGATAAAGCCTAACTAAACTAGTCTAGGCAGTAGGGGTAATGTCATCAGCTAGAGCTGGGTCCTCCTGAGAGTCCAGCTCACAAGTGTCGTCTAGGGCTATCCCATAGAAGGTGTCAACACCAGCCTCATCCTCGTCCTCTGTAAACATTCAAAGGTACCCAATCAGGATGGAGCGAGCACAATACGTCTCAATAGTTCATAGCAGGTTAGAAAATATAATCATGCAGTAAAGTAAGATACAGAAAACTGAAGAAAGTACAGAATGTAAACAGAGTGAGAACTGTAATAGAAATATCTACTATAAGTAGAGAACTAATAGCGGCTAGTGAGTCAGAGTACAATATAAACATGTGAATGGCATAGAAGATTTTGATACTACACTACGAAAAGATTCTGATGCTACACTACTTGGATATTATTCACATGTCTACTTCTACTCCCCCGTACCCCCAATCAATACACAAAGATCCAGCCAGGTTACGTTATGATCCATGCAATGGCCCACAAGGGGTGATACATGGTAGGCCCAAAAATGGGTAATTCTAGGAATGACCATAAATGGGAGATTTAAGGAAGACTTTTTGATCATGAGAGTACATATTACAAGTGATCAATGAACCATGAAGCATAGTGATACACCATGTAAGTGAAATGCATAGAACATGTAGTATCCGATGCTCTCTGAGGGGATAACATCTCAAGAAGGATCCATATAGTACTAATCCGTGTGACCAACGTGACAGTATCAAGTAAAATAATTTAAAGCAGGAAAATAATTCTAACAAGATATAAAATGATCAGAGAATGTACTCGCCTGGTATCTGAGTGTCCGGATGAAATGTACTGTCCGAGGAGAGGTGTCTGGCTCCTAATCAGAACAACACAAGTCACAACAAGTCTAAAATGATAAAAAAAAATGCAATTCAATGCATTCTACATGAACCTAGGTCAATCTAGACCAAAGTCAACTCTTGGTCAACCTTGGTCAACCCTAGAAGTCAAACTAGGTCAACTAGGTCTAACCAAGTCTAAACTAGTCTAAGTTTAGTCCATTCTAGGCCTAACCAACCTATACTAATACCCACACACAACCATAAAGCTAACACAAGCTATCAACATTCACATCCTATATATATATATATATATATATATATATATATATATATATATATATATATATATATATATATATATATATATATATATATTCAACCACACATTCATTTACTAATTTTATATATAGACAACATACATATTAACATATATCTATATTACACATTTCACACCTATATTACATACATTATATATAGAGAGATATAGAAGGAGAGTGAAAGAGGGAAAAATACTAACATAGAAGTTAGGTGTCATATGTAAGTGTATGTGTGTGAATAGTGAAGAAATGAAGCATGGCAAGGGTCAATTGAGTGTGTGTGTGTGTGTCATGAATGTAGTGCATAGGGTGTATTGTGAGATGATGTCACTATGTGCATGGCATATAAGTGTGAATATGTGAGTGATGCAACAAGAGTGAAAGGGGGAAAACTGAACATAGCATATAGGCATCATCACATATATATGTATATGGGCTACCTACATTATATATATATTAACTATACATATACATTACATATATGCATAGAGAGAGGGGTAGGAAGACTAACAAGTGTGTGTGCATAGAGTGAAGGCACAGAACAATGAGTGTGTGGAGAGCATGAGTGAAATGTTATGAGGACAGTGTGGTGTACAGTCCAATACTGGACAGTCGAACAGTTAAACATGTGAGCTATTAGTCCAATCTTTTAAAGCCCGATTACAAACCCAATCAATCACCATAATTCTCCAAATTTGACATACAAGTAGATTAATCATAGGAGAACTATATTAGGATATAAAGCATATAAGTAGAAGCATTAAATTGGATTAATCAGTTGGCAAATTTTGTTTTTAAAATCTGGAAATTAACTGAAATAGGACTGATACTTTAGGTTTCAAAAAATTTCTAGGTAAATGAGAAATTATGTATGAAAATGAACTAAAGTGTCAAACTATTGGTTGGTAAACAAGGAGTGGGGTATGAACATGTCATTTAATGTAAATGTGTCCCACCACGAGGACACAGATGTGTCCAAACAACCAAAACACCAAAAACTTAAAACAGGACACAGTGCAATGCAAAGCAGTGTCGTGCATATGTTTCCAGTGCTCGTGCACATGACACACAGCGACACAGATCTCGTGATCGTGTCCCAGTGTCGAAGGGGACTAGGGCTAGGACGGGGACACCCTGATAGGTGTCCATGACGTACGTGTGTGCGATACGACACACGTATCAGTGTCAAAAATAGACTGAACCCGATACAGTGTAAATCCAGTGCACAGCTAATTACGTGTTCGACCCGATACGATAGGTCATGTCACTTGGGGAACCCCATGTTAGTCATTGCCCCTTGGACCATGCCAAGTGGCATGACCTGAGTCGCTGTGTCCAACGAGTACGACCCCTCGAGTAGCAGGGCAGTGCGTGCGGTGTCAGAACAACGTGTTCGTGTCCAGATCCCGACACGACACTAAATCAAGCTCAGTCGAATGGAAATGCCTAAGCCATATCTAGATCTAGGTTTTTATTCAAACACTTTTTGAAAACAGCACAGAAAAGTTCTTTGAGACATTTAATCAAACACCTACACTAGTCTACTGATACGTGTCCGATTCGAACACGAAACAGGTCCATCTTGACACGAAACCATTCCTATAGCTAGGGGACTCCTAGGGCTTTCCAAATATGCAAAGAAATCAGGGAAACTATAGGTTTAGGGATCATTTACCTATTGATGAGCTTTTCAAGAAAAATCCATTTCTAGAACTTTTTCCTTTGATAGCAAACTCCACCAAATTGCTCTACCACTGAAATTTCTCACCAATAACAGCAAGTATAGATGAATTAGGATCTAATGCAATTAGTTTGAGGAAAAAAGGAATTAAATTGGATTTTCTATGAATTTCTAAAGATGGAGCATACCTCTCTTTCTAAATGTGAACTTTCTAAAATAGGCTAACCTAATGGAAGAGATTACTTATAGGGGGGAATCCCTAGGTGGGCTGGCCGGCCAAGTAAAGGAAGTTAGGGTTAGGGTTCCATGGTATGGGCTATGGGCTTCTATGGGCTAAATTGCTAATTAATGGTTTCAAAACCATAAGTCATGGCTTATGACTAAAAGCCTCTCTATTCTAACTTAAATTCTAAATGGCCTATTAGGAATTAACTTAATGTTAGGTTAGGGTCACATGACCTAATCAAGTCACTATAACTAGGGTTAGCTTCTAGGGTAGGCTCCAAAGTCAACACTAGTCAAAGTCTAGAATATAACTCAAATAAATTATACTAAAAATCACATAAATTCTAATAAATCTCAATAATTCACAATAATTCCAAATAAATCCCAAAAATTCAAAAATGACCAAAATATCCTTATACTAGAAATGTGGTAGTGACATTAGCCATAGTGGTCCAGCTGACCCAGTGGTGCTTATCTTTGCCTTTGTTGTGACCCCAGAAGAAGCTGGCGAAGAGGGATTCAAGCGAAGCGAGAACCTTTTTGGAAGGGTTGCAGACCGTCATGGTATAGATCGAAATGGAGGATAGGACGTACTTGATCAAAATCAGCTTGCCTCCTGGCGAGAGGGTAGCATTGTGCCAGCCTTCGATCCTTTTCCTGATGGCGCTGACCATGTACTCGAAGATGCCCGAGTTGACTTTGCCATAGACCAGTAGGCACCCTAAGTAGGTGAAAGGGGGGTATGCGGTGGCAAAGGAAGTCAAGTTGGAGAGCATCACGGAGTGTGGCCTGTCCGTTTTGTGATGGGTGTAGATGACGCTCTTGTTGTTGTTCACTCTTTGTCTGGAACATCTGGTGTATCTGTTCAGCGTTTGAAGGACCACCTCGATTGAGCCGATATCGCCGGAGTAAAAAATAAGTACATCGTCATCATAAGCAAGGTGGGCGATGATGGGGTAGCCGGTGGTGGTGTGAAAGTGGTGGAATCTCGGGGTATTGGGCATGCTCTTAAGGTTTCTGCTGAGGGCCTCAGCGGTGATGATGAAGATAGTGGCGGAAAGAGGATCCCCTTGGCGAACGCCACGACTAGCGGTGAAGAAGCCATCGGCTTGGCCGTTGATAACGGTGGAGAACCAGGAATTGTTGATGGACCTGAAGATGATGTCAATCCAAGGTTCAGAGAAGCCAAAAGCCCTGAAAACCTAGATCATGAATTACCAGTCCAGGCAGTCGTAGGCTTTCTCCATGTCCAGCTTAATGGCGATGTTCCCTCCCTCTAGCCGGGAATTTCATGCAAGTGACCATCTCCTGGACGAGCAGGATATTGTCCACGATGTTCCGTCCTTTTACAAAACTGCTCTGTTCCTCGGAGATAATCTTGGGCAGGAGATCCTTCATCCGGTTAGCGATGATTTTTGCGATAATTTTGTTGTCAAAGTTGCATAGACTTATGGGCCGAAAGTCTTTGAAGGTTTTCGGGTTGTCTTTTTTGGGGATTACAATGAGGTTAGCCTTGGATAAGGATTTAGGGTATCTAGCTCCTTGAAAGAAGGCAGCCGATGCCTCGAAAAAGTCTGGACCGATGATGTCCCAGCATTGTCTGTAGAATATCCCGCTGAAGCCATCAGGTCCGGGAGCGCTGTGTTCGTCTAGATCCCACACCGCGGTCCAAACCTCGGCGGCAGAAGAGAGGAAGGAGCTGCTCGTTCTCGTGTTCTGTGATGATGTTGGGGATCTCAGCCAGCACACCATCGTCCTTGACGACTGCTTCTGTAGTGAAGAGATTGGAGAAGAAGTTGGTCGCAGCCTCGTGAATCATTTGCTGGTCCGTCAGCTGGTTGTCATTGTCATCGGAGATACGATAAAGGTTGAGCTATTGTCTACGGCCTTTTACGCAAGCGTGGAAGAAGCTGGAGTTGCGGTCCCCTTCGTTGTCCCATTTAAGTCTAGCTTTTTATTTTCAGAATTCCGTTTCGACTTTAAGCCTGGACTTGAGGATGGCTCTAGCAAGGTTAAGCGTGGTCCGCGCTTCGGGGGATCTGTTAGCAACATAAGAGATCTCAGTACGGGTTACATCATCCTCCGTTTTTTGATCTCCTGAAAGATGTTGCCGAAAGCGACCTTGCTCCATCTTGAGAGAGCCTTGCTCGTTGCTCGCAGTCTGGCCGCTACTCTATACATTAGATCAGTATCGTTAACTGAGAACCATGCTGAGGCCACCTCGGATTTGAAACTGGGATGGTGCCTCCAGAAATCTAGGAATTGGAAAGGTTCCTTGATGCGATGGGCGCTGCTGCTGATCTCGATGAGAAGGGGTGAGTGATCGAATTCTATGGTGTTGAGGGGAGAGGCTAGAGATAAGTCCCATGTCCACCCACTAGCGTTGATGAGGGCGCGGTCCAGACGGGAGTATTGGCGCCGAGAGCCTTCCTGCATGTTGTACCAGGTGAAAGCGTTTTCGGAGTAAGGAAGATGAGTGAGGTATGCGTTGAAGGTGAAAGTGTTGAAGTCGTCCATGGCCGGGAGTGGTGGCGGACGCCCTCCAGACTTCTCAGTACTACAAGAGATGGTGTTGAAGTTGCCTAAACACATCCACGGAAGGTTCTGGAGGGAGAGATGGGTGTCGAGCAGATTATCCCAGAGGAGTTTTTGCTCTTGGGAGTCACAGCTGCCGTGAACGGCGGAGATTAGGGTTCTGTTCCGAAGTTGAGGGTGTTCCACCCAGAAGAAGAGGGCTTGGCTAGAGTCCTGAACCATAGCAGATTTGATGCCGGCTCTGGTGAAAATCCAGTTGTCATGACTGCCGGCCAGCACGGTCGTAAATCCAAGTTGTAGTTGGATGCCGGTAATCCTTTTCTTGGGGATTTTGGGTTCGATGATCACTAGGATGTCAATTTTGTAGATTTTCTTAAGGCTGAGGGTATATATATATATATATACTACCTAGAGTGTCGAGTCATGTACATCAGGTACCTCTGAAGTTACACTCTATTCTTCCCCCCCACGAGGGGACTCGCATCGCATCTCTATGAGTGACAAGTCATATATATTGATACCTCTGAACTTTCGCTTTGATGCTTCGATTGCCATATATCACGTCCATTGTGTTTTGTTTCAAAATTTGTTACCCGTACCACCAGTGCGCAGAAGGGTAATAGGTCCATAAAACTTATCCTAATCTATTACTCGCACTATCGGTGCACAAAAAGGGTAATAGGTCCCCAAAATTCCCCTACGAGAAAAGCAACTACGTCCATATTACCTCTGAGTTGTTTTTCCGTCCATCACAAACAAACCACCCAATACATAGAACTTCCACGTTAATAGCACCTCTGAGTTGTTCTGTGTATCCCTATTAGGCCTACTCCTACCACGTCCTTATTACCTCTGAGTAGGGAGGCTCTACTTCAGACCCATATTTACCACGTCCTCATTACCTCTGAGTAAACATGTTGGTCTTCTCCCTACTTATTATCAGTACTCGCATCGCCAGTACACAAAAAGGTTAATAAGTCCATAAAAGTTATCCTAATCTATTACTCGTACCATCGGTGTACCAAAGAGTAGTAGGTCCACAAAATATCATTCAAATCTATTTGCTCGTATTTCCAAATGCACAAAAGGGCAATAGGTCCACAAAAAGTCCCTCCAAGGGGATATCCTTTACATTCACAAAAAAAGGGGAGAAAAATCTATTACTCATCAGCAACACATAGCTTGATGAGAATGCCTTCCAGCTGCGCAGTTGAGCGCTCAATTCTCAGTTTGACTCGACGTTCAGCTTCTTGGGATAACCTTTCGGCATCCTCGTGCGAATCTTCTCTCTCTCCTGACGAGTGGCTTGGAGCTCAGTCCCCAGAGATGCCAACCTGGCCTGGAGCTGGAGGAGCTGCTCATTAGTTTCAGCCATAGCACGACTGGTGATTTCCTCACGAGTCAAGTAGATCTCACCCTCTTGGCTCAGCCTATCATTATTAAGAGACAGCTTATGGAGGTCCTTATCCAAGGTGGGCTTAGTCGCCTCCTGCACGGCCTTCACCTTTCCCATGGCCGTTATAAGGAAAGCACGCTCCTGCTCCACCGCAGCAGATACATCAACTTGCCGCAGTTTTTGTAACTGGGTTATGCACTGATCAGCATCTGCCAGCTTGTGCTCCAGGAGGAAGGACGCCCCTTCTCTACCCGAAAGCATTTTCAGCAGTTCAATTTTACCGCAGGCACAATGACGATCTACGGCAAACGATGTTCCCCTCCTCAAAGCAGCCTCGACCCTCCATTTCAAATGGCTATAAAAGCTCTCGACTATGTCCCTTGACGACTCGTCCAAATTCTCCAGAGAGGACGGTGTCGACGGGATAGCACCTAAGGAAGCTGAAGGCGTCTGGAAAGGAGGCACACTTGAGCTCGATAATCCTGTTAAAAGGGAAACAAACTCCGAGCGACGAGACTCCTACACAGCAGCAATCTCCTCTTCCACAGCCTGAAGGAGATGAAGGCTGGGTAGGGCAGAAAGTTCAAATTCTGGGGAAAAGGCAGTTCCAATCAATCCCGTATTCGCCAATGAGGTTGAAGGAGTCGGGACGTCTGTGCTCAATACGGTGGAAGGCCGCTCAACTCGAGCTGGTAGGGAAGAAGGAATGCTTCTTGCTTGTACCAGATCAGCCCCTGGATCCTCTGCTGTTTCCTCCTCCGCAGCCACATCCACCACCGATAGCAGAGAGGCAGGTCCTATAGGTCCAGCACAAACAGCAATTAGCTTGACACGAAGAAGATGGATTAAAAAAACTCCTCATTGGTAAGAAAGTGATATAGGTTACCAGAAGTGAAGGAAATAGGTTGAGGCTCGGCCGAAGTTGTTTCAGCTCCTTCCACCGCTTCCACAACTCCAGGGAGGTCAGTGGCGGCACCCGAATCATCAATGCCTGTCTTTTCTACCCCTGTTGCTCCGGGTATAGACGTAATGATATCAGCACCAGCTTGTGAGGACCCCGCAAGTCCAGGGTCGGGACCCAAAGAGGAAACCGCAGGGGGCGACATCTGGTGATAAAAGGTTTGCTTCCTCCAATACCTGTAAAGGAGTGCCTTCAGATAACATCCCAAGGACAACATTGGGGCTTGTCGTGAAAGAACTTACCCCCATGTTGACTTCGGTGCCACTACCCATTTTTTTGATACCAAGCCCACGGAACCCAGCCGCAACTCGCTTCTGGGAACGAGGTCTATCAGCGACGAAAGGTTCAGGCCTGCTTCGTGTACACGAAGGATTCGACACAGGTGAAGGCACACACATAGCCAAAGGACTTGTAGAGGGCTGGAGATCTTCAGAGTCATATTCCTTCTCCTCTGTGCTGTAAGAGTCAGAATCAGAAACTTTCCTCTTTTCCTTCCTCGTCCTTTTTTGGGAGTCCCTCAGTTGCTCCTCCAATTTTGTACCAACAATAAAACTGGTACGGGTATCAAAGTCATTGGGAGACGCATTCACGGATACGTGACGAAGAGCCGCCATATATACGATATGCCCCAAAGTCTTGACGTCAGGTAAGACGAAGCTGGCCTGGGTATGGATCGCCGAATAATAGTGCCAGGCCCGGATACCATCCAAGACGCTCCCCTCGAAACCTAGGCAAGGGTTAGGGCTATCCAAATATAATTGGCTATACCCAAATTACCGAGAATACCGGCTAGGTAGGTATGGCTCTAGGTATACAATATTTCGGTTGTGGTATACCATATGGGAAGGACGGATACTCTGCACCCAGCGAAATAATTTTCCAGATAAAGTCTGGGGCGCAACAGCACTATCAAGGTGAACTCATCCCATCTCCTCCTTAGTAAAAGACGAAACTGACACAAAAAAGAGTATCTATCCACCCGCGCTAGAGCGACTCAGCAATCAGGAAAGCTGGTATAGTTCCAGGGTATGTCACGGTTGTGGTAGATAAAGGCATCGTCACTTGTCGTAATGCCTTCTGGACCAGGTCGCATCAGAGAGGGGCAATGCATCAACAACCACCCATTAAATAATGATACGGCAGCTCGATTCTGTTGAAGGGTTTCGTAAGATCATGAGCGATGACTTTTGATGTAAAGGTACGAAGACCCCTATGGATGCTGCATACCATAGCAGAAAGCAGAGCCAACTTGCCCCCAAAAACTAGCTTTACCGCTGGAAGGATTAGGTTACGGCTGATCCTCTCAACGCACCAGAGCCCGCCGAAACGACGCAAACCCTCAACCATATCATCAGGTATCTGGCCAAGATGGCCTTAGCAGACAGAGGCTGAGTGTCATGATAAAAATAGCTAAAAGTATCACTCAGGCTCCAAAATCTGTCACTAGCAGCACGGGCCCTCTTAGTACTTTGCACCTAAGCATCCACCTGCTCCAGAGATTGGGGACTCCTAACAGCAACTCGACCGGACGTATTATGGCTAAAAAGATAGCCAATCCAAGCCTTGATATGAGGAAGGTTCCCTTCTGAACTATCGTCCTTTTTCTTGGATATTTGTTGACAGGTGCTATGGTGGCATAGCACTTCCTGATATACGGCTAGGAATCTGGGATATCGCCGCTCTAGTTCTTCAAATTCTTTGTTTGTCGGGGTATACTCCTCATAAGCTTCATCGCCCCAGGGCAATTTGGACACACCATGCATCTCGTGAAGAGCAAGCCCATCTCTCCATCTGGAGTAATGAAGGTCCCCGTCTGGCAGTTGTATATCTCAAACAATGCCATAAATAATTTCGGGTTCATAAACAAGCCATAGCAGGAGCCCCTAATGGCGTAATAGAGGCCAATCCGTCGTAGGATGTCCTCATACTCCGCTATGATCCAAGAAGTCAGGTTAACCCATGGAGGGGAACGATGCTGCCAGTTCAGTAACAACAATCTCCCTGCAGGGTATTGTAGGAACAAAATCGTAAAGCAGAATACTCTAGAGGGGAGGGGGTGAATAGAGTTGGCAGCGGAATAATGCTAATTAAAAATTGTTAGCAGCAAGATCACAGAATAATAATCACAACTAAATAATGTAAAGACAGAGATAAGAAAGCAAACGCAAAGACAGCGATATATACTGGTTTTCCTCTATTGAGGACTAGTCCAGTCGGTAGAACTCTTGCTACCAGTTGAATCCACTATTGGCAAAACCGCAAGTTTTCTTACGAAGTCCTTGCAACTTCTACAACGCGAGCTTTGATATGAAGAACTCGTCCAACTTCAATTGTGAAGAGTTGAATCATCTATCAATCCTCTGATTACAATCACTCTGAAACTTTTAGACCGTACCGCACTGGCAAATCGACTAGAGGATTGTAACTGGCTTGGGATCTGAAATTTGAAGCTCGAGAAAAACTCTTTGGAAGAATGAAATCTTTAAGTAGAGAGAAGATTAAAAGTGAATGAGTGAGTTAAAATGATCGAAATCCTTCTCTATTTATAGGAGTTCCAAAGACAGAATTTTGGCAGAATTCGGGCAGAATTCGGACAGAACTCGATGAGCAAATCTCGGTCAAATCCGCAACTGTAGGAGGACCAAGTTCCAAGGAATTCAAAAACAAAATGGTCACTAACCGAACTCTGGCCGAGTTCTGTCAGGGTTAGGTTAGGTTTTTAAAATAAGTTTTTGGTGAAGTTTGAAAGCCTTTTTGAAAACCTTTTTGAAGCTTTTGTAAATACTAATGTTTTTCAAAACAAAGGACATTTTAAAAACATTTTGAAATATTTTTGGAGTAGCCTATTTGCCAGTATGACTAGGTGTACAAAGTATTCCTAGGCTCAAATAAAATAAAAAATACATTGCTCAAAGAAATACAGACTCGAACAGGCAAACAAAGCTTCAGTCTTGAACTGTGTAGATAGCTGTTCTTGATCATGTCCAAGAGTCCGAGATATCCTGACTAGCTCCATATATCGAGACAGAGTTTGATCAATTATTAAAATCAGTTTGACCATATGACCAATGGGCCAACAATCTCCCCCATTTTGATAATTAACAAACTATGAATGATATAACATCTAAGCTTGGAATTAAATTAAAAAAATAGTAGTAAAGTAAAATTGTTCATATCCTGCATACATTATCTCAAAAGATGTTAGATCCTTATTTCTCCCCCGTTGTCACTTAGCAAAATAATTGCAAAAGAGAAAAACTCCCCCGCAATCAATGCATAAGAAACAAATAGTGAAGAAATACAAAAAAAAATATAAAAAATTATTACAGATGGTAGAGACAGTAAAAAAATAACATCACAGGCATTTATTTGTCTCAGGCAGGTTATAATATAACAGAGAATTAATTCAAAGGCAGTTATTAATATAGAAGCAGATAAAGATGCTATAAATAAATAACCTGATGTGAAAGATAAACTACGAATCCCATAAAGATAAAATGATGTGCAAGAAACATCAATAAAATATCTAGTACAAGTCTGATAATAAAAAGCTAAAAAGACAGAAACTTGGAATGTCGGAGCATTTCCAAGTATACAGTAGATAATATCTAAGTCTTAAAAATCAACTAATATATCATATCTCCTCCTCCTCATCATCATCATCATCAGCATGACCGGCATGTCCAGAAGGACCAGCTGCAGAGGCACCAGCTCTAGAAGGATGAGGAGGAGCGCCAGTGTAAAACTCACCGACATAGTCTCGAGGAGCACGGTCAGAACGGTACCAATCATATGCGTTACCGGGCCGAAAGTAGGCATGAACAGCCTCATCCTCACAGCGGTAACCAGAAAAGGCTGGATCTCTAGGAATAGAACCGGCAGAATGTCCAGTCTGAGCAAATCGGAGATCAGCGAGAGAATTTGCTATCGCCTGATAACGAGTGACATCGCGGAACTCACGTTCGCGGGCCATATCCGTCATCGAGACGTGCAAATCAGAAAGATGCTGGTGTATACCTTCAAAGGTCATGGAATATTGCTGAGTAGGTGGAGGAGGTAGAGCAGTAGGAGGAACAGTAGGAGGAGCAACAGCAGTCATACTACGACGAGATAACTTCAGAAACTTGGGCTCAGGGTCTTGAGTACAAGTTGACAAATCAATATCAAAATGCTGGAAGATGCGTGGGAGAATCATCGCATAAGAGAGATTTCTATCTCTTACACGACAACATCCCATCATCTGGATAATGGTTTTAGGGGCAGAAAATGGAATTCCCTTAAGAATGTGATACATAGCAGATAATTTAAGAGATGTGACATCATCCTTTGAAGTAGACTTCGGAAGGAGAGTGGAGTAGATGATGCGGTGCAATTCATAATTAAACAAGTTTAAGTTATTTGCCTTGAACTTTCCAGAGCAAACTCGATCAGGTGTACAGAGTTCAGCTTTGAAACTAGCAAGTGTCGTACCGTCGGGAAAATCAAATTCAGTGATATCAACAAGCGGTGCACCTTCGTTAGATAGACCAAGGATTTCCGCTAAAAGGACATCATTGAACTCGATGTCTAGCCCGCCAACACGAGTACTTACGTCAAACGTGTTTAATATGATATTGCAGTAGAACAGTCTAATGGCATTAGTTGCTACCGGGAAACAAAGTTTAACAACGTGTTGTAACCCTAATGTCTCACAATATTAGCGGTGTTCTGGAAACACAGTCCATTTGATAAGAGCGCCTGTGCATATGGTTCGCATGGAAAAGTCTCCATACCACAGAAGGGCTTAATCTAGGGTTTGAAAGTAAAATCCATCGAAAGTGCCATCATTCAATTGAACTGGCAAAAAGAGGGAATCCGTGGGTGGATTCGAAGACGATCCTTCCTCACTAGGATTGGTCGTCTTTTTTCTCTTGAAGGGGTTAAATCCCTTAGGTGCCATTGTGCAATTAAAGTAAATATGCACAAAATTGAAAGAAGGAGAAATATGAAGTTATACCTCCCGAGATTCGAGTATGTTGTAGAGAACAACGAACTCCGTCCGAATCCAAAATTTGGATGGATTTCACCACGTAGATAGGAAGAAACGGAGTGGTGAAGAACTAGGGTTTGAGGGCTCTCGCGCGGCTGCTGTTGCTGTGTTGGTGGTGTTTAGAAGCAATGAAGAAGAAATGCTCTCGGGTTCTGGTTATATAGCCAGATACCATTAACCGAACTCGAGCCGAATTCGGTTCGAATTCTAGCCGAATTCGCCGGGGGTTAGTTTGGAACACTTTCTTTTTCATTGGCTCATTTCAAAGATTTAATTTAAAGATTAGTAATTTCAACATTCAATTAATATAATTAATATTATTTTATAGATTAAATATCGTTACACAACGACTGTCTCAGATTAGCTGTGGGAGTACTGTCCCAGCTGGCGGAGGTTCACCGGAGAACTCTTAAGTACCGCTTCGCTTCAACCGTAGTTGTGGTGACAGACAGACTCTTTATTGGCTTGTCTCTAACACAGTTTTTGCGTATTGACATAAAATCATAAAACAAAATTAATTAACATTATTGACGTCCAAAATTCCTAATTCTCGACGTAAATAATTGAAACGATCTTCTGCTAGAGGTTTTGTGAAAATATCAGCTAATTGATTCTCAGTATCTATGTACACAAGGTCAATATCTCCATTTTGATGATGATCTCTAAGAAAATGATGTCGAATCTCGATATGCTTAGTACGAGAATGACGTACTGGATTCTTAGTCAAATTAATTGTGCTCGTGTTGTCACAGAAAATAGGAATGTGTGTGTAAAATAAATCATAGTCTTCTAAGGTTTGTTTCATCCACAAAATCTGGGCACAACAGCGTCCTGAGGCGATATACTCAGCCTCTGTTGTTGATAGGGCTACAGAATTTTGCTTTTTACTAAACCATGAGACTAAAGTCTTGCCTAAGAAATGACATGTGCCACTGGTACTTTTTCTATCAACTTTGTATCCAGCAAAATCTACATCCGAGTAACTAAAAAGGTCAAAGGACTTAGTTTTAGGATACCATAAGCCAACAGAAGAAGTGCCCTTAAGGTATCGAAAGATACGCATAACTGCGCACAGATGTGATTCCTTTGGATTAGCTTGAAAACGTGCACACAGGCAAATACTAAACATAATATTTGGACGACTAGCAGTTAAATAAAGTAAACTACCGATCATACCTCGATACTTACGTGTGTCGACCGGCTTGCCTTGTTCATCAATATCAAGCTTTGTTGAAGTTGCCATCGGAGTGCCAATAGATTTTACATTATCCAGATCAAACTTCTTTAGCAAATCTTTTGTGTACTTGGCTTGATTTATGAATGTCCCATTGTCAGTTTGTTTGATTTGCAGTCCGAGAAAGAATTTTAGCTCTCCCATCATGCTCATCTCAAACTCATTCTGCATACACTTAGAGAATTCTTGACACAGAGATTCATCATTAGAACCAAATATAATATCATCAACATAGACTTGTATTAAGAGAAGCTTGCCATTAAAAGACTTAATAAAAAGTGTAGTGTCAACCTTGTCTTTTGAAAAACCATTGTCAAGTAGAAAAGAGCTTAGACGATCATACCAAGCACGAGGGACTTGTTTTAAACCGTATAAAGCTTTCTTCAACTTGAAAACATGATCAGGGTTTTTAAAATCTGTGAAACCTGGAGGTTGTGCTACAAAAACTTCTTCTTTTATAAAACCATTTAAAAATGCACTCTTGACATCCATTTGAAATTATGAAAACATGCAAATGCACATAACATGCGAATGGATTCTAATCTCGCAACTGGGGCATAAGTCTCATAGTAGTCGATACCTTCTTTCTGATTGTATCCTTGAGCTACGAGTCGAGCCTTATTACGAGTCACTAAACCATTCTCATTAAGTTTATTTCGGAATACCCAACGGGTGTCAATGACCGGATGATCAATAGGCTTGGGAACAAGTTCCCAAACTTGATTCCGTTCAAATTGGTTTAATTTCTCTTACATAGCATCTATCCAAAAACTATCACTACATGCTTCATCAATAGTTTTGGGTTCTAGCTGTGAAATGAATGCAACACTAGAAACAATATCTCTACTGCATGTACGAGTACTTACACCTTTGGTAATATCATCAATTACCAAATCCTTTGGATGATCAGCCGTAAATTTCAATCTTTTCGGCAGACTCTGAAGGTAGCTGGTTCCTGGATCTTCTCTAGGAGGATCAGCTAGTGCCGAGCTTGGTTGAGAATCAGCTGGTGTTGAGCTTGGTACAGTTAGATCTTCGTCATTGTCATCGATAGTCATTTGATTCAATTCATTAAAGGTGACGTTGATTGATTCTTCGATGATCATAGTTCGTTTGTTGAAGACTCTGTATCCTTTGTTCTTGGCCGCATAACCTAAAAATATACTTTCATCGGCCTTTTCGTCAAACTTTTCCAAATTATCTTTTCTATTAAGAATAAAGCATTTACAACCAAATATTCTAAAATATAAAACTGATGGAAATCTGTCAAACCATAACTCAAATGGAGTCTTCTTCGATTTGGGTCGAATCAGAACTCTATTGAGAACAAAACAAGCTGTATTGACAGCTTTAGCCCAGAAATATTTGGGTAGACTAAACTGGTTTAACATTACTCTGGCCATTTCGGATAGAGTTCTGTTCTTACGTTCCATAACTCCATTTTGTTGTGGTGTCCTAGGGCAGGAGAACTCGTGTACAAAACTGTGTGTGTCACAAAATTGCTCAAACTCTGCATTCTCGAATTCGCCACCATGATCGCTTCTAATACGAATGATCATGTAACCTTTTTCATTCTGTACTTTCTTGTAAAAGGCGATAAATTTGGACAATGCATCATTCTTGCGTGTCAAGAAGTATACCCACGTGTATCTAGAGTAATCATCTGCAATTACAAAAGCATATAACTTACCTTCGAGGCTAGCAACTCTGCTAGGACCAAATAAGTCCATATGTAGCAATTGTAGAGGTCTAGTAGTACATACTGTGTTTACTGACTTGAATATGGATCTGGTAGCTTTGTACTTTTCACATTGGCTGCATACCGAATCCTTCTTGAATTAATGTTATGTCCGATAAACTGCGTACTAGCTTCTTCGTGGATAATCTTGAGATTGTGTCCATATTTGTGTGACCGAGTCTCATATGCCACAGATGACTCTTATCACTTTTAGCCATTAAGCATCTACCTGAAATGTTAGTTTCTTTCAACAAATAGAAAACATATATGTTGTCTTCCCTGATACCTTCAAAGATAGTACTACCAGTTGAGCTATCAACTATAGTACATTTGTCTTTGCCAAATTTGATGCCATAACCATGATCAGCTAAATGACTTATGCTGAGTAGATTATGTTTCAACTCGGTAACCAGACAGACATCCTTAATCACAGGATAGGGAGATTTACCAACATCACCGATACCAATGATTTACCCTTTCAAGTTGTTACCGAAGGAGACATAACCTTCCTTCTTCTTCTTCGACAGTGTTGCAAATAATATAGCGTCATCGGTCATATGCCGTGAACAACCGCTGTCGAGGATCCATTTGCTTTTAGCATGTGAAAGGTGTTCCACCTATAAAACAGTTTGCAGATGATACTTTTGGTACCCATTTCTTGTAGGGTCCTGAAATGTTAGCTTTTGGTATCCATGCATAAATATTTAAATCAACAAGCTTTCTGATTCTACTTATAGAAGAAATATGACCAGTGTGGCCACAATAATGACATTATGCATGTTTAGTGTTGAAAGCTGAGTGATGTGCATGGTTGGTAGGTTTAGATTTTCTAGTATAGAAGAAAGCATACCTATAATCCTGTTTGGGCTTAACCTTTTGGGGTAAAGGTTTGATAGGGTTAGGTCTGACAGTGTTTGGTTTGGAAATGTTTCGATTATTCGGTAAGTGACACGTGTTAGGGTAGGAAGCAACAGTCTCAGGCTGTTTTCCTAACCTAATTTCTAATCTTTTGGAAGTGTCATACAACTTAGTATAGTCAGAAGTGAGTGCTTCCATTCTGACTTGTGCACATTGAAGACTTTTCTTCTCTTTAGAAAGTTCTTCTTTCAGTTGGTCAATAACCTTGTCTTTCTCTTCAGATGACTTGGTAGTCTCGTGTAATAAGAGCTTAATAGAGGAAAGCTCACCAGACTCACTAACATTATTTCTAACCTCAGCTATTTGGTCGGTAGGTCTTTCTATTTCACCTTTGTACTCTTTGAGTACCTTCTTAGAGGTCTGATATTTGCTACGCAGTTTATTGTAATCACTTATCAGTTCACTGAAGGCATCTCCTAATTGCTCAAAGGTGAAGTCATCATATGTATCAACTACAGGTTCAGAGAGTACCTGATTGGATGCCATAAAGCATACATTTACAGCGTCTTCTGATTGATCGTCTTCTGAGTCGCTGGCTTCACTTTCATGCCATATGCTGGTATTGGCATATCTCCGAGATGTTGATCTCTTCAGGTTCCCTTTCTCATACCTGTTGCTCTTCTTGCTTGATGATGAGTTTGTAGGACAATCCTTCTTCATGTGTCCCTTCTTCTTGCAGCCATAGAAGACAGCATCATCTTGATACCAGTTGTTGCTGCTATTATTTTCTTTGTCTTTCTTCTCATATCTCATGAATCTTTTGAATTTCCTTGCTAGCAGTGCTTGATCTTCAGCATCAGATTCACTGCTGTCTGAATCACCTTCAGCAGCTTTTCTGTGCTGAGCCTTGAAAGCGATCATCTTCTCCTTTGGTGCAGGCTCTTCAAAATCTTGTAGCTCCAGTTCATGAGTGAGTAGCTTACCCATGAGTACTTCGAGGGACATAGTTGTGAGGTCGTTCCCTTCAATGATTGCAGTAGCCTTTGGAATCCAGTTCTTAGTAAGTGCTCGCAGGAGTTTGCGAATCTTTTCATGGTTACTATAATCTTTGCCTAGGAAGGACAAAGGATTTACAATATCCAAGAATCTTTCGAACATCTGAGTAACTGTTTCTTTGGGCTTCATCTTGAACACCTCATACTCTTGAGTAAGTCTGCTGACCTTTGATTCTTTGACTTGAGTCGTGCCTTCATGTGTGACTTCAAGGAGCTTCCACACTTCATTAGCAGTTGTGCAGATAGACACCCTGTTAAATTCAGTTCTGTCTAAAGCACAAAATAAAACGTTAATAGCACGTGCGTCAAGACTGGCCTTTTTCTTTTCTTCCTCTGTATATCTATTATGGGGTTTTTCAACTAAAACTCCATCAACATTTATACGAGGTGGCTTTTGATAGCCATCAATAACAATAGACCATAAATCAAAGTCAAGTGATTTCAAGAAGAAACTCATCCGTGTTTTCCAATAGGTATAGTTCGTACCATCAAACAGTGGAGGTCTGTTTATGGCCTGGCCTTCACTTGTGGATTTCACAGTTGCCATGTGTTGTGCTGTGATCTATATAACAATTAGTTAAATGAATAAATAATTGCAATGCTACCTTGTTTTACCTGTAACACCCGCTCTGATACCAATTGTAGGAACGAAATCGTAAAGCAAATAATCTAGAGGGGGCTGAATAGAGTTGGCAGCGAAATAATGCTAATTAAAAATTGTTAGCAGCAAGATCACAGAATAATAATCACAACTAAATAATGTAAAGACAGAGATAAGAAAGCAAACGCAAAGACAGCGATGTATACTGGTTTCCTTCTGTTGAGGACTAGTCCAGTCGGTAGAACTCTTGCTACCAGTTGAATCCACTATTGGCAAAACCGTAAGTTTTCTTACGAAGTCCTTGCAACTTCTACAACGCGAGGTTTGATACGAAGAACTCGTCCAACTTCAATTGTGAAGAGTTGAATCTTCTATCAAGCCTCTGATTACAATCACTCTGAAACTTCTAGACCGCACCGCACTGGCAAATCGACTAGAGGATTGTAACTGGCTTGATCTGAAATTTGAAGCTCGAGAAAAACTCTTTGGAAGACTGAAAGCTTTAAGTAGAGAGAAGATTGAAAGTTAATGAGTGAGTTAAAATGATCGAAATCCTTCTCTATTTATAGGAGTTCCAAAGACAGAATTCTGGCAGAATTCGGGTAGAATTCGGGCAGAACTCGATGAGCAAATCTCGGTCAAATTCGCAACTGCAGGAGGACCAAGTTCCAAGGAATTCAAAAACAAAATGGCCACTAACCGAACTCTGGCCGAACTCTGTCAGGGTTAGGTTAGGTTTTTAAAATAAGTTTTTGGGGAATTTTGAAAACCTTTTTGAAGCTTTTGTAAATACGAATATTTTTCAAAACAAAGGACATTTTAAAAACATTTTGAAATCTTTTTGGAGTAGCCTATTTGCCAGTACGACTCGGTATACAAAGTATTCCTAGACTCAAATAAAATAAAAAATACATTGCTCAAAAAAATACAGACTCGAACAGGCAAACAAAGCTTCGGTCTTGAACTGTGTAGATAGCTATTCTTGATCATGTCCAAGAGTCCGAGATATCCTGACTAGCTCTATATATCGAGATAGAGTTTGATCAATTATTAAAATCAGTTTGACCATATGACCAATGGGCCAACAGGTATGACCCTTTGCGAGAAATCTGATTCAAAAAGGTGTCGGCCTCAGAGAAAAACATATTGGGCTTCAGTTCGTTGATGAGACTGCCAGGAGCCAGCCCAATGACGGAGTAGCTCATTGATTCCTTTACTGCGACCACTGACCTCATGGGGTTGTTAAAACGAATATGGCCCACAAAGATCCCCCGCTGATCCAGAGTTAGAGAACTCGATATCTTCCTCTCAAAAGGTACCATATTGAAACCGGATAAGGGAAAGTGGCACTCCATTAAGGGTATGTGAATTGCTTCCCCCTGAAAATAGAAGTCCCAACTCTCAAAAGTCTCTATGATGCTCGAATCTAAAATTGTCAGGGCATCCCTGAATAAAAACATAGGCTTTAGATGAATGCCATTCAGTTGCCCGGAGTTCATCATGCTAAGTAAGAAAAAGAAAGACTGGCTTCTGATCTCCCTCAGCCGGTCTTCAGGTTGATTTTGGTTAATCTGAGTCGACACATGTTCGACTATCTGGTCAAAACTCACACCCAACGCAGATTGGATATATCCCATCAGGAGCTCCCCCGATGGAGCTGAGGGCAAGGTCACTGCGAAGGACAAAGAAGAAGTAAAAGTTAGAAGAAGTTCATCCCTTCAAACCATGCGACCTAGCCAAAACAGAACCTATGCAGCATAATGGCTTAAAGAACATGAGACGCATACGGCTAGGTCATACAGTGCTCATACGGCACAGTCGGAAGACACTTAGGCCACTCAGTCAAAAAGTGCCCATGCGACTCAGTCTTGAGGTACTTATGCGACTCAGTCACGAAGTGTTCATACGGCTAAGTAATGAGGCACTTATGCGGCTTGGTCACGAAGTGCTCATGCGACTCAAAATATGAGACACCCATGCGGCTCAATCAGAAGACACTTATGCGGCACATTTATGCAGTATTCATGCGGACCAGACCTGGATCACTTATGCGGTTCAAGATCGAAATGAGCAGCGGTTATGCGGCCATATCATATAGAACACATGTGGTCCAACTGAGATAGGGCACGCATCGACCAAGCTTAAAGCACAGAAAGCAATGTAGCACAGGCCCGTGCATAAAACATACGACATGGCCATCGACTTCCCACTGTCCTTACCTTTGATTGGGGGTGCACGTCGGAATGAATGGAAGGAGAGCCCGCCGCTCTCGACGGAGAAGCAAGTCCCTTTCCTTTGGCCGCAACACCAGTCGACTTAGAACCTTTTGGAGCCATTGAGATAGGAAGATGAAAATGAAAGAGAAGAAGGTAAAAGAGAAAATTTTCTCTTCAAAGAAATCCCTATTTATAGAGTTTCTAAAAAGAGTGCCGCTTCGATTCTCGAGATCATTAAAGATAATATCGACGTTTGGGGATTTTATCCCTCGTAACCGTCGACTTTATCTCTAAAAAAGGACCCAAATCCAAAATCGAATCAAGAAAATTAAATGCAGCAGTGACAGCTGGCAGGCTGATGGGGTCTCTCTGCGGCTTGAAGTCCCTCTGCGGCTCAAGATATCCCTGCGGCTCGAGATTTCTCTATAGCTCGAAAAATCCCTGCTACTTGAAGACTCCCTGCGGCTTAACATATTTCGATGCTTCTTGTTCAAAGTATTCCAAATTTGTAATTTAAAAACTTTGAAGGGGGTCTTGTAGAAACATGGAAAATATGGGGTTCATGCGGATCACAACTTGTCGCATATGTACTTTGGGACAAACTGGTCCGCATAAAGGAAAGCCGCATGACAGATTCACTGCCTTATGCGGCCCGTCGACAACCAGCTACAGAAGAAAGATATGCGGCCAAGAGGATCAGTTCGTCTGATAAAACTGACAAGTTTTGTCACAACTAACAAAAATGACAGCTCTGGCACTTTGACAAAAAGATAAGACATAAGACGTCACCAAAAAGCAGGATTCATACACTTTCATGCGGCCAGAAGGAGTGTCACCTAAGCCACATGAACCTTATGCGGATCAAACATATGCGGCCCTAAAGTTACCGAACTTCTGCGGCTAAGGGTGACTGTGACCCAAGCCGTATGAGCTTTATGCGGTCAAGATACAGAATCTATGCAGCTTAAATCCTTAAGCTATATGTGGGCTAAGGAAGTTTGCGACTTAACCGCATGGGTCTCATGCGGCCCTACATGGTCGAAAACTGAGAGACTCATGCGGCTCAAAATGATTCCTGTGACAAGATACGTGGCAGGCTGACCAAGTCTTAACTACCCAGATTTGCTACAGCAAAATTCTAATAAATCGACAGATGGCAGCCAAAGAGCGGGTCTTCATGTGCTAATTAGCCACGTGGCCATAGGCCCTCTATGCGGCTCAACATACATACTACTATAAATAGCAGGGTGTCACACCACTACAAAAGGCTGACAACCTTCGAAAAGCAATTTCTTCAAGAGCTAAGGACTGTGTCAGATGGTCCAAGGAGTAAGGCAGAGTTGATAGCACTTTCTCGAGCCTCTACCGTCATCCCCCAGAATCAAACTAAACAACTGCACTTAGATTGTTTCCTAGGATTTCTTTCTAGGCTTTTCTTTATACAAGCGAGTTTGCAATCAATTTTAGTGTTTCTGTAATACCTGTCTTTGATTTTTTTTAATGGCAAACACAGTTCTCTATAAATAGATGGAGTTCTTCTTCCACCCAAAGAAGAGAAAAAAAGAAAGAGAACATTGACAATCGATAATCTTCAAAGGAGCAGTGATCTCCATCCACGAAGAGTCTACCATCCTCATCTAGCTATCAACCAAAGAACCAACCAACCAATCATCTTCAAGGGATCTTCTAATCCAGACAGCCTCTTGATCGGTGACCCCAGAGTCCCATCAAAGGCGCCAGAGAGCCATAGCAAAGTTGATTCGTCGTCAGATTGTCAACGGAGTAAAAGAGCCGCGACAGTGCTCGATCTCCACCGTCATACTTTTCTAGAAACCTCTTCTCTCTGTACATAGAATATCCTGTTTAGGACTTCCTTTTTTGTACACAGATACCTTATACGTTCAATAAATCAAAAAGTTCGTTCAACCTTTTGTTACGTCGAACAAAATGGCGACTCTGCTGGGGACTACCTTCTTCTCCAACGAGAAGGCGATGACGCAATCTGATGACAACTTGCGGGGAGTATCTCATGACATGCTGGTCGTACGCTTCGACCAGCAGGCTTTTGAATATCTCTTCTCCGATGAAAAGTTGAAGACTTCGAAGCAGTTCATACAACCGAAGAAGACTCGACGTGTCTGGAGGCCTAAGGCGGCTGCAGCCAACAGCACGATGGCGGGAACTGCGTTTCAGGATTTGTCACGCCCCAGAACCAGAATACTGGAGAACGGAGGCGTACATAGCCAGCTACGTATATTGAAGTGAAACCCACCTCACTATACGGTCACGGCTGTGATCTAGATACATGAGGGTTTAACTACAATCCATCAGTCACCTATGGTCATGAACAAGCCTATTGTCTCAATCTTAAGCAAGCAATAATAGTCACAAGATGTTAGAGCACCAAATATATACAACAGTAAGGCGTCCCATACATTACATATTCGGATGATCATAAAGCTAGTCGTACAAAATATCAAGACTAGCAAGAGTTTTAGTCATACATGATCAACCCTAGGATTTGTCAATCATGTTACAGCCCGTAGGCAGACAGTAAATAAAGGTGCAATCGAGCTAACACGTGCTCGCCGGCTAAATGCCTCAAAAGAATAATTTTACAATAAAGTAGGAGGACAAAAAGAAACCCACTCATTGCCAGGGTTACGCCTGGTGGTCACCATCTGGCTGGAAGGTAGGTAGATCCTCTGGTGCTGTTCTGATATCTGGCCATACAAAACCAGCTGGGTCAGACCCCAGAAAGAGCAAGTACCACAAAGGAGGCTTCACTTAGGAACTAAAACCAGCATATCATAATAAAATATTAAAGATGATTATAACGAAACTGATAATAATAAAGATAACAACAGTAAATTGAGTACGAGGAAACCATTCAAGTAGCCAGATCACAACCCTTAAACCAAACAAGGACCGAGGTTGGAACCCTTTACCTGAATAGAAACCCGTCTCAACTACTTGTTGGTAAGTAAAATATGATGAGCTTGACATAGGGTGAAATAAGACAATAATCGAAGAGAGGACACAGAACTGCTCCGGGAGCCAGGTTACAACCCTTAAACCAAACAAGGACCGGGGTTGTAACCCTTCGCCTGAACAGAACTGGACCCCTGATCTTTATTATTAAGGCTAGTATAAATAATCATGCTATTGAAGTAAGGTAAAACATGACGAGCATGACATGGGGTTCAATAAGACAATAAACGAAGAGAGGATACAGAACTGCTCCAGGAGCCAGGTTACAATCCTTAAACCAAACAAGGACCGGGGTTGTAACCCTTCGCCTGAACAGAACTGGTTTCCTGATCGTTATTGTTAAGACAAGCATAAGTAATCATGTCATGTCGCAATCTTATACAGGGTCAGGACAAGACTAAGCTGGGATAGACTCCATCCAATCAATCACAGCTAATCAGTGAGTATGGCTTGATACTTTAACTAACTAGGGTTATCACAGGCCTAGTTACTAGCAAGATGCAATAAGATTATCCCAACAGCCACAAGCCCTGCAGACCATCCAGGTTATCTAGGTCGAATGTCCGTTTATGAAGGATACAACACGTGACTGTGTGCTGGAAATGTGTCATACTCGTCGGTAGGCTACAAGTCCACTTAGTGCGCCCAGATAACGGGATTGCCTGTAGTTGGAAAATCTTTTCATGACTACTGAATTATTCTAGTTTATTAGCCTTAGTTAATTGCAGTAGGTATCCCTGATCGTGGTACTCATGGATTCCATCCTAGACATGATTCAAGACAATACTGGTTTATTTGTACAAATACAAACGTCCACGGTGTCCAGGTCACTCATACTTGTCATGTCAGGCTAGCTGTTGTAACAGCATGTCATGATATATCATGTCAGTTTACTGAGTACACCTCGGCGGGCCACTATCGTGTTCATGGAACATATCAGATCCTACATGGCATAAGCAAAATGTGACAATTCATTTTAATAATCTATTCTACTATATAATAGGAAAACTTAGATGGTGAAACTTTTGTATTCCGAAAATACCCTTACATACTTATACTAATTAATTTTAATAAGGACAACTTAATAATTAGGAAGACTACCCTTTGGTCTTCCTAAACTAATTAAGAAATGTTAAAATACGTGCAAGGCACGTGCACATATGCTAGTAATAATAATAATAATAATAATAATAATAATAATAATAATAATAATAATATAATAATAATAAAAGAGAATAAGACTGTGAAAGGAGCCATACGGCTAAGAGATATATGCTCATGCGGCTGAGAAGGAACGGCACATGCGGCTCGGGAGAGCGCAAGGGTCTTATGCGGCTCAGGAGAATCGGGCTTATACGGCAACGGAAGGGAAGGGCTTATGCGGGAGAAAAGGGGCAGTGCCATGCGGCTCGAGAATGAAGGGGGGCACATGCGGCTGGAAAGTAGTGGGGGCTCATGCGGCTGGGAACACAGGGTCTTATGCGGCTAAGAATTAAGAGTTCATACGGCTCAGGGAAAAGCTTGACTTATGCGGCTGCGGTTCAATAAGTACATGCGGCTGGAAAGATATGAGTCTCATGCGGCTGAGAATTAACGCGGCTTATGCGGCTAGAGATGCAAGTGCTCATGCGACTGCGGACATGCAAGTGCTCATGCGGTTGCGGATATGCAAGTGCTCATGCGGCTAAGGGCCAAAGCCATCGCATGCGGCCGAATCAAAGGCAGAGCCATGCGGCTGAGTTCAAGTGGAGTCTTATGCGGCTGGGCCAGGGGCGAGTCTTATGCGGCTGCGAATTGCCAAAGCCTTATGCGGCTGCAGGGAGTTGTCTTCATGCGGCTGGGAAGTAATGCGCCATGCGGCTAAGAAAGACTTACCGCATGAATGTTCATGCGGCTAAGGCTGCTATGCGGCTCAAGACTATTCTTCTTCTCTGCTTGTCCGAGAAGAAGAGCCATGAAGTCCATGGCTTCAAAGCTTCATAAATCCTTCATCCAAGACAGGAATCCCGACTTCCATAGGTCAAAATGGGGCAAAATCGAATGCTCTACAACATGGAACCATCAAAACTTGGAAATAACAATGTTAAGTGGATCAAAATCCCAGAAATTCAAAAATACAATAAACTTAGATCTACACAAATTGAACCATGGAAATTAGAATTTGCTAAGTACTAAAGTATGTTAGAATCTCGTGAGGAAGAGAATGGAACAATAAAAATATAGTTCCTCCATGAAGCAAGCTGCACTTGCCTAAGCTCTCTCCCTGGTAGGTGAAGAAGTAATGGTGGAGAAGAAGAAGAGTAATAAAGAGAGAGAGTGTGAGGGAATGGGTTAATAAATGAAGATGGTGGTGGTAGGTAAGGGTTCTCCCCTTGGTTCTTGATGAACCAATAAGCAACCCAAGCCGAACCAAACTAACCCAAACAAGCCGAACCAAGACAGGAGACATGCAATACGAGTCAAGATACGTATATGTATTCCAAAATACGTAATACAAACTACATGCATTACATGATCCCCTCAACGTTAAAGCCACAAAGAAGATTCCGGCTGCTATAGCCTTATCCCCTTGCCGATTTCCGTCCTGGGAAAGCATGGCGAAGAAGATGGTGGTTACATGGTTGATCTGACGAAGGAACGATGCCAAAGGAAGCGCACACCGGTCCAACCCCTCATGACGGGAGTATTATCAACAAGGAGATCTGTCTTCGACAGAATAGCTTTCCCTTCAGGTAAACCTTCGGAGAACTCTGAATACTACTCACCCGCTGGAGGTAGTAGAAAGAGATCCCAAGTGGCTCATGCTCCATACAACAAGCATGCGACACCGGCGGCAGACTCGAGGCCCATGTTGATAGTAACACACGCAGCCGACGAAAAGCTATACAAGACTGGATCTCGCGCACCGATGCCTCAACCAGTCGAATCTCCCTTCTACTGGGGTACTCCTGTGCATAAGCCAAGCCAGGGGGTACGTCCCACGGTGTAAACCACCTAAATTTTCAATAGGATTTTAAATTTATTTTGGCACTTGGTATTGTATGAATGCGTGATACGAAATATTTCTAAATTAATTTTACTATAAATTGTTACTAAATATAACGAATAAATATTTTGGTTCAAAATATTTATATTTTGCTTTATTTAGTGTCATATCAATTCCTTGCCAAAAACATAGATTCTATTTTCTTATAAAAGTTATTTCATTTATTATACAAATATGGTTATTAATTTCAAAAATATTATTTATATAAATATTTTTCGTATGCAAGGAACATGAAATTAGATTCATGTATATATTAGTTTTTGAAACCAATTGTAATTATTTTATTTACCTGAAAAAGGTTATTCAAATATTTAATATTTATTTTTGAAATTAATTAATATGATTATTTTAGTATTCATAAAAGATATTTTTAAATGGTTTGATTGATGTTTAAATTAATTTAAATTTATGGATTTTATTTTAGATAGATTTAATATTTATTTTTGAAATTAATTAATATGATTATTTTAGTATTCATAAAAGATATTTTAAAATGGTTTGATTGATGTTTAAATTAATTTTAATTTATGGATTTTATTTTAGATAGATTTAATGTAAAGGTAGATTTATCTAGAATTAAATTGGATTTGAATTTGGATTTAGATTTGATTGTATTGATTTAAATTTAATAGTGAAATTATCTAAAAGGGGATTTGAATCATTCCTACACCTTATCCAATTAGGAGTTTCTACCCCTATATAAGGGGAGCATCCACATGTTTTCTCTACAAATTACTCCACAAATTTCTCTACCGAAGTACGTGTATCGTGTCTGTGGCCAACTCCCTCCGTGTCAGCCGTAACGGCCTCGGGTCCGACCTAGGGTGACTATCTTATTCTATCTTTTTACATATATATTAATTTTCGTGTCGGACTTACTCCGACACAATCAAATCCCTAACCTAATCTTAAACCTAATCGGCCATCCTCCTCTCCTTCCTGCCACCCGAACACAGCATCCCAACCATGTTCTGCCTCCCCTGACCACCACCAATATCGACCATCGCCACCCCCAGTCTCCTGCCTCACCGTGACCCGGCACCATCATCATCACCACTGCCACCCCGCTGCCATCAACACCGATAGTCCACAACCACCACCCTCATCCTTAGACACCACCACCACGGACAAATTGTCCCCCACTTCGATCACTCAAACCACCGCCACCTGCTGGCAACCACCCCTCCTCATTCGATCATCGTCACCAAGCCCTCCGTCGCGGCCATCGCCGTCGTCTCTCAAGGCCACCCCACCGTCATCCAAATAAATTAAAACCACCACCGACGACCTACTGGTCCAGACCCGACCACAGCCATGGCCACCGCCACCGCTAGAATCTTATCACCACCAGCATAATCCCGATCTACCTCGCCATTGCCACCACCCAAATTTTCTTCCCAAAAAACAAACAAGAAAAGACAACACACACCACAACCACCACTCACCTCCCGTGGCCGTCGGCCGGACCCGAGCATCCGCCGTGCCGGACTGACTCGTGCATCGTGGTGGCATGACCGACCACCGCACCAGATCCCCGCATATTATCCTCCGCTGTCGGCGCTATCTCCAGCCGTGCCAGCACTCAAAATCCTGCGTCCACCGGCCGCCGACCCCTTCCATCGCCCCATACCCGGATCCAAAACCAGATCCACCGTCCTGCTTCAGCGCCACAGCATCTTCTTCCACCGGCGGGGTCTCCACCGCGTCATGGCGACTCCTTCGCCATGATCTTCGGCTGTGCCACCGGAACAGCCCCCGCTCTCGCCCCCTCTCACTCGCCATCTCGTTCTCTCTCAACCTCTCTCTCTTGCACAGCAACCCTTCTCCTTCTTTTAATTTTTTGTAGCATTTCACTTAGAAAGATTTTTGGCTTGGTTGTTGGCTCTCCCTTCCTCGGGAGAGAAGGGATCTGGTGGTCCTTTTTTTGTTTTTATTATTATTATTATTTTATGTTATTTTTTATAATATTTATTTATTAATAATGGGATGTTTTTTTATAATTACTAGTATGTTTTAGTATATGTTTATTTAATTATTAGTTTATTAATACCATATGTTTTTTCTTTACAAATTAACTAAATTTATGTATATTATTGCTAACAATAGTGTATAATTATTGTCATGCATTTAGTTTCAAAGACGAATTTAGAAAAACCCTAAATATACTATTATTTCCATCTATTTTAAAAGCTTTGATCAAAATAATTACTTTCGACTAGCCCTAGAATATTTTTTAGATTTCTATACTTATTTATAATTTCAACTAAAAAAAATTAATATAGTTTTAAAATATTTATAAATATTTCTCGATTTTCAAATAGTCAATAAAAGCATAACTTTTTACCAAAATTTTATTTTTACAAAATATGGGTTTTAGCCTTAACTAATTTTATTATTTTGTTTCACTTATAATATTTTTGATTTATAAAGATATAGGTTTCAAACTAAAATACTACTTTGACAAAACTTAAAGTTCGTCCTAAAATGACTTTCGATTTTTCGGGTATTTGTTTGAAAGCATATTTTGACAAATAATTTATATTTCAAATATTATAAAATATTTTCTAAAATCATATATATTATTTGACTTCCTTCGATTTTTCTCCATCTCGTGATTTAGCACATTATTCCTATTCCTTGCCAATACCGTACCTCCCCCTATCGACCCTAGCTATTCTGATTATTCTGGACCCGATGGAACCGTCCGTGTTGTCATTGGAGGCTGTCTTGCGTAATTATAACACTGAAGTCAAACTCCATGTAATCATGATCCTCACACTACACCGGACGCAACACCAGGTAAGTATATCTTGCTAATTTACTGTCATATTATTTATTTTCAGCATTATTTACTTTGTTTCATATTTGCTAGTTTTATAAATTGTGCGTCCAAGCCATACTTGGGTGCAAGCAACTCTATTAGTCGTTTTTCATTGTTTTACTTTATTTTATGCATGTTGACTTAGTTTTAGTGGACTACCTTCTTGTTGTGGGATATTCTTATATCTCCTTCGGCCATGACACTCTCACTACAAGGTTTAGGATATTTTGCTAGGGGCACGGCTTGCATATTGATTGGCCATCTCTATAGTCGTGTGTCGGATAGATGATCGTAACTGCTACGATTAAGGTATAAAGACTCGAGCAGTTACAAAACTGGATGGGTCATGGACATGACTTGGTTAGTGTAGGAAATATTGGGGGAGGACAGTCATTAGTGTGTATGGAAAGCCAAACAGGTAAACCATAGTTTTCGAAAGGAACTATGGCGTGATATATTTGCAGATACCCTCTGAAGTTTTGGAGGTTACGGCCGGATACGTATGGCTGGATGCCAGTTACGTACTTATAGCCTAAATTCCACCCATGTGCATGATAGTTGTCCTCTAAATTGCACAATAGACGATTAGAATCCCCTTTGCATATTTGTGTCTAGGTTAGTCTTTTGTATAATATTTTATTATTTTAACAGTTTATTTTAGCATGTTCTTCCTGTATCATGTTACGACCCTCTGAGGGCCTGTTGATTTCTCCAGGTGTGTTTGTGATTTTCGCAGGTGCTCTAGTCAAGGACATAGTTTACAATCTACCTTCGTGATGCTAGCTTTTGGATTGTCTTTCGCTTCGCTCTACTCTTCCATGTTTGCTATGTATTCTCTCTTTTTGTTTGTAGTGGATTTGTCTCCGCCCAATGTTTTGTAAAAATGACTTTAATAAGTTAATTTTATGATATATTGGTTTATGGATGAGATTAGTTTCATGGTTACTGTATTTTACAGCTTATGTATACATACGAGGGTTTCGTATATTGGAATATGCTTCATATGTATGCAGCTGGCATGTCTACGTACTTGGTCCTAAGTATTTTGGGACTGGGGCGTTACACATAGAGATGAAACCACGCGAGCAGCGTCCCCGCAGGAGCGACATGAAGCTTCCTCGCCAGATCCGCTCTGACCGTACTTACATGCAGCTTCCTTGCATGTACAATGGGAGTGCTACGACAGAAGATCCAACCCTCTCCCAAGAGGAAGAAGAATCTGTGGTGCAAGACATGCCTAAATCAAGGCACTCTTGTGCCTAGATTACCATCAAATGTCGTTGTCAGCAGACGGCTGCACCATCGCCGAGCAGGCGTTCCATCTTCCAGAGACTCTACTCCACACCGACTCCATGCCAGAGGCTTAACAATGGATCGGTGAGCCCTAGAGAAGACGAGCCCCGCATCGCCACATGCTACACAGCGCAGGATTCCAGAGCTTTCAAGAAGCCCTCCCAGAATCCTTCCATATCGGTTGCTAAACCGAAGTGGAGGTCAGAAAACAGTAAAACTAAGGTACCCGATGTAGGTGTGTTCCAAGGCATTCGTTTCAAATCTGCATTAGGTGCCTTGTCAAAAATTGGGGGTAGCCAGCCTCCTACCATGCACGATAATCTTGTGTTCCAATCTGACGGGACGCAATATAACACGGATGTCTCCGTTGGTGCAGCCAGTCACCAGACCGGGGGTAGCAACCATACTGAGTCCGAAGAAGATTACAATCTTACGGTATATCCTCATGACAGCGAGACTCAGGCATCTGAGCCAGAAAGTGAAGGATCTACGGCTCCCTCGAGTAACCCTCACACTCGGTCTGTGTTCATGGCCGACGGCAATGAGGAAGACAATAACGAAGCTCTCAGACGTATCGAAGTCCTCGAGATGAAGTTAGATACGCTGATGGATACCATGAAGACCCTGTCCTCAGTCATAATTGACCTCAAGAGTAGCATGGCCCCCGCTGCCTCTACACCTGTACGTGATCCGCCAACAAATAACGAATCTAGCAGGTTGCCTACTGCCAATTGTAGGTCCTAAAAAATCAAGTTACATACATCAACAAAGTCAGAAAATCAAGAAATACAACTTTCAGATGAACTACGAAGACATCAGATTGTACATCCATTGGATTGCGCATACTAGATTGCACACACTCCCAAGCGCGCAGGCTGACGTGGCAGATCATTATCATTACCTGACAAAAATCAAATCTTCTGACAGTTGACAGTGCAGAAAACGAGGCGACCGTTCATTTAATCGTGCAGCACGGCGCTCGAGGACAGCTGGCAGCGTAATCTATGTTGGCGTAATTTATGTTGGTGCAATCTATTTCCTGCGCAGTCCAAGTCTGCGCAATCCAAGACCAGCGCAATTCAGTGTGCGCGTTCTATCAATATAAATAACAAAATACACGTGGCATTCATGCCATCAATTGTTCATTTTGTGGCAACTGTCTATGCATGATCATGCACATTTTAATCAAATGATGCCATGTGTCCAAGACAGTTGGCCCATGATCCAGTAACTGCCTGCGCAGTCTATTGTTGCACAATCCAATTTCTGCGCAATCCATCATGCGTAGTCCAGAATAACTAAAAGTTAGTTATTTCTCAGAACTCTATAAATAGAGTTTCAAGTCTCCATTCAAGGGGATCAAGAATCAGAGATCAGAGATCAGATTATAGAGAGATCAGACTTCAAAGTTCAAAGAGTTCAGGAGTTCTTGCCTAAGTGCTGCTGCATTCTTCCGAGGCTTTTGCCTTCAACTTTCGAGACTTTTTGCCTTCAATTCCAGAGTTGTTTTCAACTTCAGAGGCTCCGTCTTCAGAGTTCACATCGTCCAAGGGATAAAGCAATCGTCATCTAGATTGGATTCCTAAAGTTGTACCATTCCCAGAATTCAAATTATAATCTTTTACAAAGTTTGTATCAATAAATTTCTTCAACTTTTGTTTTTGCAAACAAAATGGCGACTCTGCTGGGGACGACTTTCTCCTCCGATGAGGAAGTGACAACTCAATGTGACGTAGCGTCTATCGGAAAGACGTAGAAGACACTGGTTGTGAAGATCAACCAGACAGCCTACGAGTCTATGATCAATTCCAAGACCACTCCTCGTATTGCAACCACTGCTGCCACAAGAAAAGTGCACCCAGTGTGGGTCCCAAAGACTGTTGCGCATTCTATTAATGCTGCCAGCAAGACTTCTGCGCAGTCTGCCAGCAAAACTGCTGCGCAGTCCATAGCTTCTGTCATCAAGCCTGCTGCACAATCTGTCTTTATTACTGCTGCGCAATCTGCTGTTGCCAGTACACAGAAGACTTCATATGCTGCCTTGGCTAAGTGCAAGACTCCTATGCCTCTGGCGCAATTGGCTGCCAATTTGTCTGCGCAAACCAATATTCCAGCATCCAGAGTCTACCCTAAGCACTCTGTAGCAAGAACTCTTGATACGCAAATCACAGTTTCTGTGACCAAAACCAGTGCGCCATCCATTCATATGCAAACTTCTTTTGCGCAATCTAAGAATGATAGCCTTTTGGCAAAATTCTCCTCCTCTCATAACAAAGGGAAAGGCTCTACTCCTCTTTCCGAACACAATGTTGCTCCTGTGCAATCTACTGGGGGTAGTCCTTTGGCTATTCCTCTTCCTCTTCAAAATAAAGGAAAAGGCCCGTTGGTCTTTTCTCAAATTTCCTTGTCCCATGACTTGGAAGACAACAGAGGAAAACGCTCTTTAGCTAACCCTTCTTCACAAAACAAAGGAAAAGGCCCTTTGGTCTTTTCTCAATCTTCTTTAGTTTTTACTGAAGAAGATCAATCTGAACGTGCCTCGGCACCAATCAGTATTAGAACTCTTTCAAACAAGGATTCTTCTTTCCTTTATAACAAGAGAACTTGTACTGACCAAAGAGGTATTCTGCCTACCTCGGTAGCAGAAATCCAGGACCTTCCGACTCTCAAGATTTCCCGTTCCAGACAGGGAAAACTGCTGGTGTCTCAAACAGAAACCCCTGGGGGTGAATTTGCTGATCTTAGAACTTATCTTAACAGACCCACTTCGGTGAAACGCAAACAGCCAATGTCGAAGACCAAACATCATCAAAAACAAATCTCCAGGGTTAAAAATCCTGACACTTATGCCAATGAAGTAAGTACTTTCTTGTACACTCAAGGGACTAAACATTTGAAGAATCGAAATCATATTCCGAATATTATCAAAGAACAGATCCCTCAGAGTTTTCCTCGTCCCACTGTTGTTCCCGATCTCCGAGAACATCTCAGACAAAAATGAGACAATGTTTCAACATCTTCAGTTCAACCATCTGATCATCATTGCAACCACAAAGTCATCATAATGTTGTTGTCAAACAACAAAACGATCTGTCTTCGATCGTCTGACTTTTGGTAAATCTGAAGCTATGTCAGAAGAAGATGAAGTCTTGTATGCTTCTATCAACATGACTTCCCGAGACACTGGGGGTAGAAGGTGCTCTAAGCATGGCAAACCTCGTAAACCAAGTCAACGATATTTAGAATTACTCCAAGAATCTTCTGAAGGAGTGTTTCGACATACCCGTTCTCGAAGCCGAGATACAATCAATCAAAGGAATCTTCCTCAAAACCCTTCAGGTTATCTTCCTACTTCTCAGTCAGGAGATGACTCTTTCTCCGATTATGATGCATACAGCGAAAGCTCTGAACAGACAGTGTCTTCCACTGTACCAAGAGAAGTGACAGCTTATGTTGTCAATGAAGATCCGGATGCTTCAACGTCTACAAATCAAGAACAGCGAATCGCTGTACTGGAAGACAAGCTAAAAACTATGGCTGAAATGGTTGCTAGTATGCATTCTATCATTGTGGCACAACATGCTACACCACCCACTGTACCTGCTACGAGTCCAGAAATCATAGCATCTTTGATACCTGCCAATATTGGGCTGGGGGTAGTGTCTCCTCAAATGCCTCCTGTACAAGTACAAGTTCAAACTACACCTAGTCAATCAGGAGCTGGGGGTAGTGCTTACAATGCTGTTCCTCCTCCTACCACTCTAACTCAACCTGCTCATTCTTCATCGTTTGAAGACGCCAATAAAGCTGTCAAACTCTTGCGAACCCAGTTCGAAGCTTTCAAAGAAAAAGATAACTTGCAAAGATTGGGGATCAAGCAGCCTTATCCAGTTGAATGGAAAGAAGTCCCATTCCCACCAAAGTATAAGATCCCAACGATCTCTTTGTTTGACGACAGTACTTCTCCTAGTCAGTTCATCAATCATTTTGAGGTAATAACCGTTCAACTCCAGCCAAATGACGCTCTTCTTACCAGAGTGTTCGTCGGTTGTTTAGCCGACGTAGCATATAACTGGTACAGAAGTTTGTCCGATGGTTGTATCACTTCCTTTTCAGGTCTCAAGCAAATCTTCCTGGAATGGTTCTATGAAGGATTCAATGACATGACTATATCGGCTCTCAACAAAATCAAACAGAAACATAATGAAACTGCTGAGAGTTTCATCGGACGGTTCCGCCGTGAAGCCTTGAAGATGCCCCCCGGGACTCCAGCTAATATCACTATTGATACTTGTAAGGCAAATCTTTTGCCTATCATCAGTATGTGGACAGGATCTACCCAGTTCCAAGATTGGCCTTCATTCATTGTCAATGCCAAAGCTGCGGAAGTGAGTGCCGAGAAGTTCAAACAATTGGGGGTACAGATGTCTAACCCCGATCGAGATGAACACCAGACGTCAGGTGGTGGCAACCGCCAGAACAACTGCAAAGCAAAAGAGACTTTGAACATCAATTTGAATAAGAATAAAGAATCTTTGGCTGTCAATGTGGCTCTGCCTACATCCACTCCGACATCTTCTGTACCTCCACCGAGGGAACCTCGTCCGAAAGTAGAATATTCCTTCGACGAGAATGACACTGCAAGTATCTTTGAATGTTTACTCAAAAGCAACAAGATTCAGCTCCCAGACCCAAAGAAACCTGATGAAGTCGGTAAGATAGATCATCCTAAATATTGTGTCTACCACAGGTTCATTGGACATCCTACTCGAGCATGCTACGTGCTTAAAGACAAAATTCAAGAGCTTGTCAATGCTGGTGTCGTCACTCTGTAGCAAGATGAGAAGACTGTTACTACAAATATGGTTTCAGTCCAGTTTGGAGACTTTCCTCCGCAGATGGTACAGCACGGTGTCATTCCTATTCCCAAAGCTACTCTTGAGATTGAGAATCTTCTGCCTCCACCAAGTGAAGGTTTTTTCCCCTTGTCTCTTGACAACGGCAAAATTATGTGGATCCATCCCGATCTTGCTTCGGAATTCGAAGTGTCCTCTTCTTCCAAGAAGAAATGTCGTTCTAAAGGCAAGACAAAGACTTGCAACATGGTGTCTTTTGACCCCATAGTTGACGAAGAAATTCTGCTAGGCACCAGATCAGGGAAAGCCTATTTGAAAGATCATTCTGAAGCTCAAGAGAACCCTACCTCTTCTTCTGAACCTATTCCAGTATAATCTACTTCCTCTGAAGAGATTCCTTCCACATCTTCACCAGTTGTAGTACCTATTCCTCCCAATCCAGTGGTTGCTGACAAGGGCAAACAACAAGTCCGCTTTGACAAACCCTTGAAGAAATCATCTCCTACATGACTTGAAAAGCCATACAACTTTGATATATTGGCTCAACTAGCCAATACATCGGCTAGGCTATCAATTTTCGAGCTCTTGCGCCTTTCCAAAGAGACTCGAGAAACTTTAAGTGAAGCCCTGATGTAGGCTGAAACTTGCCTAACTCTTCTCAATAAGTCGGAAGCCGAACCGGTCTCTTGTCGTCATTGTCATAGTGTCCTGGAGTTGATTCCAAACATCACTTTCACTCAGAATGATATGCTGCTAGAGGATAATAGACATGATCGTCCTCTTTACTATACAGGGTATGTCGATTCGATGAAAGTCGATCGTATCCTGATATATCCAGGGTCTGCACTCAGCATCATGCCAAAGACGATGCTAGACGCATTGAAGATACCAGTATATAGTCTGTCAAGCACAATCACCACTATCTTGGGATTCAACCAAGGAAGGAGTGAACCTTTGGATAAGATTCGCCTAAAACTCCAAATAGGCAATCTTCGCACAAAGGTAACCTTCTATATTATCGATAATCATGGTTGTTCTTACAACGCTCTTCTGGGAAGACCATTCCTCCATGAACATAATGTTGTTCCAACAACTCTTCATCAATGCTTTAAATATGTCGATGACAAATGAGAAGTTCACAAAGAAGTTGCAGACCTTTATCCTTTCAAGGGCGTCGAAGCGTATTGCAACGATGCTCGTATGTATAAGGAAGAATTTATGAAAGTAGTATTGGCCATGGATACTGAAGAAGACCAAAAAGCAGTATCCAATGACACTCTCATCATACCTGTTAAAGGGCGTGTTTCCAATCCTCAGTCCTCTAAACCATTGGCTATTTACTTGCCAGTTCAGAAAGAATCGGTTGATGGCGATCAAGATAAAAGGGAGCTCACCTCTTCTGAGCCACTTGTTATCGACTTACGTCGTAACAAGGACAAAAAGCAGCTCACTTCTTCTGAGCCTCTTGTTGTTGATTTAACTCACAACAAGGAAAAAAGGGAGCTCACCTCTTCTGAGCCACTTGTTATTGACCTTCGTCGTAACAAGCTTCCTCCACGTTCTTCTTCTTCCCCTCTTGTAATCAATCTGACTAAGCCTACTAAGGCTAAAGGTCCTGCTGTAAATACAGATGTACAAATTAATGAAAAAACATCTACTTTCCAGTATACTGATGTTGTTTATCATACTAAATGCTATTTGGATATGTTAGATAGCTTCAAATCATTTACAATGGGAGTTGTACAATCTCTTCAGACAGAAGTCTCATTTGAAGATCCAGATGACTCTTATCGTATTGTCCCTGCTCGAAAGAAAGGCGAAAGTTCAATACTTTTTAGAAAAGGACCAGAACAACAATTCAGCTATACGGATGATAGCAAGCTTAACGATACAGGACATCTACAACTCCGTTATTATAGTCAACAATCAAAAGACATCATCTGTAAGATGGGTTATGATTTTAAAAGTGGCCTCAACTACGGTAAGGGTAGACGAACTCCCATTCGTACAGCTGTTCCAAAAGGAAAATCTGATATATACTATAGCAAGACCAAAAGAGGTCTCGGATATGCTTCTTCTCCGATGTTATCCCCAGCAGTTTTCGACTCTGATAGCGAAGAACGTTCTAACTCTTCTGATTCCAGGTCATGAGATTCTGACACCAGCATTGGTGAAGTCCATCGTGTAATCGTATCTTCTAATATGGTATCCGCTGAACTTCCGGAAGGATATGATGAGGATGTTGAAGAAAATCCTAAAACAGATCCTTGGGCTCAATAGATGGATAATCAGTGGGTACTTCGATTTAAACAATGAGAACCTCCTACTGAAGATCAACTAGTTCAAGTTGATGTAGGAGAAAGCGAGTCACCACGTCCAATCTTTATTAGCAAGAATCTTCCAAAAGCAGATAAGCAAGAGTTGATTTTTTTCATTAAAGAATACATTGGCATCTTTGCTTGGAGTTACGAAGACATGCCAGGTTTAGATCCAAAAATTGCTACTCACAAACTGAACATTTTGCCTAATGCTAAACCAGTCAAACAGCAGCAACGGTAATTCAAGCCTGAAATGATGGACGCAGTCGATGATGAAGTCAAGAAGCTTATCGCTTGTGGTTTTATTCGAGAAGAACAACATCCTGATTGGGTAGCCAATGTCGTTCCAGTTCTGAAGAAAACCGGCAAAGTCCGAGTCTGCATCGATTTTCGGGATCTTAATGAAGCATGTCAGAAAGATGAATTTCCTCTCCCTATCACGGACGTCATGATTGACAATACCTATGGGTTCGAGCGAATATCTTTTATGGATGGATTCTCTGGAAACAATCAGATCAAGATGAATCCCGAAGATGAAAAACACACATCTTTTTGCACTCCTCGGGGAGTCTATTGCTACACAGTGATGCCATTTGGTCTCAAGAATGCTGGTGCAACTTACCAACGGGCCATGAGTACCATTTTCAGAGAACATCTTCGCAAAACTGTCGAATGTTATGTTGATGATATCGCTGTTAAAAGTCGTCTGAAAGAAGATCATATCCAAGATTTGAGAACAATCTTTAATATCATGCGCCAACATCAGCTCAAGATGAATCCCACCAAGTCATTCTTGGGTGTCTCTAGTGGTAAGTTTCTCGGCTTCGTTATTACCTCTAAGGGTATACACGTGGATCCCGAGAAGATCAAATCCATTCAAGAGATGCGTCCTCCACGCAACCTAAAAGAGCTACGAGGATTCCAAGGTCGACTTGCGTACATCAGGAGATTTATTTCGAATTTGTCTGGACGCTGCAGACCATTCACTCAACTAATGAAGAAGGGTGTATCTTTTATTTGGACTGAAGAATGTCAACAAGCATTCGACGACATCAAACGATATCTCATGAACCCACCAGTCTTGGTGCCACCAATCTCAGGTATTCCATTCTTAATGTATGTCCGTGCTATGGATCATTCATTGGGTGCTTTACTCCCCCAAAAGAATAAAGAGGGTCATTGAACAAGCCATCTACTATCTCAGTCGTACAATGATTGGTGCTGAATATCGTTATAGTCCGGTTGAGAAAGAATGTCTAGCCCTTATGTTCGCCGTTCAAAAGACAAGACATTACATCATTGGTCAAACCATTCATGTCATATCCCGAGTCAATCCTCTTCGGTACTGATAAAAAAGCCTAGTACCCTCAATTCTCGGTTGGCTACATGGGCCATTCTTCTAGCCCAATATGACATGGTATATGTTCCTCAAAAGTCTATCAAAGGTCAAGCACTGGCGGATTTCTTAGCAGCTCATCCTGTTCCAGAGACGTCCAAACTTTACGATGAAATTCCAGACGAGACGTTGGAAGTCAATATGATCTCTGAAGAATTTCCAACTTGGCGTCTATTCTTTGACGGAGCATCCAGAATCGGACCCAATGGTGCTATTGTAGCAAGAGTTGGAGTTGTTCTCGTTTCTCCTGACGGATCAACTATCCAAAGAGCTTATTCTCTAGATGAATCATGTTCCAATAATGTAGCAGAATACAATGCTCTACTCATTGGTCTTCAATTAGCCAAGCAATTGGACATTGAATATCTCGAAGTTTACGACGACTCTAAGCTGGTTGTCAACCAGGTTAGAGGAACTTATGAAGTCCGTCATCAAGATCTGGTACCTTAATTTGAAGCAGCAATCAACATGGCTACATCATTCAAAGCTTTTTTTATTGAATATGTACGCCGAGCTTGTAATACTGAAGCAGATGCCTTAGCCAATCTTGCAGCAGTCTTAGCCGTTCCCATCAGAAGACAACAAGTGGTGGTTATCTCTAATCGAGAATTGTTTTGTGTCGAAAACAATCGTAACATCGAGTTCAGTAATTTTTCTGAAATTAATGTTATTAATGAAGATTGGAAAACTCCTTTCATCGACTTCGTGGTTCACGACATACTCTCCGAAGATCCTAAGGAGGCTACAAGTATTCGACGACGATCTCTACGGTTCTATTACAATCAAACCACCAAGACTCTCTATCGGCGGACTTATGACGGTCTCCTTCTACGTTGTCTAACTGGTAAGGAAGCAAAACAGGTGTTACGTGAAGCTCACGATGGTGTCTGCGGAGCACATCAGCCCGGTCCTAAACTACAAGATCGCATCCGAAGAATGGGTTACTATTGGCCCTCTATGGTATCAGATGCCATCGAATATGCAAGCAAATGTCGAGCCTGTCAAATCCATGCAGATTTTATTCATCAACCTTCAGAATTTCTACATCCGACAGCCGCTTCCTGGCCTTTCGAAGCTTGGGGCATGGATGTCATAGGTCCTATTAATCCTCCTTCTTCTAGAGGATATCGGTTCATTCTAGCAATAACAGACTACTTCTCTAAGTGGGCTGAAGCTATACCCTTGGCTGAAGTCAAGACCAGTAGTGTCATCAACTTCATCAAACACCATGTCATTTATAGATTTAGTGTACCTCGAAGAATTATCCATGACAACGGACCTCAATTTATCAGCCAGAAGTTTACCAGATTCTGTGATAATCACCGAATTAACAATATTGCTTCTACGGCTTACAATCCTGCTGCTAATGGATTAGCTCAAGCCTTCAACAAAACCATTATCAAGCTCTTCAAGAAGTTTGTATCCACTAACAAACGAAATTGGAGTGAAAAGCTTGGCGAATGTCTATGGGCCTACCGAACTACGGTCCACAACCCCACAGGTTTTACACCTTTCTCTTTGGTATATGGCTGTGAAGCTGTTCTTCCTCTGGAACTTCAAATTCCTTCTTTAAGGATTGCTATTGCTAACGAGCTCACTACAGAGAACAATGATCTTCTTCGACTTCAAGAATTGGAGGCACTTGATGAGAAGCGGTTAATAGCTCAACAACATATTGAGTTATACCAAGCTCGTATTTCTAAGACTTTCAATCGTAAAGTTAAGGTCAGAGCCTTTCAGCAAGGAGAACTTGTTTTAACAGTCAGACGTCCTATGACTATGACTCATATGAGTAAAGGCAAATTCGATACAAAGTGGGAAGGTCCCTACGTTGTAAGCAAAGTCTTCTCAAATGGAGCTTATCAACTCTCAGAACTGGATGGACGAATTGCAATAATGCCTATCAATGGCAAATTCCTTAAAAAGTATTATGTGTAAATGTAAATGCTTGTAAATCATCAGACAAGTTCAAGTTCATAAATAAAATTTTATTTCATTATGAATGATAGTACATGATATTAAGGAAGGTCACTATCATCCTTCTCTACATTTGGATGCGGACCACTGCCGTCCTTTTCAAAAATACGGTCAGCAAAAGAGCCGAGAACCTCCTTGCTGGAACCCACTAGGAACTTGCAAGCGGCCATCCTCATGGCTTCCTCTTCTTCGGTCCTTCCTGGTTCAAGCAGAAAGTCCAGGATGTCTCGCGATGGCTTGGGTGCAGACGAACCTTCGCCTACTTCTGCCTCCTTTGATTGAACTGGATCGACAGGACATTCTTCAGTGCCCTTCTCAACCTTTGGAACGAGATCAGCCTTCTTGGATGCATCTCCAGATGACATTTTTATGTTAGAAAAGGGAAAGTGCTCCTTTCTGCTAAAATTCTGTTCTATTTATAGGCTGATAACGAAGCAACACATCCACCCGACGGTTCGTCCGTTCCTTCATCATCACCTGACGGTTCATCCGTTCATTCAATTCACTTGACGGTTCGTCCGTTCATTACATTCATTCGATGGTTCACCCATTCACATTCATTCGACGGTTCATCCGTTCATTATCACCCGACGGTTCGTCCGTTCATTATCATCCGACGGTTCACCCGTTCATTCATCATCACTTGACGGTTCATCCGTTCGTTATTATCCATTTTGACGGTTTGTCCGTTCATTCCATCATTTTACGGTTTTCCCGTTCATCTCACATCCACATCAGCAACTTATCGTTTCGATTAAGTTGTCAATCGAGATAATAATATTCAGTATATTCTGCCACGTCCATATTACCTCTGAGCAGATATAATGAATATAATTATTTTCTACAAAATCATCAAGAAATATATCATGTCTTGCACCTCTGAATATATTTTCTATCTCTATTATTTATATCTGAACAAGATATGCAACAAATAATGGAGCCACAGCAAAAATGTCTTTTATTAATCGAAATATGAGACATTACAAAAATATATATACTTCAAAAGACATAAAGATACAAAATATTCCACTAAGACGGAGGTATTATCAGATTATCGATCTGCTGCTTTAGAGTTTGCAGCCGTTCTTCACGAGTGGACATCACCCTCCTTCTGGCTTCTTCCATCCCGGTTTCTTCATTGAAAGCAGGCATGGCCACCGTTCGGCGAGTAATCTCAGCATTATGAGCTTCCACATACTCATCCCTCTCCTGAATCAGAGCATTGAATTGTTGGGTTGCAAGTTGATGATCAACAACTTCATCTTCTAATTCCTTCTGGAGACGAGCAATCTCTGCCCTCAGCTCAGCAGCTCTCTTCTCTTTTCTCTCAGCCATCAAGGTTACTAATTCCAGCTTGGAGTTATATTCAGCAGATTTTGCAGAGAAAGCTTCCAAAAGGTTCTGGAGATTGACCCTTTCAATGTCAGCTGCTAGAGCCAGTTGTTCGAATTCTGCCTGCACTAGAGACTCTACGTCTCCTTGGTTGAGCTCTTTATAGCTTTTGATGGAAATCTCTAGCTCATTCAAAATATGATCCAGGAGAGTGGCCTGAGCCTCGTCACCTTGTTCCCGGATAGCCCTTACTAAGAGAGAGGTTGGACCTCTAACCATAAAAAAATCAGTACCCTCTTTTCCATCATTCTTTTTACTAGAGGGCCCAAAGATTCAAAAAAGCATCTGGTAAATGATTGGATCACAAGATTATTAGTTGCTATAGCACCAGGAGTTGCAGCTACTCCTGTTAATGATGAGGCCGTAGGATGTTCAATCTCCCGCGTCTGGACAACAGGTTCTTTGAATAAAGGAGCCAAAGTGGAGCTAGTTGCCCCTCCTAGTTGTTCCTCTGCAAAAGTAAAAAATTGTCATTTTGCCTGTTGTTTGTTATTGTCCAAGAAGATTAAAGATGTAAACTATCTTACCATGGTTGAATCCAGCAATGAGCCTATCATCTGCAGGAATAGACTCTAGCCGAGCAGAAGTAGCTTCAGCTATAACAGCTTGGCTACTGCCCGCTTCAGAACCACAGGATAAATGATAACTGCTACTAACAATCACCGTCATTATAGGCACTATGTCCGTGTACGTCGGAGGTGCTAGAGGAGTCTCAAGATCTGTAGGAAATACAAATAAAGACATTAGCTATCAATCTATTTAAGAGGAGATTGCTAATTTCATTTTATACCTTGAGGATCAGTGGCGGGAGTTTCTTCCGGAGCTTCTTCATCTGCTGCTTTTTCTGGAGATACTTCTACCTCAACATCCTTTTCAGGATTTAAGGTATTAGCGACGTTTTCTGGAACCTCAACATCCTCTTCAAGATTTAAGGTGTCATCGACAGCATTAGAAGATATATGCACTTCATCATCTCTTTCAAGATCTTGCATATATTCATCAATATTCTCAGACGAAGAACTCTCCTCATCTTCATCTTCTTCTGGTACATTCCCGCTGGTAGTTGCAGCTTGGTCATAATAGTCCTCCAGAGGGCTGTAGCTGCAATCTTCTAGAGCCGCAATCACTTTGCGATCTTCTTCTTCACGGAGGGTCCTAGGAATAAGACGAAGTTGAGACGTCTTTGCAGCAGGTGGAAGAGATCGTACAACATCTTGTTCTTCCTCCATAATACTTTCTCTGGGCTCTTCGGCCTCAGTTCTCGGATCAAGATCTTTCCTCTGCTCGATCTCTTCTCTATGTTCTGACTAGGAGTTTTATTCCTAGGCTCTGAAATAGGAGTGGGAGATGGCAAAGTAAATCCAGCCGCAGCATCCACTACTATTGAAGATGGGGCTCGATTTCTTCTTTGGGCCAGCTTCTTTCTTTTCAGAGGCCTCTCAGGGCTCTCTATATTTACAGTCTTGACTTGTCTTTGGACAGAGGTCGGTGTAGTAGCCTCTTCTTGCTGAATTGTCTCGGCCAGCTGCCGAGATTGAGATCTAGTGGTAATCTTTTCAAAAGAATGATCTAAGATCAATTTCTTCTTTGCTGCTGGAGCGGGAGGCTCCTCTCGTCTCCTCTTCTTGGCTGGAGATTTGCCCACCTTCAAAGAGATACGTAGTGGCGCATTAACTTCTTGAGGGAACATAACATCCCTTGAAGCTTCCAAGGGCGCATCTACTGGCTCATGTACTTCATCATTTCCTATGAGCGACATAACGACTCCTCCCCTCTTCAATCTTGTTGAAGACGCGAAGCTATCCGCGAGGTTGAAATTCTCAACAAAGGTGTTCGAAGATGTATAGAATACTGAGTATGTAAATAGCATCCGAGGGCCATGATTGCTGTTTACTGGCATCGAGAACGTCACTTTCGTATCTCGAGCATTATAATAAGCCCATGCTCGGGCCCCATCTATTAAAAAACTCTTTCCTTGAAGACATGTGATAGCATTCCCCATATGGAATTGGTCGTACCCGAACTGTCGAGCAAATCGACTGGGGAGATATGGCTCTAAATAACATTCATCTTCAAACCGGTACACCAAATGGGACGGTCGAATTGTTTTCAACCACTCAAAAGCTGCACGGCTCAGATGATGCATCTTCGAGTCAATCATATTTTTCAGCATTTGTTCGTAACCAGCAGGAGGATGGGTACAATAAAAGTTCCATCCTTTGCTCAGGTTCAGAGCATATCTACAATCTCTCAGAGCAGTAAATTTCCACTTACTATGAGAGTATTTCCGCAAAAAGCTGCCGTCGACCGGTCCCATGCCGGGGTCCATCAAAGTGGGATGGTGAAGGAGCAACCACCCAAATAGATATGTATACGGTAATTCCAACCGAGAAAATTCTTTTTCACCCTTGGATTTCAGCATCAGATCGACGTACAGACGAAGACCAGCATTCAACTTACAAGTCATCGTTGACAAAAGATCCATCTTATAGCCGAAGACTAATCAAACGGCGGCAAAAAGAACATCGCGATGGAAGCGATCTACAGCACTAGATCCCGGGACTACAAACCGACGGAGCCAATGTGTCAGAAACCCTGCTAATTGGGCTTCTTTTGACATAGGTCTATATCCTACTCTCAAATAACTTTCGAGAGTATCTCCTTTCTTCAAAGGAGGACATTGATGATCATCCTTCATCTCTTTATCAAAATCGCCACTTTCTTCCATCAACTTCATCACTTCTGTGTTGCTCAATGGCTTAAAGAAGTCAGGATAGCATCTATCATGTTCCTTGGTCTTCGGTTCTTTAATGTGGTTAAGGAACAGATAAGGTAACCATTTCGAGGAATAGCAAGTGTTTGATGTAGCACTTTTATAGAACAGAGAACAGATTTTATAATGACATAGCAGTTCCTCGAAGACTGCTACCATTTCTGCATTCTCTCTCCGGAGTCTATCCAACTCATCATTGGTTGGGACAAATTCTTCATATGGGGCATCTCCCATTGGCAAGTAAGAGATGTACTTCATCTCGTGAAGTGCAAACCGATTTCTCCGCCGGGAGTCATGAAGGTCCCTGTTCTGTAATTGTACCTCTCTGCTAGAGCCAAGAACAGGTGCGGGTTCGGAGCAAAACCATAGACAGTGGCATGCACTGCTTGGTACAAGTTGATTTGCTGGAGTTTGTTTTCAAAATTGGTCAGAATCCAATTTGCTATGCAGCTCCATCTCCTAAAATCTGGATTCACCAACCCAGTTAGTCTGATGTCCTGCTCAGGATATTTTCCTTCGACCTTCACAAACTCATTTGCGAAAATTGGAGTTCTTACGGGCATTAACAAGGAAGAATTCTCCGACGGAATACAATCGGGTTTCAGACCTCTCAACAAGACACTGTACCATTCTGAGGAACTGTAGAACATATCCTTCTTGCTCGGCCCCTTCTTCACAAAAATTCTTCCTGGACGGACATCTTGGAATGGTGTAAGGTTCCATTCCATCTTCCTCGGATAACTCGCATGAGCATACCGGGATAAAGGGAGGCAGCGTGGAACATTTGGTATCGAGAAAGACTTATCCGTCTGATGGACAATCCTTTCTTCCATCCTTGGTCTTGGTTGAGAACTTTTCTCAAAGGCTTCACTGAATAGGAATAATGGTTTCTTGTGTATGACAGCATCTGCTGATTCCAGAGGTTGTCCGTTCATTAAATATTGCAGTGTCTCATTATCTTAGGATATCAAAATGGCCTGACGGGAGGTTGGCAGATCATATTGAGGATAATGCACATGTGATAGGTCCTCTTTATATTCTGATTCTGAAAGGGTCCCTACGAAGTTCTCATATTCTGGATCTTCTCTAGTATTAACTGCATCAGACAGAGAAAACAAAAAAATTTACCATAAAGTCAAGGATGCTATCATCAGTTTATGCAAACATCAGAATACACAAACATCAGAATGCGCAACATCAGATTGCGCAAATCAGATTGCGCAAACAATCAGATTGCGCAAACAAACAGTCATCAGTTTGCGCTGACAGTCTCGCGCAAATCAGCAAGTTGCGCTGACTTTTGTCAGCGCAGTTCAACCGATTGCGCAGAGAGTCGTCCTTCATAAAAATGAAGAATGAACTGATTTTTGCAACCAGAACCCTAAAAAGGGTGGCACAGTATGATCCTATCTCTAAAAAGAGATAGATTCTGAAAGAATGAGTGAAATCAAAAAAACCCTAAAAAGGGTTTTGATTAGGTCATTTACCTATCATTGCTGGATGAGCAGTTTCATGGCGAGAAGCTCGTCGCGCAGCCCTAGCCTATGACTCGGCGGGGGCCTTGCCCTTAGCAGCGGCAGAGGATCGTCGGGAAGCCATCGAGATCGTCGGAGAAGAAAGGAAGAGCTCGGAAATTTTTCTCTCAAGTACACGAAGAAAGCAAGTAAAGAATACTTCGAAGGAATTGAAGAGCTATTTATAGTTTTTCAAAACAAAACGACCGCCTTAGATTGCGCCTAAAAAATGGGCTAATCCCTCAGATTGCGCAGACAGCTCACTACATGCGCAAATTGATTTCAAATTCAAAATTCAAAGTATTTCAAAATTTTGAATAAATTCAACTTTCGAAAACTTTGAAGGGGGTCTTGTAGGTCCTAAAAAATCAAGTTGCATACATCAACAAAGTCAGAAAATCAAGAAATACAACTTTCAGATGAACTGCGCAGACATCAGATTGTGCATCCATTGGATTGCATATACTAGATTGCGCACACTCCCAAGCGCGCAGGCTAACGTGACAGATCATCATCATTACCTGACACAAATCAAATCTTCTGACAGCTGACAGTACGGAGAACGAGGCGACCGTTCGTTTAATCGTACAGCACGGCGCTCGAGGACAGCTGGCAGCGCAATCTATGTTGGCGCAATTTATGTTGGCGCAATCCATTTCCTGCGCAGTCCAAGTCTGCGCAATCCAAGACCAGCGCAATTCAGTATGCGCGTTCTATCAATATAAATGACAAAATACACGTGGCATTCATGCCATCAATTGCTCATTTCGTGGCAACTGTCTATGCACGATCATGCGCATTTCAATCAAATGATGCCATGTGTCCAAGACAGTTGGCCCATGATCCAGTAACTGCCTGCGCAGTCCATTGTTGCGCAATCCAATTTCTGCGCAATCCATCATGCGCAGTCCAGAATAACTAAAAGTTAGTTATTTCTCAGAACTCTATAAATAGAGTTTCAAGTCTCCATTCAAGGGGATCAAGAATCAGAGATCAGAGATCGGATTATAGAGAGATCAGACTTCAAAGTTCAGAGAGTTCAGGAGTTCTTGCCCAAGTGCTGCTGCATTCTTCCGAGGCTTTTGCCTTCAACTTCCGAGGCTTTTTGCCTTCAATTCCAGAGTTGTTTTCAACTTCAGAGGCTCCGTCTTCAGAGTTCACATCGTCCAAGGGATAAAGCAATCGTCATCTAGATTGGATTCCTAAAGTTGTACCATTCCCAGAATTCAAATTGTAATCTTTTACAAAGTTTGTATCAATAAAGTTCTTCAACTTTTGTTTTTGCAAACACCAATCAGGCCGGACCATCTTCGTCTACTCCATCGGCTACAGGCTCCGCAATACCGGTCGAGATACAGCAGGCCATCAAGGAGCTGTATGCTCGTCATGATGCCAAGGAGAAGCAAGCAACGCTCCAGAAGATGGAGATCCGGCAGCCGTACCATGCCGAGTGGGACAACGTCGTCTATCCTTCCAAATACAATCTGCAGACTCTTACACCTTATGAAGGGAAGCGGTCTCCCTGACAATACTTGAGGTACTTTGCCTCAGTAACGGGGCACCTGCCAAAAGATGACGCCCTTCTGTCCAACATATTCATAGGAGCCTTGCAAGGGGTAGCCTATGAGTGGTTCTGCAGTCTTCCAGACGACTGTATCTCGTCATTTGAAGACTGAAGACTCGATTCGTGGACCGATTCTACAAAGGAGGCATGGATATGACCATGTCGACCCTCATAGAAATTGTCCAGAAGAAGAAAGAGTCTGTCCGAGCATACATCGAGCACTTCCGCCAGGCAGCCCTCAGATTACCACCCGGCATGCCCGAGCCCATGCTTATGGATTCCTGCCGCAAGAACATGATGCCTGCTATAAAATTGTGGCACAGTGCTCCATGCACGGGGTGGACGCCTTTCATTACAGAGGCGGATGCCGCACAAAGGAAAGCCCAGGACGTACAGCTCCTGGGGCTATACTTTCCTGCGCCCAAAGACAAGGGCAGACGCTCGTATAGCAACAACCCTAAAGACGGAAAAGGCAAGCAAGCCATGACCGTCAACATCTCCAAAGGTTCAGCAGCTGCGAATCCCAAGTCTACGGAAGCGCAGAGACCGGGGGAGACTTACTCCTTCAATGACGAGGATACGCTGGAGCTCTTCGAGATGCTTACGAAGAGTAGAAAACTGTCCATCTTTGCACCCAGGCGTCCTGATGAATAGAAAAGGTGGATAATCCCAAATAATGCCATTATCACCAGTATGTCCATCACTCAACACAGGGCTGCTATGTGTTGAAGGGGCAAATTCAATGCCTCATTAACGCCAAAATCATCGTTGGATTACGAGGAGAAGACCATCACAGCCAACATGGTTACTCTCCAGTTCGGGAGTTTTCTAGCCACAGAGGTACAAGATGGTGTCATCCCTATTCCAAAGGCGACGATGCAAGTAGTCAACCTTCCGCCAGTATGGGACAACGCTCAAGGGCTCGTCACATTCTCCACGCCTCGAGGCAAAGTCATGTGGATACATCCTGACTTGGTTCTCGACATGATGACATCTATAACCCTTTCTGCCAAAAAAAAGTAAGGCATGCTGCATAGTCTCGACGTTGATCGACGTTGCTTTGGTGACCACTCGCTCGGCACAGAGGCAAGAGAAGAGCCAGGCTCTTGACCAAGAGGAGTCTCCACCAAATACTCTTCCTGTCCCAGATATATCAAGAGCAGGTCCACCTCAGATCCCTGAGGCACCAGAGGCGGGTCCATTCCGGGCCCCTACAGTGGACAAGCATAAACAGAAAGAGGTTCGCTTCGACAAACCTCTCAGAAAGGATCTGACAATCGGGACTATCAAGCCCTATAACTTCGATATCCTAGCACAGCTGGCTAATACTCCGACTAGATTGTCACTTTTCGAGCTCCTCTGCCTCTCTAAGGAGACCCGAGATGCACTCAGTGAAGCTTTACAAAACGCAGAGTCCTTCCTCACCCAGGTTCGGCCACCGAAAGTAGATCCCGAGGCGTTCCCACATTGCCATAGCGTGGTCGAAGTGATTCCCAGTATCACTTTCACCCAGTAAGATATATTGCTAAAGAATAACCGGCACAATCGCCCCCTGTACTATACGGGGTATGTCGGTGCCATTAAGGTCGATCGCATCCACATCGACCTAGGTTCCTCTTTGAGTATTATCCCAAGAAGCCTGCTTCAAACTTTAGGGGTTCCGATGCATCGGTTGACAGCCTCTAACACAACAATCAGTGGCTTCAACGCGAGAAAGAACGAGTCCTTGGGCAAATTTTGCCTGAAATGTCAAATCGGTGACCTTCATACTGAAGTGACTTGCTATGTCATTGATGCAGACATAAATTACAACATGCTGCTGGGGAGACCATGGATCCACGAGTACATGAATGTCCCTTCCACCCTACATCATGAAATATGTGGCCAGCGACGGGACTATCAAAACGAGTTCGCTGATATCGACCCGTTCCGAGGACTTGAAGCCTACTGTACAGATGCTGATCTGTACAAGTCAGTCCCCTGGGATGACAACAGCAATGATGCTGACGACGAGGCAGAGACAGCTTCAGAAAGCGCAGTAGTGGTCGAAGAACCTTTGAAGGTTCGACTGAAAGGGAGCCCCCCAAGGTGTCAGCGCCTCTTATTGTTAAGCTTCATGGCAAAGCTCCACCTTCGCCTCTAGTGACGATGGAAGATGGTCAGGAGCCTATACGAATGAAGTTACCCCAGAGATCCCTAAGGCCAACCCTGAAGGCGCAGAAGCATCCGACCACCATTTCCTTGATGGTCAAGCTGAAAGGAAGGCGTCCTCCTTCTCCTCCGACGGCAGCTCTAGCCCTCACTGACGAAGAGCTAGAAGATTACGTCTGCGCCGATACAGAGGCCCACTCTTTCGACGATGTAATCCCTCGGGACAAGATATCCCACTTCATCAACAGAAAGTTGTCATCGAATTACTCTGGCGCGTGCTGGAACACCAAATATTTCCAGGACAATTCTCTGTGTAAACTACAGACGCAAGTGACAACTGCCAACCAAATGAGCCGAGTTGTCCCTTCCCGAGGTGCCTACTTTGTAGTTCTAGCCAGGAAAAAAAAGGAGAAAATCAGCACAGGCGGTTGCAAGAGCTAGATAGCGTTGGATGAAAAGTGCTTGCTCGTGCAGCAAGGGATTGATTTTTACCAAGCTCGCATCTCTGGGGCCTTCAACAAAAAGGTCCACGAAAGATCCTACCAGGTGGGCGACCTTGTCTTGGCAGTACGGAGACCGATGGTGATGACCGACAAGACTAAAAAGTTCGAGCCCAAGTGGGAAGGACCGTTCATCATAGAAACGGTGTACTCCAATAGTGCTTATCGGCTAGCTAAGCCTAATGGAGACTTGCTAATGATGCCCATCAACGGCAAGTTCCTAAAGAAGTATTACATTTGAAGACAGAACCAACATAGGCACCTATATTCCCTGAAAAGGGTGCCTATGAGTTCTGGTAAGGGGATCTCTCGCTCTCCCTTCTATATATTCTCTCAAGTAGATGAAGCACTTCACGTCCACATTACCTCTGGATTGCTCCTCTACGCCTGGAAAATGCGATTACCATGTCCACATTATCTTTGAGTAGTCGTTCTTCTCGCATCAGTTATATGATTATCCCGACGGTCTAGAAAACAGTTCACGTCCATATTACTTTTGGATTATTGTTCTATACCCCGGCAAAGATCAAGCCTACCACGTCCATATTACCTCTGGTCAGAAAAATCTATTATGAAGATTCTTTCTTTATTTGGAGACAAAAGCAAAGGAAACAAGAAAGCTTCAGCATATAAAAATATTTGGCTACAAAGACCTATGACAGACTCTTCGTAGTTACATACGCAGAAGCTAAAAGCTGAAAATGCGGTACAAGCTCTAAATAAAGCGGGCGAGGCAGTGACAGAGGCAATCACTTCCTGGTCAAAAGAAAGCCACCGCCTGAAGCTACTACTGGCCCGAGTCGGGGATGAATACCAGCACAGGACTCCCCTATCTCCCCAGCTGGCCGGCGAGAGCAACCACAGCAGCAGGCCTTGCTATTCCTCGGTCAAAATGGCAAGCAATCCAAACCCAGGAAGCAGAGGTCCAAGACGCCATTGACGCCCATGACATCCAGGACACGGGACGTCTCGAGATCCAGTGGTAGTTCTACTACAGCTTCTTTGGATAAAAAGATTTGCCACCGACGGCCGTCTCAAGCAAACTCCAGGGTCGTCAGGAGCTGAACATCGGGCAAGCAAGGCCATTGTTGAAGCAGCTGAGTCTTCTCTTGAAGAATAACAGTCCTTTTTGTAGGTTGTTCGCATAGTCTAAGCACGAGCCAAACATCGGTCAGAAGGAAGCTTACAAGTTAAGCTAAAGTTCCACTCCATGACAGATGGCAGTACTGTGAGTGACCAAAGGAACGTGACTCTGAACCTCCTCTGCTATAGAGATTCGCAGGACCATCAGGAGCCCATGCTCTAAAATGACGACTTAGGACCATTAATGCTAAGAGCTAGGCATGACACCAGCTATCACCCAGCTCGTACAGTCCTGACGCGTGTTCATGCTTCTGTTCAAAGTATCCCGAGCTTGACTCAAGTTCGGGATACTTTGAAGGGGGTCTTGTAGAAGCATGAAAAATCTCAGCTGAAGACATCCCTTCGCCAAAGCACAGAAGATGCAAAAGACTCAGGCTCAGTGCTAAAAAGGCAAAACAGAAGATATGGAGAGAAGTCCCTTCATTGTCATGTCTACCAAAGTCCAGTACAGACACATCAGGACCATACATAAGAGACTAATTTTTTTCTTCTATAAAAGATCTAGTACAGATTCGACAGAAGCCTAGAGGGATCTACAAGGGATGCAGTCTTCATCAAAGCGCAGTTGTCCTTCTTCTTAATACACACGTTAGAGGATTGATCTCCACCGAAGCATGTTCTGATATTCTTGTGGGCGCAGCTTCTCAGAAGCATATCAGCAACCTGGTACACTGAAGAAGCCAGAGTCTTCAAGCCAGAGGTGCATCCACCTCCCTGTGCCAACATCAGAAACAAGATGGTGGTAGGGCCCTCCTCCCCTTTTTTTATTCTAGAAGTCAGTATCTTCACTCCAGAGGTGCAGCTATCTGCCTGCGCCAATCTCAGACGCACAAGGGTGTCATACCCTTCCCTTCGCAGCCAACGCTTTCACTGTTCAGAGGCGCGGCTACTTACTTGCGTCTGTATGAGGTGCAGGATGGTGATATGCTCACACCATCTCCATTCCTACGGCACAGTCATTTATTCCGGATCAGAAGCTTAAGTCACTTCTCTACAAGAGACTTGGGAACTTCCATCGCAACCAATATAAGTCAACATGTTGCTTCAAAAGCACAGTAACCTCGTCAACCTGAAGCACAAGCCTACTTGTCGCCTACAGCACAGTGACTCTGGTAGCCCAAAACACAGCTTAATAAATTGCTCTATACGCACATAAGTCTCATCATCATTCAAAGCCAAGTCTACTCATAGCCTGAAAACACAGAGGTTCCGTTGTCTCCAGAAGCACGGTCTACTCGTCGCCCCAGAAGCACAGCAGCACTTAGTCCTCACCAGAGGCACAGAAAGTGTAGGTCCACCCCAATTAGTTTATTTAAATTGCCTCTTGCAGAGAATGTTAGGATTAATCATGATTGATATCTTATAAGATTGATTTAAATCTTAGACGAGTATCAATTAGCCTCCAAATCTAGGATGAAATCCTAAGATTTACTCGGCTGTATCCGAGCAAGCAAATCGGCACGCGCCACGTGTCACCTCATTCGGTTATGTTTATAACCAGTAGAGATCTCGTTTGCGGGGAATTTCGATGTCCGCCACGTGTCAGCGCCGCAGAAGCCTGCAACGTTCTGTTCTTCCTCTCAACTCTGCTCTATAAATAGAGCCCCTTGGCCTCCTTTGGAAGATGTACCAAAAAGAGAGTTAAGGGAGTCTGTAAAGTCCAGGAAGCCCGTTCAAGTATCAAATATTGACTTACGAGCGTTCCAGAAGTTCTTCGTGAACTTGCTGATTCCTGGAAGCAGATCGTGTTGGGACGAATCTTGCTTTGAGCAACGGTGTTCTTAATCACCCCAGCAAGAACCTTTCCTCTTCTTCTTTATTCTTTCTTCTCCTTCATCTGAGTTGTAACTCAGTTATGTCCGTCTGCAACTGCGATTGCAAGAAAAAATGTGAGATTTATTTTCTGAACTCAGTTTTGTCCGTCAGCAACTGCGATTGAGAGGAAGAATATGAGATTTACTTTCTGATTATTGTTGCTTTTGTAATCAGATTCATATTATAGTGTTCCTCTTGGATCTCGAGAAAGATCAGAAGGTGAACGTTTGTTGAACCTCTGATCTCGACATCGAGTCAACCATCTTTAGTCAAGCCCCGAGACTAACAATCTCAAAGCAAGATCCTTGTAGATGGAGAACTCTCGTGCTTCTCTCATCGATACCAGCTTTAACAAGTTGGAGAAATTCGACGGAGAATATTTCCAAATCTGGAAGAGGAAGGTCACCCTTAATCTTCAACTCGTGGATGTAGACCATGTGTTGATTGAGGATGATCCGACGATTCCAGAAGGAGGAACTGCTGATGCTATTGCTGCTGCACTCGTCAAGCAGAGCAAATGGAAGAGATAAAACAGCATCTATAAACTGCTGATTCTTAATTCTATGGAAGACTCTCTGGCATATTCATATTCCAAGAAGGTGAAGGGCAAAGAGATCTGGAATTCTTTGGGTAAGCTATATGAAGATGATGAGAACAGGTCCAAAATCTTCATCGTCAAGAAGTACCACAAGTGGCTCATCGAAGACGAGATGGCGATGTTACCTCAAGTAAAGGAATTCCTGAAGTTGCGCCAGAAGTTAGATGACGAAAAGATGCCCCTCGTCGACAAGTTTGTCGTTGGAGGGATAGTCTCGAAACTTCTTGCTGGTTGGGGCAACTTATATGCTAGAATGCATCAAAAAAAGCTGGACATTAGCTTGGAAGATCTTCAACAAGAGATCCACGTTGAGGACGAAATACGATCTCAACAGAAGATGGACTCTCTGTCCAACCAACTGGCTAAGGCCAACTTGGTGCAGACAAGGGAGTTCAAAGGGAAGCAGGTGGCTTCTCATCACTAGAAGAAGGACTCCACTAATCTGAAAGTAAAGGGTCCTTCGTTCAAGCAACAGAAGTCCAAGTCCCACGTGACTTGCTTCAACTGTGGCAAGAAGGGCCATTATACGAGTGAATGCAAATCCAAGCCCAAACAAGCTGAGCAAAGTAAGCCTAGCAAGGTTTCCATGGTTTCTAACATTGTTGCTATGATTACTCAGGTCACAACTGTGGGGGCTGACTCTGACTGGTGGATAGACACTGGTGCGACCTGCCATGTCTGCTCTGGCAAGGAATGGTTCGTCACATACCAGCCAACTTTTGAGAAAGTTATCATGACGAACCAAGCCCAAGCTAAAGTTCTGGGGATTGGAACTGCGGAGCTAAAACTCACATCCGGGAATACTCTGACGCTTCAAGGTGTGAAGCACGTTCCGGTGATTGCAAAGAACTTGATCTTTGGAAGCCTGCTTAGCAACGCAGGCTTAAGGATGGACATCAATGCTGGCCAGATGGTGATGTCCAAGAAGGGAACATACTTCGGAAAAGCTTTTCAAACAGAAGGGATGTTCAAAATTCAGCTTGTAAACCAGTCAAATGTAATCAATGCAATCGCTCATTCTGATTATTCTCTTGAGTTGTGGCATAATAGGCTAGGACATGTTCACTGTAAAAGAATTAATAAAATGTCCAATCTAGGACTTATCTCCAAATGTGGGGGTAAGGTAGAGAAGTGTGAAGTATGTGCTCAGACAAAGATCACAAGGAAACCCTTTCATCGGGCCAATCGAAGAACAGATCTTCTGGAGTTGGTGCACTCTGATATCTGTGACTTCAAGCAATTCATTACAAAGCCGGGATGAAGTATTTCATAACCTTCATCGATGACTTCTCAAAGTACGCGTTCGTATATGTGCTCAAGTCTAAAGACGAAGCGTTCGAGAAATTCAAGAAGTTCAGGGCCGAGGCTGAACGACAAACTGGACAACAACTCAAGAGGCTAAGAAGTGATCGAGACGGAGAGTATCGGTCTCATGAATTCACATTGTTCTGCAAAGAACATGGAATCATAAACGAGACTACTGCTCCGAATTCTCCTCAATCTAACGGAGTAGCGGAGAGGAAGAATAGAACGTTGACAAAAATAATGAACTCAATGCTGCTAACTGCGGGTCTTCCTAAATGCTACCGGGGAGAAGCTGTATTGACGGCCACTTTTATTCTAAATAGAGTGTCGTATGCAAATTCGGACGTAACTCCTCATGAACTCTGGTTCAAAGTCAGACCTAACTTGAATGTCATTCGAGTGTGGGGGTGTTTGGCTTATGTGAAGCTTCCAGATCTGAAGATTCAGAAGCTGGGGACAAGGACTACGAAGACGATCTTCTTGGGGTATGCCGAGAAGAGTGATGCTCGAAGATTTCTTGATATTGAGTCAAATCATATCATCGAATCTCGCGATGCTGAATATTTTGAAGACAAGTTTTTAAGGCACAAGAACATTGTTCTAACGGACATTCCGGAGAATGATGAAGGTGCAAAGGAGACTGAGATCTTCAATGAGCCAGTTGTCCAAGATAAAGTTGTTGCTGAGGAGACAACGATTGAACCAGAACTCGCTGAGCCGTCGTCGAAGCGAGCGAGGAGGCCAAAGAAATTCGGAGATGACTTCATCACCTATCATGTGGAAGCAGATCCGCTTACCTATGATGAGGCGATGAAGACCAGAGATGCTATTTTTTGGAAGGAGGTGATAGACAATGAAATTGAATCAATCACCTCCAATAACACTTGGGTGTTGGTTGATCTACCCGAAGGAGCAAAACATATCGGATGCAAGTGGATCTTCAAGAAGAAGATGAAAGCTGATGGAACCATTGACAAGTTCAAGGCCAGGCTAGTGGCAAAGGGGTTTTCTCAGAAGCAGGAGATCGACTACTTTGACACGTATGCTCCAGTAGCCCGGATGACCACCATCAGAATGTTGATTGCTCTCGCAGCGATACATAATATGGTGATACATCAGATGGATTTGAAAACAACATTCCTGAATGGCGAGCTGACCGAAGAGATCTACATGCAACAGCCAGAAGGGTTTGTCGTCAAAGGTCTCGAAGACAAAGTCTGCAAGTTGGTGAAATCTCTGTACTGTTTAAAGCAAGCTCCCGAAATGTAGCATGAGAAGTTTAACAAAGTCATAAGGTCAAATGGCTAAAGGGTCAGTAAAACAGACAAGTGTGTCTATACGAAGTTTGCTGACAGAAGAGGAGTCATCATTTGTCTATACGTGGACGATATGCTAATCCTAGGTACGGATAAAAGTTGTGTCACGGAGACAAAGAAGTTCATCTCGACGAAGTTCAGTATGAAGGACTTGGAGGATGCTGACGTTATCTTGGGACACAAGATCATCCGGACAGACACTGGACTAGTACTGTCATAGTCTCATTATGTTGAGAAGATGATCACTCGTTACGGGTATCAGGATCTTCCAGGGATCGATACGCCGTACAAATGTGATCTGAAACTGAAGCCTAATTCAAGGAAAGCGTCAGGCAACTGGAGTATGCAAGCGTAATCGGGAGTTTGATGTATGCTACTACTGCCACAAGGCCTGACATAGCTTTCGCTATGGGAATGTTGAGTCGTTTCACGAGCAACCCAGGCATTAAGCACTGGAAAGCTGTGAAACGGGTTATGAGATATCTCAAGAAGACTCAGACATATACACTGCACTACAACGGAGATACGTCGATAGTGGAAGGCTTCAGTGATGCCAGCTGCTGCTCAGAAGTGGAGAGCGAGATGTCCACAGGTGGATACATTTTCACAATTGGTGGAGCTGCTATATAGTAGAAATCGAAGAAGCAGACTATGCTCTCGCGGTCATCCATGAAATCTGAGTTCTTTGCACTTGATACCACAGCAGATGAAGCATAATGGCTTCGGAAGCTCATGTATGATCTTCCAATGGTTGGGGCACAAATACCGGGGATACCGATATACTGCGACAACCAGGCGACTGCGGCGGTGGCATCAAATAACCTCTTCAATGGGAAGAAGAGAAATGTGCGGTTGAAGCACAGGATAATACATGATCTCATCAAGAGGGGTGTTATTGCAGTGATTGATGTTCGGAGTCAGAAGAACCTGGCGGATCCGTTCACCAAGGGCCTCAAGGCATTCTGATATTGTGTTATTACACAGCTTGTCGATGACACAGCTTGTAAAATGACAGGTGGTCAATGACACAGCTTATAAAATAAGCTTGAAGGCATTCTGATATTGTGTTATTACAATCCTACCATAAAGTTTTATGCTATTAGTTCAAAGAGAAATTTACTAGGCATCTAGCTTTTGGTTCAAGGGAGGACTATCTAGAAGAATATCAGGAATGGTGGGTACTTGTCCTCTGTGACATGGAGAGGTTACAGACCTACAACCACTGTTATCTACTGTTATTTTCTGCGGAAAACGGATCCTGTGGGAAGGTTGGCTTAAATGCCTTAATGAGTTCTCAGGCAGAGTGAATGCCTGGAGTGCTTTACAGGAAGCATGGTAGTGCAGCACTACAAGGAGTGTAACTCCATGCTACAGTGAGGTGACTTCACCATGAGGTTCCCAGGTAGGGGTAATGCCTCGGCTTTGCAAGCCAAGTCACAGCGGAGTAGCACCGCAAATAGACAGGTAGCCTAATGCTGTATGATAATCGTAATAAAGAGAGGTAGACATCACTACAAAGAGGACGATATCCTCATGTTACAGTGGCATGACACCACGAAGAGGTACCAGGTAGGGTAAAGCCTCGGCTTTGCGAGCCATGTCATAGCGGCGTAACACCGCACGGAAGCACAAGGCTTCATGCTGGGTAGTTTGGCACTACAAAGAGGCTTGTGACCTCATGCTACAGTGGTATGACACTATGATGAGGTACCCAGGTAGGGTAAAGCCTCGTCTTTAAGCCATGTCATAGCGGCGTAGCACCGCAAAGAAGCGCAATGCTTCATGCCATGACTCTTTATAAAGAACTCACATATAGTGTATGGACAGAGATATCAGGCCGTCTCTTGAGGGTAAACTTGTAGACGCCCAAAATTATACACTGAAATCAAGCTGGCACAAGGCCTTTAATGTGCAGCCAGAAGCACAGTTGATGTCATTATGTGAGTAGGAAGAATTGCAGTTATGGTACAGAATTCAAGGCTTAGTTCATTCTTGTATCATGCTGTTATTTAACCTATACGAAAAGATTCAAGTCGTATTGACATCTCTCTTAATGCATGATGGATAGTCACTGTGGGGAACGCTCAACCCATATATCGAGATATGTAGGGGATTGTTGGTGTTTTTGCCTTTGGACTAGGAAAGATAGTCCCACATCGGCTACACCAAATGGTGAGTATCTCAATATAATGCATTGCTTGTGTTGAGGTGTGCACATGAGGTGTGGTGGGGCACAAGTGTGTGTCATGTGGGAGTATTTTTCTAGAAAGAAAAAAGGATCAATTCCAACAAAGATATAAGTTGATTTTTGTTGTGCGGACTCGGACTCGGACACGGACTCCAGGATATCTCATGCATGCATGGGAGTGTTCGGGGAGAAGGCGTGGACTGGCACACTTCTATGTTGATTGTGGGATGATATAAAATATCAAACTCTATTTTTGAGTATTGGTATTTTAGTCCCACATCGGATAGGAGAAGAGGTAAAGTCTCAACTCCACTCTATAAATAGAGCCCCTTGGCCTCCTTTGGAAGATGCACCAAGAAGAGAGTTAAGCGAGTTTGTAAAGTCCAGGAAGCCTGTTCAAGTCTCAAATATTGACTTACGAGCGTTCCAGAAGTTCTTCGTGAACTTGCTGGTTCCTGGAAGCATATCGTGTTGGGACGAATCTTGCTTTGAGCAACGGTGATCTTAATCACCCCAGCAAGAACCTTTCCTCTTCTTCCTTCTTCTTTCTTCTCCTTCATCTGAGTTGTAACTCAGTTCTGTCTGTCTGCAACTACGATTGCAAGGAAGTACGTGAGATTTATTTTCTGAACTCAGTTCTGTCCGTCAGCAACTGTGATTGCGAGGAAGAACGTGAGATTTACTTTCTGATTATTGTTGCTTTTGTAATCAGATTCATATTATAGTGTTCCTCTTGGATCTCGAGAAAGATCAGAAGGTGAACGTTTGTTGAACCTCTAATCTCGACATCGAGTCTACCATCTTTGGTCAAGCCCCGAGACTAACATATTTAAGTAGAAGAGAAGAAGTTTAAAAAATTTATAGGAAAAGGGATAGGGGGCATCTTACATGGCGCCAAACGAAATTCTCCATTCTGGTGTGATTAAGATGGCGCCCAACAAATTTCTCCACTATGGCGCCATCTTAGATAGCGCCTAAAATTTTTTAGTTTCGATTGGCCGCAAGTTGTTCAAGTCAACACCTACTTGTTCCTACAAATCATATACTCTAAACTAACGAAGCAATCATATTGGGCACCATCTAAGATGGTGCAAGAAACTTAAAAAAAATGGATGCCATCTAAGATGGCGAAAGAGTGGAAAATTTTGTTGGACGCCATTTGAGATGGCGCCGCCAGAGTGGAGAATTTTGTTTGACGATGATGCCCCATCCATTTTTTTGTAAAATTTTCAAACTTCTCTTATTCTAACTAAATTCATGTAATTTTCTAACTCTATATAAAAATTTATATACTTAGTATGGAGTCTATGAACTACTAAAGCTGGCATCTTCTGATATTTCTTTGCGATAGAACCACCCTCTCCCAAATTGTTTTTTTAGGAGGCCACTCTTGAAGGACAACTCTAGAGGGGGTGAATAAAGTGCAGCAAAAATAATCCCAATAAAAGCTAAGGTGAATAATAATAACTAACTAAAAATTAACTAGCAATTCAGCAAGCAAATGTTGAAAATAGACAGAGTTTAGAAGTCACAAACACTAACACCACGATGTATACTGGTATCCCTCGTGCATGACAGTCCAATCCCGATAACTCTTGTTTGGAGTTAATCCACTAATGACTAATAGCATACACCACGTGCTTTGATCCGGCACGCCGACTTCTTACAACCACAAATTTTGATCCGAATAGCTTGTCGATTTCAAACAACCACATGCTTTGATATGAAGAGTACGCCGTCTTCAAACACTTGAATGGAAATAAACTTGAAAACTAAGCTTTTACAACTCTAGCAGACCTTCTAACCGAGATCGCACTTGGCACTAGAAGACTTAGGAGCTGATCATGAAAAAAGCCCTAAATAGACAGGTAAAAGTATGAGTGAATGAGTGAAAAACCATGGATGTGATTCAATGTCTATTTATAGGTATCCTGTTGACCGAATTTGGACAGAGTTCGGTGCTCCAACGTTCATATTTTTTAATGTTGCACTATGTTCTCCTGTAGGAATGAGAAACTAGGGTTACTGATCGAACATGGACCGTTCGGTTCAAGTTCGGTCAGGAATAGTTCAGTCCGAGTTCGGTATGCTAGGGACCAGAATAGTTCTATGAATTTTTGCCAGTTTGGTTTGGTAGACTAGGATGTAGTTTAGGCTTCATAGTTTGGATTTCCTAGTGCCAGTGCGACCCGATATACAATTGGTCCTGAAAAAATAAATAAAAAATATATAATAAAACATAAGGACACGAGCAAGCTGCAGACTTTTTGAATGGTGACTTTTTCCTTTGACGACAAAGATAAATAGATCTGGCGAGTGCGAGCTCCTGAAATGTCGTAGACGGTACAGAAAAATCATGCAGTATAACGTCGTCTTTGGTCCATCATAATTTTTTCATTGACCAAAATATTTCTTAATTAGGTTTTAATTGTCCGAGTTCTCTAAGCCTAATGGTATTAGAGTAGACATCCGAAGGGCCGGCAAGGTTTGAGTCCCCCAAGTGTGTGTGCGTGGAATTTTAAGAAAAAAGGTTTGAATTAAAATTAATATTAAAAATAAGTTTAGTAATTCTTTAAGTTTAACTAGTGCGTGTACCCGTGCGACGCACAGGGCAGATAAACTATCATTTAGTTATTTTTTTGTGTATGAATATTAATTTTTTAGTAGGACGCATAAAATTTAAATAATTAGTGGTTAGTAACACATTTACATATATGTATATGTATGTATGTATGTATGTATGTATGTATGTATGTATGTATGTATGTATGTATGTATGTATATATTTATATAAATATATAGATATATATATGAAAAAAATATATGTAGGTATATTACTTTGTATCTGAAAGAGAACATTAATTGATATTGTTTTGAAAATAACAATTCTTAATTTTCTAAACTTGAAAGAGAACATTTAAGGAGAATTAATAAAGTGAAAAAAAACCCAAGAAAAACGTTTAAACAAAAACAAAATCTTAAAACTGAAAAAAAAAAATAAAAAAAATCAAAAAACCTTTAAAAAACTGAAGAAAAAAAATCCCTCATTTCTAGTCTCCTTTCTGGTACTAAGGAACTCTCATTTATTGTCTCCTTTCTGGCTTGGTTCCTTGTCACAAAATGCTCTCTCCATCCTCCACAAATTAAGCTTATTATTTTTTCTTCTAAGAAAAAATACTTCTCCGAAAATTGCACAAAGTAGCTGTGTTAAATAAGATACTATTCTTAGAACTTTTATTTTCCTCAAATATCGTCATATTATGTTCTGTCCATAATAATCATACATATGCACCCATCATCATATCCCAACCATGCCTCATCTTTGAGCTAATATTATCAATTCTCCAATCCAACCACAGGTCATTGAAATTAACTGGATAATTATTGAACATGCAAGTTCTATTGTTTGTCAAAACTATAATACAAAACTGCAACGAAGAAAAATATTTTATGCAGTTTCAACCTCACTGCCACATAAAACACAATTAATATCAGTGTACATGTTTTCAATGTAAGATAATTGTAATAGGACCATCTAAATTCTATATTTTCGATATTTCAAATACCAGGTAACAAATATTTGTGAAAAATTATATTCCCATTTTTTGTCAAAATATAAATATTTTCAAAATAAAATGGGATTATTTATAAATACCCTCCTATGGTTTGTACGCATTTTGGTAACTGTCCCCGTTGTTTTATAAACAAAGAACACCCCCCTGGGTGCTTAATTTTTCACTCACTTTCTTCTATGCACCAGGGGGTACAACTAATTAACTCTACTAGTAAATGCACGTGCTTTGCACTTATACTGACACATAATAAAAATATTATCCAATTATATTCAAATATTTATTCTGATTCATGTGGTTAAGGTGTGAGATATTTTTCATGTTTGGTTGAGTTCGATTCTCCATGTTGACAAATTTAAACTTTTTTTTAAAAAAAATTTACATAATTTTTTTTAGAAATAAAATGGATCGTGATATAATGACGACTTAGACGGCTCACTTTTGAGCTGTTTTGAAGCCTCATTATATAGTGTAAGATAAACCGGGGGTGTTTTTTGTTTTCTAAACAACTGGGACAGATACCAAAATGCGTACAAACCATAGGGGGTACAACTAATTAACTCAAAATGAAAACAATTTTTTTAAAAAAGGATTAAAAAACTGCAAAAAAAACAAAAAAAAAACTGCGAAAAAACTAAAATAAATCATTCTTAGAAAAATGGAAATAAAAATATGAAAGAAAAACTAAACTAAAACAAAAAAATCATTCTCAAAAAAATTAAAAAGATAAAAAAATTGAAAAAAGAACAAAGAAATGATGAATCTTAAAAAACTGAAAATAAAAAATCTAACAAAAAATAAAAACAGAAAAAAAAACCCCAAAAAAAAAACTTTAGATGGAAACAAAACAAAAGAAAACAAAAAAAAAAAATCTTAAAACTGAAAACAAAAAACCAAAAAAACCCTTCAAAACTGGGAATTTTTTTTGAAAAACCACAGAAAAAGTTAAAAATCAAAAAGAAAAAACTAAAAATTTCTTAGAAAATAAAGACATGAGAATAGATTTTCCATCCTAAATTTTTTTAGGAATAAAAAAATTACCCAGTACCAAAACGTCACTCTGGTTTGGTGACTTGACATAAACACAAAAAGAAACACAAAAAAAATAAAACAAAAAATTATAGAGCTAACAGAGTACTTATCGGAGGACTACATACTACCAATACGCTATAAAGACTTGTGCAACATTTATTTATTTATTGCTGGATGTGATTCAATGGAACATAATAAGAACTTAAAAATAAACAAACAAAAACTTAAAAAACTCAAACAATAAAAAAATCAACAAAGTGACAACACACAACATTGGATCTTTCAAATTTCTCAAAATAAAAATAAAAATAAAACTAAAGTAAACAAAAAAATCATTCTCAATAAAATTAAAAAGATAAAAAAACTGAAAATAAAAGCTTGAAAAAGAAAAAGAACGAAGAAATGATCAATCTTAAAAAAGTGAAAATAAAAAATCTAACAAAAAAAATGAAAACAAAAAAACATTAAAAAAACAGAAAATACCCCAAAAAAACCTTTTAAATGGAAACAAAACAGAACAAAACAAAAAACCAAAAAATTTCTTAAAACTGAAAAAAAACCGAAAAAAGACTTTCAAAAACTGAAAACAAAACAATAAATCTAAAAAACTGAAACCCCTCCAAAAAAAGGTTAAAAATGAAAAAGAAAAAAACTAAAAAATTTCTTAGAAAATAAAGACATGAGAATAGAATTTCCATCCTAAATTTTTTAAAACGTCCCTCAGGTTTGGTGCCTTGCCAGAAACACAAAAACTAACACAAAAAGAAAACAAAAAAAAAAAAGAAAAAACTAAAAAATTTCTTAGAAAATAAAGACATGAGAATAGATTTTCCATCCTAAATTGTTTTGAGGAATAAAAAAATTATCCAGTACCAAAACGTCCCTCAGGTTTGTTGCCTTGCCATAAACACAAAAACTAACACAAAAAGAAAAAAAAAAATCATAGAGCTAACTGAGTACTTATTGGAGGAATACTTACCACCAATACGCTATAAAGACTTGTGTAGCATTTATTCATTTACTGCTGGACGTGGTCCAATGGAACTGAATAAGAACTTAAAATAAACAAACAAATACTAAAAAAAAACTCAAACAACAAAAAATCAACAAAGTGACAACACACAAAACATTAGATCTTTAAAAATTCTCCCAAAAAAAACACTAAACTAAAACTAAACTAAAACAAAAATAATCATTCTCAAGAAAATTAAAAAGATGAAAAAATGGAAAAAAAAAAACCCTTAAAAAAGAAAAAGAACAAAGAAATCATGAATCTTTAAAAACTGAAAATAAAAAAATCTAACAAAAAAATGAAAACAAAAAAAATCATTTGGGATTGATGATTGACTATGGCTGTTGCACCTCCTTTTCCAGAATTTCCTCCTCACACAATCCATTCGTACAACTCCTTGACACCCTTGCACCTGTATCAACGACAACTAGTGTTGTCATCGGCCACGACTTCTTCCATTATGGTCGGGACAACGTCGACTATTACCGATTCATGGAAAACATAAGGAGGTGTAGAGAAAGTGGAGGAGGAGAGGTGGGAGGAAGAGGGTCGTGATCGATCTGTCAGATCGAAAAATGTCGCAAAAATGAAACAAACCCACTTGAAGATAACGAAGATAACGAACTACAAACTCGTGCAAGAACTAACACAAATCAAATACATCGTATATGTCCGGTAACTATCTCACTTCTTTTCAATATATACAACTCAATATTACAAAATAAAATATAAATATGTTGAACCCTTTGTCCCCAAGTCCAACTTCTCACAAATCTCAAGAAAGAAGAAGATATGATGAAATCACTACCAACCATGTGACGATCTCTCCCTGAGCGAGGCAGACGACTTTCTGAGCAGAGCTTTCCTCAAAGCTATCTCGAAGAACAAGCTTACGAGCCAGACACGGCTTTCTCGTAGATTTTTAGTGGACTTTCTCCCTCTCTATATTGAGAAATATATGAGCAAACCTCCTTAGCCTCCTTACATAGGTTAAAAAAACATAATTTAGGATTAAAAAAATTCTAAGTTAGTCCAGCACAAATCTTGGCTGTTAAGATTAGATACACGGTCTTAAATCATGCTTATTCGGGTCCCATCATGAACAAAACCGACGGTATACCGCCAAACAACCAGAATTTGTTCCGGACAAAATAGCCAAAAGTGAAACTTTGTACGGTATACCAGCGATACACCGTCGGATTTTCGTTGATGTTGTTTCGACTCAGTTTTGAGTCTCGGTTCAGTCCTCAAAACTCTGTCGCGTTCATCGCAACCCTAAGTACCTCGAATTGTGGCTGGAATCCAACACGAACGACCATCGATCCATGACCCTTTGGGTAGCCAATGTTAGAATTAGTTTTTTTTTTTTTTTTTCCTTCCCAAATGTTAGAATAGTTGATTTTTTTAACTTTTAAATGATTTAAATTCTAGAATATATATATTGCGAAAGACATTTCATTGATAAAATAGGAAAACGGTAATTGGCCAGATCATGGTTGATGTGGACCAATGTACATGATGGAGGTCCATTAAATACACATTTGATACAATCCTGATTCGCAGTCAGGGAATAACAAGCCAAAGAATGGGCTACCATGTTCGCAGACCTGGGGACGTAGTTGAACGATATTCCATTGTTGGTCCGAAGAGCTTCACGGCCCTCTTCAATGGCGTGGCGAGCTCTCCAGAGAATGTCATAATCAGTGTTGTTGATAGCATAGCATCTAGAAGAAGTTTATAATCTCCTTCAATGATAACAAGTTTTGATATTCCAGCGGTTATCTGCTTTGATAATTAAATTGCTGACCAATTGAACTTGATGACTGGCAGAACTGATATATATATATACCTGTTACGAAGGCAGATTGGGATCATCTTTGAACCATCTCCTACCGACCACAGCACCCGATTGAAAAAGAAATTCCCTGCTTTGTTCTTGAGATACTTGGCTTGTAGTAGCTGTACCCATTCAGACTTTGGATTGGTCAAGAATCTCCGAGTTTCCAGATTCCTGATACCAAAAAAAAAGGTTAAAAATGAAAAAGAAAAAAAAAACTAAAAGATTTCTTAGAAAATAAAGACATGAGAATAGATTTTCCATCCTAAATTTTTTAAAACGACCCTCAGGTTTGGTGCCTTGCCAGAAACACAAAAACTAACACAAAAAGAAAACAAAAAAGAAAAAACTAAAAAATTTCTTAGAAAATAAAGACATGAGAATATATTTTCCATCCCAAGTCCGCCCTTTTGTTTTGGTAGAGTAAATTTATGCCATGCAGTAAAAGTGATTTTTTCTGCTACTGTCTGTTCCATCCCCACCAAACCCCTCTGTTGTTGGGATAACTTCCTAATAACTTGCTTAGGAAGCAGATAAGATGAGAAGTACCGTTCTGCCAGCATGAGATATAGACACTTCCCCTTCCAGCCCAATAATAATCTGGACATACTAGTAGCTATGAGGTTGGGAAAGTAGGAGATGATGACCAAAGTATATGTCATTATGGTCCATTTGCTTAGCACACACAGGATATTAAGGAAGATCTGCCGCATGAAGATGTCGAGTTTGCGGGGAAAAATATATAGCCGATTTGTCAAAATTGACTTGCTGGCCCGTCCAGGATTCAAAAGTTGATAGAATGGATCTAATCTGGAGGATGTTTTGGATTGTACAGATGCCAAATAGGAGCAAGTCATCTGCAAAAATTAAGTGAGGATAACCCTTGGGTTTTTTTTTTTTCGCTGATAGTTAAACTGGCATATAGCCTATTATCCTCCATGATCTTAATCTGTTTTGACATGAGTTCCACCCACATAATGAACAAATAAGGTGACAGTGGACAGCCTTGTCTAATTCCACGACTGGGGAGAAATGTGTGTGTGATAGGGATCCATTTATCAAGACTGCACAGGAGGGGGTTGTAATACATTGCATAATGATCATGTCGTGTGATTTTCCAGTAATCTCATAGCCTATTAGGACATGGCTAATGACCTTCCGACTGAGTCTGTCATACGCTTTCGACATGTCTATCTTGAGACCAAAACCACTCTTGAATGGAGGAAGTTTGGATATAGAATGGAAGAGTTCTTGAGCTATGATGACATTATCGCAGATTTGCCTCCCAGGGAGAAAAGGCATTCTGAAAAGGATTGATTAGTTTGAGGAGAAGTGGACGTATCCTATTGGCCAGGATTTTGGTGATAGTTTTATAGATGACATTGCATAGAGAAATTGGTCTAAAATCACTTGGGCACATGGGATTCAAAGATTTAGGAATTAATGCAATGAAAGTATGGTACAGTTGGAACAGAAGAAATCTTGAATAATTGAAGTTACCTCATTTCCAACAATATCCCAATAGTTCTGATAAAACAAAGCAGGATATTCTTACAAGGGCTCATGCTGTTGATTGTGATTCTGATCTCTTCAGCTGTTGGGATGTTGTAGATCAGTTCGTTTTCATTTGGCTCAATTCTGTGAAGCTCTTCAATGACATTACGAGGAATCGGTGAAGCTGTAGCAGCTTTGAAAATATTTCTGCAAAATGATCGATCAAGAGATTGGATATCTCTTCATAAAAAGAAGCCTGTTCCCCATTCGGTTTCACAAGAGTAGAGATAGTATTCTTCCTTCTTCTATTAAATGCTGTTAAATGGAATTTTTTGCTCTTTGTTTCCACCAAAGCTCTTGTTGATGTAATAATTTGTTGAGAGTGGACTGAATCATCTTCTCTTGTTGATTCCGTGCTTTGGTAGAAGGTTGTTGTTGAAGATTAAGAAGTGTTTGTTCCTGCCGAGTGATGTCTTCCCCATGATCTGAGAAATGGTAGTAATTTCTTTTGCTTAGATTGGAGATCATTAGCAAAGGTTGGATCATTCCATTTCTCGTTCAGAACCTTTCTAAAATCAGGCTCTTTGGTCCAAGAGGCTTCAAACCGTAAGGGATAGAATCTTTTCTTTAAACCATGAATATATTGTCCTTTTACATCAGTCAACTAACAAAAAAAATAACTACATACTTACATTACATAGATACATTGTACACGGATAGATTCTAACAAAACATAGCTACCAAGGATACGAGTCCTCAACCGGACCTTCGTTCCAGTTCAAGATCCTCTTCTCCCATGGCTTCAGGTAGACACTGTCATCATGCGGCAGCTTCCTCGCGAGCCCGTTCAGTATCTGGTGGAACGCGTCCCCCGGCCGCCCCGGCTGCGGGAACAGCATTGCCTGCTTCATCGAAGGGTTCGCGAGCAGCCTCTGCTTCCTCAGTATCACCTCCGGGGATATCGAAGCCAGGATCATATCCAGGTTCGGAACGTCCTTCTCGGCCACGAACACCCCGATGTCCTCCCACGGTATGGCGTCCGCGAAGGGGAGCACGATGTCGTCCGCTATGATGACGGGGATGCACCCGAACACCACCGCCTCGACCAGCCTCGGGCTCCACGGTGCCCACCCCAGGGGGCACAGGCAGAAGATGGCCCGCTGCATGTCCTTGTAGTAGTTCGTCGTGTGCTCGGACGAGATGTCGAAGAGGGGGTTGTTCTTGAAGTTCTCCCATACCGAAGCCCGAACACCTCTATGTTAGTTGTCAAGAAAAAGATCATATAAAACTGTACACATCAACTTGAACGAATTCAATAACTTCACTGACGACTAGTTATCTATATATAATTAATATATCTGGAGTTGTAATGTTCTCAAAATCAAGCTACCTAACATTTGTATTAAATTTAACATGGTAATGTCTTTAGCAATAAAATTTGACTGGGATCTGCATGATTTTGTCCAAAAGAGAGAAAAAACTTGGAATGGTCTTAGGATTAGAAAGGCAGGGCTAATTTACCTGGCGTAGTATCCTCCTTCTGGATCATTCCAGGTGTCGTAGAACAGTCCTCGGAAGTAAACGAAGATGGATCGGAGAGTCTTGGGAGGGATGAAGTGAGCTTGCATCTTCTTCGGAGGAGCATATGGAGGGATAGTAATAGAGCCCTCCTTCAAACATACATGATTGCGTTGCCCGAAAGTTTGAACTATAGTGGCGCGTTTAAGCATCGGAAGTATTCCCCTTTCAATGGCCTTATCTTCCTACAAACATCCACACAGGTTTATTCATGTGAGCTACACAATGTGATGCAAGCGCCTTTTTTCCCTATCAAAATGAAAGAATTCAAAGAAACAGATATTTTTCATGGTGAATGTACATGGTTATCGTCTGTTGTGTGAGATTGCATGCTTCAACCAAGTCTGTAAGCACATACCACACCAAGATATTCCAGCTGGTAGTTAGGATGTCCTACCCTTTTTAAGTCTAAATGTCATTCTGACACCCTTCTATCTGTTTTTTGCATTTTGCTGCAAACCTATCTACTCAACTAGGCTGCATGGATACTCCTCTCCAAAAAGCCGTATCTGCTTTAGTTCGTATGCGACACAATACTTCATCAAAAATCATGTCAAAAAGGGCATCCACATCTAGGCTCCACAGATAACCAAAACCTGGTTGAAAGTTATTTGGATGGTCGTGATTGTGCCAAACATGGCTGAGGTATGACAAAGTAATGTTTCTCTACAACCTAGGAAGCATGAACACTCCAAAAATGTGGGCTATGTCGTGTCGGATACGTATCAGACACAACCTCCACACTCCCATATACACCATGACACACCAAATAGGTGCCGTTTCCATGTCGATGTGTCCTTACTGTGTGGTATTGTATCCGTGTTTGTGCAACGTTGTCAACAACTGATTCTTAAAGAACTTTTTGGAATCTGTCAGAACATGCATAAATATAGATAAAAATAAAAAAATAAAAAAATATAGATAATATTAGGGCCTAGAGTGTAAAATATATTGTAGTTCTGCTTTTGTGCATATATAGTACCATATAAATTCGGTACTTTGGATCCCCACCGTGTCCGTACCCGAATCTGTGTCAATGCAACTTAGCTACCGAAGAAAGTAAAGATACATAGGAGCACGCTAAGATCAGAGGCGAAACCTAAACTTGACTACATCGGCAAAACAAAAGAACAAACACAAGTGTAGCCTTGTAGGGACCTAAATCATCACCAAGTGGTAATATGAGCTAAAGAGTAGAATTCATCCACAATTTCAGAAGGGCTAACCAGTACCAGATAATGGTAGCAAGCTCCAAAGTCATGTGGAGCGACAAAGAAGTGATCTGCCCCTTCTGTTCTGTTCCAGTAAGGCCATCTTGTCGAAATATACCTTATTGCACTTCTCATAATTCTTGGAGATCTAAACGGCAGAGGGTGGCCAGCTGGTGTCAAATCACAAGTCGTGTATGCAGGTGTGTAAAACCAATCTGCTTCCTCCGGATCAAGAGTTCGGACAGCGCTTGACAACAAGAACCGATGCAGGAAAATCTCCGCAGCAAACATGTGCTTGAGGCATCGAGGGTCCTTCTGGACGAGTTTCTTGTTGTACTTGCCAGGGAGCCTATAGACGAACACCTTCAGCCTTCCAACTGGGTTGTCTTCCAGTACATCGCCAGCACTCCCTACATTTTGAGATAGTTCACAACATTAGAACTTTTAGGATACAATTACTGAAAAAAATGGTAAGGTTTAAGCAACGACTATAAAAATTCACCTATATACTATGAGATAGGAATATTTAATTGTCAAAACAAAGCAGTTCAATCTATTATAGCTTTCCACATTACAACTTATGCACAAGGAACCAATTGTATATTTGTATTATACTTGATATTCACAGAGTTTCAGGGAAGTTCTTCAGATACTTTTCCATCTGTATTATTTTGATATTTAGTTATCTTCAACAGTTCTTAATACGTCTGCTACTTGTGTCCAATGTTTTACCCTATGATTATCTGAATATAATTAGGCTTGTACCAAAAAGAAAAGGAACCAATTGTACATCAGTAGCTTAGATTTATTTCAGGAAAGCAGAATATTTGGAGCAACCAATTCTGAATGCACTTGGCACCAAAATATAATAAAATGAAGCTACATAAAGAGGGTGTTGGAGTGGGTGGGGTTCCCAACCTATGTGGAGAAGACCCCGGAGTGCGATGAGCACCGTCTGTGTGTCAGAGAAGCTCGGAGAGGTGACGAGGCCATTCGGAGACGAAGAAGAAGCTCGAGAGCTACCAGAATACTTTATGGAATAGGGGAGGCAGAGTTCTGGCCGAACTCTGCCTGCCCCTTGGTTCCAGAACTGTTCTGTCACGAAAACACAAGAGTTCTGGCCGAACTCTGTGTCGACGGGCTGAGGCTGATTTCAGGGTATTTTTATACCGTTGGATCGTTTCCTACGTTCCAGGTTTTGCTGCGGATTAGGAGGTTTATACATGTTTTTCTAACCCTAATCACAACACAACATTGAAGAAAATAGAGAGAAAAGAGGCAAGAGTGCCATTGCAACTTTGGGAGAGAAGGAGGATTGAAGATCGTTTTCGAAGGAGGATCGTGTTCGGGTAATCTCTACTCGTCGTCTTTGTTCTTCGTAGCCTTGTAATCAATTATTCTTGCTTCCAAGTGTTGTGGGGATCCGTATTAGATCGGGAGAAGTTTGTAGAGGGTGTACTCCTTTATTTCATTAGTGAAGGCTTCTCAAGGGTTGGACTACTCCGATCGTCCCGTGGTTTTTTCCGCAAGGGTTTTTCACGTCAAAAATTCTCTGTGTCTGCGTGGATTGTGTTTGGTGTTTGGTTCGTGCGTTGTATTGCTCGGTTCTCTCGCATGTACTCTCTAGTTTGGAAAAATGTTTCCGCGCTTCTTTTCCAACAGAGGGTATATGCAAAAGAGTCACATTTCATATTGCAGTTAGAACTAGAAACTCTACTAAATATTTGGGCATCAATTCATGATATTGAACACCCTAGTATCGGAACAAAAAGAACTCGGAAGCACCCCAAACTAAAGAGGAAAAGGAAACCGCTAGACATATTTTCCGATCACAGCTTATATAGAATAACCAATACAAAAAGTCTTTTCATATCAAGTATTACCACAAGGTGATCATTATATAGTACAGTTAGTACTAGAGTCTAGCAGGACTGATACTAGCAAACCCATGAACTCTTTTGGCAATTTCACAAGTATCATAAGAACTACCTTTAGAAGGCCATCCATTAGGAAATTGTAACTAAACAAATCTACTAAAACGACAGTAATCTCAAACGGTACTCAATTCATACTGTTGGTAATAAGGGACCATAGTTACTTTAGACAATTTTAGGCAATAAAATTTCAGGGTTCCTCCATTTTACTAGTATTCCCCTGGTTATAAACAAGAACGACTCTCCAATTTGTGAGATGAGCTAATTTTTCCCCAAATATTATTTTCTCTAAAAATTTAGGAATAACCACCGTCTCCTACTCTGAGATATAAAATACAACATGGTATCAGACAGGGCCATTTCATCTAAGGACCTGTATGAATACCAAAAATGGACCTTTTTAACCACTATAAAAAATTGGCATTTTTTTTACTGACATTCTAGGGGTTATGTTACTGCAGTTTCTACAAAAATAGGGAGGCATAAATCTAAAAATAGAGATTTCACATTAGTAATATATAGGGAGGCTAAATTTTTTGGGGCATTCCAGTTTTTGGGTCTTGTGCAATCACACTGCTTGCACATGCTCAGAAACGGTCCCAAGCTTCCTAATATCTTTGCACGAACACAAAAAAATGGTGTCAGTATTAGAATAGTGTTGGTACCCGTATCCATTTTCCTTTTAACATAGGCGACTATTGCACCTATTTGAAAAACAAAGTCCTCCCTAATCTGTATCATGTACTTACCATATCCGTGTCCGAATTCATGCAAGATAGTTGGATACCATGAAAGGTATATCAGAGCCTATCATGAAAAGCAACAGATACTGAGATATACTGTAACTTCATATATCCAACAAACTCACTCCAACCCATATGAAAACTACAAAAACCAACCTGATATTCTCTCCGTATGGTGATGGTGACCATGGCGATGATGACTCTGCTCCATCTCCTTAACGCCATTAACTCCCACGAGGAGCAGAGAAGCAAGCACAAGAGAGAGAACCCACATTGCAGCCTCCATAACTGACCACAATGTTGGTTGTTCCTCAATGCATGGAAGGGCTGTCACTTCTGGGCTTCCATTAGCCAAGGGTGGCATTCAAGAGGAGTGACAAGGGGGTTAACTGAAAAAATTCCTCCCATGAGGAGAGGAGGTGTATTTTTCTTATGGACAAGTAGGAAGTGGGCATGGAGTTGGTCTCTAAATCAATGGGGGCGTTGGTTTTATAAAAACCAAAAAAAGGAGGTGTGGGGTATCTTTCATCGACCAACTCTTGAGCTGTATATATACATTTTTTTTTTGTGTATTTAGCGTTGAATTAAGGTATTAGAATATGAAGTCTTCCTTGTTTAGGGTAAATGGTAGTTGAACAAACGCAGTCCATCCACGCGACATTTAGATTAAACAAATGTAACGAAACAGTCGTTAAAGAGAAGTTCAGAGGGAAAATGTTGAGATTAGGAGAAAAGATCCAAAAGAGAATAAAAAGATAATAAGCTATTTTTAACATGATCCTTCCTAATGAAAATTGAACAATCGTCCATCAGACACTCTCTCTCTCTCTCTCTCTCTCTCTCTCTCTATATATATATATATATATATATATATATATATATATATATATATTAAATAAAATCGTTATCTTTATTGATAAAGTGGGTAATGACTACATCCGATCTCATGGTAACAAGTACAAAGAAAGAAAATGGAATAAAATCACTACTCCAAAGCCCAATGAGGAATAGACGGAAGATGACGACAACTCGAAAGCGACTTCCGAAACTGTCGCTTCACCTCCCGAACCAAGACGTCCGATCCAGCACCTCGTCCTTCATATCGATGCTTGTTCCTGTTCTTCCAAAGCACCCAAATGATCGCACCAGCCAATGATCTCCGATGATGACTGCCCTGACCGCGCCACCACCTTTGATGAAAGACCAGAAAATCACTATGCATCCGTGCCTTAAAGAAACCACGAAAAGCAGACCAAACCGTCATAGCAAGATCCCCACCAACCTGACAGCAATGACACCTGGAAGCCCGATGGAAGCCAATCTTCTGAAGAATGTCATCAGTAGGAAGCCAGTTGTGACAAACCTGCCACATCAGAATGCTCCACTTCGCCGGGATACATTTGCCCCAAATATTAGAAAAGAGTGATGATGTAGGGTGAGAAATCCGACAACATCTCCAAGCCGCAGCCAGCGTGAAAGAACCTTTCCGCTCCCCCCAAACCAGATATTCAGGAGCCGAAGTACAGGTCAGATTCGCTTCTCTGAGCCGCCCCGCTGCCTCTACCCCAAAATGATCCAAAAACAAAGACAAATTCCAACCATTGGTTGTCCAAAAAGATCGAATAACCGGACCACCATTATCAGAATTTCTCGCCCTCGAATCTCTGATCTTTCTTCCCCTATCCGAAAGAGCCCGAACAATCACCGTACGTTGGGGAAGAACCACCCTTCTCCCGGCCAATCTAGCCGACCTCCGAAGCTCCCCAGTTCCCAAGCGCTGTGAAGCCGTCGAATATATATATATATATATATATATATATATATATATATATATATATATATATATATATATATATATATATATATTTGCAAATGACCTCTAGCCTAGTGGTTAAGAGAAATGCATGCGACCCGAGTGGTCAGGAGTTTGAATCCCAGTGGGAGCGATTCCATAAACAATTTACCTGGTTCCAAATATATATATATATATATATATATATATATATATATATATATATATATATATATAAGCAACTTTATATAATATATATATATATATATATATATATGGTTATTTACACTAACTACCCCTATGTTTTTGATTTATAACACGGGGTACCCCTGATTTAAACTATTTACACTAACTACCCCTCCCTTTAGAAAACGTAGGGGTAGTTAGTGTTATAATTTTTTTATTTTTCCTTAAAGTAGGGGTACCCCGTGTAATAAACCAAAAACATAGGGGTAGTTAGTGTAAATAGTTTAAAAGTAGGGGTACCCCGTGTTATAAATCAAAAACATAGGGGTAGTTAGTGTAAATAACCCTATATATATATATATATATATATATATATATATATATATATATATATATATATATATACACCCAAAAAGAATTTTCAATTCCTCGACTTCTGGACAGGACACCCCAGTTTCAGGGCATCGTTGCGGAAGCTTGGCACAGCAAGGACTCCCCCAACCCTCTTATCCGGGTGTGCAACAGGCTTAAGACCACCAGGAAAGCCCTGTCCGCTTGGAGCAAGCGCGCCTACGGGGACATCTTTCAAGCAGTCCGTGTAGCCGAGGACGACGTCACCCGCGCCGAAGCCCTGGTAGTCACGGATCGCTCGCCCATGGCTAGAAGAGCCCTCAACCTCACTAAGGCCATGCTCAAGTTCAGAATCAGAGTGGAGACCGATTTCTGGAAGTAGAAAGCGAGGTTGAAATGTGACAGCGAGGGCGACAAAAACTCGAAATACTTCCATGCCTGCGTTAACGGGCGCAAATAGAAGCTCTCGATCCATAGGACCACCGATGCCAATAGGAACATAATTACTGACCAGAAGAGCATCCAAGAGGCAGCAACATAATTTTATTCCAAACTTTTCTCCAAAGAAACTGTCCACAAAGATAGATCATTCATTGATCAAATCCCCCACCTCATTAACGACACCTGACAACGCCCAGTTGAATCTCCCTCCCTCGGCTCAAGAAGTTAAAGATACAGTGTGGGCCCTGAACGAACATAGTGCGCCTAGTCCTGACGGGTTCTCGGGCGTATTTTTTCGCACTTGCTGGGATATTATCAAGCATGACATCACCGAAGCGGCAATCGCTTTCTTCGAGGGCGCTACTTATCCCAAAGCAATCACGATCGCCAACCTGATCCTTATCCCTAAAAAAGACAACCCGGAGTCATTCCGCTACTTATCCTAAAGCAATCACGAGCGCCAACCTGATCCAAATTTCCATGAAACTTCATGTAGTCTTCACCAATAGGAAGTCCTAAGTGTCCCCCTAAGGTCAGTATTGGGTTCGTGTCCAGTGTCGGAGCTTTTTGTGTCCGTTCTGGACACGTATCAGTGACCATGCATTATGTTCGACGAAATGCCTCAAAGGGCATTTCGATCGATTTATTTCATTATTTTTGAATAGGATTAATAGTTTAGATCTGGTATTTTGATCCATGTGCTTGAGTTCTTGTGTCGTGTCATTTTCGTGTCGGTTTCATGGCTAGACACGCGCGTGCACACGTCGCGCGCTGCTGCAGGGAGTCCCCTGCTACTCGGGGCCCACAACTCCCTGGACACGACTCGTGGACACGAATTATTTGACACACACGATGGGACAGTGTCTGTCATGACACTCCCCAAGTGACACGACCTCTCGTGTCGTGTCTGAGGTGCACGACACACCACACGGGGTCTACACGCAGTCTGTGTACTCGTGTGGATGGGCTCTGATACGCGTGTCTAACTTGGACACGTGGACACGAGGACCCAGGACAGTTGGACCTAGACCTAGCCTAAGTATGGGGGTACCCAGGTGCACGAGCACGTGGCCTACCACGTGCTGTGTCGTGTGCACGACACTCGTGCACACGTGCACGAGACTTAGTTCACTGCACTGTGTCCAAGTTGCTGTTTTGGTTTTTATTCCAGTTTGGACACATTGTGTCCACTTGGGTGGACACCAATAGTTTGTGGGACACGTACACATTGTATACTTTAGTTACCAACCTCTGTTGTTGTATTTTGGATTGTTTTGAATTATGAATTCTCGATTTACCCATATTAACTGTTACATGTTTCTCCTGAGATTTCCATTTCTGGAAATTGATTTTTAATAGCTGTTTAGCCTATTTAGATACTGTTTATTGCAGGTTTTACAACCTAATATAGTTCCCCTATATAATTCCCTAGTGTGTGTTCGAATTGGTGTGATTTGGAGGTTATTTGATATCAAATGGGCTTTAAATGAAAACTGGAATACTGAGAATGTTTTAGACTAATTTTTGAGTCCTAATTGAACTAGAAAATGTTTTCTATGTTGTATCAAACCTGGGAATGCTAGGAATGAAAGCTGAAATCTGGAAATGGATTTTTGACTAAAAACTGAGATTGAGAACAATGTTTTGATTCCCTTTTTTTCCTTTTTTCCTTTTTCCTTTCTTCTTAAACTGGAAATTGATGTGTAACTTATTGTAAAAACTGAGTTGAGTTCAGTTTATAATTCCTAAGCTTTAGTGTAACCATTCCAGTTTTGGCTTTGATAAAATATATGATGTTGGTTCAGTTCTTTTACCTTATACTAAACCTGAGAATAGGAAAAGGAGGGGGGGGGGATACAGTCCTTAATTCTGAATAGATTTCCTTGCCTTTCTTTTTTCTGTTTCCTGTGAACACCTCTTTGATACACATACACACAGTATCTCTTTCACTGCTTGATTTCCTGTGAACACACCCTTCCACTATCACATTTACACTTTTCCTGCACACAGCATTTCCTCCTTCACTGATATTTCCTACACCTATATAACCTGTCCTGCACACTGTTTTGTTCCCATGCACTGTCATTAAATTCCTGCACATTGTTATGTAGGCCTAATGCATAGCACACACTTTAATTCTAGTATATATATATATATATATATATATATATATATATATATATATATATATATATATATATATATATATATATATATATATCATTCTTCACTGTTTTTACATAATCTATTGACACACACACTCTTGATAGTATACACACACTTCCCTCTCTTTTTGATCTAGTGTATGCATGTTTAAATAGGAGTGTTATATGCCTATGGTGGTGTGCAATGTTTTATGCCTATATGTATGTACATATAGTATCTAGCCTATAATGCTTAGTGTTAACTCAATATATTTGTATCTATATATATAATGTGTATGTACTTAGGTATAATGAGTTCTTGAAATGTTGTGTGTAGTCTAGAATAGACTTGTAGAGCCTAGCATGACTTATTAGGCCTAGCTAGTTGAGTCTAGCCTAGTTTAGACTAAATTAGACTTGGTTGACCTAGTTTGACTTCTAGGGTTGACCAGAGTTGACCAAGAGTTGACTTTGGTCTAGATTGACTTAGAATCATATAGAATGCATAGTAGGACTTCATTTTGATATTCTGGACTTGTTGTGACCTGTGCTGTTCTGATTAGGAGCCAGACACCACTCCTTGGACAGTACGATTCATATCAGACACTCAGATACAAGCGAGTACATTCTCTGATCATTTCATATCCTGCTTAGAATTATTTTCTGCAGTAGATTACTTTACTTGTACTGTCACGTTGGTCACACGGATTGGTACTATATGGATCTCTACATGCGATGTTATCCCCCTCGGGAGCATCGGGTACATTGTGCTTATGCGTTTCACTTACATCGTGTACTCCTGTGCTTTCATTTACATGTGCACTCCGGTGAACTTTGTACTCTCAGGTTCACGGAGCCCCCATGTATACTATCACGTGCACCCTATATGGGCCCCCATGTGATATTTTGTACAATAACATAACCTGTATAGATCCTTGTGTATTGATTGGGGTACGGAAGAGTAGAATTGGGCATGTGAATAATACACCAGTAGTTTCTTATCAGAATCTCATCCTTAGTGTTTTATCAGAATCTCCTATGCCATTTACATGTCCATATTGTACTCTGACTCACTAGTCACTGCTAGTTCTCTATGTATAGTAGATATTTACATTACAGTTCTCTTCCTGTTTACATATCGTATTTCTTCAGTACTCGTATCTTACTTTACTGCATGTTTTTACTTTCTAACCTGCTATGATCTGTTAAGATGTACTGTGCTCGCTCCTGTCCTGACTGGACCTGTTGAAAATATTACAGAGGACGAGGAGGAGACTTGCCTGGACACCTACTACGGGGCAGTCCTAGATGACACCTGTGAGCTGGACCCTCAGGAGGATCCAGCAGTAGCTGAGGACCTTCCCCCGACTGCCTAGACTTGATTAGCTAGCTTGTTTTCATTTGTAGTCTTGAGACATGTTCTAGTTAGACTCTTATTTGGAGATCAGTTTTGTATATATTCTTTTATCTGAGTTTTTGTATTGCTGGGATTATCTTAGACTACTGTTTTATCTATTGCATTTCCTTGAGTTCCATTTCATATCGTGCTATCTCTTCCTTAGTTGTGATTGAGTTCTACTACTATGTTACCCCGTTCGGGGAGTATAAACTGTTTAGATAATTACATTGCTAGATGTTGTGACCTAGGACAGCGTTCTACCGCCGACACTGCGGCGTAGGCTGGACGTATTCACGTCTCGTGCCCTTACTCTAGGATGCGGGTCGTGACACGTTTTTAGTGGTGGCCCATACAGGTCTAGACTAGAAGTGTAGTGGTATTCGAACTAGAGTATCGCTGCAGCCTGCTATAGGATATAGGACATTAATTTTAAGAAACTCAATCACTTTAGGAAAATTCCTTTTATTGCCATCTAAATCCTTTTGTCTGCTGATCCTTGAATTATAATTGTCCGCCTTTGTTATATCGCTTCTTTCTCAGAAATTGATACTCTTGTTTGTCTATCTTCAGGATGGTAGAGACTCGTTCGCAGCATGCCGTCCATGAGGATGCTATAGAGGGGACTGCTACCTCTCAGCCAGCGCGGCGAGGCCAGGGGACTGCAGCTCTTGCCACCTCAGCTCGTGTTGAGACCTCGGCAGCCGTGTTTTCCATAAATAAATTCACTTTATTTATTTTGTATCTGAGAAAATTACAACTATAGGAATCTAATCTAGAGGACGATTACTTTATCCCTTGGACGATGCGATGAAGAAAACTCGAACTTCGAAGAACTTGGACAGCAACTGGGCAATCTCTCTGTTCTCTCTGAAATTGACTGTAGTGTCTGATGAAGATGAAGAAACTCTCTTTTATAGAGTTCAGGATAACTGTCCTTAAGCATACGCTCAGGTAGTTACTTGACGTGTGCATAACTGCAGGGACGCGTGGCGAATTCTGATGGAGACACATTAGCGTGCGGTTGAAAGTAGTGGAGCATATTCCAGAGAGATTGATGGCATGAATGCCACGTTGCATAACTTCTGAAGAAGTGGATAACTGAGTGCAGGACACGTGAGAACGTGTGTTAACTGCACATTGAAAATCAATCTGGACACAACTGCTGTGATACGCTGCCTTAGAGGAAGAGTCATACGCTAGCTTTTGAAGGCACATGTCTTACATACGCTGACTTGGACAGCGTAGAACCATATAAAGCTGATACGCTCACATTATTGACAGGGAGTCGTATGGAAACTATACGGTCACTTGACAAGGAGTCGTATGGAATCCATACGCTCACTTAATTGGGAAGGAGTCGTATGAGATCCATACGCTCACTTAATTGGGAAGGAGTCGTATGAGATCCATACGCTCACTTAGTTGGAAAGGAGTCGTATGAGATCCATACGCTCACTTAGTTGGAAGGAGTCGTATGTTTGAATAAATAGACACGTGGCATATTTGAATAAGTAGACACGTGGCCATCATTAATCTTCTTTGATACGCTATATCTTCCAATAACTGACAAAATCTTCTCGAGCGTCGTGACTGCGGATATGATGGCTGACAGACTGTCAAAACTGACAGTAATGATGGCTTTTACATTTATGAGAGATGCTGAGCTGTCCTCGTAAAAGACAAAACTGACTCTTCGAAAACCTATACGACGGCTAGTCTTCATTGGACAACTGTCTTTGCACGAAAGACGAAGTGTCAGATTCATCCTTTATTAAATACATGCTGTGCTGTCATCTCAGAAAATAATAAATATTCACTGAGCGTACGGCCTTTAGATGAGCGTATGGCCTTGACTGAGCGTATGGCCTTGAGCGTATAGCTTGGACTGAGCGTATGGCTTTGAGCGTATGGCTTTGACTGAGTCTCATGTCAGCGTGTCATAATTTTCACACCCTACAAGACCCCCTTCAAAGTTTTCGAACTTTATGAATTTCAAAAGTTCAAAATTACTTTGAACTTTAAAGTGAGAATAAGTCCTGACGCGCTGGCATGAGTTCGTTATCTTCCTCAATATCAGTGCAAATCTTTAGGGATTTTGTTTAAAGAATATCCGCCGTTTGAACTTCTTCCTTTTTTCTATAAATAGGTCTTCTAAAACCTATTTTATTTCTTTACCACAGCTTTTGCTTTCGAGAGAGAAAAGTGATTTCATAAACTCGAAATCCTTCTTCCCCTTCTTCGTCTTCGACTCAACCTCCATTAATAGCACCCAAGGCTGATGCTTCTGCGAAAGGAAATGGGAAAGCCCCTGAAGAGTCATCTCATCCTGCCGTCGACGCTGCTACCACCAAGAAGACGGCCAGTCAGCGTATTTCACGCAGTGAACGGCCATTGAAACCTCTTTATGGTGAGGACGAAGATGATGGACAAATAACTATTCCCTTTTTAGGGCTCTGGTTAGAACAAAACTCAGAAAACGTATCCCTCTTTAGGGTCAATACGTCAGCAAATACGCTTCCCTTTTTAGGGTTTAGCCGTATTCCATATTTTTTTTGTTTTTTACGAAAAATATGTTTGGAGCGTATATCTGTAAGATACACGTATTTTCGATAGAGATATCAAAATACGCTATCTTAAAAGAATATGCTATGGCAAATTGTCTCATTGAAATACGCTAACTCCTGTGTTAGCGTAATTTTTGATGATCATCTTGTCAACCATACGCTGATACGCTCAAACTGATCGTAAACTGAACTTTAAAAATCATTCACTTAAGATAAAATCTGTTATACGCTTAAAGAAAACTGAGCGTATACTGAACCTTGAGTCAACCATACGCTTAAGGAAAACTGAGCGTATGCTGAACCTTGAATCTGCCATACGCTTTAAGGAAAACTGAGCGTATGCTGAACCTTGAGTCTGCCATACGCTTAAAGAAAACTGAGCGTATGCTGATCCTTGAGTCTGCCATACGCTTAGTAAGAATTGAGCGTAATTTGAGCTGTACGCTTAGTAAAAACTGAGCGTATGTTGAGCTGTACGCTTAGTTAAAACTGAGCGTATGTTGAGCTATACGCTTAGTTAAAACTGAGCGTATGTTGAGCTGTACGCTTAGTTAAAACTGAGCGTATGTTGAGCTTTATCCTCTCTTGACGTTGAAGATTTCTAATACTTTTATTCTTCATTTGTAGTGGATATTCTAGCTCAGGAAGCAGAATTTGAAGGAAGTATGAGAAATAATTATAGAAGTGATCTATCACATGTTCGTTTTCCCCAATTTGACGGACCTTCCACAAGAATAGCTCTGTTGACCAATCAGGAAGATGATACTTTGCTGAACCTGATGAGTGGACTGCCGTTACAGAGTGTAGATGGTGTTGCCCATTTGAAGCCAATATTCCTTTTTGGAGATGCTATTGACATGAATTCTCAGCCTGCTCTTGACAAAGTAGCATACTCTTATCACAGGGATGGTGATGCAAATCAACCTATGTATTTGACTGGTTTGACAAAGAGTATCAACATAGCCCGTTTATTCCACTCGGGCCAGCAAAGACAGATGAAGTGGGATATTACTCCATCCCGACAAGCTAAGGCTGGATGGATTGGATATCGTCAAGGAAGGTTCCGCAGTGGTACTGAACCACATGTCACATCTCTGCGAGGACTGTTACCTGCCACCATCCCTCCTGAGGACTCGGCACTGCTGAAGCCAGTCAGAGTCCCAATTTTTGCCAACGAATTTGCTCAATTAAAGAATGCCATCTACCCAAAACAGTCAATGAGGCTGACTGGTCTAGTAAATCCAGAGAACACTAGATGGACTGCTCTAGTGAGATAGATTTTGCAGAATTTCGGTGCATAGTTGAAGGCGATAGGTTTATATGATGCCATTAAGTGTACTGCTTATGGTTTCAAACCAAACCCGAATCTGTTTTTGGCATTAGCGGAGAGAGATAACTATCGGACCGGCACCTTCATAACCCCAAAGGGCGAGATGGGATTCGCCCTTCATGAAATGGCATATATATCTCAGCTACCAACAGCAGATTTGCCATATGAAGAATATATCCCTTTTGTTGATGAAATAAATAAGATTTCTGCAGCCAACCCACTAATTCTTTATGTATTTGAAGAATTAATGTGTCATTACAGCATCTGTAAAGCTTTTTATAAGGGACAAGGTGGAGAGGGGGACTCCAATTGCTATTCTTCGAAGTGGATGGCTTATTTGTTTCAAGGCCGCACTGACGAAATTCAGAAGAAGAAAAAGACCGATCAGTATGTCGGTAAATTCAAGTCCTTGAGTCAAGCCGAGATTAACAGATTAATCCGGAAGACTAATCATGACGATATTGTCGTCGAAGAAGACATTGACAGCTACAAGGCTGGTGATAGGTTAGAAACCTATATTAAGCAGGGTGGCCGAGAATTGTCCGCTGAAGGTCATCTGGCTGGATTCATATCTCTTTGGCTGAGGAAATTCGTAGTTCCTGGCACCTGTTCGGCAGACAGAATACACAGAGGAGTCGTCTTTGCAGCAGCCCGTCTGGTTTTTGGCTATAAGATGGATCTATTAACGGCAATGACCTGCCGTCTGAATGCCGGATTAAGGGCATACACAGATAGGATGTTCGAATTGGCACGGAATAGCCTGACGTCCTTTCCTCGGGTAGAAATACCCTTTACATACTTGTTTGGATGGCTGCTTCTGCATTTCGAATCTCTGATGAGTGCTGGGATGGCTAAACCAAATGATACCGTCCTTGAAAGGTACAAGCACATACCGAAATGTAGATATGACACTTTAACCGATTGCAGAACCATCTTGAACAGGAGAGAACTATGGAGCTTCACCTGTGTTCCTCCACCTGTTGGTTATGAGACCATGCCCGGGAGATTGATTGACGACGTTGGTGCTAATGAGTTGGATGATGTCCAACATGAATGGCTAAAGAGAATCAGGCCATCTCATTTAATTTGCCGCCGTGACAACATCACATATCTAGAGCCATATCTTCCGAGCAGATTTGCTCGTCAATTTGGTTACGATCAGTTGCATGTGGGCAATGCAACGACATGTTTTGCTCATCAAGGCGGGTTGGTTGATGGTGCCAGAGCTTGGCTATATTACATTGCCAAAGGTACAGGGGCTACCTTTTATATGCCAGATCCGGTCAACTATCGGAGAGGAGCTAAGATATTGGCATCCTATGCCAGATTTTATGTATCAGCTAATACCTTTGATGAAAAATTTAGCATCTTAGGTAAAAGCTTTATTCATGTTGAAAAGAAATCAACCAAATCCGCCTTGCCTAGGGATTGTCACGACAAAAAAGATCCTCTGGCCACCGATGAAGTTGATGATGATATTTTGGAAACTTTCTTCTCTGATGACCTTCATCAACCATTGCATGTGCCTATCGGAAGTGCTGAAGAGAGTATATCTGTTGATAATACACCGAAGAGGAAGAGGAGTAAAGGTGCTGCGGGTCCTGCCGCAAAAAGAGCTACTCGAGCAGAGACTCGAAGTCGCGGAGGAATTACTATTCCCGGGAATTCTCCTGTTTCTGAACGAGTCAAAGATGTTGATGAAGCAGGTAGTGATCCAATAGACAATTATCCTACTCTTCCTTTAACCAAAAGAATAGGAAGGAAAGTAATAGTTTCAAAAACTAAATCCGTAATTTGTCTGGATGCAGAGAGTCCCACCGATCGTGCTATGCGATTGGCCGCAGAAAAGCAAGCTGCTTTTGATTTTTCTGTAAAGACAGAAGAAGAAGAAATTCCTGAAACTGCTGGGTCTTCTAGGCCTTCTGATATAGGCTCAGTTCCACCAATGGCCGATGATGCGCAGGAAATTAGTCAACCTGCGGTAGAGGCCGAGCATCAGACTGAAACGGCTAATGACTTACTGATTTCGGGAGAATCAGTGAAGGAAGCCACTCCTTTCAATCTAATTGTTGAAGCTTCAAAGAGTGAACAAGTTGACTATGAACCGTCATCTGATCCTTCTGGAGAAGAAGACATGGAGATAGACAATGAATCACCGTCAAAAACACCAATCGATGCACTGAAGACCATTGGTCAACACTCAGGGTTGACACCAGAGCCGGAGAGGCATATAGAAGTTCAAATTCCTAGTACGTCTGGGGCGGGAAGCAGTGAAATAAATCCCGTGTCAGAAAGTACCTTGAACAGACTAAGAGCCGGGCTGAATGATCCGAAGGAGACTGAATATGAACCAACTCCAGGTAATATTTTATTCATCAAAGTTTTGTCTTGTCTTGGTTTTATTGTCTTTAAATTTCTGATCATGTTTCTTTGATTCCAACAGCTGTAGGAACTGCACCGGCTATGAGTTCTACTCAAGCCCCACTTATTCAAACTGAAGTGGGTGAGGGGAGTTCCCATCTGCCAAGTTCTCCAAAAGCACTAACTTCAGCTCCAAGAATAGAGGCTCCTCCTGCTCCTTCCCCTACTATTGCAGCGACTCCCAGTTTTGACACAGGGATAGCAAAAGTCATGGGGATGTATTCAGATATTATTTATACATATCTGGATACATATTCGAGGCGACTCATGAAAGATGAGACTATGCCCTTTTCGAGTCTTCGAGAGGCGACTAGTTTCCCATGTTCAGCCTTGAGACAATCTGGTTATGAGGCTCAATGTGTCTTCTTTGAACATCTCTTGAATGATTTAGAAGCCAACATCCAAAAATATTGGGAGATTAAAAAGGAAGATATTAATTCTCTGACTGCAGCTGAGATTGCTCAATTGGAGAATGAAGCTCAAGCTCAGCACATTGCGCTGACAGAATTCCTTGCTCAGTCTTCCAAAGAGCTAATGGCGAAAGACGAAGAAATAATAAGTACTCGTCAGAATATGGAACGCCTAGAGCAAGATGAAGCGTCAAAAGCTGAAGAACTTAGAAAGCTGAGGGAAGAGCTAGCTCGTATTCAGGAGCAAATTGCCTCTGTGGAAATAGAACAATCAAAGATTGCTACTGATCGTAAATCTGCAGCTGAACGCTGTCAAGTTTTACAGCAGGAGCAAGAATTGATACAAACTAATCAGATTGAGGAGACCAATCGTCGTAGCTCTATTATTGTAGAATATGACCAACGGATGATTGGAGCAGAAACAGCAGAGCGAATCAAGAAAGCTCATAATGAAAAGATGAATAATGTAATCGTTCGTATTCAGGAAATCATTACTCCTCCTAAATAATTCTTTTACATTTATCATGTATTGAAGTTTTAATACCCATTTGTAATCAATGTTCTGATTTTGATTGAAATGAATATCTTGGCTTGATTTCAATTCTGTGGATAATATTTTTGTAGAAAACATGTTCAGAGGTAAAAAATATATGACATATTTCAATAGAATAGAATATACAAATAAACTTTGCAACTCTATCATGATATTAAACCAAAGATTTTTAGTTTAATACTGATTAGAGAAAACAGAATTCAGATATAAAGATATCTTTAGATTCTATTTTCCATGATCTTTGGATTTGGAAATCAAAAGATGAGATATCATTTTCATAAAATAGAAAATATGATACATACTGAGATAGAAAATTCAGAGGTAATATGGACATGATTTTCTATTCAAGATCTTTATTAAAACCACTGGGGATCTAATAAAACAAAATATCAAATTCTCTGGGAAGATGATACATGGTGGAATATCAGTTTCCTCTGGGGGTAACGATATCGAGATAACTTTTGTAGAGAAGAATTTTATATTTGCTGGGGAATGATGAAAATATTATACATAATATTTCTTTAAGAATTTGCCATTGATAGGCATCATCATGACTTTCCCATCCATAGAGGCAAGCTGGTATGCTCCGTTAGAGAAGACTTTGTTTACTACGAATGGGCCTTCCCATTTCGCGTCAAATTTGCCTTTGCTCATATGTGTCATGGTCATAGGACGTCTAACAGTAAGGACCAGTTCTCCTTTCTGATATGCTCTGACTTTGACTTTCCGGTTAAAAGCCTTTGAGATTCGGGCCTGATACAGCTCGATATTTTGTTGAGCATACAATCGTTTTTCATCTAGAGCTTCCAATTCTTGAAGTCAAAGACGATCATTGTTTTCTGTTGTAAGTTCATTGGAGATTGCAATTCTCAGAGAAGGAATCTGGATCTCGAGGGAAAGAACAGCTTCACACCCATATACTAAAGAGAAAGGCGTACATACTGTCGCATTGCGAATTGTAGTGCGGTAGGCCCATAAACATTCACCAAGCTTCTCGCTCCAGTTGCGTTTGTTGGAAGAAACAAACTTTTTCAAGAGTTTGATAATTGTTTTATTGAAAGCTTCTGCCAATCCATTAGCTGCTGGATTATATGCTGTAGAAGCTAAATTATTGATCTGATGGTCGTCGCAGAATCGAGTAAATTTCTGATTGACGAACTGCAGTCCGTTATCATGGATAATACGTCGAGGAACACCAAATCGATAGATAACATGATGTTTGACGAAGTTGATAACACTAGAAGTTTTAACTTCAGATAACGGGATTGCTTCAGCCCATTTGGAAAAGTAATCGGTTATTGCTAGAATAAACCGATGTCCTCTTGATGATGGTGGGTTGATGGGACCAATGACGTCCATGCCCCAAGTTTCAAAAGGCCATGATGCCGCTGTTGGGTGTAAGAATTCTGATGGTTGATGAATAAAGTCTGCATGAATTTGACAGGCTTTATATTTCCGAGCATATTGAATAGCGTCAGCCACCATCGTGGGCCAATAATAACCCATACGTCGGATACGATCTTGAAGTTTAGGACCTGGTTGATGAGCTCCGCAAACACCATCATGTGCTTCACGGATTATCTGTTGTGATTCTTCACCAGCAATGTATCGGAGGAGAAGACCGTCGTAAGACCGACGATATAATGTCTTCGTAGTATGATTATAATAGAATCTGAGAGATCGACGCCGGATAGACGCTGCTTCGCTCGGATTATCAGGAAGTATATCATACAAAACAAAGTCTAGAAACGGGAGTCTCCAGTCTTCAATTATGGCTTCTGTAGAAAAGACATATTCTATAGTAGAATCAGAAGAAGACGAGGACATTTTGTCAAACTTTAATCCAGCATCAAGGTTGAGAGAATTTTTGTCTGGTTTATAGGAAAAAGCCAAGGCCAAATTATTCTCAACACAGAATAGTTCTCGGTTATAAACCACTATTACTTGCTGACGTCTGATTGGTATAGCTAATACAGCAGCAAGATTAGCTAAAGCATCAGCTTCTGCATTATAGGCTCGTCGAACATGTTCAATAAAGAAACCTTCAAAAGATGAGGCTATAGAGAGTGCTGCTCGATGATAAGGTATCAAATCCTGATGACGAACTTCATACGTTCCTCTGATCTGATTGATGATAAGCTTGGAGTCTCCATAAACTTCCAAATATTGAATATCTAGATGTTTAGCAAGTTGAAGGCCGATGAGCAATGCATTATATTCGGCTACATTGTTTGAACATGATTGATCCAGAGAATAAGCCCTCTGAATAGTTAGACCTTCTGGGGATACAAGAACAATTCCAACTCCAGCGACAATATCGCCGTTAGGACCTATTCTAGATGCTCCATCAAAAAATAGACGCCAGGTAAGAATTTCTTCAGAAATCAGATTTGAATCCAAGACTTCATCTGGGATCTCATCATATAATTTAGAATCTTCTGGAATCGCATGAGCAGCCAAAAAATCAGCAAGAGCCTATCCTTTAACTGACTTCTGAGGAATATAATGCATATCGTATTGAGCTAACAAGATTCTCCAATTAGCTAGTCTGGAGTTGAGAATACCAGGTTTCTTCATCATAATCCTGATGGGATTCACTCTGGAAATGACGTGAATCGTTTGACCGATAATATAATGTCGTATTTTCTGAACAGCAAACATTAATGCTAAGCATTCTTTCTCGATTGGAGAATAACGCGGTTCAGCACCTGTCATTGTGCGACTGAGATAATAAATAGCCTGTTCATGGCCATCTTTATTTTTCTGGGCAAGTAATGCACCAAGAGAATGATCCATGGCTCGAACATATAGAAGGAATGGTATTCCTGAGACGGGAGGTACCAAAACTGGAGGGTTCATAAGATACTGTTTAATATCGTCAAATGCTTTTTGACATTCTTCGTTCCAGACGAAAGATACACCTTTCTTCAGAAGTTTGTTGAATGGTCTGCAGCGTCCTGATAAGTTGGAAATGAATCTCCTGATATAAGCAATTCTTCCTTGAAATCCTCGTAGCTCTTTTAAGGTGCATGGAGGACGCATCTCTTGAATGGCTTTGATCTTCTCGGGATCCACGTGTATACCTTTAGCGGTAATGACGAAGCCGAGAAATTTACCACTAGAGACGCCCAGGAATGACTTAGTAGGGTTCATTTTAAGTTGATGCTGACGCATTAAATCAAAGATAATCTTCAAATCTTGGATATGATCCTCCTTTTGTCGACTTTTGACTGCAATATCATCAACATAGCATTCGACTATTTTCCGGAGATGTTTGCGGAATATAGTGCTCATTGCTCGCTGATATGTTGCTCCTACATTCTTGAGACCAAACGGCATCACTGTATAACAGTATGTACCGATTGGCGTTCTGAAGAAAGTGTGTTTTTCATCATCTGGAAACATTTTGATCTGGTTGTATCCCGAATACCCATCCATAAATGACATTCGTTCGAAACCACATGTATTATCGATCATGACATCTGTAATTGGAAGAGGAAACTCGTCTTTAGGACAAGCTGCATTGAGATCGCGAAAGTCTATACAGACTCGGATCTTGCCAGTCTTTTTAAGGACAGGAACGATGTTAGCCACCCATTCAGGATGTTGTTCCTCTCGAATAAATCCAGAAGCCATAAGCTTGTTGACTTCAGCTTCAATTGCATCCATGATGTCCGGACGAAATCGTCGCTGTTGTTGTTTGACCGGTTTAGCATTTGGCATGATATTGAGTTTGTGCATTGCAATCTTTGGATCTAGTCCTGGCATATCCTCATAACTCCAGGCAAAGACATCGATATAATTACGAATAAGTTTAATCATGTCTTGTTTATCTGTTTCTGAAAGACTTTCACTGATGAATATTGGTTTAGGAGACCCTTCTTCACCAACATCAATTTGGATCAGTTTATCTTCAGTAGGAGGTTCCTTCTGCTCGAACCTAAATTCCCATTGATTATCTAATCTTTGAGCCCATTGTTCCGATTCGGGTGATATTTCAAAATCATCCTCATCTTCATCATTTTCTTGCGGGCCATCAACGGAGACCATATTGATGGATAGAATAGAGCGATGGAGATCGCCAATACTCGTGTCAGAATCCCAAGAGAGGGAATCAGAAGACTCAGATCGTTCGTCTTTATCGGATTTTGAATCTTCATGGACGATGTTGATAAAAGAAGTAGGAGCAATGTAACCTAAACCACATTTTGTCCTTCCGTATTTTAATGGAGGAATTCGAACAGGCATTCTTCTTTTTTTTCCATTATTGAGACTGGTTCTAAAGTCATAACCCATATTCTTGATGATATTTTTAGATTGCTGACTGTAGCGACGCAGTTGTAACCTTCCAGTATCGTCGTTTATGTCATCTTCTTCCAAGTTAGGAGGATTCTGGGGTCCTTTATAAAAGAAGATTGGATTTTCTCCCTTCTTTCTAGCAGGGACCACGAAGTATGATTTTTGTATGGATTCCAATGATACGTCTGTATGAAGAGTTTGAACAACCCCTATAGTTAGTAACTCTAAGTTATCTAGCAATTGTAAATAACTTTGTACATGATTACAGACATCAATATACTGCAAAGGAGGTGCTTCATTAATATTAGATACTGTATTTACAACAGAAGGCTGAGCCTTATCAGACTTAGTCAAATTAATGATAAAAGGGGGAGAGGAAGAGCGATCAGAAGTTTTGTTTCGATTAAGATCGATAACAAAAGGCTCAGAAGAGGTGAGCTCCCTTGAAGAAGATCGTGAATAAGTAGTACGTCCACTGACTGGAATGACTAGAGTATCTGGTCTAGCCTGAGAAGGTGATGAAGTAGTATGTCCACTGACAGGAATTATCAGTAAGCCTTGTGGAGCCTGGGCAGGTGATGAAGTAGTACGTCCACTGACAGGAATTATCAGTGAGCCTTGTTGAGCCTGGGCAGGTGATGAAGTAGTACGTCCACTGACAGGAATTATCAGTGAGCCTTGTTGAGCCTGGACAGGTGATGAAGTAGTACGTCCACTGACAGAAATTATCAGTGAGCCTTGTTCAGATGATTTAACAGATTGCGGAGGAGTGATACGTCCTTTTACAGGAATAACAAAAGTGCCAACTTTTGTTATCTCATCATCATTATCCATAGCTTGTAAGACTTTTGAGTATTCATCTTTGTACATGCGAGCGTCATTGAAGTAAGCTTCAACTCCTTTGAATGGATAGAGATCTGCAACCTCCTTTTGAAATTCTCCATTATCATCAACATATTTGAAGCACTGATGAAGAGTCGAAGGAACGACATTATGTTCATGCAAGAATGGTCTCCCCAATAGAGCATTGTATGAGCAACCATGATTGTCGATGATGTAAAAAGTAACTTTAGTGCGAAGATCGCCTATTTGAAATTTAAGGCGAATCTTGCCCAAAGGCTCGCTTTTTCCTTGATTGAATCCCAAGATGGTAGTGATAGTGCTGGAAAGACTATGCACAGGTATCTTTAGTGCATCTAGCATAGCTTTTGGCATAATACTGAGAGCGGATCCTGGATCAATCAGGAGACGATCAACCTTCATAGAATCAATATATCCTGTATGATACAAAGGACGGTCATGTCGATTATCCTCTAGCAGCATATCGTCCTGCGTAAAGGTAATGTTTGGAATAAATTCCAATACATTATGGCAATGAGAAACAGGTTCTGTTTCCAACTTCTTGAGAAGAGTTAGGCAGGTTTCTGCTTGCAGCAGTGCTTCACTTAGAGTTTCTCGAGTCTCTTTAGAGAGGCGTAAGAGCTCGAAGATTGATAATTTAGCTGGAGTATTGGCTAGTTGAGCCAATATATCAAAATTATAAGGCTTTTCAAGTCCTGTAGGAGATGACTTCTTCAATGGTTTGTCGAAGCGGACTTGTTGTTTGCCTTTGTCAGCTGCTGTTGGTTTAGAAGGAACTGTCTCAACAGAAACATTTGAAGGCTCTTCAGTAGAGACTGGTGTTGGAGCTGTAATCGGAGGGACATCAGAAGTTTCTTCAGGAATTTCAGCATAATCTTTCAGATATATTTTTTTTGACCGAGTTCCAGCATGGACTTCAACTTCAGATTCTGGTTCAGGGTCTATGGAAACCATATTGCAATTCTTTATCTTGCTCTTGGTTCTTTTATGTTTGATGAGAGCTTCATTCCAGAAACCAAGGCCAACACGAGATTGATTATGCCTCATAGTGATGGCTAAAGGTGCTCGGAGTCCCTTGCCTGAGTTCAAACCAGGAGCAGTGGCTAGATCATAACCCATCTTCGCCATCAATTCACGAGATTGTGAACTGTATAGATGAAAAGCAGGCTTGTACCTATCTTCAGATTGAGGTACAAATTTTATCTCCGTAGGGAGTGAATTTTCTGCCAAGATGAAAGTAGAGGTTAGATAAAAATCGGGTGTGAAACTAGAACTCACATTGCATGACTTAGTCTTCCCGAGCTTCTTTTTAGATGGTGGAGTCTTCCGAGGAGAAGAGGAAGACATCTCAAACTTCGTCATTAAATTCGGATGAATCCACATGATCTCTCCCTTCTTAGTTGTGACAGGAACAAGTCCGTCATTCTGCGCTGGTGGGATGTTTACAACTTCAAGAGTTGCTTTGGGGATAGGAACAATCCCACTTTCTACCATTAAGGGAGGGAAGTCACCGAACTGCATTGAAATTACATTTGCTGTGACTATCTTGTCTTTGGGTGTCAGTGTCACAGCTCCTGATTTAATCATCTCTTGAATCTTCCCTTTCAATACATAGCAAGACCGGATTGTATGACCCAGCATTCTATGATATGGACAATATTTTGGATGATCTGTCTTATTGGCTTCATCAGGCTTTTTAATTTCTGGCAATTGAATCTTATTACCTTTGAGCAAGCATTCAAAGATACCCTGAACATCGTCATCGTCGAAAGAATATTCTTCCTTCGGCCGAGGAGGTCTCTGTTGTTGATTTGTTGGAGCTGGGGTAGCTTGAGTATTCTTTACCTCTTGACTACTTCTTTGGAGATTGACTTCAAGAGCTTCTTTTCCTTTGCGATTGTTGGGTCGAGTACTATTGCTAGCACTCTGATTTGATTCCTTGGGAGCCATTTGTACCCCCAGACCCTTGAAGGTCTCAGCACTGACTTCAGCAGCCTTGGCACTGACAATAAAAGAAGGCCAATCTTGGAACTGAGTGGACCCTGTCCACATGCTGATAATTGGTAAGAGATTCGACTTACCAGCATCGAGAGTTCCGAGAGGCATTTTGAGGGCTTCTCTTCTGAATCTTTCAATGAAGTCCTCGGTGGTTTCATTATTTTTCTGTTTAATTCTTATGAGGGCTGACATGGTCATGTCATTAAGCCCTTCATAGAATCGTTCAAGAAACATTTGCTTGAAACCAACAAATGAAGTAATGCACCCATCAGGAAGACTTCTATACCATTCATAAGCCGTTCCTTTGAGACACCCAACAAACACCCGAGTAAGGAGGGCGTCACTTGGTTGCAGTTGATCAGTCATTACTTCAAAGTGATTAATGAACTGACTTGGGGAGGTTGTCCCATCAAAGAAAGAGATGGTTGGAGGTTTGTATTTTGGTGGATACGATACCTGCTTCCATTCTATTGGGTAAGGTTGCTTGATACCTAACCTTTGCAAACCATCCTTTTGTTTAAATGCCTCGATTTGAGTTCGGAGATTCCTTAACTCTTCAGTAACAATTCCAGAAGATTGGGGAGTTGTAACTTGTTGAGTGTAATTGGGAGGAGGGACTGCAGCATATGTACCATCCCCAGCTCCAGACTGACTTGGAGTAGGTTGTACAGGAACATTAGATTGTACCCCCGGAATAGTAGAAGGTTCCGGGTTTGGAACAACAGGAGTATTTAATACAACTGGAGGGGCTGTATGTTGGACTTTTTGAGTTTGATGCTGAGCTTGCATAAGAGTGTGCATAGCATTCAATGTATCTGCCATAGATCGCAACTGTTGTTCTAAGGAAGAAATTCTTTGTTCATGAGCTTCGGTGCTAGTTGAAGGTTCATGATTGCCCTCTGCCATGTAAGTAGTAATCATTCGAGGAATAGATGATGAAACAGTCTGTTCTGAATCATCACTGTGTGAGTCGGTATCTTTCCCGGGACTATTTACGGGAGTCAATACTGGAAAGTTGGATTCTCCAAGGAAGTCCTCTGTGATCTCCGGATTACCACTTGGATGAGAAGAAGAAGAGACCCTGGCCAAGGCTCCGGTCCTGGATCGGGTGCCGAGATAAACACCATCTTCAGAGTCTGATATAGCCTCAGACCGTATGCTACCCCCAATATTTCTGGAGGTCATATTGACAGAAGCATAAAGAGGTTCATCTTCATCCAACATTGGTTCATACTGAATCCGTTCGAAAACAGATTGTCTTTTTGGTGAACAACAACATTGAATTACAACTCGAGGTTGGAAGTTGCAACCATGCTTTTCATGGCAAATATGAGCAATATCATAGCCTGATGGAGTGTCAATTCTCCGTTTATTTTGCAAATACTCCCGGAGATCTGTAGGAACAGATTGGGAAGTACTTGAAGATAGTTTCTGTATAGAAACTTGTCTTTTGTTCTTCTGTCTTCTCGGTTCTTGAGTGTATAAAGACTGATTAATTTAAGCCATATAATTTTTGGCATATTCTGCATCAGGGTCTAATATACTTGTCTCAGTGGAATCGAGACGATTCTGATTAAGCTTGTTACGAAGATCCGTAGGAGATCTGACTTTGATATCAGTCTTGGATACTTGTAATTTGCCTTTCTCAGATCGAGAAATTTGGAGAGAAGGAAGATGGGTATTATTTCGACTGGGAGTCGGTAATAATCCATCTTTGGAGGAATTAGCCAAAAGACGTTTTCCTTTGTTTGATCTAGTAAAAGTACTAGTCAAATTAACTCCAGAGGTAAAGACCTTAGGAGTAGAGGAGTTGACTAAAGAGTCTTTCTCCTTGGTTGGCACAAGATGTGTAAGTTGAGGGGGAATCATTTGTATGTTCTGTGGAAGAGAACCTCCAGCCTGATTCTGAGAAACAGTCAAAGGACTGTATCTGTTAGCATACGCTGACTTCAGTTTGGACTTCTGGTCATACGCTGCCTTTTTATTAGCATACGCTGGCTTTGGCTTAGCGTACGCTGCCTGATGTTGGCTTTTGTACGCTGCCTTTGCCGTACGCTGCCCTTTAAATGCCATACGCTCAGAGTCATCAATGGCTAAAGAGCCGACTGCTGTCGTAAGGGTAGAGGGAGAAGGGATTTTGACATGTTCAGAGATGGTTTTCCTTGTACACGCTGACTTGGTTAAAGAACCAACTTTGTCAGCATGACTAGGAGAAGCCACTGTTGCCGTGTTCAGAGAAGCTGAAGTGTGCTTAGTCGAAGTTGAAGACGTGTTCTTGTCAGCGTGAGAAGTGACAGAAACGTCTCGGTCTGTTGAAGAAGACTTAGGGACATAGATAGAGCGTCTCTTCTTCTTGGCAGCAGAAAGAGCGGAGGAAGCAGTACGGCCCTCCTTCGCCTTGAGCATTTCTTTATAAGCCGATTGGTCGAATTGTACGACCATCGTCTTCTTCGTCGAGCCGATTGACGAAGTATCGCATTGAGTTGTTGCTATCTCGTTGGAGGAGACAGCTTTCCTCAGCAGAGTCGTCAATTTGTTTTCCATAAATAAATTCACTTTATTTATTTTGTATCTGAGAAAATTACAACTGTAGGAATCTAATCTAGAAGACGATTACTTTATCCCTTGGACGATACGATGAAGAAAACTCGAACTTCGAAGAACTTGGACAGCAACTGGGCAATCTCTCTGTTCTCTCTGAAATTGGCTGTAGTGTCTGATGAAGATGAAGAAACTCTCTTTTATAGAGTTCAGGATAACTGTCCTTAAGCATACACTCAGGTAGTTACTTGACGTGTGCATAACTGCAGGGACGCGTGGCGAATTCTGATGGAGACACATTAGCGTACGGTTGAAAGTAGTGGAGCATATTCCGGAGAGATTGATGGCATGAATGCCACGTTGCATAACTTCTGAAGAAGTGGATAACTGAGTGCAGGACACGTGAGAACGTGTGTTAACTGTACGTTGAAAATCATTCTGGACACAACTGCTGTGATACGCTGCCTTAGAGGAAGAGTCATACGCTAGCTTTTGAAGGCACATGTCTTGCATACGCTGACTTGGACAGCGTAGAACCATATAAAGCTGATACGCTCACATTATTGACAGGGAGTCGTATGGAAACTATACGCTCACTTGACAAGGAGTCGTATGGAATCCATACGCTCACTTAATTGGGAAGGAGTCGTATGAGATCCATACGCTCACTTAATTGGGAAGGAGTCGTATGAGATCCATACGCTCACTTAGTTGGAAAGGAGTCGTATGAGATCCATACGCTCATTTAGTTGGAAGGAGTCGTATGTTTGAATAAATAGACACGTGGCATATTTGAATAAGTAGACACGTGGCCATCATTAATCTTCTTTGATACGCCATATCTTCCAATAACTGACAAAATCTTCTCGAGCGTCATGACTGCGGATATGATGGCTGACAGACTGTCAAAACTGACAGTAATGATGGCTTTTACATTTATGAGAGATGCTGAGCTGTCCTCGTAAAAGACAAAACCGACTCTTCGAAAACCTATACGACGGCTAGTCTTCATTGGACAGCTGTCTTTGCACGAAAGACAAAGTGTCAGATTCATCCTTTATTAAATACATGCTGTGCTGTCATCTCAGAAAATAATAAAATATTCACTGAGCGTACGGCCTTTAGATGAGCGTATGGCCTTGACTGAGCGTATGGCCTTGAGCGTATAGCTTGGACTGAGCGTATGGCTTTGAGCGTATGGCTTTGACTGAGTCTCATGTCAGCATGTCATAATTTTCACACCCTACAAGACGCAGCAGGGGGTATGCACCCACCGACTTTGAGGCAGGACCCGGTCTATCCAGAGGATCCTTTCCAGCTGCCACCGCCTCCAGGACATGTGGACGCAGCTCAGATGTTCGCTTATTTCTAGCAGTTCATGGACCGACAGCAGGCTCGGCAGGACAGAGGCATGGAGTTGGCCGTCACGACAGCCGCAGCTCGGCCAGTGGTGCAGCAGCAGAGGACACCAGGGATCGAGCAGTTCCAGAAGATGAGCCCTAGGGACTTCATGGGGACAGAGGGGATCCTGTATGCCGACGAGTGGATCGAGCATATGGAGAAGATCTTCCGCTTGGCCAGGATTCCGGCAGACCTTCAGATCGAGGCCGCAGCTAGCCGGATGCGAGATCTTGCTCGCACCTGGTATCAGTCGGACCCCATGGTGGGGGTACCAGGGCAGACTTGGAAGCAGTTCAGGGACTTCTTCAAGAAGAAGTTCTTCCCAGATTCAGCAGTCAGAGCCTTGGAGACACAGTTTGAGAGCCTGGTCCAGGGGAGCCTCTCAGTTGAGGAGTATGCGGGAGAGTTTGGCCGTCTCGGCAGGTTTGTTGAGGGGTTGAGCGAGACGGCGAAGGCCCAGAGGTTCCGGAAGGGTCTGGTCAAGGAGGTCAAGTCCCTGACCAAGGGGAACAGAGATGCTACATTTGAGGAGATCTTGATGGAAGCCCTGCTAGCAGAGGATGATCTTGAGCTTAGGCTCAAGAGAGGGAGAGACCCAGATGGGGGCAGCAGCAGCAGCGGAGGCCAGGCCAAGCGGCCTCATTTTCAGCACCAGCAGCCGAGGCAGTTTCAGCCGCAGCCGATTCAGCAGAAGCCGGCTCATCAGCAGCAGTTCCAGCATCAGGCACCCAGGCAGACAATCAGTTGTGCCTTCTGCAAGAAGCCAGGGCATGGATGGAATGAGTGCAGAAAGAGGCTCGAGAAGTGCCTTCTTTGCGGAGCAGCAGATCACCAGATGAGGGAGTGCCGCATAGCACGAGCAGTTCCCGGAGGAGGAGCCAGAGCTCCAGTGGGCCAGCAGCGGGGACCAGCCCTGTCGACTCAGCAGCAGAGGTTTGTCCAGTACCAGCAGCAGGCCAGGGGAGGCCAGCAGGGGCGAGCTTTCGCCATGGCAGCTGGAGATACAGAGGTGACTGGAAAACTGATTGCAGGTTCGATTCTTTTTGACTCCAGTCCAGCATTTGTATTGTTTGATTCTGGTACATCGTATAGCTTCATTTCAGTATCTTTTGCGATTAGACACGGTATTATAGCTGAATCATTGCCTAGGAATTACAAGATCACGACCGGGGGTGGTATTATCCTCGTGAGTGATGTTTATAAGGGTCGAAGAGTAGTTTTGGGAGGCCGTGAGTTGGAGGTGAGCTTGCTCGTAATGCCATTGCCGAACTACGATATAGTACTAGGCATGGATTGGTTGAGCAGGCACCACGCCAGCATCGATTGCAGAGGGAGTAGAGTTCTGTTCAGAGCACCGGAGGAGCCAGAGTTCGAGTACTCCAGACGTCAGGCAGAGCAGAGCAGCGGAGTCTTCTGTGGAGTCTCGGTCGAGGAGCAGACGATTCCACACCCCTTGATAGCAGAGTACATAGATGTTTTCCCGGAGGAGTTGTCGGGACTGCCACCAGACAGGGACATTGAGTTCTCGATATACTTGGTTCCAGGAGCGGAGCCCATTTCTCAGCATGTCTATTGGGTGAACAACAGCGAGCTGGTGGAGCTGAAGAAGCAAGTGGATAAGCTACAGGACAAGGGCTTCATCCGCTCGAATTCGTCGCCATGGGGTGCACCAGTGTTATTTGTGCCGAAGAAGGATGGGTCAGTACGCATGTGTATTGACTATAGGGCACTCAACAACCTCACGATCAAGAACAGATACCCACTGCCGCGGATCGACGATCTGTTTGACCAGTTGAGCGAAGCTCGAGTATTTTCCAAGATTGATCTGAGGTCGGGATATCACCAGGTAAAGGTGAAGGGGGAGGATATTCCCAAGACCGCTTTCAGGACGCGGTATGGGCAGTTCGAGTTTTTGGTTATGCCGTTTGGGCTAACCAATGCACCTACAGTGTTTATGAACCTTATGAACAAGGTGTTCCATCAGTATCTGGATCAGTTTGTAGTAGTGTTTATTGATGATATCTTGATATATTCTAAGACTGAGGAGGAGCACGAGGAGCATTTGAGGATAGTGCTGGAGATTCTCAGGAAGGAGCAGCTTTAAGGAAAGCTCTCCAAATATGAGTTCTTCCTAGACCGGGTGGATTTCTTGGGGCATGTGGTGACTGGAGATGGTATCTTAGTTGATCCCAAGAAGATTGTGGCAGTTGGGGCGTGGGCAGCGCCAACTTCAGTTGCAGAGATCAGGAGCTTCCTGGGGCTGGCAGGATATTACCGGAGATTTGTGCAGGATTTCTCCCGGGTTGCAGAGCCGTTGACACGGTTGACCCGGAAGGATGCTGAGTATGTTTGGTCAGAGGAGTGTCAGGCAGCTTTTGATGAGTTGAAGAAGCGGCTGACGATAGCTCCGATTCTGACGTTACCTTCAGGATCAGGTGGATTCACTATTTATAGTGATGCTTCAGGAAAGGGGATGGGTTATGTGTTACAGCAGTACGGGAAGGTAATTGCCTATGCTTCCAGGCAGTTACGTCTCCATGAGAAGAACTACCCTACCCACGACCTGGAGCTGGCAGCAGTAATTTTTGCTTTGAAGCTCTGGAAGCATTATCTGTATGGTGAGCGGGTGGAGATCTTCACAGATCATAAGAGCCTAAAGTATGTGTTCACTCAGAAGGAGTTGAACATGAGACAGCGCAGATGGTTGGAGTTGATGAAGGACTTCGACATTGTATTGCAGTATCATCCAGGGAAGGCCAACGTGGTTGCCGATGCCTTGAGTAGGTATCCGACAGCCATGTGTTTGACTATGGATCAGCATTTGCTTGCCGACTTGGAGAGCCTTGGGATTGAGGTGATCGTGCCGGGAGTGCAGATGCAGCTATGGGGGATGCAGATTCAGTCAGACTTGGTGGACAGGATCAAGGTGGCCCAGTTCGAGGATGTGGCCTTTCAGAGTATCAGAGAGCAGATCAGTATAGGAGTGGAGGATCCTGAGTTCTCACTTGCAGAGGATGGTGCCCTGAGGCACGGTGCCAGGTTATGTGTGCCTAGCGGGGAGCTCAGAGAGCAGATTATGCAGGAGGCCCACAGATCTCAGTACTCTATACACCCGGGTGCCAACAAGATGTACCGAGATCTGCGGGAGCATGTATGGTGGTCAGGAATGAAGCGGGAGGTGTCCCACTTCGTAGCGAGGTGCTTGGTCTGTCAGCAGGTCAAGGCAAAGAGACAGAGGCCCGGTGGATTGTTGCAGCCGTTGCCCATTGCTGAGTGGAAATGGGAGCATATCACGGTGGACTTCGTATCAGGATTGCCGCGTACTCCAGGAGGAAAAGACGCGATTTGGGTCATCGTGGACAGGTTGACCAAATCGGCCCACTTCTTGCCCTTCAAGGTGGGTACGTCTACAGAGAGACTGGCGGAGATGTATATGCGGCAGATAGTCAGGATCCACGGAGTTCCGGTCAGCATCGTCTCAGATCGGGATAGCCGTTTTACTTTCCATTTCTGGAGGAGTCTGCAGACCAGCTTGGGCACTCAGCTCAAGTTTAGTACTGCATACCACCCCAGACGGACGGACAGTCAGAGCGGACTATTCAGACCCTTGAGGATATGCTGCGGACGTACGTCCTGGACTTTGGAGGTTCTTGGGAGGATCATCTTCATTTGGTGGAGTTTTCCTATAACAATAGTTTCCAGGCCAGCATCGAGATGTCACCTTTCGAGGCTCTGTACGGGCGTAGGTGTCGTACACCCTTATCCTGGGATGATGTTGGTGAGCGAGCTTTGCTGGGGCCAGAGATGATTATGGATGCGGCCGAGAAGGTGAAGCTCATCAGGGACAGACTTCGCGTGGCGCAGGACAGACATCGGCACTGGGCCGATAGCCACCGGAGACCCTTAGAGTTTGAGGTACAGATTAGAGTAGGATTAGATTTAGGTTGTTGTTGTGATTTTGATCATGTTTGTTATTTATATTAATTGAGACCTTGCTTGTGATTAGGTCGGAGACCAAGTTTTCTTGAGGATATCTCTGACTCGTGGTACGATACGTTTTGGTGGAGGCGGAAAGCTTAGCCCACGCTTCATCGGCCCTTTCATTATCAGCGGGAGAGTCGGTGACGCGGCTTACAGGCTAGACTTGTCGCCTGCACTTGTGGGGGTCCATAATGTATTTCATGTATCACAGTTGAGACGGTACGTGGCTGACCCTAGCCATGTGCTCGATCATTCGGAGATTGAGGTGGGTCCTTCTCTCAGCTATCCAGAGCAGCCTGTGGAGATTCTAGATCGACGGGAGAAGGTTCTGAGGAACCAGGTGATACCTTTGGTATGCATCGCATGGAGGCATCATTCTCCAGGAGAGTCTACCTGGGAGCGGGAGGATGAGATGCGCGAGCGGTACCCTTATCTTTTTGGACCTTGAGGTATACTTTCTATCCTTCTCATCAGTTGCATTTCGCCTTTCAATTTCGAGGACGAAATTCTTTTAAAGAGGGTAGATTTTTCACTACCATATTTCTAGTGTGAGGGTATTTTTGTCATTTTGGGGTATTTTTAAATTTATTAGAATTAATTAGAATTTATGGGAATTTTTAGGAATTTATTTGGAATTGTTTGTCTAGGTTGACTTTTGGCTAGTGTTGACTTTGTAGACCTACCTAGAAACTAACCCTAGTTAGTGGGCCATGGTTAGGTCAAAAGACTCTAGTCTAACCTAGCCTAGCACTTGGTTTAAGTCATTTTAGCAAATAGGAATAGAAGTCATGACTTATGATTAGAACCTTTGATAAAATCAATTTAAGTCATAGTCTTGTAGATTGGCCCAAAGCCCAAGAATACAAAACCCTAGCCCTAGCCTCACTTGGCCGGCCACCATATCCACCTAGGGAACCCAACTCTATAAATACTCTCTTAGTTTAGGGTTGCCTCTTTTAGGAAAGCTCAAGTTTAGAAGGAGGTGAGTTCTTGTCTTCATTAATTCATTTTAATTCCATATTAGGTCCTAAAATCTCCAAATCAGTTGCAATAGTTTCTAACACTGGTATTCTTGCTGTTATGGAGGTTTTGGTCCAGTTTGCTATTGATTGGAAGTGATTTGGACATCAAGCAAAGAGCTAGAAAGAGCCCTTTTTCCATTGAAAGTTCACATAGAGGTAACTTCTCCAAATTTCCATGAAACTTCATGCAGTCTTCACCAATAGGAAGCCCTAAGTGTCCCCCTAAGGTCAGTATTGGGTTCGTGTCCAGTGTCGGAGCTTTCGTGTCCGTTATGGACACGTATCAGTGACCATGCATTGTGTTCGACGAAATGCCTCAAAGGGCATTTCGATCGATTTATTTCATTATTTTTGAATAGGATTAATAGTTTAGATCTGGTATTTTGATCCCTGTGCTTGAGTTCTTGTGTCGTGTCATTTTTGTGTCGGTTTCATGGCTGGACACGCGCGTGCACACGTCGCGCGCTGCTGCAGGAAGTCCCCTGCTACTCGGGGCCCACAACTCCCTGGACACGACTCGTAGACACGAATTATTTGACACACACGATGGGGCAGTGTCTGTCATGACACTCCCCAAGTGACACGACCTCTCGTGTCGTGTCTGAGGTGCACGACACACCACACGGGGTCTACACACAGTCTGTGTACTCGTGTGGATGGGCTCTGATACGCGTGTCTAACTTGGACACGTGGACACGAGGACCCAGGACAGTTGGACCTAGACCTAGCCTAAGTATGGGGGTACCCAGGTGCACGAGCACGTGGCCTACCACGTGCTGTGTCGTGTGCACGACACTCGTGCACACGTGCACGAGACTTAGTTCACTGCATTGTGTCCAAGTTGCTGTTTTGGTTTTTATTCCAGTTTGGACACATTGTGTCCACTTGGGTGGACACCAATAGTTTGTGGGACACGTACACATTGTATACTTTAGTTACCAACCTCTGTTGTTGTATTTTGGATTGTTTTGAATTATGAATTCTCGATTTACCCATATTAACTGTTACATGTTTCTCCTGAGATTTCCAGTTCTGGAAATTGATTTTTAATAGCTGTTTAGCCTATTTAGATACTGTTTATTGTAGGTTTTACAACCTAATATAGTTCCCCTATATAATTCCCTAGTGTGTGTTCGAATTGGTGTGATTTGGAGGTTATTTGATATCAAATGGGCTTTAAATGAAAACTGGAATACTGAGAATGTTTTAGACTGATTTTTGAGTCCTAATTGAACTAGAAAATGTTTTCTTTGTTGTAACAAACCTGGGAATGCTAGGAATGAAAGCTGAAATCTGAAAATGGATTTTTGACTAAAAACTGAGATTGAGAACAATGTTTTGATTCCCTTTTTTCCTTTTTTCCTTTTTCCTTTCTTCTTAAACTGGAAATTGATGTGTAACTTATTGTAAAAACTGAGTTGAGTTCAGTTTATAATTCCTAAGCTTTAGTGTAACCATTCTAGTTTTGGCTTTGATAAAATATATGATGTTGGTTCAGTTCTTTTACCTTATACTAAACCTGAGAATAGGAAAAGGAGGGGGGGATATAGTCCTTAATTCTGAATAGATTTCCTTGTCTTTCCTTTTCCTGTTTCCTGTGAACACCTCTTTGATACACATACACACAGTATCTCTTTCACTGCTTGATTTCCTGTGAACACACCCTTCCACTATCACATTTACACTTTTCCTGCACACAGTATTTCCTCCTTCACTGATATTTCCTACACCTATATAACCTGTCCTGCACACTGTTTTGTTCCCATGCACTGTCATTAAATTCCTGCACATTGTTATGTAGGCCTAATGCATAGCACACACTTTAATTCTAGTATATATATATATATATATATATATCATTCTTCACTGTTTTTACATAATCTATTGACACACACACTCTTGATAGTATACACTCACTTTCTTCTCTTTTTGATCTAGTGTATGCATGTTTAAATAGGAGTGTTATATGCCTATGGTGGTGTGCAATGTTTTATGCCTATATGTATGTACATATAGTATCTAGCCTATAATGCTTAGTGTTAACTCAATGTATTTGTATCTATATATATAATGTGTATGTACTTAGGTATAATGAGTTCTTGAAATGTTGTGTGTAGTCTAGAATAGACTTGTAGAGCCTAGCATGACTTATTAGACCTAGCTAGTTGAGTCTAGCCTAGTTTAGACTAAATTAGACTTGGTTGACCTAGTTTGACTTCTAGGGTTGACCAGAGTTGACCAAGAGTTGACTTTGGTCTAGATTGACTTAGAATCATATAGAATGCATAGTAGGACTTCATTTTGATATTTTGGACTTGTTGTGACCTGTGCTGTTCTGATTAGGAGCCAGACACCACTTCTTGGACAGTACGATTCATATCGGACACTCAGATACAAGCGAGTACATTCTCTGATCATTTCATATCCTGCTTAGAATTATTTCCTGCAGTAGATTACTTTACTTGTACTGTCACGTTGGTCACACGAATTGGTACTATATGGATCTCTACATGCGATGTTATCCTCCTCGGGAGCATCGGGTACATTGTGCTTGTGCGTTTTACTTACATCGTGTACTCCTGTGCTTTCATTTACATGTGCACTTCGGTGAACTTTGTACTCTCAGGTTCACGGAGCCCCCATGTATACTATCACGTGCACCCTATATGGGCCCCCATGTGATATCTTGTACAATAACATAACCTGTATAGATCCTTGTGTATTGATTGGGGTACGGAAGAGTAGAATTGGGCATGTGAATAATACACCAGTAGTTTCTTATCAGAATCTCATCCTTAGTGTCTTATCAGAATCTCCTATGCCATTTACATGTCCATATTGTACTCTGACTCACTAGTCACTGCTAGTTCTCTATGTATAGTAGATATTTACATTACAGTTCTCTTCCTGTTTACATATCGCATTTTTTCAGTACTCGTATCTTACTTTACTGCATGTTTTTACTTTCTAACCTGCTATGATCTGTTGAGATGTACTGTGCTCGCTCCTGTCCTGACTGGACCTGTTGAAAATATTACAGAGGACGAGGAGGAGGCTTGCCTGGACACCTACTACAGGGCAGCCCTAGATGACACCTGTGAGCTGGACCCTCAGGAGGATCCAGCAGTAGCTGAGGACCTTCCTCCGACTACCTAGACTAGATTAGCTAGCTTGTTTTCATTTGTAGTCTTGAGACATGTTCTAGTTAGACTCTTATTTGGAGATCAGTTTTGTATATATTCTTTTATCTGAGTTTTTGTATTGCTGGGATTATCTTAGACTACTGTTTTATCTGTTGCATTTCCTTGAGTTCCATTTCATATCGTACTATCTCTTAGTTGTGATTGAGTTCTACTACTATGTTACCCCGTTCGGGGAGTATAAACTGTTTAGATAATTACATTGCTAGATGTTGTGACCTAGGACAGCGTTCTACCGCCGACACTGTGGCGTAGGCTGGACGTATTCACGTCTCGTGCCCTTACTCTAGGGTGCGGGTCGTGACACGCGGCATGAGTATGGGGACCGAAAGGAAACATTGAATTTTACGCATGAGAGGATGGCTTCTTCTTCGTAAAATTTGGATTGACGGAAGATGCAGAGCGTATATTACAGGAAGGACCCTGGACATTTGACGGCAGACTGATAATATTAAAAAGTTGACAACCTAATCCTAAGTGCGAGTGAGACGTTCTCCATACTATACCGGTATGGATCCGATTCCCTAGCCTTCCGATCCAGTATTGGAATAAATCCATGATCATAAAACTGGTAAGCATGATAGGACGACCGATCAAGGGTGATGAGGCTACTCAGGCAAGAACTCGTCTACAATATGCCCGAGTGTTCGTGGAGATCGAAGCAGGGGCTGAGCTACCTCGAGATATAGCATATGAAATCCCTATGGGGAAGTCTTCTACCAATCGATTGTCACGACCCGCACCTAGTGTAGGGGCACGAGAAATGGATACGTCTAGCCTACGCCGCAGTATCGACGGTAGAACGCTGTCCTAGGTCACATACATCTAACAATTATAAGGTACCTGTACAGTATATACAGTCCAAATGGAGGACAATACAGAAATGTACAACTCAATCACAACTAAGGTAGAAGTATGACAAGATAGATAGATAATGAAAATCACCCAATATACAACAGGAGAAGAAGTCTAAGTGTCTAAGATAACATCTCCACAAAAATCCAAAATAACAACAAGATCCCAAATATAAACATAAATGTATCCAAATGAGACAAGACATCAAAATAAGATAGAAGTCTAAGCTAAATAGCCTAAACTATATGGGTGACATCCTCTACTGCTGATGGATCCTGCTGAAGGTCCAAGTCGCATGTGTCATCTATGGTAGCTCCATAATAGGTAGGGCAAAGGTCCTCGTCATCCTCTGTAATATTTTTAACATGTCCAGTCTGGATAGAAACGAGCACAAAATCTCAACAGTTCATATCAAGACAGGAATATAAAGCATGCAATAGAGTAAAATACATGAAACGCTGAAAAAAAGTACATGTAGTAAAAGAGAAAGAAATATAATGTAATAGCTACTATAAGTAGAGAACTATCAGTGACTAGTGATGTAGAGTACAAGATAGACATGTGAACGACTTAAATTTGTACATGATTACACTAAAGAGTTTGCACATGATTACACTACTTTAGAATTTTTCACATGACTGCTTCTACTCCCCCGTACCCCAATCAAACACAAGTGTCACGACCCGCACCCTAGAGTAAGGGCACGAGACGTGGGTATGTCCAGCCTACGCCGCAGTGTCGGTGGTAGAATGCTGTCCTAGGTCTCATACATCTAACAGTATAAGGCTAAACAGTTTATACTTTCCGAATGGGGGTGACATAGCAGAATGTAAACTCAATAACAACTAAGGAAGAAGAAGCACGATATGATATAGAACTCAAATAAAATACAGATGATCAGAAGAGTCTAAGTGTCCAAGATAATATCTCAGCAAACATTCAGAAATACAAAGTCTCAACTACAGAGTATGAAAGAATATATACAATCCAGATCTCAATGACAAAAATAAGCCTAACTAAACTATTCTAGGCAGTAGGGGTAATGTCATCAGCTAGAGCTGGGTCCTCCTGAGAGTCCAGCTCACAAGTGTCGTCTAGGGCTGTCCCATAAAAGTGTCAACACCAGCCTCCTCCTCGTCCTCTGTAAACATATCAACGGTGCCCAATTAGGACGGAGCGAGCACAATACATCTCAACAGTTCATAGCAGGTTAGAAAATATAACCATGCAGTAAAGTAAGATACAGAAAACTGAAAAGAGTACAGAATATAAACAGAAAGAGAACTGTAATAGAAATATCTACTTTAAATAGAGAACTAACAGTGGCTAGTGAGTCAGAGTACAATATAGACATGTGAATGGCATAGGATGATTCTGATGCTACACTACGGAAGGATTCTGATGCTACACTACTTGGATATTATTCACATGTCCACTTCTACTCCCCCGTACCCCCAATCAATACACAAGGATCCAGCCATGTTATGTTATGATTCATGTAACGGCCCCCGAAGGGTAGTACATGATAGTCCCATAAATGAGGATTCTAGGAAAGCCCATAAATGGAGGGATTCAAGGAAGACTCTGTGATCATGAGAGTACATGTCACAAGTGATTCAATGAACCATGAAGCATAGTGATACAAAATGTAAGTGAAACACACAGAACATGTAGTATCCGATGCTCCCTGAGGGGATAACATCTCAAGAAAGGATCCATATAGTACTAATCCGTGTGACCAACGTGACAGTATCAAGTAAAGTAATTTAAAGCATGAGAATAATTCTAACAGGATATAAAATGATCAGAGAATGTACTCTTCTGTATCCTGAGTATCTGAAGAATATCTACTGTCCGAGGAGTGATATCTGTCTCTTATAGAACAGTACAAGTCACAACATGTCTAAAATGATAATAAGATGCGATTCAATACATTCTATATGAATCTAGGTCAATCTAGACCAAAGTCAACTCTTGGTCAACTCTGGTCAACCCTAGAAGTCAAACTAGGTCAATCTAAATCAAACAAATCTATACTAGTCTAATCAAGGCTAAACAAGTCTAACTGAACACTCACTAGGCAAACAGACACACCTATAGGCCAAGAGTCCTAGGCTATAGGCTATATCATGCCTAAGCCAACCCACATATCACATAACCACTGTAGAAGCATGGAAAAGAACAGAAGAAGCCCATGCGGCTCAAAACAGAAGAAGCCCATGCGGCTTAAAGTAGAAGGAGCCTCGTGCGGCTCAGGAATCCATCAGAGCCTCATGCGGCTCAGAAACCCTTCAATAGCCTCATGCGGCTCAGGCAAGAATTATGTGACCCTATGCAGCTTTATAGCTGGCCATAAAGTGACTGCCCCCATTAAATGCACTGACATAAAGTAATAACTCTGACATTAAAGCTGAAATGATGAACTTCGATGTGACGGCATATTCCTTGGGAAACGGAGAAAATATCCTCTGCAGCTGGCACGATCCACCAACTACAAAGCCCCCAATGCGGTTGCCACCACCCCATGCGGCTGATGCTCGCATGCGGCTCAGAGCGTGAAGACCCTCGTCATACGGCTCATGTTATGAGAAGTCACCCCATGCGACCGCTGTTCTCATGCGGCTCGGATCATGGGGATCATCGCCATGCGGCTCAAATATCGAGAGGCCATGCCCATACAGCCTTGACACGTGGCTAGTCCTATGCGGTTCAATTGGAAACCATCTCCATGAGGCTCAGATGTCGGAGGCTACACCTATGCGGCTGCCACCTTCATGTGGTTCAGAACCTAAGAAGCTACCCTCATGCGGCTTTGACACGTGGTAGAAAATTAGTTTCCCACGTGAGACTAAATCAATCAAGAGTCATCAACAAGTCCCAGCAATCTGATTTAGTACAATCATCATAATTACCCGAATCAAAACAAATTTATGGTAATCACAAGGATTAAACACGTGGCAGGAGATCCGAGCTTCCCAAGATTCATGACAATCAATATTGATTGCCTATACGGATTTTACGCAATCAGCATTAATTGTCCAGATTCGTTGCAATCAAGATTAGTGGTCCAGATTAATTGCCCACAAAATAGGATTAAGGAAAATGGCAATTAAGTCCTCAACCCGCCGACTTTTTTAGGGTGATCATTGCAAACCCTAATGATGACACCCTACTCCTATAAATAGTAAGGTGCCATTCCCTTGTGAGAAAGAGAGAGAGAGAGAAAAGGGGACCGGATCCAGAGAAACAAAATATAGCAAGGTGCCATTCCCTTGCAAGGGAGATCCTCTCCACCCGGCTGAACACAAAAAGAGATAAAGACGCGCACAGAAGAGTCTTCCTATCTCGAGAGCAGTTCTTCACCGGAGCCAAGGCTACGTCTGATCATCCAAGGAGTAAGGCAGAGCGCCCGTCGCTTTCCCGAGCCTCTACCGTCATCCCCCAGAATCAAAACTAAACAATCGTACTTAGACTGCTGTACCTAGGTTTTTGTCCCTAGGCTTTCTTTGTACGAGCGAGTTTGTATTGTGAAGTAAAAGTCCAGTCCTCCCATATATATTGTTCTGTTCTTTTATAATCAATGGCAAATACGATGGCGACTCTGATGGGGACTAACTTCTCCACGGCTGAGGAGTTGGTGACGTAATCAGACACAGCCAAACTTGGCTCCACTCAACAAATGTTGGTCGCCCGGTTCGACCAGCAGGCGTTTGAAGAAATGCTCTCCGACGGGAGCGCTGGCCCGGTCCAGCGGCGAGCCCGCACAAAGAAGGCCCGCAGGGAGTGGAGACCCAAAAATTTTGCTCCTCTCCAAGCTCTCAAAGAAGTACTCTCTGTTGCCCGAGACAGTGGAGAAGTCTCGCGTGCGGCCCCACTTCAGATCACAGAGGACTCTGCTATCCCTAAGTCCGGCAGAAAAAAATACTATGATGCTGGACTTGCAGGGGCAAAGAGGAACTATGTGCAACTCGAGCCGCATAAGGGCGCCAGCCGCATGGGGAAAGCTCATACGGCCGTAACTGTCAACCGCATGGAGAAAACTTTTGCGGCCACAAGAGTCAGTCGCATACAGACAGCCTGCACGGCCATGACATCTAGCCGCATACAGAAAGTTTATACGGCCACAAAAGATAGCCGTATGCCGACAGCCTGTACGGCCACGACTCCTAGCCGCATACAGAAAGGTCATGCGACCACGCATATCCGCCGCATGCAGACATCCTATACGGCAACCGATCCCAGCCGCATACCATCTATCCTATGCGGATCGCGGTCAGTCTTTGACCGCCTCTCATGCGGTCCCGACCATGAAGGCTCCCTGGAGCATATGCCAGACTCTGTTGTGACCAACTTGGACTCTTCCTACTACTCACTCTCAGGTGCTAGGAGGAAGAAGTCTTGGACAGCGCGGGCTCGATGAGCTCAGTCGGCTGTCCCGACTTCTGACTACCAAGGCGTCCCGATTACTATTACTCGGGCCCCTGATGGGAAGTTGTACAGAACTACCCGTGTCCAGCCCCTGGCGACCAACGAACGGGATAGTTATCAAGAATCTCCTAAAAAGTATCAGAGGCGAGTACTCATGCCACCCCCACATCAAGGAGCAGGTAGGAGGCCAATGCACTCATCAGTCCACAAAGCAGGTGATCCACGCAACGTGATTCTTCACAAGCACAAAGAAAGAGACGAAGACTTGGCGTGCAAAGAGTCCTGTCAAGGACATCAATGCACCCAAATCATAGTCAACTGTTGCTGCAACAAGGCAGCATCACAAAAAGACCGGCGATCCATCTTCCAAAGGCTGCAACAACCAAGCTCAGAAGATGAGGCGCTTCTCGTCGTCTCTTGCAATTCTGCTCTGAAGATTCCTGGCATCGGAAGAGGGAAAAAAACAAATGTCTCCAGTCCAAAAATTTCAACCGGCGTAACCAAGAAAATTTCTTCTAAACGGTTGTCTACCACCATTGTAGGAGGAGTTTACCAAGGTACCCGCTCAAAAACAAAATCTGCCACACTGGGAGATTCGTCCACATCTTTGGAAGATATTGGAGCCGAGGGTAGCATTCCTCCAAATATCCACAACAACCCGGTGTTCCAAGAAGATAGTCCGGAGGAAATAGTTCACCCAACAGATGCAGCAGATCCCAATGTACCCGAGGATATCCACAATTTCTAAGACGAGGCAAGCTCTGAAGCTGGGGGTACCACTCTTTCTGAGTCAGAACCATATGAGAACATTCCCACATACCGGATGACTTTTTCGTACAAGGGTATGACTCAGAGGGCACATCCTCTACCGTTCCTTCCATCTCTCCTCATGTGAGGACGGTGTTCATGACAGACAGCAACCAAGAAGGTTCCAGTGATCGCCAACGCATCGACACTCTGGAGGCCATACTACATGCTTTGGTCAAGTCTGTGGATGGGATCAAAGCGGTCCTTCCAACTCTGCAAGGAAGAACACTTGGCCAAACAAGCTTGGGTCCCGCAGTCAATGCGGACTCGAATTCAGCTGCACCAAACCTGGGCGATAGTCCTCCTGAAATATCGGCTCCTACCACTACAGACGAGGCCAGAAAGGTAAGAAGAGAGGTCCATGAGCTCCGGGCCATGTTCCATGCCCGAAAAAACTGCCAAGACCTCAGGATACGACAACCGTATTCCGCTGCGTGGAGAGATGTTCCATTTCCACCAAAATTTAAACCATTCCACATTAATCCATATGATAGGAAGACATCTGCAAGCAGGTACATCACCTACTTCGAAGTCACAATCGACCATCTGCCTTATGACGACGCCATCCTTACGCGGTTGTTCATCGGAGCCTTAGAAGGGGTCGCCTTCGACTGGTACCGCAACTTGCCGGACAACTGCATCCACTCCTTTACCGGCTTCAAACGCATATTCCTAGAAAGGTTCTATGAAGTAGGACAATACGTGACAATGTCCACTCTCATTGATGTTGTTCAGGGAGAAAATGAGCTAACAAGAAATTATATCGAACGGTTTCTCCAAACCGCGATGAAGCTGCCTTATGGCAACCCTGATTCCTCCTTGATTAAAATTTGCCAAAAGAGATTACTTCCCATGATCGGCCCCTGGATGGGCGAAAGTCAATTCAAGGATTGGAAGACGTTTATCATCAATGCCAGTAGCACAGAAGACAAGGTAAATAAAGCCCGCCAACTGGGATTGCACATCTCGGAAGGGAAAGACAGGGGCAAACGCCCTAACATTAACAACAACAACGGTGGTAATTCCTCCAGCAAATGAGACAACAAGGGCAAGCAGGCTATGGTGACCGATACAGCCCCAAAGCCCGAATCAACACCGGCAGAAAAGCAGTGGCCTCAGATGACCTACTCCTTCGAGGATGGCCATGTTAAACCCATCTTAGACATGCTCATCCAAGAAGGACGAATCCAACTCCCTCCTCCCAGGTGAGAGCCTCGCCCTGCAGATATAGAGATCCCCAAGTACTGCCATTACCATCGCTATGTTCACCATGCTACAGAAGACTGCTATCAGCTGAAGCGATACATCCAACATCTCATCGATTCTAAGGCCCTGGCCATTGATTTCGAAGAGGTGACCGTAGCAGCCAATATGGTATCAGTATAATTCCGCAACTTTCCTTCGACAAGGACTCAAGACGGAGTAGTACCTGTCCCCCGAGCAAGGATGGAGGTCGGTAACCTTCCACCTCCCCGGGACCAAGCTGATGGTCTAGTACCCATTACCACATCACTAGGGGAGATCATGTGGGTCCATCCGGACTTATTACCTGAGGTGACTAAGTCCGTGTCTCCCTCCACCAGCAAAAAAAAGAATGGGAAAGTCAAATCATGTCGCACGATCTCGACAGAGGTCGAAGAAGCTACTGTTGTCGTTACCCGCTCCGGCGCACAAACCCAACCTCCACCGGGTAACTCGGCTGAAGATCAGCAGCCGACAGCTGCTGATGCTCCAGGACCTCCGCAGTCTTCGACGACCGACAAGCCTAGGCTGAAGGAGACTCGCTTCGACAAACCACTCCGAAAAGAGACGCCTCATGGGCTAGAGAGGCCATACAACTTTGACATTCTGGCACAATTGGCCAACACATCGGCCAAATTATCGCTATACGAACTCCTGAGACTCTCCAAGGATGTCCGCGTCGCACTAAGCGAAGCACTCTAGAATGCCGACGCATACCTGGCTCAGTCCAATCTCACTGGGGAGGACTTGCCGGCAGACCTCCAGGACAGCGCTTGCACTGGGTCAATGCCAAACATTGTCTTTACTCTAAGGATATGCTTATCAAAATAAACCTGCACGATCGCCCTCTGTATTAAACTGGGTACATTAGCGATATCAAGGTCGATCGGATGCATATTGACCCCGGGTCCTCCATAAGCATCATCCCGAAAAGCTTACTACACTATCTGTGCATCCCGATGCATCGCCTAACGCCGACAAGCACCGCCAGCAGACCTCCAGGACAGCGCTTGCACAGGGTCAATGCCAAACATTGTCTTTACTCTACAGGATATGCTTATCAAAATGAACCTGCACGATCGCCCTCTATATTATACTGGGTACATTGGCGATATCAAGGTCGATTGGATGCATATTGACCCTGGGTCCTCCATAAGCATCATCCCGAAAAGCTTACTACACCATCTGTGCATCCCGATGCATCGCCTAACGCCGACAAGCACCGCCATCAGCGGTTTCAATTCGGACAGGAGCTACCCGGTCGGAAAGATTCGCCTAAAGTGCCAAATCGGCGACCTTCAGTCGGAAGTGACATGTTATGTAATAGATGCGGACACCTCCTACAATATTCTCCTGGGGCGTCCTTAGATACACGATTACATGATCGTGCCTTCCACACCATACCAGTGCTTCAAGTACGTCGACAAGCACGACCTTGTCAGGACGGAATTTGCCGACATCGATCCCTTTAAAGGGGTCGAATCCTACTACTCAGATTCATGCTTGTACGAGAAGTCGAAGAAGCATCTCGTCGAAGAAGATACTCAAGCCCAAACTGAAGCAACATCTGGATCAGAAGAACCTCTGACGATCCACCTCCAAGCCCATAAGCCTGGCATAACTGCGTCCCTTATAGCCACTCTGCGTAAGGACGCAATTAGCCTCTCTGCACAGGAGGAACAGATGATAATCCGACTGCCAAGGTATGGCCAAGCGCCAAGACCCACGACAGAACCATTGACAATCAGGCTGTCTAAAGCTAGCCGGCCACAAGCAGAGGAGCTCAATCCCTCTGCCAAACCGATGACAGTTCGTCTTTCCAGAGCGAATCGGTAGCCGAGCACTAAGCCAGGGACTGCTAGCCAGCCAACAACTCCCTGCCCAGCACCGAACACCAAACTGGGGGTAGCTAGTATGCCAACAACTCCACGTTCTGCTTCACCTATGGAGCCCCTGATGATCAAGTTGCCTAAGTCATCCTCTCAGTCTGCATTTACGCAGGGGGTGGCTGAAGAAGAGTCAGAGATGGCCAAGTATGTGGCTACTTACACTGATGTTCCATCCGCAGATGATATAATCCCACTAGAAAAGATACCTTATTTCATCAATAAAGGGATATCTTTGGATTACCTCGAGCTTAATAAGCTTTATACAATATATTCTATGGAACACGGTATAGGCGCTCACCTGCACACACAAGTGACAAATGTCTACACCGCAAACCAACTTACTCCAGTGGAAGTCGCTTGCCGCATAATCGAGGGAGGGGATCACCCAATCATCTTCGGCCGAAAGAATGATCCATAGCCCTTCAAGATAGAAGAAGATGAGCTCGAACCAGACACCGAAAGATTGCCGCTTTATCTGTATAGTCCCCAATCCAAGTACCTTATACAAAAACAAGATTATTATCTGAAAACTACACCAGGCTTGAACTACAGCACTGGACGGCAATTATCCTTACAATCGTCGGTCCCGGCTGGAAAACCACGAGACTACTACAACAAAACCAGATGTGGGCTAGGATATGTCACACCCGCAACAACACCTGAAAGCTCAAACGAAGAATGCGACTAGCACTCACACTCAACCGGATCACCCACTTTCAATTCAGATATCAGCATCAGGGACAAGCTCAGGCAAGTCTGGTCCGTCAATATGGCATTTGTCGACGCCTACGAAGAAGATGAAGACATTCCTGAACTTCTTGAGTTAGAACCGTGGGCACAACAACTAGATGTGCAGTGGAAGAAGTGGTTTGAACAAAGAGAGCCTTCCATCGAGGATGAGATTGTACAAATCGATCTCGGTAATGAGTCCTCTCCAAAACCCATCTTCGTCAGTAAGAATCTGACCGACGAAGAGCGAGAATCACTACTACAACTCGTCAGAGAATATATCGACGTATTCGCCTGGAGCTACGAAGATATGCCGGGACTGAACCCCGAGATTGTACTTCATAAACTCAACATCCGTCCAGACGCAAAACCAGTCAAGCAACAACAACATCGGTTCCGTCCTATCATCATGAATGCTATTGAAGTCGAGGTAAATAAACTGATAGCCAGCGGCTTCATCCGTAAGGAACAACATCCTGACTGGGTCGCCAACATAGTTCCAGTCCTCAAGAAGAGTGGAAAGATTCGAATCTGCATCGACTTTCGTAATCTGAATGAGACGTGTCCTAAAGATGAGTTTCCTCTTCCTATCATAGACATCATGATCGATAACACCTGCAGATTTGAGCGTATGTCATTTATAGATGGTTTCTCGGGGTACAACCAGATCAAGATATTTCCTAACGACAAAAAGCATACATCATTCTGAACACCAATAGGTACGTTCTGCTACACAGTCGTGCCTTTCAGTTTAAAGAATGCTGGCGCCACCTATCAAAGAGTTATGAGCATCATCTTTAGAGACCACTTGCACAAAATAGTGGAATGCTACGTTGACGACATCGCCATCAAAAGCCGCTCTAAGAAAGATCATCTACATGATCTAAGGACAGTGTTCGACCTGATACGAGCGCACAACTTGAAAATGAACCCCACAAAATCCTTCTTGGGTGTATCCAGTAGGAAGTTCTTGGGTTTCATCATTACCTCCCAGGGTATCCACATAGACCCTGAGAAGACGAAGGCAATCATGGAGATGGGTCCCCCGAGAAATCTTCGTGAACTCTGAGGCCTTCAAGGGAGGCTAGCCTACATCAGGAGGTTTATCTCCAACCTCTCCAGACGATGTCAGCCATTCACCCACCTCATGAAGAAGGGCATCTCATTTGTATGGGATGAAGAATGCCAGCGCGCCTTCGACAGCATCAAAGAATATCTGACGAACCCTCCAGTTCTGGTAGCCCCGATTGCTTGAAGACCATTCTTGCTCTATGTACGAGCTATGGAACATTCTTTCGGTGCTCTGCTAGCGCAAAACAATGATGCAGGCCACAAGATTATAACGCACCTTCTGGATTCAATTTTCATCTAGTGTGTAAAAAGTTACACATTGTTAAAGTTTTACAAAAAAATTGTAAATTCTGTTTTCAAAAATTAGAAAAAAATACCCCGATACGACGTGCGCCCCGACAAACCGAGCGACGTAATCGTACACTATATGCATCGAAAGACGCGTATAGATGTTGTCGACATGTGGGAATTGACGGAACCTAATTTTGTTGCATGTGCGCGACGAAATCAGTGCGTATCCGTCATGATACCCCCATATCGACCTTTTGCAAACTTGACCATAACTTCGTGTACACTCATCAAATCGCAACAAAACTTGCGCCATTGGACTCGAAATATTTTTTTGGTCCTGTGAGCCAAGTTTGTTCAATTCTGAGAAGGTTGACTGGGACGCTATTTTGGCGGGCCCACAATCCCACTAAACGGGCAATTTTGTGCACGGTCCACCGGAATCCAAAATTGGACATACCGTTGGGTTCTTCTCATCAAAACAAATTTGTAGACACGTAGTTTGATGAATTTAGAGATCGTAGATATTGGCACGTATTTCGGTACAAAGCGGGTCCAACGGTGGACATTATTTTGATCCAAAATTTTGGTACAAAGTGGGTCCAACCATAGATATTGGCACATATTTTCTAGGCATATTTTTATTCCAAACTCGTTCATGATGTTTGTTGCAGCATCCGGAGTCATCTACAAGATTTGGTTTTTCTTGATTTGTTTATTTAACGGTTCGAGCTACTGGATCATTTTCTTTTGCACATAATCTCAGACAAGATACCTTACCATATTTACAGTTTATATTTAGTCTGTATTTTTATTATTTCATATAACTATTTACTTATTTCCAGTTTTTGTAGCTATATCATTATTACAGTTCCTGATTTATTGCTTGCTCGGTGATATTAGCTTTACTCTACTTATTATCCTTTGATTGCATATGGACCTAGATTAAGGGACTACCATTGTAGTGTAGTATATAACATAAACCTTGACACAGTTGTACCACAAGGTATGTGTGAGATGAGTAGCATATAGATATACTTGCGTGATGGCTGATCACCGGTGCGCATGCGTTAGGGCTAACTACTAATAGAAGCATGTTATGAGACTTGCCAGTTAGTAGAGGTATAGGAGTCATAGATGTGACTCTACTAGACATTGGGTGGAAAGAATAGTTCCTTAACATATGGGCCACGTATGCACCTTCCTATTTTTGTCGGTTATCTCTGCTAAAGATACGGTCCTGGATCCCGCTACCTGATTTCCTGCTGGCCTCTGACATTCGAGGAATGTTATGCTTTGAGGTCCCTGGTATCCTGATATGGCCATAACTGAGTTTCTTGCACCTGAGCCAGAGTGCCCATGCGTTGAAGGTTTTTTCTTAACTGCACAAACACATTAGAATGGTTAGGTAACCCTCTTCAATGTCGTATCACCCCACTCTATTAGTAGCTTAGGATAATGTCGCATCACGGTATAGTGTACTACCCCTTGTCCTTGTTTGGTTGTAGGGGTAGTTCACTGTTTCGATGATGAGATATTGGATCTTGTTACAATTGGGACTATTTTACTTTACTTGTGATTGATGGTATATTATATATATTCAGTTATGTGGCATGTTCTTTATGTATCTTGTTACGTCCCTCTGAGGACCTGGTTATCTCTCCAGGTGTGTATTTTTGTGATATTTGCAGGTGTTTTAGTAAAGGCCGTGATCTTCTCTATCATTTCGAAGATGATTGCACTTGGCTCGTCTTGTTATTTCATCTATTCCTTCTTGTATATTTCTTTCTTTTGAGATAGTTGGTAGCAGATTTGTCTCCGCCCAACTACATGTATAAACAACAAATTTCATAGTTGATTTATATTATTATTCTCTTATTTGGTGGATGACATTTAGTTATCATGGTTTACTGTATTTTATAGCTTATGTACACGTACGAGGATTTCAATATATTGGAGTATACTTCGTATATGTACAGCTGGCATGGATACGTACTTAGTCCTAAGTATTTTAGGACTGGGGTGTTACATATTTTTGTGGTGGCCCATGCAGGTCAAGTTTGTCACTTCGGTTACGTAATTGTACCGAGGTGAGCCTACAACATAGGATTAGAGTTTAGGGTCTCATCTACAAGCTTGACCTATTTCCTTGGTTTCAAATTCCGAACTCTCGTTGCCTTCCTTGATTTGCATCTTGCTTGATTCCGTTCTACCGTGAATTCTTATTTTTCGTGGTTAGTGACAGATAGGAAGATGACTACACTAGTATATACTCATTGGTCAAACATATGACTAGAGTGATTACATTGACACTTGGAATACATTGAGACCTTAACTAAGTTATAAAGGCATTTACTAAAATTGTGACTTAAGGATTATTAGTTTGTAAGTTGAGATATTACCAAAGAAAGTTTTTATCTTGAGAATTCTAGAGGATTGGTAGAATTTTATGTGATACTGCAGGAAAAATAGCTAGAATCAATATCCCATTAATTTAAGAAATGGATTGGATTTTGAGTTTTGATATCTATAACTTAATGAGTTACAGTTATAGTTATACATCTTGAGCAGATATAGATCTTAAAAAGTTGCAGTATTAACGATTTAAATTGAGTCGTACAAATTACGATTTATATGATCATTAAATTTCAAATTTTAAGTGGAAGTAATTATATTAAAATTTGGTTTTAAAATATTTGGAAGATATGAAAATAACTATGAGGAAAAATTTTAAATTTGAAATCGTGTCCTTTGATTTAAGATTTACAAATCTATTTACATTTTGGGCTTAAAAAGTTGTGAGTTTTGATACCGAATTTTGATTAAAAAAATAATTTGATGACTAATAAGATCATTTGGATATTGAGTTTAAAGTTGGATTGCTAATATTACAATTTTTGGGAAAAGTTACAAATAATGGGATGAAAGGTTATTTTGATTGATTAAAAGAATTTACCATTATGACTTAGAAATAGAAGTTATGGTTGATGAGTGCGCTAAAATATTGAGTGATAAATTTTAGATTGTTTTATAATATGCTAAGAGTTTATCTAGAGAGTTATTTGATTTTTTTTAGAGCTTTAAAATTATGATTTGTTATGGAAGTTTATTTTATATAGATTCATGATTGTTGAACTCTTGAGTTTAGAAGTTGGGATGAAAATGTTAAATTTTGGAAAAGTTAGTAGTAATGTAATAAAGGTTTACTTTGAGATTTATGAAAGGGATTTAAATTTTAAGTCATGATTAAGTTGGACGGCTTAGAGTGAATATAAATTATGGTAGATTTATTTTGAAAGTTTTATTAGGAAACTTTTGTAAGGAACTTGAGTTAAAATTTTAAATGGTAGGCCACTAAGATAGTCCTAATAAGTTAGAAGTATTCCATACTAAATGCCATGTCACTCATGACCATGATAATAGTATATACACAAGTGTTGTTAGTCGTCTACCAAACTAGGTGACTGTATCTTAACATTGACTCACTCGGCCTTCCCTCATGACCTACTAACCGTTTGCAATTTGAATAATGAATTGATCATTCATTAACTGTATTCATTTAGGAGACTATCTTCTCTCTGGAACTGTGTCCCTAAAATTTTTACTGGATTCTTAATTAATTTTATTTCATGCTTCAACTTGATCTTCTTTATTTTTGTACATTAGTAGTCACCTCATGAACTTCCACTTTCTATTTTAGATCTTTTGGCGTCCTTTACCATGACTTGGATATTTGGAGCACAACACTAGACTTTTCCTTCCAACAAATTTTATATGTAAGGCCTAGACAAGCCCACATTCATGTAGATATATCATGTCTTACTAAAATACGTTTCCTTGTACACTATTTTCATGATATGACCTTCTGGTCAAAATGGCTAAATTATAACCTCTACTATGATACCAAAATACTTTCTGACGTCAATTAGAGGTCCAACCCTGACTCATCTCTTCCAACCCGATATGTGATTGTGTTCTACTAAATTCCTTAAATGCTTAACTTTGTACTTCATCTTGATTGCTTGACCCATGGTCACATCACACTACTAGTTTAACTCTTGTAAGTTGGGTAGAATACCTCACAACCCAACAAATCCTTTGTCCTTATGAATCATGTCGATAAGTTCACTTAGACTATAAATTCAGGGGACCCTAAATTATCTAGTCAGTCAAGCCATAATTGAAAAAACACTAGGACAACTGTATAGGCCCACACTTTGGAAAAAACTTGATTTTAAAAGATCTTGGACTAATTAAATTCCTTCGTTATTACCTCCCTTACTTATATTTCAAAAATCTTATGCTGCAAATTTAGCCTTAGTTTTGCAAGCTTATTTTTTCTGAGCATGATCATGACATATTTTATTGGGTGCACCCACTAACATATTGTCTAATCAGAACCGGTGCATGATGGTCTGATCAACCTATTGTACTTTGGTTCGCTTTTTATGTATTATTCTACGTGGATGGAGACATAGTTAAACTTGCCTTAGAGTCTCATCCGCGACAGCCTTGGCAATTCTCTTTTGAATTATTTTCGTCGCCTATGAACCCCGCATTCGTACTCAATAGCACCGTCTTTGAAACCTTTGTTGTTCTTGTCTTTTACTTATTTTGGAAAGACAAGGCACTGTACTTGCTAGATAGACTCAAGGTATCATCTTTGGTTGTCCTATCAGTTATTTATACACGAAATATAGATAACCACCGACCGACTCATGTGGCTATATCCTCGCCTTTAACTACTCCTCATTCCTCAACACTAGAATTGTTATCGTGCCCTTCCAATTATTCTTGAGCACTCGAGAATGATTCCAATCGTTCACTTAAATCCAACTCTCAACCAAGACGATTAGTATCCAGTTTTCTCTCAGGGAACCACATATCCCAATCGTCAAATTATTTTCTTTGAACTACCGCAGTCTTTGCTACTCTTTAATTTGTGTTACCAAAATTTTGTTATCTTCACTAGCGACCCTCAATCAATCCCATAACCCTAATGAATTTTGTGTGTGTCGAATTAACAAGTTCCTAAATGCATAGTTGTGTTGAATGACGTTTCATCACCTCCTCCAAAATTTAATTGTATTTTGGTATTGACGAACTCTTCCTATTCCTCAACCCTATCTACCCTATTAATTCCTAAATTTCGACGAAGAAATTCTTGTAAGTTGGGTACGATGTAAAACCCCTAAAAAAATTTATTTATTTATTAATTTTTTTAAAAAAAGACTTAAAAATGAATTTAGGCAATTTATGATTTTATTAGTAGAAATGACCTTAGCCATTTTTGAGTTTTGGAACACTAGACGACCATGACTTTTAGCATGAAAGTTGTAGCAGTGTGCCCTGACTAGTATATTAACCATGACAGGGGAAGCCTAGCCATGATGATGTCCAAACTAGAAAAACCAGGCCAAATTGTGATCGACTTCTTTAAATTTTTAATAAAATATTATTTTATATATTGATTTTTAGATGACACGGTTTGTCCAAACCAGCCCGAACTGGGCCTGGACCAAATCCAAGCCCAAGTAGACATGTGGTGTGACCAAGGTGGCCATGTAGACATATTTTATGTACGTAGAAATATTTTCTAAATTATTTTAAAATTTAATGTACAATTTCTAATTATTTAATTATATGTACAATTATTGGTATTTTTATTATTAAATAATATTTTATAAAATTGTACATATTTCTGGACCCGGATAAGGGTGTGCGGTATAAGTCCACCCAATGGGACGATTTTATTATTTTATTATTACTTAAGTTATTTTGTGGAGATTAAATAAATATGTTCATTCTATTTAAATATTATTATTATTTTGAGTTGGTTTATTGTGAATGGAATTTATGTATATATGTAGATATATTTAAATATATTAAATATTTGGATATGTGACATTTAAAGTGTTATTTGGATTTAAATAGATTTTTGGATATATTACATATATATATATATATATATATATATATATATATATAATATATATATATATATATATATATATATATATATATATATATATATATATATATATATATATAACTGGTCGATGCTCCCCCTAGCCCGCGGCGATTGTTTCGCTTTCATCCCTCCTTCTTTTTGTGGTATTCCTGTATAGGCTTCGGCATTTTGCACCTTGTATACTGTTTTTGTCCGCGGTTTTCGTGCCGCCTTTAATAAATTGGGGGGGTTTTAATATATATATATATATATATATATATTAATATATATATATATATATATATATATATATATATAAAAGATTTAAAAAGATTTGATTTGAGATGAAAAAAAAACTATATATGGTGGTCGGCCCCACAAGTGGGAATCGACCACCCAAGCAAAAATAAGCAGCAGCAGCATTGTGCATTTGTGCGCCCAAGCAAAAGGGGGCGGGGGCGAAACCCCCCTTCCCACCTTCACATATAGATATATACGTGAGAGTTGTAGTAAACCTAACCCTAATCAATCTCTTCCTCCTTCCTCTCTCCTTCCTCCTCTCTCCTCCGCTTACCCCTCTTCCCGGCGAGCACCTCTGCGCCCAGCCACAGTAGTCCATCTCACGGTCGCCACGGCAACACCACCTCCACCACCAACAACAACAGAATTTAAAATCAAGGTACCTAACTTTACCGTGCGATTTTTCTCTCAATTCTTGTTCGTTTTTTATTCCGTAAATTCGTTAGAAATCCCACATGACCCTCTTCGAGATCCTCCAGGTGGATTTTGACATGGCCATCCAACTTGCTCGAAAAATTGAGGCGAAGTTGGAGAAAAATCACTTTTCTGGAATATTAAAAACTATTGTAAAACACCAACTTGTCGACCAATTTTTGTTTTGTACTTTAAGATTTTGAAGAAACTAATTGAAGACAGTTAAAGATATCATAACCGAGGTGCTAACGCACCTTCTGGATTCACTTTTCATCTGGTGTGTAAAAAGTTACACGTTAAAGTTTCACGAAAAATTGTAAATTCTGTTTTCGAAAATTAGAAAAATACCCCGGTACGACGTGCGCCCCGACAAATCGGGCGACATGGTCGCACAATATATGGATCAAAGGCTCGTACGGATGTTGTCGACGTGTGGGAACTGACGGAACCCGATTTCGTTGCATGCGCACGACGAAATCAGTGCGTATCCATCGAGATACCCCCGTATCGACCTTTTGTAAACTTGGCCATAACTTCGTGCACACTCATCAAATCGCAACGAAGCTTGCGCCATTGGACTCGAAATATTTTTCTGGTCCTGTGAGCCAAGTTTGGTTCAATTATGGGAAGGTTGACCGGAACTCTAATTTGGCGAGCCCACAATCCCACTCAACGGGCGATTTTGTGCACGGTCCACCGAATTCAAAATTGGACATACCGTTAGGTTCGTCTCATCAAAATAAATCTGCTAGACATATATTTTGATGACTTTAGAGATCGTAGATATTGGCACACATTTTGGTACAAAATAGGTCCAACGGTGGACATCGTTTTGACCCAAAATTACTGAATTTGCCCCTGTTGACATTTGGACAGACATTTCCTAGGCATATCTTTTATTCCAAACTCGTTCGTGATGTTTGTTGCAGCATCCAGAGCCATCTGCGGGATTTGGCATTTCTTGATTCGTTTATTTGACGGTTCGAGCTACTGGATCATTTCCTTTTGCACAGTAATCTCAGACAAGATACCTTTCCATATTTATTGTTTATACTTAGTCTACATTTTTATTATTGTATATCACTAGTTTACTTATTTCCAGTTCTTGTAGCTGTATCATTATTACAGTTCTTGATTTATTGCTTGCTCAGTGATATTAGCTTTACTTTACTTATTATCCTTTGATTGCATATGGACCTAGAGTTAAGGGACTACCATTGTAGTGTAGTGTATAACATAAATCTTGACACAGTTGTACCACGAGATGAGTAGCATATAGAGGTACTTGCATGATGGCTGATCACCGGTGCGCATGCGTTAGGGCTAACTGCTAATAGAGGCATGTTATGAGACTTGGCAGTTAGTAGAGGTATAGGAGTCATGGATGTGACTCTACTAGGCATTGGTTGGAAAGAATAGTTCCTTAACGTATGGGCCACGTATGCACCTTCCTATTATTGTCGATTATCTCCGCTGGAGATACGGTCCTGGATCCTGCTACCTGATTTCCGACTGGCCTCTGACATTCGAGGAATTTTATGCTTTGAAGTACCTGGTATCCTGATGGGGACATACCTGAGTTTCCTGCACCTAAGCCAGAGTGACCATGCGTTGAAGTTTTTTTTTCTTAACTGCATAAACACATTAGAATGGTTAGGTAACCCTCGTCAATGTCATATCACCCCGCTCCATTAGTAGCTTGGGACAATGTCGCATCACGGTATAGTGTACTATCCCTTGTCCTTGTTTGGTTGTAGGGGTAGTTCACTGTTTCGATGATGAGATATTGGATCTTGTTATAATTGGGACTATTTTACTTTACTTGTGATTGATGGCATATTATATATATTCAGTTATGTGGCATGTTCTTTATGTATCTTGTTACGTCCCTCTGAGGACCTGCTTATCTCTTCCAGGTGTGTATTTTTGTGATATTTGTAGGTGTTTTAGTAAAGGCCTGTGATCTTCTCCATCCTTTCGAAGATGAGTGCACTTGGCTCGTCTTATTATTTCATCTATTCCTTCTTGTATATTTCTTTCTTTTGAGATAGTTGGTAGCAGATTTGTCTCCGCCCAACTACATGTATAAACAACAAATTTTATAGTTGATTTATATTATTATTCTCTTATTTGGTGGATGACATTTAGTTATCATGGTTTACTGTATTTTACAGCTTATGTACACGTACGAGGATTTCAATATATTGGAGTATACTTCGTATATATACAACTGACATGGATACGTACTTAGTCCTAAGTATTTTAGGACTGGGCGTTACAGGATCTTCCTAAGTACAATATTTTTTTAATCTGAAAACTTTGTAACGTTGGAGAGTGTAGCTTTCTTTACTCCATTGACGATCTGACGAGCGAGCGAGATAAGTGCAAGTCTTCTGTTGATTTGAAGAGGACAACAATTTGGCTCTCTAAAGTGTGGGTGATGCACTGTGTCTTTGAATTAAAGAATGATCCTTCTATTTATAGACGATCTATGGAATGATCCACGTGTGCGTATAGGGACGCTACGCGCACAAGCTGTTAGGTACAGGGGCACTGCTCGTGATTTTGGGCATGAATCTGCAACAACTGATCTCTGGGCTACGGATGTGTCGCCACATAGAATTTTAAAATTCACTTGTTGCTGAAATCCTTGGTGGTTAGCACCCATTCGCGAGCATGAACGGGTCAATGATACATTGGCGTGTGTGCATTGCCCGCAGATTATGCTCTGTTGGAGTAGATGAGCTTCCTATGACTTGATTTGGCATGTGAAGTCTCATGTTATAGAAACAAAGTGCTTTAGGGGCATAGGGATGACCCTACGCAAGTGTTTGTCATGATGTAGTATTTTGGCATGGATGAGATTCCACGTGGCAGTTGTACATCTGTCTCTGGCAACACTTAATCATTATGTTGATGTAGTCAGCTCAGTCTTCGAGGCATCCTTAACTTCTGGTGGCGTAGGTTCGGGCTACGCTCGAATCATACCTACATTAGTTGTTCAGCGTAGTGGTCTTTGACCCTTTGTTCTTGTGTTGTCGTTGGGAATCGAAGCATGCAGCACTTTACTCTAAGCGTTTGCTTTGGAACTCGAACTTGCCGTCAGACTGCATTAAATGCTCCTTGGTTGAAGGGAAAGTCCAACCGTAGTTGCTTTTTTAGGGGCGTAGCCATTCAGACGGCGTATCCTACTTCGAGGGTGTAATAGCCTTGCTAGCATAGTGGCCTTCATCACATTGGATTTGGCCAGCTTTTCTCTTAGTGTTGCCACTACATGTGGCGTGTGGATCGAAACACTGACTAAATCAATTCCCGAAGTGGCAAGTTCATTGCCATTAATTAATAGCAAATTCATCATATTAAATTCATGTTTATTGCCATTAATACAAGATTTAATACATTAATTTCGGGGCTTTTGACTGACTTCCATGTGGCGTAGGTGTAGGGCTACGCTGCTGTCTATAAATAGAAACTTTTTTGAGAAGTCTTTGCTTACTATCTCTTGGAACTCCTCCTTTATGTCTGACCCCGACTTAGTTTTGGGTGGTCGTGAGCCTTGTCTTTGGCACATGAGTTGGCTGTTGATTGTGGATCGCATCATTCAAAGAAGTCAAGTTTGTAACGAAGAATTCCTTCAGGGCTTTGAGATGCATATTGGACAACCTCTTGGAGGTCTTCGAGGTCCAGATTGCATGCGGAGTTTGGGGTCATCGTGCCCCAACTTTCGTTATGCTGGAAGAGCCACAGACTGCAGATGCGCTTATTCGTTTACGAGGAAGTGACTCGCTCGTTGACAAGAAAGTGATTCGCTCCGATGGGGAAGAGACACGCCTATGCTGAGACATCGGTGTGATGAGCCAATCCATAGATTTTTTAGACTAGGTTGTAGTAGACTTTCAGTGTAATGAGAAGCCATGTAATAGATTTTCATATATATAAATAAATATCTACTTTTCACACGCCTTCATTTACTGTCTTTCTTTGGCACATACTACAAGCTTTTGGCCTCTCTGGAGCGCATAAGATTCTGTGGCGCATACGTCTTTCTGGCCTCTTTGAGGCGCATAAATTTTTATGCTTTTACAGATGCGAGTGCGCGAGAAAGCCCAGCCTACAGTGCAGAATCAAAGTAGTAAGTTGTCCAGACCGCAATGCTCAAAATCACAATATTGCTCATAAAATATAATTTTATTTAATCATTCATAAAACTAAATTAATTTAGAAAATTTACAATGTTTTACATTTGAAGAAAAATACAATAAATATTGAATCAACACTTCTATCTAACTATTCTTCTAGGGTTTTAGCCTTCAATTACACATGTATCTCCCCAATGCTAAGAGTAGTCGCGACTAACCTGAAAAATTGGTTTTCAGTCAAGAATGGAACGAGTATATTTCTAACAGCAGTTCCAGTAATTGACAATGTCTATAAAACAGTAAATAATACTGAAATACATGATGGATGGATAACAGAGAATCATGATATGAAACATGTGAGTAAAAGCAGGAGAGTATGGTAATAAAGACGAGGTTGTAATATGAACAATAATAAACAACTGAAACAGAACAATACTATGTAGCCAGACTGCATCTAACTAGTGAGTTGCAATACCACTTTCGACATGTGAACATCTAAGGGGTAAATCCGGCCAACCGTACATGTCGTGTGCGGCTGCTATTATTCACGTTAGACCAATAGAATATTTTTGGATAGTTCACACATCTACTAAGATATTTTTCCGCCCGACTAAACAGGTCACAAACATAGTAATACATTAGTCACGAAAAATAACATGTAAAGAATCCATAAACTACTACATCGTGTAACCATCGTGTAAAGAATCTAACAGAAAATCAATGTAAGACAATACTAAATACATGAATCATAGAAGTTATCAAATATGAAAACTATCAAAAAATATACTTGCCTGGGGTCCTTTGCTGGTGAAACCGATAATTCCATTGGGTCCAAGATAGTCTGATTAGCCTAGGGTCGATATGAAGTAGTTAGAAATTCACAAGAACATAGGAATACGATTAGTCATGATCAAGGATTTATAATCGAAAGGTGTTCATAAAAAAATACAAATACTAATTTTATAATATCAAAATATTTTAGATAAATATTCTAGAAAATCACTTTAAGGATAAAACCTAATTACAAATATATTTAGAAGTATAACAGGTATTAAAACCTCTTTATGAAAATATTATTTTATAATACTCATATAAAACTTTATTAAAGGAAACCACTAATTAACATATAGAAATTTTCTTTTTGAAAATATTAGTCAAATAAAAGCCCTAAAGCCCATGTCATGATAAACAATTTATTCAAAGCCCGACCATATAGGACCTATTGGCTTAGACCCAATATAATTAGCCAAATTTGTTTTAAAATCCTAAAGCAATTTTTTAAATAAAACCCAATCCCTCATATATACAAATTAGTCCAAAACCATTACTTGTTAACAAATATAAAACCCAAAACAAATATTCATTTAAAAGGCCCAAAACCTTATAATTCCAAAACCCAAATAATTTTAAATATAATAAAGCCCAATGTACTTGAATAAAACAAACCCACGAACTTTCGTATATATAGAAATTATAAATGAGTAAGACCCAAAAACTTATTTGTATAATTTGCCCAAAACTTATAGAAGAAAGCATAATATATATATATATATATATATATATATATATATATATATATATATATATATATATATAATAATAATAATAATAATAATTTCAAAGGCCTAAAATATATATGATATATGCCCAACTGTTTATAGCCCCATATATTTTTTTATCAATAAAGCTACAGATAATCAATACTATAATAATATATACATACATGTATAGTATATATAAAATATACCACATATATGTATACTAAAAAAACATACATGTATAGTAATACATAAAATATACTAATATATATACAGAAACATAATTAAGAAAATATCCAGAGCAGTTCTTACACTACTGATCCCACATCCCAATTACACTGCTATCCCACATCCCAAGGAAATAAAATAAAAATAAGTACATAATTAAAATACAACTGTCGTTCTGCGGCAAGACAGACCGCGGGGAGAGAGAGGAGAGCGAGTGATCGGAGAGGGAATGGAAGGGTGTCTCACCGACTGCCGTTCGGCGGCACAGCAGACGGCGGGGCGCTGGTCACTGGACGGGTCACCATGTGAGGGATAGAAAAAGAGGCCAAGGCTTCACCGGAGTGGAGCTCCGGTCTGGGCGCGGAGTGCTCCGCCGTGCGGAGACGTCGGAGGGATCTGAATGGTACGGAATGCTAGACACGGCTTCATGGCTGGTCAATGCTAAGGATCGGAGGGTCAGTCGTCGGTAGCGGGCTGCAGATCGGCCGGAAGATGGAGCTCGGCTACAGCGTTAGGGCTCCGATCGGGCGTGGAGGCTAGTATAGCGGTGAGCACATCTTAGGTGAGTGGGTTTTCCCCTTTTTTTGGTGTGGCGTTGCCGCCGGTGTGGTGGTCGATCATATGGCCGGAGGACGATTGGTTGGGTGAGGCGACAGTGGTGGTGGCACGGTTGTTTTGGTGGGGAGTTGGAGTTCGGTGGGTTTGGAGACGGGTGGAGGCGCTGATGGTGATGGAGGATGGTGTCGTTCTATGGTGGCGAAAGTGGTCGTAGTTGCGGACGGGGGTGACGGGGGAGTTCGATCGGCCGGTGGTGGTCGGGTTGGGTGTAGTGGCGGCCATGGGCTGGTCCGACGGTAACAGGGGTCTGGTGGCGATGGCAGAGTGTGGCTAGGAGGAACGGTGAAGGCGATGGGAAGGTTGCTGGGAGTTAGGGAAAATGGTGGTGGAGGTGCTGTCTGTGAACCGCGGGTGCGGCGGATGGTGCTTGAGTGGTGGTGTAACGTCCATGTCGGCATGTCGACACGGACACATGAGTTGGTTTGGGTGTCCGATTTGTCGGACATGGGGTTTAATTTTTTATTTGTAATATTATGGAATAAGATGGAAATGACACGGACACACGGATCCGGACACGACTATGATTGGCTTTTAGTAGTAGTGGTTAGAATATGTGGCTAGATGGTGGACACGCGAATATGTGAACACGATGATGGTGATGATAGACCCGAAGTTGGGATATTGGTGGTGATGGTTGTGGGGAAGAATTGGCTTGGCGGGAGAATAGATTTCCATATATAAGAGGTTAAACTTATAGTTGGATAAGGACTATAAGTCCTAATAGATAAGTCCTTCCATTTAGTTTAAATCAAACAAAACTTTAAATTAGATTAATCTAATCAAAATCAACTAGTAGATGATAACATTTATTTAAATCATAATTAATCTAATCAAAATCTTTTAAATGATCTCAAATAATAATTTAAAGTAATTCTCAATATTACAAAATAACTTAAATTCTAGTAGATAAATCTTCACATAAATTTAGTTGAAGTCAAATGCAATCTAATCGCAATACTATAAATGATTGCTATAATTATTTAAAATACTACATTATCAAATAGTTCAAACCATATGAATTCTAATTTAAATCAAATAATGATTAACATAATAACTTTAAAATAGTACTTAATGTTTATCAAAATAATTTAAATCGCATATTTAATATCATTAAGTAATTAATTTAAAATATAAATAAATTAAGTGATACACTATAATAACTTCAAAATAATATTAAATAATATCCAACAATTCAAATCATATAAATTTAAATAACTCAAATAATTAATTACTACAAAATAATATTCGTTGCCATCAAATAATTTATTTTAAAACAAATAAATAACATTAAAATCATATAAATAATATTTAAAATATATATTCGATAATATCTATTAATTTAATCCAATAATGGACTATACTAATAATTAAAAATATATCTAAAATTTATCAGAGTAATTTAGTAGTATTTGATACTAGCAAGATCATTTAAAATATATCAAAATTTTATTTAAAATAATTTGACAAAAAAATTTTATCGATCAAAATAAATATGACTTTCAAATCACTTTCGAAACCAATAGTTTTGTGAGTCCAAAATATAATAACATCTTTATGATGAACAAAATTCAGGACCAAAATATTTTTATTACAAGAGATTAGTACTTTCAAACCATTTTATTTTAAAACTAGTTTTTGGTAACTGAAATAATCATAAAATATCATTCACAAAGTATCGAAGAAAATTTATCTTTAAGCAAATAATTAAAATAAATAAATAAAAAAATTAACAATCCGGGAAGAGGAGTTACAAATCTATCCACCTTAGAAATAAATTCGCCCTCGAATTTTCAAATGGCACGATTAGGTACGACTATGAAAACGATACGATTAATGACAAGCATGATTGTAAATAGAATCAAAACTTAATCAAACATGCCATTGTCACAATTAAGAATACACTCAAGAAATGATCTGATCGATAACAAAATGATTAGATCATGAATATAATCGAACCTTAAGAAAGATACTACCTGGCACGATTAAGGAAAACAAATTTGTTTGGCACGATTAACTTGATTAAAAAAATATTTAGACACGATTACAGAGTAAAAATCTAGAAAAATATGCAAATTGACACGATTGAAATATAATCAAAATAGTCTATTTGCGATCAAAATTCATTAAGGATGATCCAATATCAGAATCGTTTTAGCACGATCAATTATGTAGGCATCATCATAGAACCATAATCTAGGTATGATCATGAATCTAGTGGAAGGAATTCAAAGATAGGTTTAAAAGATTACTAGGAAGACGAATAACGATATGAAAATAAAAGATAAGAAAATGAAAGGATAAAGACTAAATCAGAATTTTAAGTGAATGCATGAAATTGCAAACCATGAAATCAATAGGCATATGCCAAAAAGGATGTAGTCTCTATAATATTCAAAAATCGTATGTATATATGAAGTTACTTTACTGAGAATTTATGCCTTGCCATCATACGTCTGCCTGTAGTAAACCCTTGGTTTTATGACTCAAATATAATATGGTATCGAACACTCTATCAACTCTATCAAATATTGTCATAGTGAATCAAAGAATCAAATAATGCAACTAAGACATAGTTTTAATAATAGTCGATAACCTATATTTACTTGAAATTACTTTAACTTAGGGGTCATGCCTTGCCAGTACATTAATTGCTGGTTGCAGTGAACCCGCGGTCTCCATAATTCAAATAAATGGAGACAGTGCACATCTGCCTTGCCATTGTAAGTCATCGAGATTATTCCAACTATATTCATACGAATTTCAAAGGAGCTTCTAGAAAATTCAAACAAATTCCAAGATGACCCAGATAGAAATTGTGTAAGTATCGGTCCTATACGTTTTAATTCTTGAGAATAAAATGGCCGCTTAGGGAGGGAAATAACTAAAGACAAGAGAATTATAAACATTCTAATCTCTATTTTATAGATATTCAAATGATTAAGGAGAAAACTTTATGGGAAACTAACTCGAGATTCATATATGGATAACTGAATCAGAATTACAAAAAATAATTCTTCATTTCAAATGGAAAATAAATAAGCAATTCGGACTTACGATATGAGGATGCTATCTAAAAAATTTGAACAATTTATCAAGATTAGAGCATGAATTCTAGGAAGGCATAATTTATCAAGCGAATAGTCTACTCACCGTAGATCCTACCTTCACATCAAAACAAAATAACATATTCTCCTAGGAAAATTCCTTAATTTATCCAATAGGGTTCTAGAATTCAATATATCTCTACCTAATTCATATGACCTATATAGAAACCTTAACTACCCAATAGTCAATTTGAATAAGGGACTCCTAGTCCTAGTTATTCTCCTAAAAACCAAATAAATCAAAATTTTGAATGAGCAATTTCTAATCGTAGGCTCGCAGCAGTACGACTAATATGGTACTACCAAGAGTTCATAATATTTTACGAAAATTGACCTACATGGGCCACCAAAAAAACTTGTCACGACCCACACCCGCTTTTCGGGATGCGAGTGCGTGCGCAAGCCCAGCCTACGTCGCAGAATAAACGTAGTAAGCTGTCAAGACCACAATGCTCAAAATTACAATATTGCTCATAAAATATAACTTTATTTGCTCATTCACAAAACTAAATAATTTACAAAATTTACAAGTTTTATATTTGAAGAAAAATACAATAAATATTGAATCAACACGTCTATCTAACTATTCTTCTAGGGTTTTGGCCTTCAATTATACCTGTATCTCCCTAATGCTAAGAGTAGTCGCGACTAACCTAAAAAAGTGGTTTTCAGTCATGAATGGAACGAGTACATTTCTAACAACAGTTCCAACAATTGACAAGGTCTATAAAACAGTAAATAATACTGAAATACATGATGGATGGATAAACAGAGAATCATGGTATGAAACATGTGAGTAAAAGTAGGAGAGTATGGTAATAAAGACAAGGTAATAATATGAACAGTAATAAACAACAACAGAACAATACTATGTAGCAAGACTGCATCTAACTAGTGAGTTGCAATTCCACTTTCGACATGTGAATGGCTAAGGGACAAATCCAACCAACGGCATGTGTCGTGCATGGCTGCTATTACTCACGTTAGACCAATGAGATATTTCTGGGTAGTTCACACATCTACTAAGATATTTTTCCGTCCGACTAAACAGTCCACAAACACGGTAATACATTAGTCACGAAAAATAACATGTAAAAAATGCATAAACTACTACATCGTGTAACCATCATGTCGAGAATCTAACAACAAATTAATGTAAGACAATACTAAATACATGAATCATAGAAGTTATCAAATATGAAAACTATCAGAAAATGTACTCGCCTGGGGTCCTTTGCTGGTGAAATCAATAATTCCATAGTCTGATTAGCCTAGGGTCGATATGAAGTAGTTAGAAATTCGCAAGAAGATAGGAATATAATTAGTCATGATCAAGGATTTATAATCGAAAGGAGGTCATAAACAAATACATATACTATTTTTATAATATCAAAATATTTTAGATAAATATTCTAGAAAATCACTTTGAGGATAAAGCCTAGTTATTAATATATTTAGAAGTATAATAGATATTAAAACCTCTTTAAGAAAATATTTATTTTATAATAATCGTATAAAACTTTATTAAGGAAACTACTAATGAACATATAGAATTTTTCTTTTCGAAAATATTAGTCAATAAAAGCCCTAAAGCCCATGTCACGATAAACAATTTTTTCAAGGCCCAAAATAATTATTTTAGTTTACTAAAATACCATATAGGATCTATTGGCTTAGACCCAATATAATTAACCAAATTTTATTTAGAAGCCCAACGCAATTATTTAAATAAAGCCCAATCCCTCATATATACAAATTAGTCCAAAACCATTACTTGTTAACAAATATAAAACCCAAAACAAATATTCATTTAAAAGGCCCAAAACCTTATAATTCCAAAACCCAAATAATTTTAAATATAATAAATCCCAAACTACTTGATTAAAATAAGCCCACAAACTTTCATATATACAGAAATTATAAATGAGTAAGACCCAAAAACCCTTTTGTATAATTTGCCAAAACTTAAAACATATAGAAGAAAGCATAATACACACACACACACACACACACACACACACACACACACACACACACATAATAATTATTTCAAAGGCCCAAAATATATATGAATATATATGCCCAACTGTTTATAGCCCTATATATATTTTTATTAATAAAACTACAGATAATCAATACTATAATAATATATACATACATGTATAGCAATACATAAAATATACTAGTATACTAATATATATACTGATACATAATTAAAAAATATTCAGAGCAGTTCTTACAATACTGATCCCACTATCACGACCCGCACCCTAGAGTAAGGGCACGAGACGTGGGTACGTCCAGCCTACGCCGCAGTGTCGGCGGTAGAACGCTCTCCTAAGTCAACATCTAACAATATAAAGGTACCTGTACAGTATATACACTCCGAATGGAGGTGACATAGCAAATACAGTCTCAATCACATCTAAGGTAGAGCATGAAAAAGATAGATAGATAGATAGAACAGAATAGAAATCACAGAGAATACAATCCAGATAAGTCTAAGTGTCTAATAAGTACATATCCCAAATCATCTCAGAGTTAATATACAGTAATCCAGAAGGATAAAGTGAAAGACATCCTAATCTAGGGGAGTGTCATCCACTGCTAGTGCGTCCTGCTGCTGGTCCAGGTCACAACAATCCTCTAGGGTCGCACCGTAATAAGTAGGACAGAACGCCTCAGCCTCGTCCTCTGTAATATTTTCAACAGGTCCAGTCAGGAAAGGAGCGAGCACAGTACATCTCAACAAATTATAACAGGTTAGGAATTATAAACATGCTAGAGAGTAAGATATAGAAAACTGAAAGAAATAACATGATAAAAAAGAAAGACTACAAATAAATAGATATAATATATAGAGAACTATCAGTGCTAGTGATTCAGAGTACAAGACGGTTATACAAACGACACAATATTGTACATGAGTAATCTAAAGAGGTTGTACACGAGTAATCTACTGGATTGAATACATAACCACTTCTACTCCTCCGTCCCAATCAATACACAAGGATCTAGCCAAGTTATGTTATTATACACGAAAAATAGTCGTACACGAAGATCATGTGAGCACATGAGTATACACGATTTTACATAATTTGTACAAGAATGTCACGAATACAAGGAGTACATGATGCTCATGATAATGTACACGAACACGAATATTCGATGTATCCGCTAAGGGGATAACATCGTACGACAAGATTCATATAGTACTAGTCTGTGTTACCAACGTGCCAGCATCATGTAAAGTAGTCTAAAGCAGGAAATATACTCCTAAACAGGATATGAAATGATCAGAGAATGTACTCGCCTGTATCCTGAGTATCTGAAGAGTATCTATTGTCCGAAGAGTGGTGTCTGTCTCCTATAGAACAGTACAAGTCACTAGAAGTCTAAAATGATAATAAGATGTATTACAATGCATTCTATATGAATCTAGGTCAATCTACACCAAAGTCAACTCTTGATCAACTCTACTCATCTAGACTAGTCAAACTAGGTCAAACCTAAGCCAGACAAGTCTCATTAGGCCTAACTAGTCTATTCTAGCAGCACACACCATTTCTAGACTGTACAAGTCAACTAGTACACCCTATACTGGCATTCAAACCACATACCTAGGCTATGAGCCATAGGCTATATTATCTATATACCAACCCACATATTCACATACACATATTAATATATATATCTAAATTAATATATCCACATTATAATATATAGGCTACATAAATATGTGCATCATATATATATATATTTTTTATGTGCATCATATATATATATATATATATATATATATATATATATATATATATATATATATATATATATATATATATATATAGAGGATAGATAGAGGGCAACATGTGCTTGTGTACATGTGAGCATGTGTGTGTGTGTGTGTGTGTGTGTGTGTGTGTGTTGAGAGTGTCAATAGGTGTGAATGTGAATTAGGAATCTGTGAGGGTTATAAGGTAGTGTGTGTTAACAGGGAATAGGAACAGTGTGTAAACCTGGAACAGTGAGCAGTAAGGATACCTGTGTGTGTATATGAGTGTCATGAGAGTGTGATATAATAACATGTGTGTGTGTACATGTAGCTAATAGTGTGGAGTGTGCATACATGAGTTAGCATGTGGCATGTATGAAATTAACCAAGTGCCATATGTGAAAATCACATTGACAGTTCACTATCCAACTCATGAATCAATTTTACAGTGAACTAATACATGAGAATTCAGTTTTAAAGAAGGGAAATCAATTCTTAGTTTTAAGGAATTCCTGTGACAGTTCTCATATACCAATCTCGAATTTCAATCACCAATTTAATTCCACACCAATGAGTGAACTAACTAGCTATATTGAATCAACAGGCTAATAAGCATTTAAATTAGTTTAAGGAAAGGAAATGGAAATCGATTTCAGTTGACAATGAAATAATGAATCAAAACGACTAATGATAGTATCAGTCACATATACAGTCCAACCCGATGTCCAAATTCCCATTCCTTAACGTAAAACTTATTCTAGTAAGTAAAATCGAATTAACAAAAATTACTACACATGTCCAGGATCAATCATGATACTTAAAACATCAATTTACTCGGTAAAAATGGAATGAACATAAGAAAAACAGGACTGAAAACATGTATCAGTCAATACTCCAACCCGTATGCCAAATTTCTATTCCTTGATCAAAAACCTAATATAACTTGTAAAAATCAACTAACATGAATTATTAAACATGTCCAGGAATTAAAATGACAATTTAATCATAATTTAAATAGCTAAAACTAGAAATTAAATACAGGAAATTAAGAGAAATTGAACAGTGTAATAGAGTGTCTCGTGCACGTGTTCATTGGGCTCGTGCACGTGACACGACACGACACAGACCTCGTGTTCGTGTCCCAGTGTCGAGTGGGTCTAGGTCTAGGATGTGGACACCTTGAATTGGGTCCACGACACGTGTGTGTGTGTGTGTGATACGACACGCGTATCAATAGCCAAAAATTGGCTGAACCGATTCATCGTGTGACCAGTGCACACACGAATGCGTGTCCGATACGACACAAGGACTCGTAAAACTTGGAGAGCCTCGTGTCAGTGTATGCCCCTAAGTGTGTGTCAATTTTCTCGTGTCCAAGTGGCGTCTCCAAGGAGTTATAGCCCCCGAGTAGCAGGAGACTGCTATGCGTGTGCTGTGCGTACGAAAACCGCGTGTTCACGTGTCCAATCTGACACGACACGACACAGTAGCCACCTCAGACCACCAAAAATCAACAAGCAAGACGAAACCCTAATTTTCTATTCAAACCATTTCAGAAAATACGAAGTAAATGCCCACTGTGGTATTTCGTCGAACACCTAGGTATAGATGCTGATACGTGTCCGATACGGACACGTAATGGACACAAAACCTAGTAAATCCTATACCAATAGTTAGGGTACTCCTAGGGCTTCCTATTCATGCATAGAAACTAGAATTTTATGGTGGGAATAAGAAGTTACCTATGTTAGTCAAAATGCTCAAAAAGCTCCAAAGAGTGGTGTTCTTCTTGCTACCCAAACATCTCCAAATTGTTCCTCCACTGAAATTTCTCACCATGGACAGAAAATACATAGGGATTAGATCCTAATGCAAGAAGTTTGAAGGAAAAATGAGTTGAAATGTAAAAATATGGATTGGGGAAGAATGTGATTTACCTCTCTTTTCCAACTTGCAAATTTCCTAAAGGAGGCTAGCCCTAGATGGAAGAGGCATTAAATATGGTGAGAAAACCAAGGGTGGTCGGCCACTATTGGTAGGTTAGGGTTACAGTTTCATTAGTTGGGCTATTGGCCTTTTTGGGCCTTAAGTCATAAGCCATGGTTTATGAAATCACAAGTCATTTAAACCAACCTATTCAATATTCCTATTTCCCCAATTTAATCCTAATGACTAGGATATCATTAACTTAAGTTAAACTAGGGTTTCATAATCTAACCAAGTGTTCATGACTAGGGTTAGCTTCTAGGTCAGTCTCCAAAGTCACCATGAGTCAAAGTCAAGAATAACACTAATTTAAAATATACCAAAAATCACTTAAATTCCAATAATTCTAATTAATACAAAATAATTCCAAATAATTCCCAAAAATTCAAAAATGACCAAAATACCCTTAAGCTAGAAATGTGGTAATGACACCCACATCCCAATTGCACTACTATTCCATATCCCAACTGCACTGCTATCCTACCTCCCAGGGAAATAAAATAAAAATAAGTGCATAATTAAAATACAACTGTCGTTCGACGGCACAGAAGATCGTGGGGCGCTGGCCATCGGACGGGTCGCCGTGTGAGGGGCGGAGAAAGAGGCCAAGGCTTCACCGGAGTGGAGCTCTGATCTGGGCGCGGAGAGATCCGTCGCACGAAGACATCGAAGGGATCTGAACGGTACGGAACCCTAGACACGGCTATATGGCTTGTCAGTGCTACAGATCGGAGGGTCAATCATAGCTAGCGGGCTGCAGATCGGCCAAAAATTTAGCTCGGCTACGACGCTAGGTCTCCGGTTGGGCGTATAGGCTAGTATGGCAGTGAGCACGGCTCAGGTGAGTGGATTTTCTTCTTTTTTCGATGTGGCATTGCCGTCGGTGTGGTGGTCGGTCGTATGGCTGGAGGACGGTTGGTCGGGTGAGACGAGAGTGGTGGTGGCACGATTATTTTTGTGGGAAGTTGGAGTCCGGTGGGTTCGGAGATGGGGTGGAGGCATTGATGGTGATATAGGGTGGTGTCGTTTTGTGGTGGCAGAAGTGGTCGTGGTGGCGGACGAGGGTGGCGGGGGAGTTCGATCGGCCGGTAGTGGTCGGGTTAACGGTGACAGGGGTCTAGTGGTGATGGCAGAGTTTGGCCGGGAGGAAGGGTGAGGGTGCTGGGAAGGTTGCTGGGAGTTGGGGAAAAGTGGTGGTGGAGGTGCTAGCTTTGAACCGCAGGTGTGTAGGATGGTACTTGAGTGGTGGTGTAACGTTCGTGTCGGCCTATCGACACGGACACAGGAATTGGTTTGGGTGTCCGATTTTTCGGACACGGGGTTCGATTATGTATTTGTAATATTATGGAATAAGATGGAAAGGACACAGACACACGGGTCCGGACTCGACTATGGTTGGTTTTGGTAATGGTGGTTAGAATATGTGGCTAGATGGTGGACACACGGATATGTGGACACGATGATGGTGATAATGGACACGATGTTGGGATATTGGTGGTGATGGTTGTGGGGAAGGATTGGCTTGGTTGTGGGAGAATATCTCTCCTTATATAGGAGGTTAAACTTATAGTTGGATAAAGTCTATAAGTACTAATAGATAAGTCCTTCCCTTTAGTTTAAATCAAAGAAAAACTTTAAATTAAATTAATCTAATCAAAATCCACTAGTAGATAATAACATTTATTTAAATCATCATTAATCTAATCAAAATCTTTTAAATGATCTCAAATAATGATATAAAGTAATTCTCGATATTGTAAAATAATTTAAATTCTAATAGATAAATCTTCACATAAATTTAGTTGAAGTCAAATGCAATCTAATCGCAATAATATAAATGATTGTTGTAATTATGTAAAATACTACATTATCAAATAGTTCAAATCATATGAATTCTAGTTTAAATAAAATAGCGATTAACGTAATAACTTTAACATAGTAATGTTTATTGAAATGATTTAAATCACATATTTGATATCATCAAGTAATTAATTTAAAATCTAAATAAATTAAGTGATCACTATAATAACTTCAAAATAATATTCAATAATATCCAACAATTTTAATCATATAAATTTAAATAGCTCAAATAATTAATTACTATAAAATAACATCTTTTGCCATCAAATAATTTATTTTAAAACGAATAAATCTCATCGAAACCATATAAATAATATTTAAAATACATATTCGATAATATTTGTTAATTTAATCCAAAAATGGACTAATAATTAAAAATATATCTAATATTTATCAAGGTAATTTAATAGTATTTGACACTAGCAAGATCATTTAAAATATATCAAAATTTTATTTAAAATAATTTGATGAAATTATTTTTATCGATCAAAATAAATATGCTTTTCAAATCACTTTCGAAGCCAATAGATTTGTGAGTCCAAAATATAATAACAACATCTTTATGATGCCAATAAAATTTAGGACTAAGATATTTTTATTACAAGAGAGTAGTACTTTCAAACCATTTTATTTTAAAACTAGGTTTTGTTAACCAAAATAATCATAAATATCATTCACAAAGTATCGAAAAAAATTTATCTTTAAACACAATAATTCAAAAAATAAAATAAATAAAAATTTTACAATCCGGGAAGAGGAGTTACAGCATGTCAGCATCGTCGCATGGCGTCTGTGCGCATTTGTTGCGTTCGTTTCATGCACGAGGCGCATGAGCGATCGCATACGCGGTCAAAAGTGCGGGCGCATGCGTGGGTGCTGGCATGGGCGCAGGAGCGGGCATGTGTATGCATGTATGTGTCGTTGCACAGGCTATGCATGTATGCACATTTATGTGTATACCTGCATAGGCTGCTACGCTGCTGGCTTATGCGCACAGAAGCAGCTGCATCTGTGCTGCTGAGGCGCATAAGATCAGAAATCTTGGTTGGCGCATGTAGTCGCTGATTGCAGGATTTGAACGATTATGGAAAGATATGATCAAATATCCAGATCCAATTTTGGTAGAATTTGAATTCAAACCAGTCCTATCTTTTCGTAATCCGTTAGCGACAGGATTAGGGTTAGATTTTCCACCCAACTCTATAAATACTCTTTTCGCCTCTTTGAGAACTTACTTCAAAATAAGAGAGAAGTGTTGTTGCTGCCATTAGAGTCCAGAGGAGTTCGTGCGAGAAGTGACGACGAGCGTTCCAAAAGTTCTACGAGAACTTGATGGTTCCTGGGAGCAGTTCGTGTAGGACGAATCTTGCTTTGAGAAACGGTGGTCTTCATCACCCCAGCAAGCGTTGTGTCATCTTCTTCCTTCTCCTGTAGCTTTCTGTAAATTATAATCCGTTTTGTCTGTTTGCAACTGCGATTGCAAGGAAGAATGTGAAAGGATTTCATCTGTCAGTTTGTAACAGGGTTGTAACCTAAAGATTATTAGTGGCTTCAAGTTCTTTGGAGGGCAAACTTATTTGCCGAATCTCTGAAGTCCTAAAACTCAGGAACAGAGAAGCAAACTTGTTTGCATTAAATCTCAGTTTCTGATAGTTCTTCTATCTTAGATTGAGCCTCGGGACTAACACTATGTTATTATATTTTATCCCCATGCATGATAGTTGTTAGTTGTTATTTATTTTTCTATTTTAGGTTCATGATTTTATTCTTGTTCATTATTATTTTATAGTCATATTCATTATATTATTTTGTTTAATTTATGTATTGATGTAATTTGCTCCAATCTTGATATGATAGGTTGATATTTTAGGCTACCCTTGTGGAGCTAATGACTGGAATCGAGGTCCGTTATCTTTCTTTCTTATTGAAATTCTGAAATACATAGCTTTCATTCGTATGCTTTCAGTCTATTTCTTTTATATATCTCGATATAGTTTAGTTGATAGTTAGATCCATGGATGCATCTAGTCGAGGATATTATAATGATTAATAGAAGGTAATGAAGTATAGACAACGTACTACCATCGATGCTAGGGCATAGGCTGAACGTACTCACCTACTCATACCCAATTATTTGAAAGCGGGGTATGACAATTAGTCTAGAAGGGGCATAACGTCTAATACTCGGACTAGGTCTCAAACTCGGACTCGAGACTCGGACTAGGACTCGAACTCAGACTCGAACTAGGACCTAGAAGGGCATAAAGTGGCACTTTGGTGGCACACTTTGCATGTACGCATTAGGCATGAGATGACACTTTTGTTTGTCCTTGTATGGATCAATAAGCGTTCATCCTGGTTCAGCACGGTTCTGTGCATATAAGCTCGATTCAGCGTGATTCCATGCGGTTCGTACTATTCAGTATAGATTTCAGCAGGGGCAGAGCCAGGATTTTGAAGTAGGGTGGGCTAGTTAATAGACTAATAGTTACGATAAATTTCTAAAAATTTATGCCAAAAATTTGCTAGAGTTTTCTTTGTAAATTAGATGATAAATTTGACATATCATTTTCGAAGATAAATTAACACATCCACATTGCAGATTCTTCAGAAACATGAAAGAGTAAACCTTGGTAAAAGTTCTTTGCATATACACATTATATAATACTAATATGGCTACTATATATTCAGCATCATATTTTGGTATAAAGTTTGACTATATGGGAAACTTTTTGTCCCAACTCATAACGACCACCAGATCTAAGAGAAATTTGTAATTCTTTTACTTGTCCCATGCTTATAATATGCTTAGATGATGAAAAAAAAATGTTCTATAATAATCTACTTGTTTGCCATTAAAATTGTTTTGATTGAAATCTTAATACAAACAGAACAGTGATACAATATAGGACTTAGATGTAGTTCTAGGAGTACACTTTTGTTTAAGCTGGGTCCTTAGTGCCAATGGAGCGAGTGGTAATGCGTTGACTCCGTTGACCGACTGACGACGGTTATCGGTTCTCTGAAGGTGTGGATTGCTCTGGGTGCTGGAGCTTGCTGAGAGGAGGAAGACGTTGAGTGTCTAGAACTGCCTCTCGGTGATTCTCTCTGTGTTGTGAGTCTTCTGTTCTGAGTCTCTGTGTGTGTGTGAAGGAGATGACCCTTCTATTTATAGTTTTGCAGGCTGGCTGCTCATGCGCGCATGCAGGATGCGCCGGTGTGGGGATGCCACGTGGAGGTCGCTGATGGAGGTGCACGGATGCTGCGCCCTGATCGAGGGAGAGAACTCTTCATACTGCTGTTGTGAGCCGGCACGTAGCAGAGAGAAGATCTTTTCGTTGCTGAAATCTTGGATGAGTTGAGTCAAAAGACACGTGTCGTCGACTCATGGTTCGAAGATCTCGGATTTGGTGGAGAGGAGTGATCTGGTGGGCTGCGCCTTGGATTGGGCGCAGGAGGAGGCTGCGGCTCATAACCTTTAGGAGTTACAAACCATTTGGGGCGCATGGCTTTTGAGGCGCATGCAGGCGACTTTCCTTCTGTCTTTCGGGATCAGAGAGCAGTCTGAGGCGCATGGCTTTTAAGGCGCATGCTGATTTGGACGCATGGCCGTAGAGGCGCATGCTGATGGTGGAGTGGCCACGTGGCAGTAGCCGTCGGAACAAGGTCATGATGATGCTGACGTTACCGACGCTTCGTTTTCTGAAAAGCTGTCAACTGTTCAGACTTTGGGAGGCGTGCTGCCAACTCTGTCAGTTCAGCATTTAATGTTGGTGATGTTCGATGGACGGCTGAGTGGGCGCGTCGGTTGGCGTTCTACTCGGTATGGAGATGTGTGAGGGCGCACCCTCTGTAATGCGCCGAGTACTGTAGGGCGCGTCTGTGTGATGCGCCTGACGCCGAAGGGCGCGTCCGTGTGATGCGCTGTCTGGCTGGCGCATCGGACATGTCTTTTAATGATGCGGCTGTCTCGCTCTTCGAGTGCTATAAATAGCCGTTTGGCTGAATTCGAGGCGTCCGGTTCATCCATTTAATGTAAATTCATTGCACGGAATTCGGAGGGCCATCCACTTGGCGCGTGGGTTTGATCTGCCCGGCCTATAAATAGTGGCATGGAGAGAAGATTTGCTTCTCATTCCCTCACGTACTTCCAATATGAATTTGAACATACGGGTGCATTCTGCTGACGAAGTGCTCCCGAGGGTGAAGATGAGACGCTGTGTTATCTTTGATGCACTTGAAGGTGACTGTTACATCCAAAAGACGGAGTCGAGGGCTTCTGAGGCAGGCGGAAGGTGCCTGTTGCATCCAAAGATAAAGATGCTCGAGCCTCGTCTCCGTTATTCCGGAAGAGCCGTAGATCGGAATGGCGGTGCAAGGCTCTCTCTTCCTGTAAAGTGGGGTTTCCCCACTTTGATCGTGTCGAAAGCTGCTCCTTTAGCCATGGTTTCGATCACGGTCTTCCTTCGGCTTTGGAGGATCTTTCGAAGCCTCCCCTGGCCACAGCATTTGCGGTGCTCTTCTCTTCCTTGGTTCCAGCCAGAGGGTTAAATGCTTTGTGTCGAAGCATTTATCGGGCGAGCCTGGTTGGAAGAGCGGCACATAACTGGGCTCTGCTCGGCCAGGTGAGCCTGGCTGGAAGAATTTGGCTGAAGGAATGCACATAACTGAGGTGCTGAAGAGATGATGGGATGCGCCTGGATGGAGGCGCATGATATCTGCTGCGCCTTATTGGTGGCGCATAGTGATGCTGCGCCTATCTGGTGGTGCATGGTGGTTGCTGCGCTTATCTGAAGGCGCATGATGGCCGCTGGCTGTAGACTTAGGCTCTTTCCTTTGTAGGAATTCTCCTTTGTACAGCCTTTTCTAGACATGTAATAGACTTTTATATATAAATAAAAAGTCCTTCTTCAAATGTCTATAGTTATTGACTTTGCTGTGAAGTTCTTCATCTGAGTTCTGGCGCATGTAGTGTCTGGCGCATGGGCTTTCTGGTTGTGAAATTCCATGCTTCTACAAGACCCCCTTCAAAGTTTTCAAAACTTTTGAGTAAGTTTTGGAATACTTTGAATAAGAAGCATGGAGGTCAGGGCGCATGATTTCTGAGCGCATGCCTGTTCGGGCGCATGCTCTTCTCAGTTAATGATGATGGTGCCTCGGTAACCGAAAAGATTAATGATGATCTTTTGGTTTTATTTGCTGCTATCCTTGCACAGAACCCGAGGCGACGGCTGAGATCACACGTCATCTGTTCACGCGTGCGACCATGCCCTATAAATAGGTAAGAGTCGGAGAGAGAAAGAGTTCTTCTTCTCTGTGCCTCTGCTTCTTTAGAGTTTCTTCTTCAAAACCCTAACTTCTCCTTCTTCGAGAGAATGGCCCCCAAGACTCCTCGCGGCGCTGCCGGCAAGGGGAAGGAGAAAGCGAAAGAGTCCGCGGATGTTGCGGCGGCGGTCGTTCCCCGTCGGCCTGTCGAAGTTCGGCCGGAGGTGGTTGGTAAGTCTCATTGTCCCGCCAACGCACATAGGCCTTGAGTCTTTAATGATGTGCCGTGGTCTTTGTCCGCCAACGCGTATGGGTTTAAACCTTGGATGCGCCGAGGCTATTCCGCTGACGCGCATGGGTTCAAAACCCTGAAGATGCGCCAAGGCTATACTGCTGACGCGCATGGGTTCAAACCCTGATGATGCGCCGCAGTTTTCTCCTTTAGACACATTTGTGTGTTCTCTTCTGACTTTTTCTGATCTTTTACTAGTGTCGATGGCAATCCCGCTTTTGAGTGAAGTTTTCTCGGAGGCTGCCTTCAACCAAATGGGAGTAGAGCATAACGAGGAGGTGATGAACCCTGCTCAAGACGTTCTTATGCTGGATCAGCCTCCTGAGAGAATGACCCTAATCCGTGAACAGCCGTATTGGTTCCTCAAACGGATGATGGAGCGTGGAGTCATTAAACCCTCCACATCTGATAAAGTGACCTTTCTGAAGCCTGAGTTCCTGTTTGGAGACCGTCTCACTTCTACTGACTCGTCAATACTGAAGGTCAAGGAGGACTGGTTCTTTACTGCGAATGGAGTGCATATGACTGTTAAGCAACTTGAACGTCAGTGGCCTTTGACGTCCTTCTGTCGCCTCGTTTCCCAGAGAAGAATGTCTTGGGAGCTTACCCCTTCTCAGGGGGGAGCGATGACTGGTGTCATCCAAATTGATTCTACTTCCGACCAAAAGGATGCTTTGACCGTTGTAAGGTCTGGGTCTTCTTACACTTGGCGGACTTTACGTCCTGGGAGCCTCTTCAGTGATGTACCCATTGATATGTTTGCTTATAGTGCTTCGACTTTTACACATCGTATGTTTTTGATGGAACGTTCCTACCCGACAGGAGAGTTTCGGGTGGAGGGTTGGTGCCATTACGTCTCCAAATGGGATAAACTGACGCTCTGGATCTTGTCGCGGTTTCAAACTGAGCTCCGAGAGATCGGGTTGACTGCCGCGATCCGTGCTACCCAGGCAGGTGTTGACCTTAATAGGCACATGTTCCTCGCACTCCTGGAGATGTTTGATATCCATACCGGGACCTTCTTTACCCCGGTGGGGGAATTAGGGTTCGCACTTCATGAGATGTACGAGGTGTCAAAACTCCCTTGGGGGTCGGAACCCTATGAAGAGTACTTTCCAACCAATGAGGAATTTTAAGTCCTGGGGGACAGGGCTGAGGAGATGACGGCCGTCTTCAAGGAAGTGGCGAGTCATCATTACTATATGCAGAGACGGGATAGGAACGGGACGCAGCCTCATGTGACCGCTTGGAGAGATCATGTCTTTAGACAAGACAAGGAGGATCCCTCACAATTTTCCACTCCACCGGCGCTCTCTCGTAGCGAAGTGTTGTCCGAAATGAGCAGGTTAGGGGAGAAAAATCCTCGAGGAAGTGAGGACCAGCAGTCAGATGCACGCTCCTACAGCTGCTTCTGGCATCTTGCTTATCGGATGTCACCCAAGGCGGTGTTGGCATCCTACCTGATGATATGGCTCCGGGATTGCGTATTTGCGGGCGGATCCGGTGCCGTAGAGAGGGTAACCCGAAACTTAATCCTGTCAGCCGTGAAGCTGGTTTTCGGTCGGCGTTTGGCTCTTCTCCCCGCAATGGTATGTAACCTGCAGCGAGGTTTGAGAGAGTTTGCTGGAAATGTGATTCATGACAGAGGCCGAAACAATAACTTCCCGCGCGCCGAACTGCCGTTTCACTATTTGATGGGATGGCTGATTTTGCATCATCCCAGTGTGATGAGCCCAGGCTCGGAAGGAGATTATAGGGCTGGAGATGCATTCCTTCGTCGTTTCCATCGGAGGAGCTGGTCGCATACTGGTGTCCCGATTTGTAGAAAGGTTTTATCCCGTCTTCAGGGTTGGGAGATCACCAAAGTTGGTCCCATCTATTTGGGTTTTGAGGCCAACGAGGATTTAAGGGACCTGGGCGAAGGTACCACCACTCTGCCTCAATGGGGATTCCGCTGGTTGCAAAGTATCCGGCCGTCCCATCTGGTGTACCGGAACAGGAATCAGTGCTACCTGGAATCCTACTTGCCGAGCCGCTTTGCGCGGCAATTTGGTTATGCTCAGATGATGTTGGATAACCCCAGTAATACCCTAGGGTATGTTGGAAGTTTGTTGGATGGTGCACGAGCATGGCATTACTATAATGCCGGATGTACCGGAGCTCGTTTTACGTTGCCCGTCCCCGATCCGCGGCCGCCCATTCTTTACTCGGCCGCCAAATTTTACTGCGTTATGGCTGCCCCGCCTTCCGGATATGACAGGAAGACCAGCCTTATCGGCGGCACCCAGTTAGCAGCGACTGGGGATACGCCAGTGAAGGCCCGACCGAATCGTCCGTTAGGGGTGAGTCAACGGAGTGCCGCCTCCGCATCACAAGCAGAACCCTCTGGCGATCGATCGAAATGATGTGCAGATACAGGAGCTGAATCTTTTGTATCGAAGAAGCAGAAGAAGGCACCGTTACCGACGGTATCATCGGATTCGGCGTCCGAAGAGGTAAGGTTATCCTACTAAATCTGATTTTGGTTCCGCCACTTACGAGGCCTCACCTTCTTTTGTAGGAGCCGCTAAAAAGAAAACCTCGTACCCCAAAGTCGGGTGGGAGTAGGCGAGAAGAGATGGTGAGCTCGTCTGAAGTGCGTATCCCGCCGACAATGATGTCTCTCATGGAGGAAGATCCGGAGGATACTGTGGAGGTTCTGGTCAGGAGGGAATCTGAGGGTGCAGCAGCTTCCGAGGTGGCGAAGGCCACAGCGGAGGCTTCACATGTTTTAGCAAGTGCGCAGCTTCCTGGTGATGAAGAGGAATGGAGTTCATCATCTTCCGATGACACCGCTCCGGAGCTGCAGGAGTCTGTTGCGGGGGCAGCAGAAGTAGTGGGGATAGAGGAGAGGGTTGATTCCCCTCCTGGTCATGATGAAGGGAGGTCGGCTGAATCATTGCCGAATCCTTCCTTGGCTTCAACCATGGACATAGAGATGGCTACCGATCAGGCGGTAGCGACAGATTCTGTCCCTGTAGAGGGACTTGAGAAGAATGAGACTCTTCTGCCAGTCTTGTCTCCTGGGGCTGGCCAAGAGATAAATGTTGACCTCCCCGTTTTGCCGGGGGAGGTGGCTGATGCTGATAGAATGTCGGGGGAAGAGGTAGCCGTTGACGTCGGTGATTTCTCCAGTCTTGAGAAGGGTAAGGGTGTGGAACCCTCTGTTGCTCCTTCCACTTGGGGTACTATCACGACGCATATGCCTGCTCCTTCTGTTCCTTTGACTCCTCGGGCCAGCAGTCTGGGCCCTGTTGATGAAGAGCCTATTGCTGCCGAGATTCAAACCTCTCAGATCGAGGTCGGCGGATCTTCCTCCGGTCCGCAAACTGTAGTAGCTCCCTCAACTCCTGCTATGACGCCGCAGGTGCTGGCGGAAGCCGACGGGTATGTGAAATTCCTCGTCGAGGGAGTGTACAAAATGCTGGAGAAAGGTGTATCTGCAGTGGTAGATGCCAAGGGGAGCTTTGCGGCGGCAAAAGCTTTGGCAATGCCTTGTATTGAGCTGATCCGCATTCACCAGGGCCATGACCATATGGCCGAAATTCTGGAGGTTTCGGTGATGGAGCAGGACGAGCGGCTCGCGGAACTGCAGCGCATCCAACGAAATGACCTCTCGGTCTTGGTAGATGCAGAGATAGGAAAGTCGATGGCTGAGATCGAGGCTTCCCATCGAGCCGAGGTGAGCAGTTGGGAGCGTGAAGTGGCTGGGAATGAGGCTGCGGCGGAGCAGCTGTCTCAATCTATGAAGAAGACGACGGAAAAGCGAGCTGCGGTGGATGCTAACATCGCAGAAGTTGATGCTCAGATGCGCCGTCTTGAAGACCAGCGGGCCCAACTTCAACTAGAGGCTGAGCGCGTCCTGGCTGAACACGTGGCATTCAAACGGGAGGAAACGACTCTTACTCAGCGGACCCTTGCTTTGGCTCAACAGCGACGACAGCTTGATGAGAAGTATGAGAGTAAAACTTCTGCTGAGGCTGTCGGGTTAATGCGTCAAGAAGCCGAGCTGCGAGTCCAGGCGACTGTGGAAACTCGCACTGCCGACCTGAGACGTCGAGTCAGAGAACTCTCATCCCACCCTGGGGAGGATCGGGGATTGTAGCTTCTCTTCTTTTTTGTGTGTTTTTGCAACTCTTGCTAGGGAAATAGCGTATTTCTGTACTCCCTTTTTTTTAAAAAAATAAAGAAATACACTATCTCTTTGATGTGTTCATTTTTAATTTCATGAACTTGATGATTTATGTGGACCTATTATCTTTTGCGCACCTTGGTTTTTAGGTACAGATAATAAGTATAAAGGAACCAACATGTTTGCTCAGAGGTAATGTGGACATGGCAATCATTAGGTTCAAATGATAGAATCTTCCTACTCAGAGGTGTTTATGGACGTGGTAGAAATGATCCTGTGGGATACGCTGAACAACTCAGAGGTAATGTGGACGTGGAAGTTCTGCGATCAAATGTACGACAACGTAGGAGTTGCTTGTACGGGATGTTTACTCAGAGGTAATGTGGACGTGGTAAACATGAAGGATAGCGTAAGCTCACGAAGTGTAAGGTTCCGCTTTGTAGGATGTAGAGAGACAACTCAGAGGTAATGTGGACGTGGTTATCTTTCTACGGAAGGATGCCATGGAACAGCTGGGTTCCGGAAGCGATTGATTTTGTGAAAAGAGGATATTTGGGGAAATACAAGTCTTGGAGGATGTCAAGAGTAGTACTTCTTTAGGAACTTGCCGTTGATGGGCATCATGAACAAGTTCCCATTGGGTTTGGCGAGCCGGTAAGCACCGTTTGAGTATACCGTCTCGATGATGAAAGGTCCTTCCCATTTGGGCTCGAACTTCCCTGGTGTCTTGTGAGTTAACACCATTGGCCTTCTGACTGCTAAAACCAGGTCGCCAACTTGGAAAGTTCTTTGCTTGACCTTCTTGTTGAAAGCCTGTGATATACGGGCTTGGTAAAGTTCGATGCGTTGTTGAGCTAGGAGACGCTTTTCGTCAAGTGCCTCCAATTCCCGCAGACGACGACGTTGATTGTCTTCTTCTGTGAGATCATTTGTGATGGCCACGCGGAGCGAAGGTATCTGTATCTCGAGAGGCAGTACTGCTTCGCTCCCGTAGACCAGGGAGAATGGAGTGTTGCCTGTTGGGGTCCGTACCGTTGTGCGGTAGGCCCAAAGGCATTCGCCAAGCTTTTCGTCCCAGTCGTGTTTGTTGGATGACACGACCTTTTTGAGTAGTCTGACGATAGTTTTGTTGAATGCCTCGGCCAATCCGTTTGCTGCCGGATTGTAGGCGGTTGAGGCCACGTTTTGAATGCGATTCTTGTCACAGAACCTGCTGAAAATGTGGCTGATAAACTGAGGACCATTGTCATGGATGATTCGCCGGGGTACCCCGAAACGGTAAATGACATGGTGTCTGATAAAGCTGACCACCCTGGAGCTTTTTACTTCTGCTAGTGGGACTGCTTCCGCCCATTTGGAGAAATAATCGGTGATGGCCAGGATGAAGCGGTGTCCTCTCGATGAAGGAGGGGTGATTGGCCCTACAATATCCATGCCCCAGGCTTCGAATGGCCAGGAGGCGACTGTAGGATGTAGAGGTTCAGATGGTGTATGTATGAAGTCTGCATGAAGTTGGCATGCATGACACTTCTTAGCATATTCCACTGCGTCGACAACCATGGTTGGCCAGTAGTAGCCCATACGTCGCAGTCGATCTTGCAACTTAGGCCCTGGTTGGTGAGCTCCGCAAGTTCCGTCATGAGCTTCTCGAAGAGCTTCGGTCGCTTCTTCGTTAGACAGGCATCGAAGGAGAAGCCCATCGAAGGAGCGTCGGTACAGCGTTTTAGTGGCTGTATCGTAGTAGAATCGAAGAGAGCGTCTCCTGACTGAGACGGCTTCCTTCGGGTCCTCTGGAAGGATTCCGTAGACAGCGAAGTCGATGAACGAGAACCTCCAGTCTCGGACATTAACCCCATTGTTTGTCGGCATGGCGTGAGCCATTTGCAAACATAGGTTGTTTCTGGGACAAATCAAGTCTCGGCCAGTTACCGTGACATAGTGTTGAGTCCCAAGGGGCGCGGCCAATGAGGCTGCGAGGCCAGCTAGAGCGTCAGCCTCCAAGTTTTGTAGGCGGGGCACATGTTCGATGAAGAACCCAGTGAAGGTTGAAATGATGTTCAATGCAACTTCATGGTAAGGGATCAAATCTTCATGGCGAACCTCGTATTGCCCCCGAATCTGGTTTACGATGAGTTTCGAGTCGCCGTAGGCTTCCAGATGATCCACCCCTAGCTGTTGTGCTAGCTGGAGTCCCATGACGAGTGCATTGTACTCAGCAACATTGTTGGAGCACGGCTTCGAAAGGGAGTATGCGCGCTGGATGACCAGCTGATCGGGGGAGACTAAGACTACCCCCACTCCTGCGATGATTTGGCCATTGGGGCCCGTTCTTGAAGCGCCATCGAAGAACATCCGCCAAATGGGGCTTCCTTCAGTGACATTTGATTCTTGAACTTCATCCGGGATGTCTTCATAGAGTTTTGAAGATTCTGGGATGGGGTGTGCAGCTAAAAAGTCAGCCAGAGCCTGACCCTTGACTGCCTTCTGCGGGACAAACACCATGTTGTATGGTGTTAGTAGGATCGCCCATGTAGCCAGCCGGGAGTTTAATGACCCTGGCTTTGTCATGAGAACTCTGAGCGGATTGACTCGGGAGATGACGTGAATTGTCTGGCCCGAGACGTAATGACGAGTCTTCTGAATGGCAAACACCAAAGCCAAGCACTCCTTTTCAACGGGGTTGTACCGGTGTTCGGCCCCGATGAGTGTTCGACTGAGGTAGTAGATTGCTTGTTCGTAGCCTGCATCGCTGTTTTGAGCTAGCAAAGCGCCGAGGGAATGATCCATGGCACGGACGTAGAGGAGGAATGGTTTGCCGGCGACATGTGCCACTAGGACTGGCGGGCTTGTTAAGTAAGCCTTGATGTCGTCGAAAGCCTTTTGGCACTCCTCTGACCAGACATAAGAGACTCCCTTCTTCATGAGCTGAGTAAAGGGTTGACATTTACCGGAGAGGTTTGCTATGAACCTCCGGATGTATGCCAAACGTCCCTGTAGGCCCCGAAGTTCTCGAAGGTTCTTCGGAGGGTCCATGTTAAGGATGGCTTTGGTCTTCTCAGGATCAACATGAATGCCTTTCGCTGTGATGACGAAGCCCAAGAATTTCCCGCTAGAAACCCCCAGAAAGGATTTAGCGGGGTTCATTTTGAGTTGATGCGCCCGTATGAGATCGAAGACCGTCTTCAGGTCCTGTAGGTGATCTCTTTTGAGGCGGCTCTTGACTGCGATATCGTCAACATAGCACTCAACTGTCTTGCAAAGATGTTGACGGAAGATGGTGCTCATAGCTCGCTGATACGTTGCACCGGCGTTCTTCAAGCCGAAGGGCATTACGGTGTAGCAGAAAACACCCTTTGGAGTCCTGAATGACGTGTATTTTGCGTCATCGGGGAACATCTTGATTTGATTGTAGCCTGAATACCCGTCCATGAAGGACATGCGTTCAAAGCCACATGTGTTGTCGATCATTACATCGGTGATTGGGAGCGGGAATTCATCCTTCGGGCAAGCGGAGTTGAGATCCCTGAAGTCGATACAGACTCGTATCTTCCCGTTCTTCTTGGTGACAGGGACGACGTTGGCTACCCAGTCTGGGTGTTGTTCCTCACGGATGAAGCCACTGGTCAAGAGTTTGTCTACCTCCTGATCGATGGCGTTCATGATGTCCGGGCGGAAGCGTCGCTGTTGTTGTTTGATAGGTTTGGCATCTGGTAAGATGTTCAACCTATGCATCGCGATCTGTGGATCGAGACCCGGCATGTCTTCGTAGCTCCAGGCGAAGACGTCGATATACTCCTTAGCGAGTTGGACTAAAGATTCTCGGTCTTCTCCTTCCAAGCTTTTGCTGATAAAGATGGGTTTAGAAGAAGACCCATCCCCGAGGTCGATTTGCTCGACTTCGTCTTCGGTGGGAGGTTCTCGTAACTCAAAACGAGACTCTCATTGCTCTCCTAGGCGTTGAGCCCAGGGTTCCTCTTCGAAGGGTTCCGGCGGTTGGTCTTCGCCTTCATCTTTCTGAGGCTGCGCCGATGTCATGTTAGCTGACAGCACTTTTCTGAAGACTGATCCAATACTGGTATCGGAATCCCACGTCGATGCTTCTGATGAGTGGGAATGTTCTATGTCTTCTGCGTCCGAACTTTCTGGAGTTGATGGCGGCGTGACATAGCCTAACCCCCGTCGAGTCCGATTATAGTAATCCTGTGGCTTTCCATTGGGCATCGAAAGCCGGACAGGGAGATGCCGACCCTTGCCGTAGTTTAGGCCTTTGTTGCTTTTCAGGTCGTAGCCCATCTTTTGGATGATGTGCTTAGCCGCATCTGTGTATCGATATACTTGTACCCTGCCGGTATCAGGTTCGGGCTCGATTGACGGGAGGTTCCGACGACGCTCGATTTTGCCCGAGATGATGGTGCCTTCGTCTCGGCTTCGTGAAGGGACTATGAAGACTCCTTGAGACGGGACTATTTGATTATGGTAGACGGTCGTTACTTGTGTTTGCAACGACCGTAGAGCGTTGTCTAATGTATACATGGCATTCCAGTGTGGAAGACAAGAATAATTGAAAGACACTCTATTATTGATAAAGTACGAGATTTTATCCTGTGGGATTACATTGTCGAAGGAGGGTGCGTCTACATCGGCAGAGATATATTCGCCAAGCTCCTCATCTGTAAGCACTGGGGCCGGATCAGGAGAGTCCTCCACCGCTCCGACTTTGGGGTCTGAGAGGGTTATGTGAGCCCTCTCCGGCATCTTGGATGACTGCGGCGGCTTGCCTTTAAGACGCACCTTGAGGGGTGCCTCGGTTGCGCCTTCGATGAGTGGCGCCTTCCTTTGTAATTTTACCGCTAGGGGAGCCGCTGTTTGTGGTGGCTTCCCCTTGAGGCGTATCTTCAGGGGGGCTTCGCGAGCTGGCGCTTTTCCTGATAGCTTGATGCTCATTGGAGGCGCCTTCTGGGGCGGTCTCCCTTTCAGACGGATTTTCAAGGGGGCGTCAGGAGTCGCTTCGGGTTCCAAGTCCGGCTCTGTTGCCGTCTCTGCTTCATCATCGGCGTCGTTGGCTTCCTCCTCGTCAAGTGGCTTGTACAAGTCGGAGTCGGTGAAGTAGGCCTCAATCCCTTTGAAGGGATCGATATCTGCAAACTCCGTCCGGATGACGCCGTTGGTGGATACATATTTCATGCATTGGTGGAGCGTGGAGGGCACCACCATGTACTCATGTAACCATGGTCGTCCGAGTAAGATGTTGTAGTTGACCTCGGCATCCACCACATAACAAGTTACCTCAGTTTTGAGGCTGCCGATGTGACACTTCAGCCGGATCTTGCCCAGTGGCTCGCTCTTGCTGGCGTTGAAGCCACTGATGGTCGTATTGGAGGGCGCCAGCCGGTACATTGGGATCCCCAGCTTTGATAGCAGCACCTTTGGAATGATGCTTAGGGAAGACCCCGGATTGATCTGAATCCTGCTCACCTTTACCGAACCGATGTACCCTGTGTAATACAACGGTCGGTTATGTCGGTGATGCTTGAGCAGCATGTCTTGTTGGGTGAAGGTTATGTTTAGGATAACTTCATCCGCACAATGACAGTGTGCACAAGTAGTTGGGAGGTCTTCAGGCTGCTTGACCTGACTGAGAAAGGATTCGGCATCCTTTAGAGCTTCGCAGAGAGCTTCTCGGGAGTCCTTAGAGAGACGCAGGAGCTCGAGCAAAGACAGGCGTGCAGGAGTACTGGCCAGTTGTGCCAGAATGTCAAAATTGTGGGGCTTGGCTAGCCCCGAAGTATTTTCTTTCTGCAGAGGTCTGTCGAAACGGGCCTCCACTTGCTTTTGTTTATTGGCTGCTGAGGGCTTGGATGGACCCTCCTCAGGGATGGTGCCAGGAGGCACCCCTTCGGCGGCAGCTTCACCGGGCTGGGAGTTCTGTTGTGCACGCGTCTGCACAGGAAGCGCCTCTTCTGCTGAAGAAGAGACCGTGCGGCAAGACTTGATCTTCCTGCCTTTTGCTTTGGAGGTAGGGCGTACCTCCGGTTGAGTTACCTCGGAGACGAGGTCGGGATGAACCCAGAGGACCTCTCCTCGAGATGTGGTGAGTGGAACAAGTCCACTCACATTGTCACGGGTGGGTGGCAAATTTACCACCTCCATTGTCGCCTTAGGGATGGGGACGATGCCATCTTGTGTGGTAGTCGGCGGCAAGGTGCCGAACCGTAGTGACACCACATTAGCTGACACCGTCTTCTCTTCGTAATCGACGAAAATTACATCCGCATTGATCATGCGCTGGATGTAATTTTTGAGGACATAGCAGTCCTTAGTCGGGTGTCCGACAAACCGATGGTAGTGACAGTACCTTGGGTTGTCCACCTTCCCGACTTCATCGGGCCGCTTCGGGTCCGGAAGCTTGATCTTGTCACCCTACTTCAGTATCTCAAAGAGTTGCAGGGTATCGTCATCATTGAATGAATAAACCTCCTTGGGTCTCGGTGCCAATGGAGGCTTTTGAGTAGGCGCCGATGCGCCCTTCGAGGCATTAACTGTCAATGCCTGTTTTCTCTTTGTTTCTCGTCCGGAATTTGCGGACTTTTTCCCCTTATCGTCAAAGGCGGGGAAGCTAACACCCAGAAGACGTGCATTGGCCGCCTTCTTCTCTGCAGCTTCAGCTTCAATGATTAGGGAGCTCCAATCGGGAGGGGGAGTAGAGTTAAGCCAGAGCTTTACTGCAGGTAGCATATTCATACTGCAAGTGGAGAGAAGCGCATGTTTTGGCATGCCTGGAGGTAACCTGAAGCAGGCCTGACGGAAGCGTTCGATGAATGCCCGAACCGTTTCCTTGTCCTTCTGGCGTATCTCAATGAGAGACGCCATCGTCATGTCCTTCCCACCGTCGTAGAAGCGGTCGAGGAAGAGGCGTGTCAGGTCGTCGAAGGACGATATGGAATTGTCGGGGAGGCTGCAGTACCAGTCATACGCCACCCCTTTCAGGGCCCCAACAAAGATGCTGGTGAGGAGCGCGTCCTCCTTCGGAAGATGCCCTGTCTGCGACTGGAAGTACGTCAAGTACCGTCGTGGAGAGTCCTTCCCGTCATACGGCGTGAGTGTCTGTGGTTTATACTTTGGGGGATAAACCACCTTGTTCCACTCAAGTGGATAAGGCTGGGGAATGCCCATCTTCTGGCATTCCTCCTGCCTGTTCTGGGACTCGAAGCGCTCCCGCAGATCTTTGATCATTTCGACCACGTCCTCCGTGGAGCTAGGAGCCGGGGAAGGAGGTACCACCTGGAGTGGAGCGTTTGAGGGCTCCGATGTCCGGGGTGCTTCTGTGTCTGAGGGTGTCCGCTGGAGGGGCACACTCGACTCTCCATTAGCTCCTGGGTCGGGACCATTTGAAGGTGTCCTGATCAAGGCCGACCGCATCTCAAACACTGCTTGAGTCAGTGCTTGCATTGAGGCAGAGAGAGTTTTGAGTCCTCCCTCTAACGAGTCTATGCGCTGGACAATGTCCTGTGGCGGCGCATCAGCCTCAAGATCACCCCCGGTCATGTATACTGTCATGACACGGCCGGAAGTGGATGGATTAGTTGAGGCTTCGCTCTCAGTCTCACTTTCATGTGGGGGAGTTACTTCTCCTGGTGTTTGGCCACCCCCAGCCACATTCTGGAGTTCGTCTTCGACAGGCGCATCTGTAAGGGCCTGACTGCCCTCAGCTCTGTCTTGAAGGGCCTCTTCGTTTTCAGCACTACCCCTGGCGGTGTCCTGGAGGACATCGTCATTTTGAGGGGCTTCAGGGAGGCCATCTTCGCCTTGATGAAGATCCGCCGCAGCTGTGCTTTGGACATCTTCGTCTTCGGAAGGAGGCTGAACAAGGGTCTGGCTACCCCCAGCTTCCTCCAAGGACTTCTTTCTTGACCGAGTGCCTTCGAACACCCCAGAGGTTGTGACAGCTGCCTTGGTTTTCCTCGACTGGCTTTTAGATGAAGACGAGGAATTGGCAGTCGTCTTCCGGACAGATGAGGAATTGGAGATCACGTTGCATGACGCAATCTTTAGTTCCTCTTCTGCTGACACCTTTGTCCCAAGGCGATGTCGGAGGGGTGTCGATGATTGTAGCCGTTGGAAGACCGACTGCTTTGGCGGTTCTGCCGTCTTGCAACAGCAGTTGATGGTGACCACTGCACAAGTGTGCCCCGTGAGAGGCGCATCGTGCTTGTTGGTCAGCTCTCCTGACCGGCGCTTGTGAGTGATCACGTTGCGCAAGTCGTTGGAGGAGAGTGCTACCCTCACACCCCTCTCAGGCGCATGGCAGGGCCAAGCGCCGGGGTGGTCAGGTGAGTGCTGCGCCCCCTGATCTAATACCAAGCAGGCATCACGATCAGTAGTGGGGGAACCACAGCATTTGAAGTGACTTGAACGGACCTCAAACGCACAACCAGAGGAGGCGCGGGAGTTCAAGACCACTGAGTTTGCCTCTCTCGGCTTGGTTGTGCACGCAGTGAATGCGCCCAAGTGAGATGAGGACTTTGAAGGTCGACTCGTTGTCGGTGCAGGAGCACTTGAGTCAACCTTGTACAGCTTGCCATCGGCAGCACGTGTGATTGTAAGCGCGTGCCTCTGGCCGGCTGCTGGCATAGCACATTTGTGGCGCATGGCCCGTGCCGCCTTGGATTTCTTCGTACCAGCCCGCTGGGGCGCATAGTACTCAGCATCCAAATTCTCCTCGCCGTTACAGCGAGTGAGTCTGTCAAAGACAGAGGCTCTTTGTGGCGCATCAGAAGTAATGCGCGGGGCATTGGCTGCGCCCCTGCTCCGTCGACGTATCTTCTTCGCCTGAGAGAAAGATGGCTGGGGAACGTGGTCAGCCGCACGCTTCCCCGAGAGATGCGCTGCATCAGCGGGCGCACCTTGACTGCTGAGGACGTCAACAGGAAGGGAAGGCTGGACGGGCGCATCCCCTTCAACGGTGGTGCCCGAGGCGTCGACTTTGCGCACCCAGACTGCGCGGGTCTTCTTCGGCTTCGACAGCCGCTTCGAAGGACTCGCACTTCCTTCAGAAATGAACTCCTCGTACGCCTATTGATTGAGACGCACTACCAGCGTCTTGTGGGAGGAGCCCACCTTCACGTCGTCGGCCTGTGACACGACTTTCTCGGTAGAGGAGAAAGAGGTCCCCAGCAGAGTCGCCAGCTTGTTTGCCATTAAAATTGTTTTGATTGAAATCTTAATACAAACAGAACAGTAATACAATATAGGACTTAGATGTAGTCCTAGGAGTACACTTTTGTTTAAGCTGGGTCCTTAGTGCCAATGGAGCGAGTGGTAATGCGTTGACTCCGTTGACCGGCTGACGACGGTTATCGGTTCTCTGAAGGTGTGGATTGCTCTGGGTGCTGGAGCTTGCTGAGAGGAGGAAGACGTTGAGTGTCTAGAACTGCCTCTCGGTGATTCTCTCTGTGTTGTGAGTCTTCTGTTCTGAGTCTCTGTGTGTGTGTGAAGGAGATGACCCTTCTATTTATAGTTTTGCAGGCTGGCTGCTCATGCGCGCATGCAGGATGCGCCGATGTGGGGATGCCACGTGGAGGTCGCTGATGGAGGCGCACGGATGCTGCGCCCTGATCGAGGGGGAGAACTCTTCATACTGCTGTTGTGAGCCGGCACGTAGCAGAGAGAAGATCTTTCCGTTGCTGAAATCTTGGATGAGTTGAGTCAAAAGACACGTGTCGTCGACTCATGGTTCGAAGATCTCGGATTTGGTGGAGAGGAGTGATCTGGTGGGCTGCGCCTTGGATTGGGCGCAGGAGGAGGCTGCGGCTCATAACCTTTAGGAGTTACAAACTATTTGGGGCGCATGGCTTTTGAGGCGCATGCAGGCGACTTTTCTTCTGTCTTTCGGGATCAGAGAGCAGTCTGAGGCGCATGGCTTTTGAGGCGCATGCTGATTTGGACGCATGGCCATAGAGGCGCATACTGATGGTGGAGTGGCCACGTGGCAGTAGCCGTCGGAACAAGGTCATGATGATGCTGACGTTGCCGACGCTTCGTTTTCTGAAAAGCTGTCAACTGTTCAGACTTTGGGAGGCGTGCTGCCAACTCTGTCAGTTCAGTATTTAATGTTGGTGATGTTCGATGGACGGCTGAGTGGGCGCGTCGGTTGGCGTTCCACTCGGTATGGAGATGTGTGAGGGCGCACCCTCTGTAATGCGCCGAGTACTGTAGGGCGCGTCTGTGTGATGCGCCTGACGCCGAAGGGCGCGTCCGTGTGATGCGCTGTCTGGCTGGCGCATCGGACATGTCTTTTAATGATGCGGCTGTCTCGCTCTTCGAGTGCTATAAATAGCCGTTTGGCTGAATTCGAGGCGTCCGGTTCATCCATTTAATGTAAATTCATTGCACGGAATTCGGAGGGCCATCCACTTGGCGCGTGGGTTTGATCTGCCCGGCCTATAAATAGTGGCATAGAGAGAAGATTTGCTTCTCATTCCCTCACGTACTTCCAATATGAATTTGAACATACGGGTGCATTCTGCTGACGAAGTGCTCTCGAGGGTGAAGATGAGACGCTGTGTTATCTTTGATGCACTTGAAGGTGACTGTTACATCCAAAAGACGGAGTCGAGGGCTTCTGAGGCAGGCGGAAGGTGCCTGTTGCATCCAAAGATAAAGATGCTCGAGCCTCGTCTCCGTTATTCCGGAAGAGCCGTAGATCGGAATGGCGGTACAAGGCTCTCTCTTCCTGCAAAGTGGGGTTTCCCCACTTTGATCGTGTCGAAAGCTGCTCCTTTAGCCATGGTTTCGATCACGGTCTTCCTTCGGCTTTGGAGGATCTTTCGAAGCCTCCCCTGGCCACAGCATTTGCGGTGCTCTTCTCTTCCTTGGTTCCAGCCAGAGGGTTAAATGCTTTGTGTCGAAGCATTTATCGGGCGAGCCTGGTTGGAAGAGCGGCACATAACTGGGCTCTGCTCGGCCAGGTGAGCCTGGCTGGAAGAATTTGGCTGAAGGGATGCACATAACTGAGGTGCTGAAGAGATGATGGGATGCGCCTGGATGGAGGCGCATGATATCTGCTGCGCCTTATTGGTGGCGCATAGTGATGCTGCGCCTATCTGGTGGTGCATGGTGGTTGCTGCGCTTATCTGAAGGCGCATGATGGCCGCTGGCTGTAGACTTAGGCTCTTTCCTTTGTAGGAATTCTCCTTTGTACAGCCTTTTCTAGACATGTAATAGACTTTTATATATAAATAAAAAGTCCTTCTTCAAATGTCTATAGTTATTGACTTTGCTGTGAAGTTCTTCATCTGAGTTCTGGCGCATGTAGTGTCTGGCGCATGGGCTTTCTGGTTGTGAAATTCCATGCTTCTACACTACTCACCTCCAAATTTTCTGCAACATTATTCAAATCAAGTATTCCGTTTGGTGCATGTTTAAGCAAATGAATGAACTTTTTCGTTAGGAGGCCTGAAAGAGAATAGTGGTACATGACAGTCAGCAGCTAGCTAGGATGCTGTGCAGATCCTTCATTCTTTTAAGCTAGAAATTGATTATTTAGTTAAAAAAATGTTCAATTAATTCCAACCCAAGGGTTGTGATTTATTTAACCAAGACCTCTACGACAATAAAAAGATTACCTTCAATCACCTAGAGAGTTGTCATAACGGCAGGTGCTAACTGGGGTGAGAGGGTTGTTAGGAGAATCTGTAAAAGCAACAAACCAACACTAGTTTCATCAAATTAAAGTAGATTTAACCAGTTAAATAGAATGACTTCCAGCAGCATGGTGAGAAATTTAAGCCAAGACAAAAGCACATACATCATTCAGGATTACCATGAATTGCTTAACTAGTAGTCCACTCATTTGTTTCAGCAACTACATTATCTTCTACAACAACCTTTCTCTTTAACTGCATATTGATCAGTATATTTAATTACAAATACCTTAATAACAAATGTATGCACTTTATTAACCTCATGGATTAACATTAAGGAAGAAATGGAAATGTTTGGGTATTCAAGAAAATAGTCTCTTAACTAGAAAGCTGACAGAAACACCAAGGGAGAACCATTCCATGCCTTTGAATTAATGTAGTTCAATTTAAATTAGTGAATTATAGAACCATTCCATGCCTTTAGAAGCTAACATAAGCTAGCAGATCTTTTGATCATTATCTAGGGGGTGAGGAAAGACTGCCACTGGGCTGGTGGCCGACAGCCTGGGCTAATCTTCCTTACATGTAAAAAAATGACTTTTTTTGGGTCTGTACTTGGCTACAACCCAGTGCAACCACAGTGTACAACTGCCCCTATTCAACAAGGAGTGCCATAAGACAAGTTGGGTTCTGCATGGCATATGCACGTAGAAGCAGTTGTTTTGCTTGGCTTGCATGCACGCGAGAGTTGTGGTAACAAGTTCTTACATAGGAACTGTAGCTTCGCGTGATTGGTGCTTACGCGAAAGCTGCAGTTCCACGTGGTTTGTGTGCACACGGAAGATGAGTTTCGCGTAGTCTTTGTGCACGTGAAATCTGTAGTTCCATGTTTCATGTGCTCAACCGAAAGCTGATTTTCCTTGCGGTTGTTTCTGAATGGGTGTTTTAGTTTCGTAACTTCGCCTACTTTATGGGAAGTTATTCCCTTATTTCTGGCTCACTACCTTTATGGAGGGTTAAGGCTGCTAGGGGCTTACCTTCCTATATATGCTCTCGGATATTGCTCTTGTTATAGAATTCTAGAATATGTATGCAACGAGATGAGAGTGTGCAATAGTCGTGAAGCAATGAAGCCTTGCTCGGTTGTTGTATGACTTCCAAAGGTTCATAAGTGAGCATTCCAGAAGGTCAAATATGTGAACTTCCTTGTTCTTTAAAGCATATCGACGGAACAAGGTCGAATCTTGGTTTGAGCAATGGTTATCGTAATCACACAAGCAAGCTACATTCTTCAGTTTCTTCTTCTACATTATTGTTGTAGCAACTTTGTTGCGAGTTTTTAAAGTGTTCCTTTTTAGCAACTTGTAATTTTTCAATTTTGAGAACTTGTATTGTTGTAATCTTGGAGTTATAATTTGCACTTTTGTTCATAAGTTGTACAGTTTTCTGTAGTGAGGGTTATATATATATATATATATATATATATATATATATATATATATATATATATTGAAAAACCAAAGCCGGTGGACGACTCCACCCGACCTTTGCCTGGAGGCCGTGGCCACCGCCACCCAGCCACCTCCGTGGGAGGGAGGGCTCGAACCCGGCCCTCACCTCCGGTGTACGGTGGTGTTACCAGTACACCACGACTCGATGTGCTAGTGAGGGTTATATATATATATATATATATATATATATATATATATATATATATATAGAGAGAGAGAGAGGGAACGACTATGACCACTCGGTCTGCTGCGAAACTCTCCAAAACCCCCCTCCCTAGTAATTTAAATGCTTAACATCCTCTTATGGAATGTTAGGGGAATCGCGAACAAACCCACCTTGAGAAGACTGATCAGTCTCAAGAAAATTCACAAAATTGACATTCTCGTTATCATCGAACCTAAAATCCTCCCCAACAAACTCAGGTCCATCCAGCTGCAGCTGGGCTTCTCGTCAGCCATCGTCGGATGTCATGACATCTGGATCCTTTTTGGCGTCGACGTTAAGAGCAGCATCATTCACGACTCAAGACAGGCCATCTCCTGTTGGGTGGAGCATCCTATGCTTTAATTCTGCTCCCTTTTGTCTGTCGTCCATGGCAGTTGCGACATCACTGAACGGAGACAAATGTGGGAGGCCCTTTTGGATACCCACCCAAACCAAAGCAATCTTTCTTGGCTCTATGTTGGCAATTTCAGCACAATAACTGGCAGAGAGGAGAAGTCTGGAGGTCAACCCCCTATTCCGGCAGCGATTCATGACTTCACCGGTTTCATGTTTTGTGTTCACCTGTCTACCCTCTAATACACCGGCAGCACATTCACCTGGTGCAATATGCAAGACGGTGCCCGTAGACAATACTCGCGGCTAGACCGAGCCCTCATCAACCCAAAGTAGCTGGACTTAGATATCATCTCCAATATCTCGCACCTCAACACTACTGAGTTGGGCCACTCTTCTCTCCTTCTGGAGATTAGCAACAAATCGAACCAGATCAAAAAAAAGCTTCCGCTTCCTCGACTTCGGGATCCACCATCTCTATTTCAAGAACATTGTTGCTACCGCTTGGAGTAGCATGGACACCCTTCATCCCCTTGTTCGCGTCGCGAACAAACTGAAAGACACCAAGAAAGCACTCAATGCTTGGAGCAAAGAAGCATTTGGGGATATTTTTCAGGCAGTTTGGACTGCTGAGGATGATGTTACCCGAACGAAAGCTCTCTTCGCCAGCGACAGATCTCCGGCAGCTCGTACCTCCCTGAACCTTACTAGAGCGCTGCTGAAATTCTGTATTAAAATTGAGACAGAATTCTGGAATCAGAAAGCTAGACTGAAGTAGGATAGCGAGGGAGATAGAAACTCTAGCTATTTCCACTCATGCGTCAAGGGACGCAGACAGAAGCTCAATCTCCACCAGATTGCTAATAAGAATGGGATATTATCAAAGATCAATGAGGTATCCAACTGGCGGCAGCAAACTTCTATTTTCAGTTGTTCACCAAAGTTGGCATCAATAGAGACGAGGAGTTCCTAAAGGCCATCCTACGCCTAATTGATGATAGGGACAACACCAAGATGGAGCAGATCCGTTCTAAACAAGAAGTTAGGGATGCTGTGTGGGCCATTGACGAACACAGCGCCCCGGGTCCAGACGGGTTCATCGGTGTGCTCTTTTCCACATGGATGCATAGTGCCGCAGGAATGAATAGTGCCACATAGCTTGCATAGTGTCGCATGGATGCATAGTTTTGCAGGAATGAATAGTACCACATGTCTTGCATAGTACCGTCTGGATGCATAGTGTCGCAGGAATGAATAGTGCCGTATGGATGCATAGTACCGCAGGAATAAATAGTACCGCATGGATGCATAGTGCCGTAGGAATGAATAGTGTTGCATGGCTTGCATAGTACTGTATGTATGCATAGTACCGTAGAAATGAATAGTGTCGTATGGCTTACATAGTACCGCATGGATGCATAGTACCACAGGAATGAATAGTGTCGTATGGCTTGCATAGTGCCGCATGGATGCATAGTACCGCAGGAATGAATCGTGTCGCATAGCTTGCATAGCGCGCATGGATGTATAGTACCGCAGGAATAAATAGTGCCGCATGGCTTATATAGTGCCGTATGGATGCATAGTGCCGCATAAATGAATAATATCGTAGGAACAAATAGTGCCGCATGGCTTGCATAGTGCCGCATAATGCCTATTTTGGTTGTTTTATGTCATATTTGGCTGAATTGTGGCCAAAATTTCTTCCAACTCCCAACATGAAAGTTGTAGATCTTTTTCTTGGCTTCAAAAATATGTTACTATCTATTTTATGCAAGTTTCTCTCATTCATGATAATGTAAGAATAGAACACGATAGTGGCCTGTTAAGGTGCACTCTTAACAAGTAACAAGTAACATGACATGATAGTGGCCCGTTGTGGCACACTCTTAACAAGCAACCTTGGCATGATAATACATGATAGTGGCCCGTCGTGGCGTACTCTTGATAAGTAAACCTAACATGATAATCTTGATATGCTGTTGTGACGGCTATCTTGACTTGCTAAGTAACTCTTATCTTGACACCGTGGGTGTTTGTGCTTGTATATGCTACATGTCTCGTCTTGCATCATGTCTAGGACATGAATTCCTGGTTACCACGGCCAGGGATTCATACTGAATCTGACTAGGATAATAACTAGATTGATCAAGTAGTTCATGAAGATATTTCCAGCTACAGGTAGTGCCGTTATTTGGGCGCTCTAATTGGACTTGTAGCCTACCGTCGAGTAGGACACATTTTCAGTACACTGTCATGTATTGCACCCCCAAGTCACCAAATCTAACTATCTCAACTTGCTACTGGATAGCCTAGATTAAGTCTGCTGGGCTTGTGGCTGTTGGAACATCTTATTGCATTTTGTTAGTAATTAGGCTTGTGATAACCCTAATTAGTTAAAGTGTCAAGCCGTACTCATTGCTTGGCCGTGATTGATGGATGGAGTCTAGTCTAGTATTGTCTAGACAGTGCCAGTACATGGTTACTTCAGCGCATTTACTGTTATGCTTTACCTTATCGATAATCGGTCAGGGACTAAGTTCTCTTCAGGAGAAGGGTTATAATCCCGGTCCTTGTTTGGTTTACGGGTTGTAACTTGGTTACCGGAATAGTTCCTTAGTTACCTTATCGTCTATCATTCTGATTTTTTTAACTCATGTCTGTTATTATCCTTTATGTCTCATGTGGTAATATACTGGTTTTAGTTCTTAAGTGAAGCCTCTCTTGTGGCACTTGCTCTTTCTGGGGTCTGACCCAGCTGGTTTTGTATGGCCAGATTTCGGAGTAGCATCCGAGGATCTTCCAGCCTTCCAGCCAGATGGTGAATACTAGACGTAACCCTGGCAACAAGTGGATTTTATTTTGCTCTCCCACTCTATTATAAATTATTCTTTTGAGGTGTTTAGCCGCCGAGCAAGTGTTAGCTCGTGTTAAATTTACATTTATGTCTGCCTAAGGGCTGTAGCATGATTGACAAATCCTAGAGTTGATCATGTATGACTTAAACTCTTGCTAGTCTTCGCATTTTGTATGACTAGCTTCATGATCATCTGAATATGTAATATTTGGGACACCTTACTTTGTATGTCTAATGATCTACCATCTTGTTACATTACTTGCTTGTTTGAGATTGAGACACTAGGCTTGTTCTGGACCATAAGTGACTGTTGGCTTATAGTAAACCCTCATGCATCTAGAAAGTCGTGACCGTATTGCGAGGTGAGATTCACTTTAATGTACGTAGCTGGCTGTTTCTGTCCTCCGCTCTCTAGTATTCTAGTTCTGGGACGTAATACGGTTTAAGTGGTGGCCCATGGAGGTCCTGTAAATCAAGATGTGTGAGGGTTTCACTGAATAGATGTCTCAATCAGCACTCGCCCTTGATCTCTACTCATATCTTCTAATCTTTCCTAAAACTTGACCTGGTCACATATTTATATCCTCGATCTATCATGGTCCTTCCTTATTGTTCCCCATGTTGTTTTTTCAGCGATATTGTTCCTGGTCCTACCGATCAGCAAGGCGGAGCACATCGAGTGGACTAGCAGCATCCTGGAGACCAAGCCCAGCACTCTAGAGCGGCCTCCCGAGTCATACATTCCAGGATCCAGAGCCCCCAGTTCGGTTAGTCCAGCCTGCAGAGCCTGACAATGGAACCCTGGTAGATCTCATCAGGGAATTGCTTGCATCTCAAGATTGTCAGGGCGATGCCCTGCACCAGAAAGTACAAGATGCCATGAGCAGAGTTGGTTACCAAGGGAACAACGTGGCCAACAGCTTCAAGCGCCTGAACCCTCCTTTCTTTGACGGTAGTGAAGATGCTATCGCTGCTGATGCATGGCTTCAGGACATAGAAGTTATCCTGGAGGCAGCTAGGATTCCCGAGGAAGAAAAGGTGGTCGTTGTGCGCCTGCAGTTATTAGACTTAGCCCGCAGCTGGTGGGCGATGCTAGCAATTGGATTACCGATGCCTGTCTCATGGGCGGTATTCAGCAAAAAGTTCTAGACCAAGTACTTCGACGTAATAGCTCGGTATGATTTACAGATGAGATTCACCAATCTTAAGCAGATGGGCAGAACGGTCGATGGATATACGGTCGAGTTTTCTAGACTCAGTCGGTTTACTCCTACTTTGGTGGTGACCAAATTGGATCGAGCCCAGCGATTCCAGCAGGGCTCCACCTAGAGATCATTATATTAGTGGATCAGTTTGAGCACTAGACGTTTGATGCCGTCTTGCGAGCAGCAAAGAGGCATGAGTATACTTCGCAGAGGATTGTAGATAGAAGTGAAGGACGGAAGAGGTCTCGTGGGCAGATGTCCCAGTCTTCAGCACCAGCTCCGGCAGCTAGGGCTTTGACTATTGGAGCTCTTAGGAGGGCGACCATAGTTTCGTCGGTTCAGCACTCGACGCCGGCGTATCCTCGACAATAGAAGCAGAAGCAGTCTTCCGCAATGTGTTGCACTCATTGTGGAAAGCCAGGACATGTAGTATCAGAGTGTCGTATAGCACAGGGATTATTCTTGGCTTGTGGGGCACCGGATCACAAGATAGGATCCTGTCCGAACAGAGCCAGTTCATCATTATCAAACCTAACCAGTCCATCGGTTAGGGGCCCAGCACCAGTGCAGCAGCAGTACCAGCCTCCAAGGCTATTGTCGCCTCAGGTCCAGCAGTATGCCTAGACCCAAGCTCAAATTCAGAACAGACAGAGAGGTCACCAACAGAGGGTATCAGCACCAAGAGGGCAAGATCAGGCTATGGCTCTGATGGTAGAAGAAGAGTTAGCTTCGGGTGAGGTGGTGGCAGATACTATTCTCGTCAACTCTTTTCCAGCATCAGTATTATTTGATTCGGGTACATCGTATTCATTTATGTCTGCACGATTCGCAACACGGATAGGACTAGAGCCCGAGTCATTATCAGTAAGGCTCAATATACTTACTGGTAATGGTCTTGTAGGAGTAGATAGTGTGTTTTTCTCGTGTTGAATCATAGTTAGCAGTAGAGTGTTTTCCGCTAGGTTGATAGAATTTTTGATGGCCGATTATGATGTGGTCCTAGGAATGGATTGGTTGAAGGAGCAATATGCAAAAATAGACTGCCATATTGGCATGATTATTTTTGGTATTCTCGGCGAACCGAAGTTTTTATTTTCTAGTGGCAAAGTGGAACCTTCTCCCCCAGTATTGCGAATGGCAGTAGCAGTGGCAGTTCAGTTTTCCAGAGTAGTAGAAGAGTTTTCTGATGTATTTCCCGAAGTGCTTCCAGGCATGCCCCCAGAGAGAGAGATAGAGTTCACCATTGATTTGCTTCCACGGATGATACCAGTGTCAGAAAGAGTCTACAGGATGGCACATTCAGAGTTAGAGATTTTGTACAAGAAGATTGAAGAACTTAGGAGAAAGGGATTCATTCGTGCTAGTGGATCACCTTGGGGAGCCCCGATACTTCTTATTAAAAAGAATGATGGTACACCAAGATTATGTGTTGATTATCGTACCTTGAACTTTGTAATAGTCAAGAACAGATATCCTCTACGAAGGATACATAATTTATTTGATCAACTCAGAGTGGCAAAATTCTCGAAGATTGAATTGCGATCAAGGTACCATCAGATCAGAGTTAGAAAGCAAGACATCCCGAAGACAACATTCAGATCCAGATATGGGCATTGGGAGTTCCTTGTTATGTTATTTGGAGCAACCAATGTGCCAACCATATTCATGGACCTCATGAATCGTATCTTCATGTCCTATTTGGACCAGTTCGTGATAGTATTTATAGACGATATCTTAGTCTATAACAAGAATGAGGCAGAACATGAGCAGCATCTTCGTGTAGTTCTTCAGATTCTCAGAGAGCACCAGTTGTACGCAAAGTTTAGTAAGTACGAGTTTTGGCTGGATCGTACCTCGTACTTAGGTCATATCATCACCAGAGGAGGAGTGGAAGTGGACTCCCAGAAGATATTGGCTATAGAGTCATTGCCAGTACCCAGTACCGTCATAGAAGTTCGGAGTTTCCTAGGATTGGCTGGCTATTACCGGCGGTTTGTATCAGACTTCGCTCGAATTTCAGCACCATTGACGCAGTTGACCCGCAAGGATGTGCAGTTTGCTTGGACAGCAGAGTGTCAGAGTTCATTTGAGAAGTTGAAGCAAGGATTGATGACGGCACCCATTCTCACGCTTCCAAATGGGACTGGTGGATTTTCGGTCTATTGTGACGCTTCCGGCAAGGGATTGTGATGCGTCTTGATGCAGCATGGTAAGTTAGTAGCTTATGCGTCACGTCAGGTTCATGATCATGAGAAAAATTACCCAATCCATGACTTGGAATTAGCAGCGGTGGTTTTCGTACTTAAGCTTTGGAGGCATTATTTATATGGACATCGGATGGAGATTTTCACCGACCACAAGAGTCTTAAGTATGTGTTTACCCAGAAGGATCTTAACATGCGTCAGAGGAGATAGCTAGAGCTACTCGTGGACTACGACATCAACTTGCAGTATCATCCTGGGAAGGCCAACGTAGTAGTAGATGCATTGAGTAGAAGAGCCAGAGTTTATTTTCTAACAGCACAACCAGAATTGTTAACAGATCTTCAGAAGATGGGAATAGAAGTAGTTCTTCCTACCAATGTTGCTTTGATGGCCAGCATGCAAGTCCAGTCCAGTATAGTTGAGAGGATTAAGTTAGCTCAATCAGCAGATTCTAAGCTTCAGCGGCTTAGGACAGAATGTGTAGCAGGACAGAGAGCAGAGTTATGTATTAAGGAGGACGATACACTTCGACATGGGAGACGTCTTTGTGTACCCAGTGGTGATATCAGACAGGAGATCATGGCAGAGGCTCACAGTTCTCAGTATTCAATTCACAGTTCTCATATATATACAACACACCCACACGCACTTTACTTGTTTGAAGACAAACGTTGGATTTGTCGATCTGAATGATATGGCAGAACTACGTGTTGATAACATGTTGTAATCTAAAGACTATGTGGAGTTCTTCGTAACTCAGGGAGGAAGAAAAGGAGAAAAGTTCTCAATTGATGGAAAATGAACAAATAACCCTAGAATGGATATATTGTTAGCTTTATATACAAAGCCATAGTTCGAAGAACGAGTCTCAAGGGGATCGGTTGATGATTTTTAGGGATCATGGTCCCTAATTGATTGTGCAAAATCAATAGAACTGCAATACACATGAGTTTTTATTAGCATTTAATTGATTGTTCCCACGGTTAGCCACGTAAACTGATAACGTCTAGGCAACGACCGACGACAACCCGGCGATGCCTCTTTGGTTCAAATCGAAAATATTAACTGTTGGTTGTTCATTCGACTCATGGTCGTCACTACTCGGTAACGAATTTCATCTGTTGCTAACATGTCATCGCTGATTTGCGGTATTTTAATATTGTAAGTGAGATCTATGATTGGCTTTAATGACTTTTATATGACCGTTTTGGGCTGGCGTCTATATATGTTATCCATCTGTGAAGAGAGAACAAATTCTCTTCTCTATTATTCTCTCTTTCTCCTTCTCTTTCTCGTTTTGCAAATTCTCTACTATTCTCTTCTGCAATAAGTTTTTGTAGATTTTTGGAAGTTCCTATGCCAATTTCGTGTAGCATCGTGGGTAAAAAAACTTTGTTGGTAGAAGGTTAATTGTCTTTGATTTAGTGTGAAGTTCATCATTAATATGTTGTCATAATATAATTTACTGGAAATTGCTGAGAAACCCAATTTCGGGGTGGGCTTTTATGAAATGCCCACCCGCTGGATAAGTTTTATGAAATACCCAGAATTAAGTATTTTCACGTTAAATATTCCAAGATTCCCTTTTAGATGCCACCCGCTAGAAACTGCTATTTTTATAATACCGAAACTACCCCTCCGCGCGAATTGGTCATCTATATGTATTTGAATTCAAAAAACTCAGATCTGGATTGCGATTTTCGTCTTCTTCTTCACGGAAAATCTGAATTCCATTGCTCTCATATTCAGCAGAGATCGCAAAGATCGTTCGTAGTTCGGTGTATTTTTCTTCAGTCGAACTCAGATCATCGCTCGTCATCATCATCACCATCATCATCATCTTCATCGTGGAGACATTTGAACTCAGATCTTCAATTGTGGAGAGAAGATCTTTTTTCTTCTTTTCCATAAGAATTATCATCGCTTTGAAAGAAGAACGAAACTCTTTATTCCTGAAAAAACTAAATTACACATTTTAACACTGGAAATGACCATTCTCCGTCTTAATTAGGACGGAGAATGACATTCTCCGTCTTAATTAGGACGGAGAATGCCATTCTCCGTCCTAATTAACACGGAGAATGACATTCTCCGTTTCCGTCTTAATTAGGACCGAGAATGTCATTCTCCGTCTTAATTAGGACGGAGAATGTCATTCTCCGTTTTATTTAAGACGGAGAATGGCATTCTCCGTCCTAATTAAGACGGAGAATGGCATTCTCCGTGTTTCTAACACGGAGAATGGTCATTCTCCTGCGTTTTAACACTAGAATGACCATTCTCCGTGATAAATTACACGGAGAATGGCATTCTCCGTCCTAATTAAGACGGAGAATGGTCATTCTCCGTTTAATTTAGCACGGAGAATGGCCATTCTCCGTCTTAATTTGGACGGAGAATGCCATTCTCCGTTTTATTTAACACGGAGAATGACATTCTCCGTTTCATTTAACACGGAGAATGGCATTCTCCGTGTTTCTAACACGGAGAATGGTCATTCTCCTGCGTTTTAACACTGGAATGACCATTCTCCGTGTAAATTAAGACGGAGAATGTCATTCTCCGTCCTAATTAAGACGGAGAATGGTCATTCTCCGTGTAAATTAAGACGGAGAATGCCATTCTCCTGCATTTTATGGTTAGCTGAAACTTTGGAGGGCCATAACTTTTGACTGGGAGGTCGAAACGAGGTCCCGTTTGTCGCAAAATGAGCGTATCGTCGAGGAGACTGAAAGTAACCGCTTCACCGTTAGACGGCCTTCCGAAATTTTAGATTCGCAAAAAAATGATGTTTGGACCTCCGTTTTAGCACTTTTGTCGTTCGTCCCGGTCTTTCCGAAATTTTTCGACGAGTTTTTGAAGATTTTTGAGGAGAAAACCTAGATTCGAAAGTGAGCAGCGTATGGAAGAAGATGGAGTATTGAAACGTTTTTTAAGAGCAGTTTTGTGGGTGTTTCCAATAAATTAAAAGGAAGGACAAAAGGGTCATTTGGAACCCGCTTTGGATAAGTTTCTCTAATTCTGGGCACGCGATGAAAGTTTTTTTAGCGGTGGGTTTTACATAAAATTTTTTTAGTTTTTGGGCATTTCATAAATCTTCCCTATAATTTATGTTCGTGTCTACTATATTTTATAGTAACTAGACCTTTTATCAACAATAAAGTCAAAAAACATCATTTCTTTGTTTTTTTCTTTGAAAAACAATTTTTATTTTTAAAAAAAATTGTGTTTCGAAAGACCATAAATATTTGGACGAGAAATGAATAATTAGAATAGAAAAGTAAATCCTTTGGATGGGTGGAGGAGAAGAATCATTTTCATATTTTCATTTTCAGCTTCTTCTTTTTTGTTTACATCCAAACACAAAATGAATACTTTCCTACCCAAAAGATTGCCTTAGCATTTACTTCCTGAAAAAAAAAATATGGATTTGAGTCTGATAATAAACCCCATCTCCATATGTGGGGTTAAGATTTGGTCTGTGATCTTGACCTTAATTAGATCCTACATTAGTGGGAGACGTGTGCACTTTGGATACCTTGGTTTGACCTTTTTTTTCAAAAAAAAACCTTGGTTTGACCTTGATCACTCGTATGAATAATAGCTTCTAAGAAAAGAATCAGATTTTAAGAAAGGAATCCAAGATTGCACTGGGTCATATGACCAAATACTCAAGGTTTTGTAGTCTATGTTGTTTAGATGTCATTGTCTCCTGTTTCTTTTTCTTTTTTAAATTGCCAATGACAAATGCCTTGGACCATTCTATTTAAAATGTTTCAACTTTGGGCACTTAGGATTATTTTTGCCAGGAAGCTCCTTAGAATAAGAATCGTGCAACAAGAGTTGGGATTATTATACCGAAACCACCATTAACACACTATTGAGGAGCAATAAACAAATACTAAGACGCAACAATGATTGGCATCGCAGACCTATAAAATTTATCTGGAAGTCAAGTGACCTTAATGGTCGATGAGAGGTATAAAGCCGAGAGACGAGCACTCTGAGAATCGTGCCACGGATCCAATGATGCAAAAAGAAATAATAAATAATAAATAAAATAAGTAGAAAATCTTCAGCTTTGATAAAAAAAAAAAAGAATCAAATAAGTCAGAAAAGTACTGATGTTATTTCTTGGAGTTGTGAAGCAAAGATTTCTACACTATAATCTTCATCCAATGTCGTCTTTATTGCTGGTTCATCAGTCATACTCTACACACTTCATTCAAATGTTTACAAATTTTGCCAAAAAGAATATTTAGAAAAACCTGACTCCAGTTGAGAATACTTATGATGCTTACCCTATTTTTGTGGAGCAAGAAGAGAGGCCAGCTTGATCCCATTGTCGCAAGGATGAGAGCGAAATTAAATTGTAACAACAGTGCTAATTAGAAGCTGGTTGTGTAATGCTACAAGATTAGGAGGATTCAAATGATTTTGAAACATAACTTTGGGTTGTTATAAAAAAAAGGAAAAGAAACATAACTTTGGGAGATCCGGTTGGGCTTGAATCTTGTAGTAAGGAAAGAACTTGAATATTGTAGCAAGGAAAGAACTTGAATATTGTGAATATTGTAGTAAGGAAAGAACTTGAATATTGTAGTAAGGAAAGAACTATAAGTTTGAATCCACCAACAAACAAATTAACAATTAATGCGGGAAAAAAGAAAATCACAAATACAAAGATAATGTATTAACGTGGAATCATTGTAGTAAAAAAATTATGGAATAAGCCAAACAGAAATCTACTGCAATCTAGTCACAGTTCTCTTGCAATCCCTAAACCAAAGACGTGAGATATCCTTACCACTCTAATAGATATAAAAGAACAAAAATGAAGCTCGCAACACTCACACTCCCAATAAATATAATAAAGTACTCACCAAAATCCGGAGGGGATGTTGAGCTCCACTGCCTTAGCATCCGCTACTAGAATTCCTAATAATACACTAACAAGAATTTAATTTGAGAATTTGATTTTTTTTTTAATCTTGTTGAGAGTTAACGAAACGACGTCCCTGAGCATATAACCGTAATAGGTAAGCCATATGCTAGAATTAGTAGTCTAAACCCACTTTTTGTCTGTAATGCATTTTTAGAGTATTTTAGAATTTTATAAAGTTTATTTGGTAACTATCTTCCTTTGAGAAACCGATTATCGATAAAGATTGATAAGCATGTAAGTGAACCGATATGTGTGCCATAGCCTAGAAACCACCCCTAATAAATTGTAATAGCCTAGGGTAGTCCTAGATAACTTTCTATAATTTTAGAATTGAGGATTTTTAGATAACTAAAACCATAAGAAGTCTATAAAATAATTTTCATAGCGTCTTCTAGGATTTACTTTAGCGAACCCCTACATAAAATGACCATAAACTTCACCAAAACATTTCTAATAGCCTACATAAGTTTCTAGAATTTTAAGGATTTTTCTAAGATTAATTATTATTTTTCCATGCCATAAAACTAGTATAGGAATAAATAGTTACAACTAAAATTTTCAATTTATAAGTGTTTTGTCTCCAAGAAAAATAAAAACCCTAGCAGATCAGGTTATACTGGACCTTGTAATTACCAAGAATTGGAATTTCTATTTTTGAGAATTTTAGTGCTAATTTTTGGAGTTATAAAATTCTTCTTCAAAATTCATTTACGAGATCATTATTTAGCTCTAATTATTATTTATTATTTAGTAAAACTTTAATTTTGTTGGCTTAATATTATTTTATCTAAAAATTAATTTTTGCCTACCAAACCTTGGGCTTGGATTGTGGGCTAACCTAGCCTATTGTCACGACCCACACCCAGTGTAAGGGCACGAGACGTGGGTACGTCCAGCCTACGCCGCAGTATCGGTGGTAGAACGATGTCCTGGGTCCAATAGCTAACACAATCTATTAAATACTCCGAACGGAGAATAATATATAAATGGTACTACTCAATCACAATAGCTAAGATAGAATGGAAAAAAGATAATCACAGCAGAGAGTTATAATATGAATACAAATCCTGGTGTAAAATCACACCATAACAAGTCTCAATACAACCACAAAGTCTCATAACTAAAAGATAATAAGGCTAATCTAACTCAAGGCAAGTCCTCAGCGACAACTGGATCCTGCTAAGGGTCCAGGTGATCACCTGTGTCAACTAGGCCTGCTCCATAGTAAGTGTCGCAGCAATCCTCATCATCTGTAATATTTCAACAGGTCCAGTCAGGACAGGAACGAATACATATCTCTCACACAGTTCATAACATAAAAGAAAATATAAAACAAGCTATAGAATAATATACATGAACTGCTGATAAAGAATGAGACTGTAAAAGAGAGAACATGATATATGAAAATAAATATACAAGATATAATAGAGAACTGAACTAACTGCGTGATATAGAGCACAATCTGGTTATGTAAACTGGCTTAGGTTATACATGACTTAAATCTAGTTTGGATTTGCACATGAAAATGGTGTAGATCGCATAACCAAATAAATACTCCCCCTACCCTAATCAGTACACAAGGATCTGTCCAGGTTATGTTATTGCACATGAAAGTAGTACGTCACATGGATAGCTAGTCCACATGCACACTGGGATATACATGAAGCCTCACATAATCATGAGTGTACATGAATGTCACATGAGTATACATGAATAAGTACGAATACAATGTGTAGACGATGCACATGATAAATTACATGAGCACATTATACCCGATGTATCCAAGGGGATAACATCTCATGAAGAGATCCATATAGTACTAATCCGTGATATATCGTGACAGCAACAAGTAAACTAGTCTATAACAAGTAAATACGTCCAAGCAAAAATGAAACAGTTAGAGAATGTACTCGCCTGATAATCTGAGCTGCTGATGAGGCTGTGTAACTGTACTGAAGTGATGTAAACCTATTTAAAACAACCACAAGTCATAACAAGGTCTAACATATCATAAAGAATGCCTACAATGCACTTCTACATGATCCTAAGTTCTTCTAGGTTAAAGTTAACCCTTGGTCAACGCTGGTCAAACCTGGTCAACTCTAGTAAACTCTGGTCAAACTTGGTCAACTCAAGGTCAACGTCCGTTTACTAATTTCTAGGTCATTCACAAAATTTCAGGTCATTCGGAGTTCGTTTGAGTCGATTTGGATCAAGTTTGACTCAAAGTTGACTTTTGTCAACTTGGTCAACTTGTCGGCCAATTCGACCAAACTAGGCTCCTAACGGCGATCCTAATCTGCCCAAAAACTTCCTATAGCCATAACACAAGCATTTATTTCATTATCTATATTTATACTTACATCACAATTTAATATATATATATATATATATATATATATATATATATATATATATATATATATATATAAGTTAGGAAAGGAAAATGATTTTTGAGTGAACAAAGATGTTGGGGCTGCTGGTTAAGGGCCTAAAATCTGAGAACAAAATAATATGAGCCTACAAGAGTAATCTAGGCATAATATATTACAATCTATAGCAAAACATATATATAATATATATTTACATATAGGCATATATCCATTTATAGGTATATATCCAATATGAAAGCCAACAAGGTCGTACTCGAACCTGGAGTAAGTTCCCAGGTCTAAAATCAGAGTCTCGACCCTCACAAATACACATTTCAAAATTAGGCATTTTAAAGGATTATATCTATATATATACATAAATATATATCTATATACATTAATAGGTAAAAAACCATATCTGTCTAAAAATAGGTAGAAAATATGAATCAACCCCGAGAGTTGATTCCCACAAGTCCCAAACAGTGACCAAGTACCAAATACTCAGAAATTATAGCCATTAAACTCTGAAAACAAAATATCATATAAATCTCCAAAATCTAATTCAACGAAAAATCCGATTTTCACAAAAAGGCTCAAAAAGCAAAATACTCAGAATTAACCCATGAAACTTGGCAAATAGGTCGGTCTCGACATGTGGGACGTGCTCGGTCTTCTTCTGGTTAAAATTGTGTCCGTATCGTGTCCAGCAAACGAGTATCGGGAAACCGAATACGCGCGTGAACTGAATCGGTGCGGACTCGATTTCTCCCTCGTTTCCGATCCATTTCTCGTGAAACTTTGCGTACACCTAGGCGTACACATCCCCGACCCACTGGCCAAGTTATCATGCAGCCAAGTGTCGTGTCCAACACGCACGCAAAGCGTGTCCACGCGCGGGTGGGCGCGCATGCACGCCCCCGTGCACAGCGTTGTGCACGCGTGCCATCGAGTCTAGGGACTCGTGTGTCCCACTTCGTGTCACGTGTTCGTGTCCTAGGCTAGGGTAGGTATAGGTGTCACCCCCAGTTTTCATGAACAGGGGTATTTTGGTAATTTTCCACTTTAAAATTATTTTGGAATTATTTATTTATTTATTGTATTATTTTGGGGTTATTTGAGTTGGGTTCGAATTTCAACTCATTTCGACTTGTTTCGGGAACCCGGGGTAGTGTTGACCTTAGCGAGCCCACACACTAGTTAGCCATGGCCCACATGTTAGTTATTTTAGTTAGTGACTATACTAATTATTTTTGGTTAGTATTAATTTGGATTAGTGGTTTAGGATTGACTAAACTACCCCTGACTTAACCCCTTACCAAAGTAATAGCAAATAGACTAGAGAGGGGCCTTCTTGACTTTTCCCATATAGGACAAAATGGCCTATAGTGGCCGGCCATGACATATGGATAGGCTCCTCCATCATTTCATAATTTCCTTTTCCACTCTCTCTCTTGTTCTTCCCCAAATTGATTTGAGAGCAAACCCTAATCAAATCAACCCCAAATCCTTCTATTTCTTCACCAAACCTTCATCCTTCCTTCTCCATTCTATCCAAGGAAGGAGCTCCTCAAGTTTGAGAGGATTTGGAGCTTGTTCGTGTCTGTTTGGGATTCCTACGTGTCGGTGGCATTTCGGGATCGAATCGAATCACCGGGAGGTATAAATCATTTTTCTCTCTCATTTCTCTCATGCATTAGATTTATTTGACATATAGGAATGACCCCCTTGGTTTGGTGACATTGGTGTCCATTTCGTGTCCATTTGGACATTTGTAGAGGTGTCCAATATGTAGGATCGTGTCCTAATGGGAAAAATCCTATTTGGACACTTGTATAATTATTTGTGTATTATTTTGATGCTATTCTAATATTTATTCCAGATTTTACAATGTGTTAGGAATAGTTTTTCCATAGTATCATAATGTATTATATTCCTATAATCTATATGTATATATATGGTTATATATATCATTCTCTCTCTCTCTCTCTCTCTCTCTCTCTCTATATATATATATATATATATAAAATATATATATATATATATATATATATATATATATATATATATATATATATATATATAAAAATATATATATATATATATATATTATATATATATATATAGGGTGGCTTATATATATATATGGATATATGGTGTGATGTGTGTGGCATTGTGTTGGTGTTGGGAGAGGCTACAGGTTCGGCCAAGAGGAGTTGAGTGTGTGTGTTTGTTAGTGTAGGAGTGGTGTTTGATGATATGTTTGAGTGGTATAGATGAGAGTTACATAGAGGATGTAGAGGAGTGTTGTGTGGGATTAATAGGGAGGAGGAAACCCCTATTACTGCTGTCCCGAAACAGCATGTAAGTCCCCAAATTCTGTCCCCTTTGGACTGTCCTGCATTGCCATCAAAACAGCCAACAACAGCCCTCATCTTGGCTGTCAAGAACAGTCCCCCTAAACCCCATGGCCGTCCTCCCATTTTGCCACAAAACAGTCCATATTTTGCTGCCCCTTTGGACCAAATTTCAGTCCCCACATTACCTCAAAACAGTCCATGTATTCCCTTATAGGACAGCCCTCTAACAGTCCAGGATACCCCCATGGATAGATGTCCTTTACCCCTTCAAAACAGTCCTCACCTTGCTGTCAAGAACAACCAACTAACAGCCCCTTGTATACCCCTTGGCAGTCCAGTTTTTGGCCCTTGTGGCTGTCACATTTGAACTCCAAATCAGTCCTTTAATGCTGTCCTAAACCCACTCCATTTCAGTCCAAGTACCACTTAAATCTCAGTCCAATACACCCCACTCCACTCCCCTATATGCTGTCATATCCAGACCACAAAATCAGCCCCCTTATATGCCACTAAACCCGTCCAATGAGCCATGTGTGAGTGTGTGTTTGTGAGTTTGTGTGTGTGTGTGAGCCAATGAGTGTAGCTAGTAAACCATAGGATAGCCTATATCTAAACTAGTAGGAAACCTATAGGAGGGCCTATGGGTGTGGTCTATTGTGAGAGTGTTGTATGTGAGTGAGTGGTATGGGTGAGTGATAGAGTTATGAGGAAATATATGATATGGGTAAGGTTAGAAATAGGGTAAACCAATACCCATGTGTTCTAACATAGCCTAGATACCTAGGATACCCAAAATTCTTGGTAGGTAAACCTTAGATAGGTTGGTATCTAGCTACCCTAAGGAGCCTAGGCTAGTATCTTGGGTATTAGCGGGGTTTCCTTGGGATTGGGCAAGGTATCGGGATTTACCTTGGTAGTGTAATGTAAGTTTACCTAGAAAATAGGGTATTAGTGTTAGGAGTCTAAGATAGGACTAGAACTTGATTCCTTTGATTGGTAACGATCAAATATGGTGCTCATAGACTAGTTTTGACGTCGGTTGACCTTTTTGACCAAAAGTCAACAAAAGTCAACCGAGAGTCAAACGTAGTCTTTAAGCGACCCGATTTGACCGAAACCAAACCAGAGTTGACCAGTTGACTGAAAGTCAACAGTTGGTCAACATTAGACTAGTTTGACCTAGGGTTGACCTAGAGTTGACCAGGGTTGACCAGAGTTGACTTTTTGACCAAAAGTCAACTGTAAGTTAACCTTTGACCTCGTTTGACCTAGTTTGACTTGGATTGACTCCCAGTGACCTAGTATGACCTAGTATGAACCAGTATGACCTAGTATGACTCAGTTTGACCTAGATTGACCTAGTTTTGACTTAGACTTGCATTCATGACTTATATTAGTTTCCTTTCTCAGTATTAAGCCCTGTTTGACTCATAGTATCTTATTTTAGGTCTGTGATCACTCTGAGCGTCTGTTCACCCTATCAGCTCAGGACCACAGGCGAGTACATTTACTGATAGTTTTCATTATCTTGATATCTACTATATCCGATTCAGTTGTAGTATTTTACTTGATTCCTGATACGACGGTTCACGGACTAGTATACGTCGGATCCTGTCATGAGATGTTATTCCTAGACTCCCTTGGTATATGAGTATGTGATATTTCTGTGTTCTTGTACTTATATAGACACTAATTTGGGAGTGGGCTGGTCCCCTGCTCTCGAACCCCGTGTCATGACGTGCCATGCCCGGATCCGTGATACTATTCGGGGATGGAGGAATTATTAGGGGTTATGTGATTAAAGCCTTCATGTAACTATATTTTGCTAGCGCCACCCTCATCTCACATAGGGTGTAGCAGACACCCCATTACCAGTTATCCAGGTTGGACGGCATGACTCTCCGTTGAGTACACCGCGGATTGCCAGGCCAAGTGGATAACCATCTCTTGCTTCCCTAGCCGATCACATATCGCTCTAATAGTTCAAATCACCTTTTACATTTATTTAGCATATCTTATATTCCATTTCAGCTTTACTTTCTGTACTTCTCACCATGTTATGATTTCCATTTCTCACATGCTCTATCTGTCCTTATACAGTACCATGATTTGAGACTAAGTTCTGTTTGAAAGAAGGGTTACAACTCCGGTCCTTGTTTGGTTCAAGGGTTGTAACTCGGCTTTCAAATGGTTACCAAGTCACCTATATCTTTATCTTGTATTTTATTATTGCTGTCTCTTATAGTATTTCTCAATTCATATGGAACTGCTGTTGGTGTTTTGTACTTGCTCATTTTCCTGACAGGATACCGTTGATAAATTTTACAGATGACTCTGAGACTGATTGCCCGACCTACTGTGGGGTTGAGTCTGATGGACTAGATTTAGACCGTAGCTTGTTGGTAGAGCCACTAGATTTTGCTCACCCTGAGTAGCATAGTTTAGTTAGATTTGCCTGGCCTGCGAGCCAGCTAGTACATTTTCAGTTTGTAGTATCTTTATACTTATATTTTCTGAGACTTTGGATATTTGTGTTTAGCTCTGACTTGTGGATTTTGGACTCGTTTCCTGTTTTATCTATCATATCTTTTTTCCATGCTATCTACCTTAGTTTGATATATGTGATTGAGACTGTATTGCTATGTCACCTCCATTCGGAGAGTATATATTGCACAGGTACATTTATCTATTTTAGTCGTAGTATTTACAGACCCTATATACATCGTTCTACCGCCGATACTGCGGCGTAGGCTGGACGTAACCACGTGCTCGTGCCCCTCTTCTGGGTGCGGGTCGTGACAATAGGGCTACACGTGGGACACCCTGATTCGTGTCCATGTGTCGTATCGTGTCCGCACGAACCGCGTTTCAGCGGCGGCTGTTCCCCCCCGCGCGCGTGTACAGTCAGTGTCGACGGGATTTCTCCCTCGTTTCTCGACGAAACATCACAAAACTTTGGGAGCATGATCTTAGTCACGTCCCCCACCTATACGTCAAATTTTATGCGACCACGTGGCCTGTGCATCGAGGAATCACCCCCGAGCAGCAGGGCACACGCGCGGCCTGGCGTATAGCACGTTCGTGTCCTGTTTGGACACGGACACAAGTCCGATTCATGACAAAACCTATGGGGACATAATCCTCGTGTATAGGGCTATCCAAAAATGTAAAAGGATTCGACAGAAAATAGAAATAAATTCGTTGCGACATTTCGTCGAACACATACGCATATTAGCCGACACGTGTCCGATAGGGACACCAAACGAATGCAAAAATGGACAGAATTAATCCTACAGGTCATGGGTACCTAGATGCTCCCTATCATGAAGAAAAATTAATAAAAAATATACTAGATTAGGGTTTACCTATTTAGAGCCAAGGATCTCAATACAAATGACTTTTCGAACACTCCAATGGACGAGTATCCTCAAGAAAATGTTCTTACAACCTTGCTAGCACTGCTCCAGCAAGATTCTCTCCTTCCTACGAGAGCGACGGTCTTCGTTTGAGGAGAATCGGGCTCCGGATGCAAAAGTTGTGAATTTTGGAAGGGGGGATCTAGGGTTTCTTGGAGGCTACAACTTAATACAAATGAGGGAGGAAAGTGCTGCCTATGGCCGACCAAGTATAGGGATTAAGGTTAGGTTAGATGCATGGGCTTGGGTCCCTAGGTTGCTAGTAAAGCCCAAGTCAAAAAGGCTTAAAAAGGCTATTAGAAAAAATGGCTAAAAATCAATTAAACACTCTAAAAATTAACTAATAAATTCTAAATTAATTCTAATGATAATAAATCTAATTCTAATTTGTCATCAAGGTTCTAGGTCATGGTTGGCTAAGCTAAACCCATCAAACTACTCAGACAGCAAACCAAACCACATATCATCACATGAATTCAATAATAAATAAAATAATCTAAAATTACCAAAATACCCTTGAAATAAAAAAGTGGGTGTGACAAGTCTACCCCCCTTAAAATAATTTTGTCCTCAAAATTAAAGACAAAACTGAATAGGCAAGGAAGGATAGAAAGTCATACCTCAAGACTGGAAAAGATAAGGGTATTGCTCGCGCATCTCATCATCCCTCTCCCAGGTAGACTCACCTGGAGAGTAATGCCTCCATGCTACGCGAACCAAGGATATTGTCTGGTTACTCAGCACCTTCTCTCGTCGGTCGAGAATCTCCACAGGCTGCTCTAGATAACTGAGAGTAGGGCCCACCTCAATCTCAGAATGATCCAGTACATGGCTGGGATCTGCCACGTATCGTCTCAGCTGCGACAAGTGAAATACGTCTCCCTCTAATACATGAGGCAAGTCCAGCCTGTATGACACGTCACCGACTCTTTCGCTGACCACGAAAGGTCCGATAAAATGTGGACTAAGCTTTCCACCTCCACCAAAGTGAATAGTGCTACGCGTCGGCTATATCCTCAAGAACACCAGATCACCAACCTAGCACAAACATGGTCTCATCTTAACTATAACAATCACATGAGCAACAAAAATCACAAATAAACAAGATTCTAATCCTAAGTCTAAGCTATACCTCAAACTGCAAAGGTCTCCGGTGGCTGTCGGCCCAATGCCGCTGTCTGTCCTGCGCTATGCGAAGTCGATCTCTGATGAGCTTCACCTTCTCGGCTGCGTCAACAACCGTCTCATGTCCCAATAAAACTCGCTCTCCAACGTCATCCCAAGACAAGAGTGTACGACATCTTCGCCCGTATAGTGCCTCGAATGGTGACATCCTAATGCTGGCCTGAAAACTGTTATTGTAAGCAAACTCCACCAAGTACAGGTGATCCTTCCAGGATCCTCCAAAATCTAGAACACAGGTCCGCAGCATGTCCTCGAGAGTCTGAATAGTCCTCTCTGACTGTCCGTCCGTCTGAGGGTGGTATGCAGTACTGAATTTGAGTTGAGTGCCCAAACTAGTCTGCAGACTCTGCCAGAAATGGGAAGTAAAACGACTATCCCGATCCGAGGTAATGCACACCGGAACTCCGTGTATCCTGACAATCTATCGCATGTACATCTCCGTTAGCTTTTCAGTAGACGTCCCCACTTAAATGGCAAAAAGTAGGCCAATTTGGTCAACCTGTCCACGATGACCTAAATTGCGTCTTTCCCTCCTGGTGAACGCGGTAATCCAGAAACAAAATCCATCGTGATGTGCTCCCACTTTCACTCCGGAATGAAAAATATCTGCAATAGTCCTCCTGGCCTCTGCCTCTCTGCCTTAACCTGCTGACAGACTAAGCACTTGGCTACGAAGCATGCTACTTTCCGTTTCATCCCATACCACCATACATGCTCCTTCAAATCTCTATACATCTTTTTGGCACCTGGATGCATAGAGTACTGAGAGCGATGGGTCTCCTGCATGACCTACTCCAGAAGCTCTCCGCTAGACACACACAGTCTGAACCGTGCCTCAATGTGCCGTCCTCTGCAATGACGAACTCCTCATCCACCATTCCTGCTCGAACCTGCTCTTGGATACACCACAGACTAACATCGTCGAACTGAGCTGACTTGATCCTCTCCATCAAGTCTGACTGAATCTAAAGGCCCCACATCTGCATCTGAACTCCTGACACGATCACCTCTATCCCTAAGCTCTCCAAATCTGCTAATAAGTGACGATCCATCGTCAAACACATAGCTACCGGATACCTACTCAAGGCATTGGCAACCACGTTGGCCTTTCCTAGATGGTACTATAATGAAATGTCGAAGTCTTTCATCAACTCCAATAATCTGCGCTGCCTTATGTTGAGCTCTTTCTGTGTAAACACATACTTCAAGCTCTTATGGTCTGTGAAGATCTCCACACGCTCTCCGTATAGATAGTGCTTCCACAGCTTTAGAGCAAAGATAACTGCCGCCAACTCCAAATCATGGGTAGGGTAGCTCTTTCCATGTGGACGTAACTGCCTGGATGCATAGGCAATCACCTTCCCATGCTGCTGCAAGACACAACCCAAACCCTTCCCTGAGGCGTCACTATAGATGGTGAACCCGCCTGATCCTGATGGCAATGTCAAGATCAGTGCTGTCATCAGTCGCTTCTTCAACTCATCAAAATCAACCTGACACTCCTCTGACCAGATAAACTCTGTGTCCTTTCGGGTCAGCCTAGTCAATGGCTCTGCAATCCAGGAGAAATCTTGAACAAACCTCCTGTAGTATCCTGCCAATCCAAGAAAGCTCCTGATCTCTGCAACTGAACTAGGTGTTGTCCATGCCTCGACTGCTTTGATCTTCTTTGGGTCGACTGAGATCCCATATCCGGTCACAACATGACCTAGGAAATCAACTCGATCCAAGAAGAACTCACACTTTGAAAGCTTGCCGTAAAGCTGCTCCTTCCTGAGTGTCTCCAGAACCACTCTCAAATGTTCCTCTTGCTCCTCTGGGTTCTTCGAATACACCAAGATGTCATCGATGAACACCACCACGAACTTATCCAAGTACTGGTGGAACACCTTGTTCATCAAGTTCATGAACACCGTCGGGGCGTTAGTTAACCCAAACGGCATTTCCATGAACTCAAACTGGCCATACCAAGTCCTGAAAGCTGTCTTCGGAATATCCTCCTTCTTCACCTTCACCTGATGATAACCTGACCTTAGATTAATTTTAGAGAATACCTTCGCTCCGCTTAACTGATCGAACAGGTCATCGATCCTCGGCAGCGGGTATTTGTTCTTGATCGTGAGGCTGTTGAGTGCCCTGTAGTTGATACACATCCGTACCGACCCATCCTTCTTCGGTACAAAGAGTACTGGTACACCCCATGGTGAAGAACTCGATCGGATGAAGCCCTTGTCCTGCAACTCATCCACCTGCTTGTTCAACTCCACAAGCCCACTGTTGTTCACTCTATAGACATGCTGAGATATCAGTTCTGTACCCGGTATCAAGTCTATATAGAACTCCATATCCCTTTTCGGAGGCAACTCTGGCAACTCTTCCGGAAACACATCCATAAACTCAGTTATCAGTGGATGTGGCACGCACTGCTCCTCTGCTGATACTCCGAAAAAAACTTTGCTGATCTGCTCTGACTCCCGCCTGGTGAACTCGAACTCAGGATCTCCTGGCACGCTGAAAAAAATCTACAACCACGATAATCTATACTGGCATGGTGCCTGCTCAACTAATCCATACTGAGTATAATATCGTAGTTCGGTAATGGCATTACGAGCAGACTCACATCCAATTCTCGGTCTCCTAAAACTACTCTTCGATCCTTGCTAACATCACAGACGAGGATGATACCACCTCCAGTCATGATCTTGTAAGTCCTAGACAATAGTTCAGAAGAAAGCTGGTGTCTAATGGCAAATAATACAGACACAAAGCTATGGGAAGCACCCGAATCAAATAATACGAATGCGGGAAAAGAGTCGATAAGAACAGAACCTGCTATAAGATCTCTTACTGGCTTGGACTCCTCAGCTGCTACGGCGAAAGCTCGCCCCTGCTGACCTCCTCTGGCCTGCTGCTGGTGCTGAATGAACTTCTGCTGCTGGATCGGCAGTGGTCATTTCTGCTGCACTACTGGGGCCTTGGCTCCTGCCCCCTGAGCTGTACGTCCCGCATCCATGGGATAATACCTCAACTGGTGCTCTGCTGTACCACAAAGTAGGCGCTTGCCGAGCCTCTTTCTGCACTCATTCTATATATGCCCTGACTTCTTGCAGAAGGTACAACTGATGGTCTATTGATGTCTCGGTGCCTGCTGAAACTGCTTCTGCTGAAATGGCTTCTGCTGATGCTGCTGCTGCTGATAGTGAGACCTCTTGGTTGGGCCCCCACTGCCACTGGCTCTGTATGAATCTTGACCTCTCTTCGTCTTCAGTTCCAGATCATCCTCCGCTGCCATAGATCCCATCAAAATTTCCTCGAATGTAGCATTCCTGTTGCTCTTGGTTAAGGACTTGACTTCCTTAACCAAGCTGTAACACCCCAGTACCAAAATACGTAGGACTAAAAACGTGGACATGCCAGCTCTATTCATGCGAAGTATACTCCAGTATATGGAAACCTCGTATGAATACATAAGCTGTAAAATACAGGAGAATCATAACTAATCTCATCCACACAAAAATAAATGAATAAAAGATATCATATAATGGTAATGAATTATCTTGATACAATATGTTGGACGGAGACAAATCCACTACCAACAAGTAAAGAAAAATACATGAAAAAAAAAATAATTTTGGCGAGCGAAGCGAAGACGATCGAAGTGCAATCATCCTCGAAGAAATAGCGAGGATCACGGCTAGAGCTAGAACACCTGCGAAAGACAAGAGCACACACCTGGCGAGATAACCAGGTCCTCAGAGGGACATAACAAGACACATAATATCATGCCATATAAACCGAATAATTATTTCTCAAATAAATAAGGGATGCATGCAATAGGGTACCTAACCGTACTATAGTGAATATACAATAAAGAACAAACCTTTGACGCATGGGCCGGATCAGGAATATCAGAAATCAGGACCATATTTCCCACTGGAGATAACCGGCAATCAGGACCGTACCTCCCACTGGAGATAACCGGCAATCAGGACCGTACCTCGCATTGGAGATAACCGGCAATCACGGCAGTGCATATATGACCCATACATTAAGGAACTGTTCTTCCCACCTAATGCCTATTATGTTGTATCCACAACATAAAACCTTTATTAACCGCTAAGTCAAACTAAGCATGCAACCTCTATTAGCGGTTATTCCTATCGTACGGCTTATACGTACCGGTGGCCAGCCAGTCACGTATGTCCGTGTTCTACATGTGACACACAACTTCGTGGTACAACGTGTCAAGGCCAATGAATGCAACACACAAGGTGGTCCCTTAAATCTAGGTTTAATGTGTAAAATAATACATAGCAGAAAATATAACTGAACAGTAAGTTCTAACAGGTTATGCCATGTATCACAGTTTATTTTACATAAAGAAAATAAATAATGCATGAAATATGAGCTAAAATAAATAAACAGTAAATGGCAAGGTGTCTTGCCTGAGGTTATGTGCAAAAGAGAATAATCCAGTAGCTCGAACAGACAAATAAACGAAGCAAGAAAAGCCAAATCCTGCAGATGACTCCGGATGCTGCAACAAACATCACGAACGAGTTTGGAATAAAAGATATGACTAGGAAATGCCTGTCCAAAAGTTATATTCTGGAACAGGGATAAAATCATAATTTTGGGTCAAAACGATGTCCGCCGTTGGACCCGCTTTGTACCAAAATACGTGCCAATATCTATGGTCTCTAAACTCGTCAAACTACATGCCTACAGATTTATTTTGATGAGACGAACCCAACGGTATGTCCAATTTTGGATTTCGGTGGGCTGTGCACAAAATCGCCCGTTGAGTGGGATTGTGGCCTCGCTAAAATGGCATCCCGATCAACCTTCTCAAAATTGAACCAAACTTGGCTCACAGGACCAGAAAAATATTTTGAGTCCAATGGCGCAAGTTTCGTCGTGATTTGATGAGTGTACACGAAGTTGTGACCTAATTTGCAAAGGGTCGATACGGGGGTATCTCGACGGATACGCACTGATTTCGTCCCGCATATGCAACGAAATCGGGTTCCGTCAGTTCCCACACGTCGACAACATCCATACGCGCCTTTCGATGCATATAGTGCGCGGCCACGTCTCCCAGTTTGTCGTGGCGCACGCCGTATCAGGTTGTTTTTCCACTTTTTGAAAACAGAATTTACAATTGTTCGTAAAACTTTAACAACGTGTAACTTTTTACACACTAAATGAAAAATGAATCCAGAAGGTGCTTTACAATCTCGGTTATATTGTCTTTGACTGTCTTTAATTTGTTTCTATGAAAGTTTAATGGACAGCGAGAAAAGTGGCCGACAAGTTGGTGTTTTAAAATAATTTTTAATACCCAGAAAAATGGTTTTTCTCCAACTTCGTCTAGATTTTTCGAGCAAGCTGGATGGCCATGTCAAAATCCACCTGGGGGATCTCGAAGAGGGTCATGAGGGATTTTTATACGAATTTGCGGATCTAAAAATGGATTTGAATTGAAGAAGAAATCACATGGTGAAGGTGCTTACCTTAATGTTAAAAACTGTTGGTGGTTGTTGTTGTTGTTGCCGCTGTCGTCGCAACCACGGGGTCGGGCTGCGGCTGCTGGCCTGCTCGTCGGAGAGAGGTACGGGGACAGAGGTGATAGGAGGAAGGAAGGAAATAGAGTGGAGGAGGAGAAATAATGGAAAAGAAATTAGGGTTTGCTACATATATATATATATATATATATATATATATATATATATATATATATATATATATATATATATATATATATATATATATATATAACTATATATCTATGTGGATGGAGGGGGTTCGGTCAACAAGCTACTGCTTGTAAGGGGGGGGGGGGGGGGTTCGCCCCATAAGTTGCAGCTGCTGCAGCTTATTCTTTTTTGCTACTTGCATGTGGTCGGCTCCCACATGGTGCGGCGGACCACTTAGATTGTTATTTTTTTCTTCAAATCTTTTCTTTTCTTATCTTTTAATCTTATATATATATATATATATATATATATATATATATTTATATATATATATATATATATATATATATATACATTGTAAATCTCTATAATGTAAAAAAAAAAATATACAATGTAAATCTCTATAAAATTTAAATAAAATTTACATCTTATCTACTTATATATATAACACATTAAATATATATCTAATTGACAATAAAAATTTGACAACTAATAATAATATAAATAGTTATTGATTTAATTTCTCACAAAATACTTTGATAATAGTAAAAAATAAAAACCCAAATGGTGGTTTTGGGTGGACTTTACCACACTTCTTATTCGGATTTAGAAAACTGTACAATTTTTGTAAAACATTATTATAATAATAAAATACAAATAATTGTACAAATAATTAAATAATTAGAAATTGTACATGAAATTCTAAAATAATTTAGGAAATATTTCTAAGTACATAAAATAAGTCTACATGGCCACATTAGGTCACCCCTCATGCCTACATGGGCTTAAATTGGTTCGGGCCTAATTCGGACTTGTTTGGACAAACCGGATCATCTAAAAATCAATATATAAAATAATATCTAAATAAATTATTTTCAATGCGTTATTTCACAACTCGGCCTGATTTTCCTAGTTCGGACTGAACTATGGCTAGGCCTCCCACGACATGGCTAATATACTGGTCAAAGCACACTGCGACATCTTTCGTGCCAAAATTCATGGTCGCCTTGTGCTCAAAACACAACAATGCTAAGGTCATTTTTAATAATTAATAAAAACCATAAATTGTATAAATTAAATTTGAAGTCTAAAATAATAAAAATAATTTAAAAAATAGGAATATTACATAAGCCCTTCCTGAACCTCCTAGCCTTCGCTGTCTCGCTAAGGCCCTTCACAAATCTGTTCAGGCGGCAGAAATCCCCGGCATACTCCTCTACTGTCTGGTTCCCCTGAAGCAGGTTCTCAAACTGCGTCTCCAACACGCCAAGTGCAGTGTCGGGGAAGAACTTCTCTTTGAAAAGTTTCTTGAAAGCCTCCCAAGTTTTTCCCGTAGTACCAACCCTGGGATCGGTCTGGTACCAAGTGCGGGCAAGATCCTGCATCTGAATGCCCGCGGCTTCTACCTGGAGTCTAGTCGGTATCTCTACGAGATGGAAGATCTCCTCTATATGCTCGATCCAATTGTCGGCATATAGGATACCACGGTACCTTTGAAGTCTCGCGTCCTCATCTTTTGGAAATCCTGAATACCTGGAGTCCTCGGCTGGTATGGTCGGATCTGCCCTTCCTGGGGTTGGGCAGCCACCTTCTCTACTGCCACCATCGCTAACTGATGGGCATTATCAATGCCCTGCCTCATGTCCTCTGCCTGGCGTTGTCACGATCCGCTACCCAAATTGTTGGGCCGGGTCGAGTCATGTCCAGCCTGCACTTGAGATAAACCGCAATAAGCTGTTCTAGAGATAACAAGATAAGACTAAATGTGCTAACAGTTCTATAAGTAAAATAAGAGTCATAAATGCTCCAAACACAAAAGTCGTCTCATATAGTAATAAGTCCAAGTACAAGTCGGAAATATAAAACTGGATACATGTCCTGTTACAAAATACGTAGACTAAATATTCCAAGTAACTACGCAAACTAGACGAGTTTCCCTGCAGGTACATCCTCGTAAGGCAAAGCCTGGTCCTCGGCAGTAACTCCATAATATGAGTCACAGAGCAACTCCCTCTCAGTAAGAATACCTATAACGTTATCCTGTCAGGACGGGAGCAAGTACTGATTCTAACAAACTAGCATATGAAACATTAAAATGAACATAAGAGGAATAACTGGAAGCATGGCATCACATAATCTATCATGGCAAGGACACATATGTCATAGAGACAGATGTATATGTAATGTTTAAAACTGTAGCAGGTACGTGATCGTCAATAGGTGTACAATGTACATGGGCACATGTAAATGAAATGTACATACATACAAGTGTACGAGCATTGGTGTACCTCCGTACAGAAATGCGGGATAATGGCCTACGGCGCAGTAACATATAAAATAAAACTTTGCTCTGTACGATAAAGGGCGCATGATCACGTACTCTACTATCAGTTTCCCCATAACCCATATTCTAATCTTGTGAGAGATACATAAAGACTGGTCTAAGCATGGTAGTAACTGAAAGTACAACATGTGAAGATTTAACATGCTACTCCAAGGATCAGCATTTAACATGGTTGGATTTGCAGTTCATTGTTGTAACAGTATATAAAGTTTGTAAAAAGTACTTACCTCTAGCAAATTAAAGCAGCGATATAAATGTTACTGATGTCTGGTGACTCGTCACTGTAGAAATAAATACATAAACTTAGTTTTTATACTAAGTTAAACACTAAGACACTAAGTGGTGAAACACGACTTGTGACTGGGCACCTAGCCAAAATGATGACTTTAGCATAGGAGATCAACGTGGGGTGACACACTACTATAACTAACTTTCTAGGGTCTTTACACTAGTGTGGGGTGAGGTTTAATACGGTTATAACTCAAAATAAAGTTACAAGTCGTAATTATTCAATAAATAAATCAACTGTACATTGTGTTCCAACAATTTTTGAGATAGACAAAAAGCTCAATTCTATATAAAATAAAGTACCAAAATGATCCTTGTTAATTATAGAAAGTTATTATAATTTTTCTGGAATTTATTAACCAGTACATGTATTTTATAAAAATCAGTTTTCATAAGTACACAGAAAGTGAGTTCTGATTTCATATGCCAAAACATTGGGAAAACTGTAAATAAAGTACTGTAAAAATTATGATAAATTAGCTAAATTAATATAGTATCTAAATACTATTTTTCCATAATTTTAACAGCAATTAAAGTATTTTTAGAAATTCAAAAATAGCATGGTACACAATCTGAATTTAAATAATTAATTATCTGCGTATTTTGTCAATGTACATAATTTGAACCAGAGTTCAAATACAGGACCCAAGGTCATGAATCAAGTGCAATATGACTTGTATAGGTCTTGAATGTGTGAAAACACATTGGAGCCCAAAAACCCATGCTAGGCTTGGACACCAAATGGTTGCAGTAATAAAATACAGGATTTTAAATAATATTAATATATTTTCAAAGTGGTAAAAATACACAAGTCACAAAATATGAAAAAAAAAATAATCTTGTGACATTTACATAATAATAATATACACTAGGTAGAGTGAAACACATATATAATATATAATCAACAACATGTTATATATATATATATATATTTTTTTTTTTTCTTTATATATATATATATATATATATATATATATATATATATATATATATATATATATATATATATATATATATATATATATATATATATATATGTATATTTATATATATATATATACATATATATATATTGTATATATATACATATAATAAATATACATATATATATATATATATATATATATATATATATATATATATATATATATATATATATATATATATATATATATGTATATATATATATATATATATATGTATATATATATATATATATATATATATATATATATATATATATATATATTATGTATATTTATATATATATATATATATACATATATAAATATACATATATATATATATATATATATATATATATATATATATATATATATATATATATATATATATATATATGTATATAAAAATACATATAATAAATATACATATATAAATATATATATATATATATATATATATATATTTATTTTTTTATTTTTTATTTTTTTTTGAACCAGGAACATTTATTGAATAAAAAGAGAAAGATACAAAGCCCACTGGCTGGACCAGACCACAATGGGCCAGTCCACCAAGGGCCCGAACCCACATTCAAAATTCAAACAGACCAAAAAAAAAGAAGGGGGGAAGGGCTTGGCGTGCGGCCCGAGGCGTCTCGGGGGGGGGGGGGCACGTGGCGGTCCAGCGCTGGGCCCGAGGGCGTCTGCTCCGTGCGCGTAGGTGAGCGCGGAACCCGGAAGAGCGGAGCCCGAGGGGACGCGGGTCCCGAGGAGGCGCCATGGGTTCCCGAGCGTAGGCCCGCAGATCGCCGCCGGGAGGAGACAGCCGTCGGGGAGTGGCCTCGAGGCCGGAGCGGGGACGGGGACCGACCTCCAAGCCGGCGGGGGGTAAACGGGGAGTTCCGGCAGCGGGGGAGAGAGCCCGCCGCCGAGGGAGGATGGGGGAGATCGACTCCGGGGGCGGAGGAGGGAGCCCGGAAGGAGGGGGAGGAGGAGAAAAGGGTGAGCCGGGGGGGGGGGAATCGCGGGGATGGGGAGGAGGAGGGATCACGATCGGCGGTCGGGGGAGCCCGACCGATCTGAGAGGGGGGGCTGCGCTCCACCGGAGAAGCAAGGGGAGGGGGACTCGACCGGTGGAGGGGGCGCGACCGCGGGGGGGGGGGGGGGGGGGGGTGGGGCGGAGGAGAGAGTGGGGGCTCGACCTCGCCAAGGGAGGAGGGAGCCGACGATAGGGGCTCAACCTCAGAGGAGGGAGCTGGGGGGCCGCTCTCCACCGAAGGAGCAGGGAGAGGGGGCTCGACCCCGGAGACGAGGGCGACCCAGAAGCAGCGGCTGCCGGAGAGCCGGGCAAAGCGGCGCAGGGAGCGTCCCGCTGGCGCGTCGCACGGAGAGACGGCGGATGGGGCGGAGGGAAGGGAGCCAGATGAAGGGGAGGGGGGTGCTCCGGCGGAGGGAATGCTCGACTCCAGGAAGGAGGAGCCCGGATAGGGAGGGGGCTGTGGGGAGCCGACGAACCCCAGGCTAGGCGGAGGAGGAGGGGGGGCGCCCATACCCCCCCCCCCTGAGCGGTCCGCGGAGGAAGGGGAAGGGGGGGCTCGACCACCGGAGGCAAGGGGAGCTCGACCTCGACCTCGGGGATGGAGGGAGTGGTCAACGAGGGGGGCGGGAGCTCGACCACAGGGAGCTCCGGCGGAGGGACGCTCGACTCCAGGGAGGAGGAGCCCGGAGAGGGAGGTTGGAGGGAGCTGACGAAACCCAGGGGGGAGCCGACGAAACCCAGGCCAAGCGGAGGAGGAGGGGGGCGCCCATACACCCCCCCGAGCGGTCCGCGGAGGAAGGGGAAGGGGGGCTCGACCACCGGGGGCAAGGGGAGCTCGACCTCGACCTCCCGTATATATATATATATATCTCGACCTCCCGTATATATATATATATATATATATATATATATATATATATATATATATATATATATATATATATATATATATATATATATATATATATATATATATTATATATATATATATATATTTTATATATATATATATATATATATATATTTTTTAAATACATACATACACACACACACTCACACACACATACACACACACACACACACACACACACACACACACACACACACACACACACACACAATATATATATATTTTTTTAATATATATATATATATATATAAAACAAAAATAAAAAGAAAATAGAAAAGAAAAAGAAAAGTAAAAGAACACAGCGGGGGGGGGGGGGTGGGGGTTCGAACTCGGCCCAGTGGGTCGAGTTCTCGGGTTCGGTCGGGCTGGCCAGGGGGTCAGCCCACTCTGGTATTAGGGATAGGGTTTTGATTAGATTTATTTAGGTTTTAAGTTAATATTATTAAATCCGATAAATCAAACCCTGTGTCATGACAGTTAGGGACACATGAGTCTCATGTGTTCGAGCACTGGGTTAGGGTTGTCGTGTCCAGGCGAACAGCATACGTGTGTACGAGACACGCACGACACGAAAGTAAAGTTGACACGTACGTGTCCGGCGTCTTGATGGGGTTCGAGGGTGCTGGACGGCGGAGGAGTTGACGTGGCGATGGCGCTCGGGCGACGCTGGGCGCAGCTCGTCGCGGCGAATCGATTGGTGGTGGTAGATGGGGGTGATCGTCGTCGGGGAGGTGGCTTTGGTGGTTAACTGGAGTTAGGGTTAGGGTCTTTGCTCGTCGGGGAAGAAAGGGGGTCGGGGTGGTCGTGGGGTTGTGCTAGGGTTAGGGTTTAGTCCGGGGGGGTCGTATTTATAGGTTTAGAGATCGGTTGGGGCGTCGAGCTGGCCGGAGAAGGCGGAAAAGATCGGGGTCGGTCGTCGGGGAGGTGGCTGGTCGTCGGGGGTGGGTGAAAGTAGCTTTTGCAGTTAGGTCCCTAGGTTCTAGGTATTTACAAGTAGGTCCCTCCCCTAGGTAAATGTAATAATAAATTTGTATAACAAAAATATAACAATTTATAATTTGCAAACTGCTATATTAATAAATTAATAAATTGCATATGATATTAAAACAATTCTAAATATTACAAAAAGATATTAAAATATTTTAATTAATTGCAAATTAATATATTTTGAATTAAAAACTATAAAAAAATCATTTAAAAATTCTAGAAAAATTTCTAAAAATTATAATATATCATTTAAATGCTAAATAGGTCATTAGCAACTAACTAATTCTAATTTAATTAATTTTGAAAAAACAGGGGCTGACAAGTCTTCCCTCCTTGAAAAATTTTGTCCTCGAAATTCACAAGGATTGAAGACCCTACAATTTCTAACATAAGCAATGCAGCGAATGACTAAGGCTATGATCGAAACTAACCTCTAAGGTATCAAACGGCACTACTAAAATAACCCATTTTAGCGACGTCAGGAGACGTCGCTAAATAAGGAAAATACGTCGCTAAAACCAATTTACGACGTATTTAGCGACGAAAATCGGACGTCGCTTATAGGCAAGTCACAGATGTCACTTTCGTCGCCGAACGTCGCTATTCGCGACGCGAAATTCATTGTCGCTAGACGTCGCAAAATTAGCAACATATAGCGACGTATCACTACGTCGCCAATATTGCGACGTAAAGCGACCACTTGTGACGCTGTAAACTTTATATATGATGACATGGCATGGCAGCCACGTGGGCAACTTAGCGACGCCTACCGACAGATTTAGCGACGTAGTATTAGTGACGTCTAGCGATGTTACGTCGCTATTTAGCGACGTATAGCGACGTCAAAGATCCGTCGCAGTACGTCGCAAAACGTCGCTATACGTCGCAGATATTATAAAAAAATTAAAAATATAATTGATATTTTTGTTATGCTGTGTGTCTGTGTTTACAGTGTGTGTGAAGTGCAGTGTTCGAACCATCGACAGTTTCGCTTACTGTTCTATGTTTTATCTTGGATAGAAAGAGCAACAGTTCAGGGTGCACTTCTCAGAGCTTCCTCTTCACGTCATTCACCTTCTCGGGAACCTTTACGACGTCCCGAGAAAGTGAAGGACGTGAAAATAAAGCTCTCAGAAGTGCACCCTGAACTGTTGCTATTTCTATCCAAGATAACACATACAACAGTAATCGAAACTGTCGATGGTTCCGAACACTGCATTTCACATTCACTGTAAACACAGACACACATCATAACAAAAATACACAATATATTTTTTTAAAATTTCGGCAGTACGTCCTTTGTATATCAGATCATCGCTTATAACCCAGCGTAGGTATATTTGTCATCCCCGTCGCCGATATCATAAAGTAAATATTACAATAAAAATAGGAGGCAGTGCAAAGTAAATATCATAGACACACATCCTCACAAACATCCAATAGAGTCAAATAAAAATGGAAGATGATAAAAAGTCTCCCACCAAGTGTATAAACAACAGTGTACCAATAAACAATTTGTCCGTAGAGCCAATACATACAAGTCATAAAAAAACCAATAAAATTACTGCGGACCCCTGTCGTACAACTGGGACAACTGGGATAGAATGTAGTCATACTGCTCCTGTATATTGCGCTCGACCGCATCAGAAATCTGCTACTGCAACTCGCGACGTAGCTCATCGATCTGATGACGAACATCCTCAGCTCGTGACGACGCCTGCGTAGCCGGAGACTGCGTACTGACAGAGGAGGCCCGGGATGACTCCGAAGCCAAATACGTGCTGTAGGATCCCGTACATATGCCTGCGTCGCCCTCTCGTCAATGAACTCCCCAGCCCTCCGATGGGTGACCAGGACATAGTCCCTGTAGTCATTCGACTAGCGAGGCAGAAACTATATAGCCGTAGATAAAGTTGACTGTCCTTCGACCCTCATCCCTCGGCAATGATGATACGACAACCTATCAGAATCCTCGACTCTCTTTCGCTTCTTGGATATTGACCCAGCTTCCAATCTCTCGTTTTCCTTCGGGTCCATTCTACTCCCAATCTCTTCCTCTTTTATACACGGATCTACAGAATCAATACCATCCAAGGAAGGCAAAACTGAATCAAGGCATAACGGGCTGCTCAGCGTGCCCAGCTTCTTCAACTTCTCGCTGGCTGCAGAGTCGAAATGGGAACGGGTCCTCTTTGTCGGAAGATGCTGATTCAGTTTTGCCTTCTCCTCTCCTCCACCATGGCTATGGACCCATCTGCTCCTCCCTACTTCCATTCTTCTTATTTGACTCTCTCAGCCACATATGATATCCAGCTCAAGTGTAGAGTTGGGGGAGAAGAAGTGGACATGAATAGGAGGAGGAAGCAGCACAGCCGGCGGCATGACCCGGTGGAAGTACAGAGGTTTTCTTCAACATACGTAGGAGAACTATAAGGATATATCTTTTCACAACATATCACCTTGTCAAAGACCCTTAGTGTGACAACCATGTTACCGCGGTGTCGGAAGACTAACATGTCATAATTTTATAAGCCGTGTGTTTTGACATAATCCTCCAACCGAATTTCAGTTCCATGTAATAATGCAAGATTACGACATAGGAGGAAAGAGTTGGGAGGATTATGTCAAAACACACGGCTTAGAAAATTATGACATGTTAGTCTTCCGATACCGCAGTAACATGGTTGTCACATTAAGGGTCTTTGACAAGATGACATGTTGTGAAAAGATATATCCTTATAGTTCTCCTACGTATGTTGAAGAAACCTCTGTACTTCCTCCGGATCATGCCACCGACTGTGCTGCTTTCCCCTCCTATTCTTGTCTATTTTTTCTCCTTCGACTCTACACTTGAGCTGGATATCATATGTGGCTGAGAGAGTCAAATAAGAAGAATGGAAGTAGGGAGGAGCAGATGGGTCCATATCCATGGTGGAGGAGAGGAGAAGGCAAAACTGAATCAGCATCTTCCGGCAAAGAGGACCCGTTCCCATTTCGACTCTGCAGCCAGCGAGAAGTTGAAAAAGTTGGGCACGCTGTGCAGCCCGTTATGCCTTGATTCAGTTTTGCCTTCCTTGGATGGTATTGATTTTGTAGATCCGTGTATAAAAGAGGAAGATATTGGGAGTAGAGTGGACCCGGAGGGAAATGAGAGATTGGAAGCTGGGTCAATATCCAAGAAGCGAAAGAGAGTCGAGGATTCTGATAGATTGTCGTATCATCATTGTCGAGGGATGAGGGTCGGAGGACAGTCAACTTTATCTACGGCTACATAGTTTCTGCCTCGCCAATCGAATGGCTGCAGGGACTATGTCCTGATCCTCGGGTCATGGGTGCCATCTGGTAAGTATATATAACAGAATGTAAAAGAATGTAACAGAATGTATATGTTCTTATCATATCTAGTATCTAAAGAATGTAACAGAATCAAGATAAACTCACATAATGTAATGCTAAGACATCATCTACTACAAAAAACATAATCCAAAATACAAAATACAAAATACAGAAACAAAAATACAAAATACAGAAACCAAAATACAAAATACTGAAACCAAAATACAAAATACTGAAACCAAAATACAGAAACCAAAATACAAAATACAGAAACCAAAATACAAAATACTGAAACCAAAATACAAAATACAGAAATCAAAATACAAAATACAGAAACCAAAATACAAAATATAGAATCCAAAATAGGACCCTCTGTGAGAACGGATGGCTCAGAACACAAACCAACCGGAGAGGATACTCTGAGAGATCCATCTGAGAGGGATGTATACTCTGAGAGATCACCTTTACAAGAATGATATCAGTAGTGGGATTGAGTGCTGGAGGAGATATTATCAGAGTATACGTCCTACTCAGATGGGTCTCTCACCGTTACTATTTTTTCCTGACAGCATGGTGGATGTGCTCCGTCCACAGATTCTTGCTCCGAGCCAAAACTTTGTCCCAGAGCTCAAGTGGACATCCTTGGTGTAGAGCTCGAGTGAGAGGTTCCTGACAGCATGGTGGTCTCCTTTGTCAAAGTATCCGTGCTCGTCCCACAACCAATGTGGGATGAGCACGGATACTTTGACAAAGGAGACCACCATGCTGTCAGGAACCTTTCACTCGAGCTATACACCAAGGATGTCCACTTGAGCTCCGGGACAAAGTTTTGGCTCGGAGCAAGAATCTGTGGACGGAGCACATCCACCATGCTGTCAGGAAAAAATAGTAATGGTGAGAGACCCATCTGAGTAGGACGTATACTCTGATAATATCTCCTCCAGCACTCAATCCCACTACTGATATCATTCTTGTAAAAGTGATCTCTCAGAGTATACGTCCCTCTCAGATGGATCTCTCAGAGTATCCTCTCCGGTTGGTTGTCGTATCATCATTGCCGAGGGATAAGGGTCGGAGGATAGTCGACTTTATCTACGGATACATAGTTTCTGCCTTGCCAGTCGAATGGCTGCATGGACTATGTTACCGCGGTGTCATAGTCCAATATAATCCAGAGATTGACACAGTTCTAATTCATATATGTAGTCCAATACAAATAGTATAATACAAAAACAACCCAATACAAATAGTCCAATACAAATAAGTACTAATAGCTAATGAGAACACTACAAGAATTGCCTCCATTTCGCAACGTTTTTTATGCAACGGTTATATGGGTGTTGCTATAAACTATTATTTGCAATGATCTAATAACGGTTCCAAGAACCGTTACCAAATTAAATATATTGGCAACAGTTAGAAGTGAACCATTGCCTCATAAAACCTCTTACAACGGTTCGTAAATGCTTGCGAAACATTTTTCTTTTTGACAACGGTTCAACGACGATTTTATAAAAGTGTTGTAAGAGTGAGCCAAATGGGCAACGGTTATGCAAGGATTTTATGTAACTGTTGCAAATTTGTTAGTATTTCACAACAATTTGTTTAAGCCTTATAAAAAGGCTTACTTTTAGCAACAGTTGTGCATCGCTATTTGTAACTTGTTGCGGGTGCCGTATTATTTATAATGATCGTGTAACAATTTTTTGCAACTATTTGTTATTTTTTGTTAAATGATCCGAACTATCTGGGAATTTTTGTTAAATGACAACATTTTGTGATAAACATTGTCAAAATAACGATCAATCATTGTAAAATACTAAAATTTCTTATTAGCTTTGTTTTCTGTTTTGGGTTTTAGTTAAGAATCAAAAATTGAAAATCGAATAAGATTGATAAAATTATGTAAATGCTTTCAATTCTACATATTTTGTGATAAAAATGTGTATACTTTGAAAATAATAATTCCATATATATGTTTGAAGCCCAACTTTGATAATTTAATAATTTGTACACAATTTTAAAATACAACAAATTTGTCTATAAAAATTATATTTTAAATATATATAATTTAACCAGGATTCGAACTTGGACCAGACCCATTAATTAAATAATAAAAATATCCCTACTAAACAAACTGAGTAATTGATAATAAAAAAAGAAGAAACCGAATAAAGATAACTGATTTTGGTTTTGGGTACTTATTTTCAATTTTGGTTTCAGTTTTGGATATTTAAAATTATAATTTTGGTTTATTCGCTTTGACTATTTCGGTTCGTCTAAAACCGAATAAAACAAATGTTCAACCCTAATTCGGGGGTGGAGGAGAATGGCCCTCCCTCGATCTCATAGCGTTTGGTCTGCATATATATTTCGGAGAGGTTGACTACCATATATTTTTAGAATCTTGAATATATATATATATATATATATGTATATATATATATATATATATATATATATATATATATATATGTATATATATATATATAGTATTATTTAGTTTTTTTTTTAGTTCACAATTCTGCTTAAAATTATGTGAAGTAAAATGAACTTAAAGAATTATGTGGAGAAAATGACTCATATCACATAATCAATTTTCCTCCTGATAATAGCAGAAAATAGAGCAAATAGCATGCCATACCCTAAAGAATCTTAAAAGACAAAATATTTTGTTATAGAATATAGTAAGAAATAAATGATCCATATCACTGCAAATTGTTATGTATTAATTAATTACATAACTATGCTAAAAATCCTATATTATTACGAAAAAAAATCTCATATAGTGCGCTCAGGTTTGGTTCGGAATTAATCAATTTTTTGGAGATGAAATCATGACCGAATCAAACTGGTCGGTTATTAATAAAATCCAGTCGAACCAATCCGATTAGACCATCGATTCGGTTAAAACTGATCGGGTCGGTTTGGTTCAGGTAGGTTTAGTCGGTTCATCTGAAATGTGCACACCATACGTTCATGTGCGTTGCATGTATAAAAAATATTGTATGTTACTATTAAAAGATAAGATAAAAATTTAAATTATATTAGAATATTTTAAATATTAATTGAATTTTAATATATATGTATATTTTTAATTTTGGATAGGTATTTAATTAGATAATACTATTCAGTTTATTTAAATATAACATAATTTTGAATTTTGAATTTCTTTTAAAGATTTGTTGTATACTCGATGGATTTTTAATTTTTATTGGAGAAGAAAATATATTAATCTATAATTAAATTTTTTTATATATTAATAATTGATGATATACATACTACTTAGATGATATTAATAATTGATGATATACATACGACTTAGATGGAAATATATCTAAATATATATCAAGTATATATATATATATATATATATATATATATATATATATATATATATATATATATATATATATATATATATATATATATATATATATATATTGCAAATGACCTCTAGCCTAGTGGTTAAGAGAGATGCATGCGGCCCAAGTGGTCGGGAGTTCGAGCCTCAGTGGAGGCGAGTTCGCCACAAGTACCCCTTGCTTCAAAAAAAAAAAAAAAAAAAAAAAAAAAATATATATATATATATATATATATATATATATATATATATATATATATATATAAAAGACACCTTATATCTATATCTATCTGTAAATGTACATATACGTGTAAGGGAAGGGGGGGCCGGAAGAGAGCGAAAAAAATTGGAAGACGCGGGAGGGAAAGAAGCGGAAAAGAATTGGGGAAGAGACGCGGGAAATAATTGGAGATTTCATCAAGGTGGAAGGTGCTGGCCTATATGGTTTTGGTTTTCCCACATTAGAAAAGGATCTCATCACGCGGAAGGGGCTGACCTATTTTTAAGGTGCTCTCTAACGGAAGACCTTCGGTTAGATTTTCTTTCAATATTTGTCTATATATCTAGGGCTTAGGGTTTTAAGAATTATTTGTGAAAATATTTGAGCTTTCAGAATTACTAACATTATTTGTGAAAATAACGTGAATTCGTCGACCCTCCGGTGAGCTCGACTCAGTCAGTGGACCGATTATTTGTGAAAATTATGTGAATCTGCAGGCTTGTAAGTTCTTTCTGAAATTTCAATGTCAAATCCTATTTAAAGTTCAATTTTCAACTTAACGTTTTTCGGTTTGGGTGTGAAATATTTGTGTTTGGAGGTTAGCTTTGAGTTTTATATGTTTGATAAAATTTCTGAATGGAATGATGATTGCTACATTCAATCCTAGTGATAAGCAAACAAAAAGTCATTAAGTTTGAATATAAATTCCATCACTACATTTTTTTATTATTCTATTTTGACACGGACATGGATCTGGACACGAATACAAATTTCGATCTGGACACATAAATATATATCAAACAATTTAGACCTTTAACTTAATGATTATTATACTTCAGTATCAGCAAATACTTGAAGAATCTTCCCTGCATTCAATTTCATTTAATTTCCAAATGTATTTATAACTTAAAGCTATATATATATATATATATATATATATATATATATATATATATATATATATATATATATATATATATATATACGAAAATTTTCAACTAAAGCATAAAAATTACATAAAATTCTACCCAAAGCACAACGTTTGAAAATTTTGCATATTAAGCACAAAAACGCCCTTCGGAAGGGCGTTTATAAATTTAAAAGTAGACGTCGTTAACCCCGTATATATATATATATATATATATATATATATATATATATATATATATATATATATATAAATATATATATATAGTTAACCCCCAAATTCCCCTACATAATCTGTAGTTAACCCCCAAATTTCCTGCATAACTGTACATCAGAGATACCTTTAAGGTAGACAACTGTACATCGGAGAATGTGGTATTCAGACCAACTTTTATGGGAATGCAACAGTGTTCATTAATAATTTTGAACAGATCCCAGATAGTTAATCATGGACATCAGGATGAAGAAAATTTTAAATATTTAGAGAACATATTTTATTTAAGGAATAAAGTATGTAATAGAAAAAGAAGAAACAAAAGGACAGATGCGACTTAAAGATGGAAAGAGCTGCTATCTACCATTCAGCATTCTTACCTGCTGACACGACTCTCATTTAGTTAGATCAGAGAAGATATATGTGATTTACCGTTAAGGAAATCCCTGAGATAATGTGATACATTTTCCTATAAGGAATTACATTCATCTCATGGGAAAAAAGGTAGAGTGAAAAGGGACACCACTCTTATTTAGTTGGATGTTCCGTGGAATCATTTTATTTGCTTTCTAGTCTGCAGCAAATTCATACTGCGGATCCAATGTTACTAGTTGTGAATACCATAATAAATATAGTAGTGTCTTTCCACATTTTGACATCTTACAGCTAAATCTGATGGGAACACTGGTTCTTGCAAGTAATAAGTGTAAGGCTATGTCTAAGGTGCAGGGGTTGGATATGAACGAATCATTGTTGCTTTATATTCCAAGTTTCAAATAATGAGTTTTTTAAAATCTTCAGGAAAGTTCATATGTTTTCAAGGTTAATAAAATATGTTAAAAAGAAAAAAAAAACAAGTATGACAACATGGGCTAGACCTTTAGTTGTCCTTTATGGATATACATTATCACATTCCTCGTTAAAGTTGTATGCTAAGTTCAAAATTGACAGACACGTGATTCCTTGGTTCCATTAAGGGCCATCTCTCTAAAATTCGCAAATGCTATATCGTTTTCCATCTGAGTGTATTATGGGGTGAACAATGAGAGTTTAGCGAGTCTCTTTTCCAGTTACAATTTCATTTTCTTTCTTGGTATATCTGCATATTTGTTGTTCACTTCCCTTTTCAATTAGAATCTTGAAAAGGAATATAGTTTGCCCCATTCTTGGTATGTCTGCATCTTATGTAAGAACTTTCTGAGCCTTCTTGCTAGTACATTCAATGGGTAAATGGTAAGTGCTAAATTTCCAGAATGGATGGACTGGAAATTTAGCTTTGGGGGCAAGCTATATCTGTTTGCCATGCTTGGTATTGGCATTGTCAACGATTTCAAAAGCGTAGAAGGAGACAGGGCATTGGGACTGCAGTCGATTACTATTGCTTTCGGTACTGAAACTGTCAAATGGATATGTGTCAGTACAATCGACATTACTCAGATATCCATTGCAGGTTACTTGCTGGGCTATGGTAAACCATTTAATGTTCTTCCCCAGCTTGGTTTGCTTAGCCCTCAAGTATTTTTCCAGTTTAAGTACTTCTTGAAGGACCCAGTCAAGTACGATGTCAAATATCAGGCCAGCGCTCAGCCTTTTCTTGTGCTGGGCATCCTGGTGACGGCGTAAGCCACTAGCCATTGACGCCTTACTTTCAGAAATGGGAGTTATTTTGGGATCCTCACTGAGGCTTTTTACTGGAAACAAATTCTAGTTGCATCCTTGCTTGATGGAACCTAGAAAATGTACAACTATTTTCTTTGTTGTCAGGGACTTGCTTCATTGTGTTCCATAGATGGCTAAATTTTCAGTGAAGTGATGATGTGCCACTAAATGTCAGAGGAACATGCTAATTTTGTTGATGATGACGTCAGATTTTGTTTGATATAATAGACATTTCGGTATATATATATATATATATATATATATATATATATATATATATATATATATATATATATATATATATATTTATATATATATATATATATCATGTCGTCTCACCATGCTTATGTTCGTTCAAGTAGCTATATAATGTCTTAAATCCATAAACATGCTATGATGAATTCAAACATTAATGCGTTATAATTTTTTTTGCCATGTTATATAACTTCTCGTGCATCGCAGAGATAATGCATTGCCTAATCATTTACAGATTGAGTTCAAGAGAATTGCTTCACCATTGAAATACCAGACTAGGTGTGTTGCTGCATTTTCTAATCAACAAGGATTTTTGGTAACTTTGGTCTCACTTGCTTTTTTTATACTCCCTTGTGGACTATAATTTATAATGCAATATTGTTGTATCTTGAGATATATTATTTTGTTTCTTCTTTGCTGATTTATTGGCAATTAAATCATGTTTCTTTATCTAATCTTCTTGTACAACTTTGTAGCATGAATGCAGGGATCTTAGAATAAAGTTCCATTTTCAGATTGTACTCTCTTGCTGCTTCATAATATTGAAGGGATTAACAAACAATTGTCCTTTGTCCCTTTTACCCACATAGGAAGTAGTTCTTGTGACTTTCAAATTGGATGAATATGATTACTTCCATTTTCTATAATGTAAGATATGTTCATTATGACAAAACAATTGGGCATCATTTGATGTATTTCGTTTTCTTATAAGGTGAGGTATATCCTATAATCTATATAGACAGATCATTATAGGATTGCACAGGTATCGAGCAAAATAACCTTTCATAGTTTGTCATGCTTGCACCGGGGAGTTGTTTATTTGGATTTTTTTTTACTAGTGACTAATAGTAGGTTAGTTACTTGATAAGTCAGTGGTTATCATTGGTATATATCATTGCAGTTGTGTAAGACTTTTATTGAGTTTATATTGTTATCTTATTTGTATCATACATATTCTGATACTTCCTCTAGTCTATTGATACCTACTTATCTGGTACTCAGCTAGCTAATTACAATTGAACCAACTTTCTAATTACAAATGGCTCAACTGGCCAATTACAGAACAACCCTTCAATAGCAATTGCAATTGGGCTTCGTGCACTCCAAAGTAACTGAGTGTTGCTTGCTTTGAAGATTGTCCTTCCTGTTGGGAAAGAAACGTGGAAACCTTTCCCCAAACCGGAGAGTACCTGCGAGAGGACCGAGCAATACAGCGCACGAACCCAAAAACAATCACACAAAAACAATCCACGCAGACACAGAGAATTTTTGACGTGGAAACCTTTGCGGGAAAAAACCACGGGACGATCGGAGTCCAACCCTGAGAAGCCTCCACTAATGGAATAGAAGAATTACACCCTCTACAAACTCCTCTCGATCCAAATCGGATCCCCGCAACACTCAGAGATAAGAACAATGATTACAAGGCTACGAAGAGCGAGAACGACGAGTAGAGATTACCCGAAACACGATCTCCTTCGAAAACGACCTTCAATCCTCCGCCTTCTTCTCCGAAGTTGTAATGGCACTCTTGCCTCCTTCCTCTCTCAAACTTGTGTTACTTGCGATCATACGATAATGAATTAGGGTTGAGAAAACTCAATATATCTCCCTAATCCCGCAACCAACCTGGACCGTTGGATTAGATCCAATGATGAAAACTCATCCAGAAATCCGCTTCAGCCCCCGACGACACAGAGTTCGGCCAGAACTCTGTGTGGGGCAACCAGCACCTACTGGCCAAAACCTGGAACGGCCAGACCGAGTTCGGCCAGAACTCGGCCTGGGACCGAGTTCGGGCCGAACTCGGATCCCCTGCTTCCAACAGCTCCAGCAGCAACAGCAGCAACTTTGTCGCCTACTTCCCGAGCTTCTTCGACACACGAACGGCGCTCGTCGCACTCCGGGATCTTCTCCACATAGGTTGGGAACCCCACCCACTCCAACAAATCTCCTCCTTCACAACTATAGGGAGGACGTCGTCATCCCGACGACCTGCCTGCAGTACTCAAACTTTCCCCTTGGTAGAATCTTCGTGAACATATCAGCTCTGTTGTCATCTGTATGCACCTTCTCAAGCTCCGCGTCCTTCTTCTCAACCACATCCCGTATCCAATGATACCGGGTCTCGATGTGCTTGGACCGGCTATGAAACGTCTGATTCTTCACAAGGTGGATCGCACTCTTACTGTCGCAAAGCAAAGTATACTGCTCTTGCTTCAGTCCCATTTCCTGCAACAGCTTCTTCATCCACAACAGCTCCTTGCAAGCCTCCGTCGCCGCAATGTATTCCGCCTCCGTCGTCGACAAGGCAACACACTTCTGCAACCGCGACTGCTACGACACCGCTCCTCCTGCAAACATCATCACGTAGCCCGAAGTCGATCGCCTCGTGTCTACATCTCTAGCCATATCAGCGTCGGTATACCCAACCAGCTTCGGCTCGTCACCACCAAAAGAAAGTCTCCAACCGGCAGTGCCCTGAAGATATCGTAGAATCTACTTGACCGCACTCCAATGTACCCTTCCTGGATTTGAAAGATACCTGCTAACCGTACCAACTGCATGAGCAATATCTGGCCTCGTACACACCATAGCATACATCAGGCTTTCCACAGCTGAGGCATATGGAACCCGCTCCATATCTTCCTTTTCGTCCTCGATAGATGGACACTGTTCCTCAGTGAGCTTAAAGTGAGCCGCGAGGGGGGAACTCACTTTCTTCGACCCGTCCATCCCGAAACGTTGAAGTACCCGGTAAATGTACTTCTTTTGGGACAAGTATAGCAGCTTGGACTCTCTCTCTCGGCTGATCTCCATCCCAAGAATAGTCTTTACTGCGCCCAAATCCTTCATAGAGAAGGCCGCGCCCAGCTGGCGCTTCAACTCCGCTATCCTAGTGGCATTCCGACCCACTAATAGCATATCATCAACATAGAGCAATAAGATGATAAAATCATCATCGGCAAAATACCTCACAAATACACAATGATCCGACGTCGTCCGTGCATAACCATGCTCCCCCATAAACGACTCGAACTTCCTGTACCACTGCCTCGGAGCCTGCTTCAGACCATACAAGCTCTTCCTCAACCGGCAGACCAAATGTGACTTGCCCTTCTCACAGAATCCCTTCGGCTGCTCCATATACAACTCCTCCTCAAGATCACCGTGGAGGAATGCCGTCTTCACGTCCATCTGCTCGACCTCCAAGTCGAAACTGGCTGCTAATGCTAGTACCACCCGGATAGACGAATGCTTGACGACAGGCGAAAAGATCTCATCATAATCCACGCCTTTCCGCTGACCGTAGCCCTTGACTACCAGCCTCGCTTTGTATCGAAGGCGAGTAGCATCTTCCGTCTGCTTCACTCTGAACACCCATTGATTCTTCAAAGCCTTCTTGCCCTTTGGTAACCGCACCAGATCATAAGTGGAATTGGTGTGCAAGGAACTCATCTCCTCCTGCATAGCCACCATCCACTCCTGCCTGTGTTCGTCTTCCACAGCCTCTGCGAAACTTTCGGGCTCCCTCCCGTCAGTCAATAGCACATACTCATCCGGTGAGTATCTCGTAGATGGTCGACGATCTCTGTCACTCCTTCTCAGTGGAGCCACTGGTGCTGGCTGTATACCGACAGCCTCCGCCCCTTCAGGAACTACCTCTCCGACATGCTCATCCTCCTGAGGGACACCCTGACCACCATCAGCAGGTTGATGATCAAGGTTGGGAGCAACTCCATGTACCGGCTCCCCCATAACTGGATCCTCTGCGATGTCCTCTGGAAACTGCTCGAAGCGAAATGACTCTAACTCAGGCAATTCCTCAGCCTCAGAAGGCGTCTCAGAATTCTGAGTGTTGGTCATGGTCTGATCCTCGATGAACACTATGTCCCTGCTTCTGTAGAGCTTTCCTTCCACTGGGTCGTAGAGTCTATAGCCAAACTCATCCCGACCATAGCTGACAAAGACGCATCGCCTCGTCTTCGGCTCAAGTTTGGTCCTTTCGTCCTTCGGTACATGTACGAAGGCTTTACAACCAAACGCCCGCAGGTGACTGTATGACGGCTCTTTGCCGTACCATACTTTATCAGGTACATCACCCTGCAGAGGAGCACTAGGAGACAAATTAATAATATAAGCAGCTGTAAGAAGAGCCTCACCCCAATAACTGCCCGGCAAGTTTGCTTCTGACAGCAAACACCGCACTCTCTCCATCAGTGTCCTGTTCATGCGCTCCACTACACCATTGAGCTGAGGTGTCTTTGGCAGAGTCTTCTGGTGTCGTATCCCTTGCTCTCTGTAATACGTATCAAAGGGACCGATGTATTCGCCGCCATTGTCGGACCGAACACACAACAACTTCTTGGTCTTTAAGGCATATACCCAAACCTTCCTGGAATAGTCATCAATAAAAGTCACAAAGTAAGAAGCACCACCAAGAGATTTTACCTTCATAGGACCGCAGACATCCGAGTGAATCAACTCGAGCAACGCCAGCTTCCTCGAACTTGGGTGACTTTGGAAAGATACCCTATTTTGCTTCCCAGCTAAACAGTGCGTGCATTTCTCCAACTTTGTTAACTTGAGCCCCGGAATCACTTTCCTGTTCACCAAGTAGCTCATCCCCTTCTCGCTGATATGGCCGAGCCGCCTGTGCCACAACTCGGTAGACGCATCACTGACTGCGTTCACCTCCTGTGCCCCCTCTGTGCTCCCCTCCATATAGTAGAGACCGGACTTCTTGCTTCCTCTGGCAATCACCATCGAACCTCTGGAAAGCTTCCACTGACTGTTCCCGAAGAGACTGAAGAATCCCTCGTCATCCAACCTTCCAACCGACACCAGGTTGAAACGGATATCAGGGACATGACGAACATCCTTGAGAACAAGAACCGCACCCGTCTTCGTTCTCAAATGCACATCTCCAACGTCAACCGCCTTCGACACATCTCCGTTGCCCATCTTCAACACGCCACAGTCGCCTGTCGTGTAAGTGGCAAACAGTGCCCTATTGTGAGATACATGTGCTGAAGCCCCTGAGTCCACCAGCCAAGAATTGTCATCACAGGCGAGGTTAGTAATGACCTCATCACCTACGACGATCACATCGCCTCCATGCACCGAGGCCGCCGCTGTAGTATTCTCTTCTTGCTTCCCCTTGTCGCCCTTCTTCTCTCTCTTCCAAGCGAAACAATTCTGCTTGATATGGCCCTTCTTACCGCAATGGTAACACTCCGAGTCCTCGTAACGACCCTTGGACTTTCTCCTGCTCTTGTCTCTGCCACCACCTGGACCCCTGCTTTTGCCCCTTCCGTGGCTCTCTGAAATAAATGCCTCTGAATGGTGGGATGTGGATGAAGTTCCCTGAGAACGTCTCCGCATCTCTTCATTCAACACCCCGCTCTTGGCAAACTCCAGACTGACCACGCCCTCTGGAGCAGAAGCGATCATAGATACTCGTACGGTCTCCCACGAGTCTGGCAAGGTACACAGCAGCCACAGTCCCTGAACTTCGTCGTCGAACTTGACTCCCATAGAAGATAGCTGGTCAACCACGCCCTGGAAATCACTCAAGTGATCCGTAATAGACACCCCATCTTTGTACCGCAGACCCATCATCGTCCGGATCAGGAACAACTTGTTTACTCCGGTCTTCTTTGCATACAAGGATTCCAGCTTATCCCACAATATCTTCGCGTGCTCAATATTGGCAACGTGATTGTACACGTTCTCATCAACAAACTACCGTATGTACCCACACACCTGTATGTGCTCGAACTTCCAGTCCTCCTCGGATTTATCACTGGGTCTCTCGGTTGCAAACACAGGTAGATGCAGCTTCTTGACAAATAGCAAATCCTTCATCTTGCTCTGCCAATAATGATAGTTTGTGCCATTAAGATTCACCATGCGCACCGGCTTCACGTCTATCTCTCCTCTCTGGTTCCTCTGTCAACTCCTGACACCCTTTGAACCCAAAGCTTTGATACCACTCTGTTGGAAAAGAAACGTGGAAACCTTTCCCCAAACCGGAGAGTACCTGCGAGAGGACCGAGCAATACAACGCACGAACCCAAAAACAACCACACAAAAACAATCCACGCAGACACAGAAAATTTTTGACGTGGAAACCCTTGCGGGAAAAAACCACGGGACGATCGAAGTCCAACCCTGAGAAGCCTCCACTAATGGAATAGAAGAATTACACCCTCTACAAACACTTTTCGATCCAAATCGGATCCCCACAACACTCAGAGATAAGAACAATGATTACAAGGCTACGAAGAGCGAGAACGACGAGTAGAGATTACCCGAAACACGATCTCCTTCAAAAACGACCTTCAATCCTCCGCCTTCTTCTCCGAAGTTGTAATGGCACTCTTGCCTCCTTCCTCTCTCAAACTTGTGTTACTTGCGATCATACGATAATGAATTAGGGTTGAGAAAACTCAATATATCTCCCTAATCTCGCAACCAACCTGGACCGTTGGATTAGATCCAATAATGAAAACTCATCCAAAAATCCGCTTCAGCCCCCGATGACACAGAGTTCGGCCAGAACTTTGTATGGGGCAACCAGCACCTACTGGCCAAACCCTGGAACGGCCAGACCGAGTTCGGCCAAAACTCGGCCTGGGACCGAGTTCGGGCCGAACTCGGATCCCCTGCTTCCAGCAGCTCCAGCAGCAACAGCAGCAACTTCGTCGCCTACTTCCCGAGCTTCTTCGACACACGAACGGCGCTCGTCGCACTCCGGGGTCTTCTCCACATAGGTTGGGAACCCCACCCACTCCAACACTTCCTGCTACTGTCTAAGCCTCACTAGAGTTCTGATACCATGCATCCTCTGGAGCTCTGATACTGGAACAATCACGGCACATAGGAAAGGAAACTAGTTAACTGTATTTAGTCTGCTACTACTAACTGGACTAAATGATTGGTATGTTTTTATTGAACTAACTATATTTAGTCTATAGAATCCAATGTGTATTAGAGTGCAGAGAGCACAATATAGTACAGTAAACTAACTTTTCTAAATGTATATTATATTAGAGTGCAATTAGCACATTAAAGTACATAATCTAGTGTATGCAGTATGTAACTTGACTATGCTAATGTGAGGTGCTGAAACAGTAAACTGCTCAGCAGTTATGAGCAGTGTGTGTCTTTTGTATGATGTGGTAATGGTGCAAGTGGAAAGTAACTGGAGTTTTGCTTAATGACTTACAAAAGAACTAGACTATGTCTATGGATATCTTTGCATGAGTAGCAAATTATTTTACATTCTTATTCAGTTCCCCTGTTCCATTTTATTTGATAACCATAAATTTGTTCAGGGTTTTATAGCTTGTGTGTTTGGTCATGCATTATTAATGTATGTGTGGTCTTATATTGTTATTTTTTAAAATTCAGAGCCATAATTTACTTGGTGATTAGCATTTTAAATTAAGGCCAAGCAAGTGTTCTGCTTTTTGTCCCAACTAGTAGTTTACATGTGGTGATGGTGCAAGTGGAAAGAAACTGGAGCTATGCTCAATGACATATAAAATTAACAACATTATGTTCTTTGTGTAGACTATGGTTATGGATCTCTTTGCAGGAGTGGCTAATTATTTTACCTTCTTATTCAGTTCCCTTGTTCGATTCTACTTGAAAGCCATAAATTACTTCAGGGTTTTACAGCTTGTGTGTTTATTCCTGTATTATTAATATATGTGTAGTCTTATTTTGTTATTTTTTAAATTCAGAGCTAGAATTTACTTGGCGATTAGCATTTTCAATTAAGGCTGAGAAAGTGTACTGTTTTTGTCCCAAATATAAGTTTGGCATCTCATGCTTTATTGTAACATGTATTATTTACCAGCTTTTTATTATAATAATGTGTTTACTGATATTATGCTTAATGATATATGTAGGTTGAACTTGAAGGTTTGACATCTCAAGCTTCTGATACTCATGAAAGTAGTATTGCAAGAGAGAATTTTTTGAAGAAAGTTGTTAAAGAGCATCCTGGACGTGCGCCTCTCTATGGTCAAGGAGTAGTACCTTCCAATTTAAAGAAAAAATCAACAAGTTCTGTATCGGCATAAGCGCTTGAAAACTTAGCTATAAGGGGAAAAAGGTAGTAGAGACGCAAGAGAAGTATGAAACAATGATTACTAAATTACAAGCTTTTATAATGAACCTGGCAGCAGTTTATCCTAATGTCCAACTACCTTCGGTTTGATTTTGCCTCCTTTAGATAATAGGGGCTCACATCAAAATGAATCAAGTGCATCTCGTGTCAATGGTCAGGTAATTAGTCGATCCTTTGATAGTTTTTCAAGTTATCAACAAATAAATTTTGTGAAGTGAAGTACTAACTACTAATGGATATTATTATTATTTTTGTTTGTAGTTCAACGAAGATGAGGATGAAGATGAAGATGGACATGAAAAGATTTAAAATTTTGATTAGTCTATAGAAATATTTAACCGATCTATCCTTGTGACGTATTGGATTAAAAAAATTGTTTGAAATACATAAAGGTAGATAATTTGTCTTAAATATTGTTGGATTTGGAATTAAATTTCTTTTGTAAGCACTTTGAATTGATGAAGCTAGATAATTTGTCTTAAATATAGTTCGATTTTTGGTTGATGTTTCTTTGTCAAGTGAAGTACAATTTATATTATGAGGATGATGAATCTGATTCATTTTGGATCAATGATGGTTTGATTAATAGTAATATCTTTTATATTTGTTTTTACAGGTTCTTGTATCTAACGTATATTGAGAGAAATATTGATCAAATATTATTTTTAGAAAATAAAAGAAAATTTATTGTAACAGTTTTGCCAAGTGTTGCAAAAAATAAATATTTCAAATACCTACAAGCTGTTGCAACTTTCTTCTATAACAGTTGTTAATTTACTCTAGTCTCAACGGTTTCTAAAATCGTTGCAGATTAGTTGAATAAATTTGTTGCCAAACAAACTCAACTCGTTGCAAAAGCCTACTTGAAACCATTGCACATTAACTATTTTTGCAACAATTTTTCACATCGTTGCTTATTCTTTTCGCAACCATTACGTAATCGTTGTCTTTAATATTTATCTGCAATGGTTTTCAACTGTTGCCTATTTTCAGTAACGGTTTTTAATCGTTGCATAAAACATTTAGGCAACATTTAGTAACTGTCGCACATTAGTCAATAGCTACAACGGTTTAGTAACTGTTACCAAATATATTATTAACAACACCATGCAACCGTTACGCATTAATGTCAGGCCCGTTGCATAATACTTTATTTGCAACTATTTATTGAACTGTTGCAAATATCTCCGATAACCGTCGCAAGAGGAATCCGCAACGCTCACTTTTACAATGGTTACAATAACCGTTGCAGATTGATTTCACAACAGTTTATATTGATTTTGCAACGGTTTTCGACCGTTGTAAAACACCCTTATTTCTTGTAGTGGAACCACGCTGCTCACGCAAACGCTCAGTGATACGTTCACGCAAGCACCTCGAAAAAGCGAGATTTTTGGCACGAGGAAAGATGTCGTCCCATGCAAGGACTGCATGAAGAGAACTCTCGGTCTCACTAGCTACCGGTGCTGGATGAATAGAACTCCCGGTCTTACTTGCAACCGGTGCCACTTCCTCCTCAACTGTAGGAGGAGCCACCTCAACATTCATTGTTTTCTTCAAACGATGTGCCACTCCTCGGGTCATGGGTGCCATCTGGTAAGTATATGTAACAGAATGTAAAAGAATGTAACAGCTCAAAATACAGTTGGTACTAACCTCAATAGAACAAACACTCTCACAGCTCAAAATACTAACACATGCTCACGCCATACTCTTGTGACACTCCCTTTCAAACACAAACACACACCTATATGTTCCCTTACACATGTTGCCATGTTACCTTTAAAAATAGTAAACCCTTGTTGTCTATAATAAGACACAATTCACCAAAGGAATCAGTGAGCTAACATGAAGCCTATTCTAATTAAGCAATCTTGCAGTAAACACAAACTAGAACATGTGGGGATCATTATTACTCATCAAAAGGAATTAGTTCAATTCAGTTCAAGGAAGAACAGCAAACCAAATTCCTGAGTTTTCATCAAACCAATTTAAATCGAACCCCATATCCAATATCCTATTCTCAAATCACAAGCCTAATCAGAAATGAAAAAAAAAGGATTTAACAGGTACTAACACATGTGTTACAACCAATGATAACTGAACAACAATTAGAAATCAAAAAAATTTAGAATTGAAGTTCAGGGGACAATCAAAACTGATTCATGAGTATCAGTCAACCCATTGAAACCAACTCGAGTCCAAATTCCATTCCCATATCATAAAACTTAATTTAATAAGTAAAGATCAATCTATCATAGGCTAATACACATGTAGGAGTAATATTGGTACTTAAAACATTAGTTAGAATCATATTAACAGGATTGACATAGGAAAAACTTGAAACGTATCATGTATCAGTCATATAAAGTCAACCACATATGTTCGAATCCCATATCACAGCAACGACCCATTCTCAATGTAGATATCAACTAACATAGATTAACAACATGTCTAGGAATCAAATTTAGCATTTAAATCACAATTTAAACCATTTAAACTAGGAATAAATCTGTGTCTGTGTGGGTGTATGTGTCTGTGTCTGTGTGTGTGTGTGTGTCCGTGTCCATGTGTGTATGTGTGTCTGTGTCTATGTCTGTGTGTGTGTGTGTCAGTGTTCGTGTGTGTCCGTGTGTGTATGTGTGTGTGTCTGTGTATGTGTCTGTGTGTGTGTGTGTGTGTGTGTGTCCGTGTCCGTGTGTGTCCGTGTGTGTGTGTGTGTGTGTCCGTGGGAGAGGAGGAGGAGGAAGGAGAGGAGTTAGGTTAGGGTTTACCTGAGGAAGAGGAGGAGGAGGTCGGATTGGGGGAGGAGGAGCTCGAGGAGGATCTCGAGGAGGAGGAGCTCGCCGGAGGGGGAGGGAGTCGCCGGGGGGGAAGGGGTCGCCGGGGGGGAGGGCACTGACAGAGGGGGAGGGAGTCGCCGGGGGGGGGGGGGTGGGGGGAAAATTAAAATTTTGGGGGGTTTTCGAGTGAGAGTGAGGGGAAAAGAAGGCAGCGGCGTGCCCTAAGTAAAATAACTTAGCGACGTAACGTGTTGACGTCGCTAAACGTCGCAACCAATGCGACATATACTTATAATATGTCGCTGAACGTCGCTATTCAGCGACGTAGTATACTCCTGTCGCAAAACGTCGCTAGACAGCGACGTTTTGCGACGTGTTTATAAAGAAGTCGCTACTGGCGATGTAATTTCTTGCCGTCGCTACATTATGTCGCTATTTGATGATATTTTAGTAGTGCAGGAACGGGTGGTTCCCTCGCAGCTATTGGATCGAACAAGTAAGGTCATCTCTCCCTCATGTCCGACTCCTTCTCCCAAGTAGATTCACCCGGAGAGTGACGGCTCCAAGCTACTCGCACTAAGGGTATAACCTTGTTCCTCAGCCTCTTCTCCCTCCTGTCTAATATCTCTACTGGCTGCTCAGAAACTGTAAGGCTCGGTTCGATCTCTAACTCTGAGTGATCTAGCACTTGGCTGGGGTCCGAAATATATCTCCTCAGCTGGGATACGTGAAAGACATCGTGAACTCCTGCTAGGTTGGGTGGAAGTGAAACCCTGTAAGCTATCTCTCCAATCCTGCCAAGTATCTAGAACGACCCAATGTATCTGGGGCTCAGCTTCCCTCCTCGTCCGAATCGGATCGTCCCTCTAGTAGGTGGTATCTTCACTAGCACCATATCACCGTCTGCGGACTCCATCGGTCTGCGACTAGCATCAGCCCAGTGTTTCTGCCTGTCCTGAGCTACTCTGAGCCTGTCTCTGATCATCCCGACCTTCTCTGCTGCATCCGTGATCATCTCTGGCCCAAGCATAACTCTGTCCCCGACATCATCCTAAAAGAGCGGTGTGCGGCATCGTCGTCCATATAGTGCCTCAAAAGGAGACATACCGATACTGGCTTGGTAGCTGTTGTTGTATAAAAACTCTACCAAGTGCAGATGGATCTCCCATGATCCGCCAAAGTCCAGTACACAGGTCCTTAGCATGCATATCCTCCAGTGTCTGTATCGTCCTCTCAGACTGTCTATCTGTTTGCGGGTGGTACGCCGTACTGAACTTAAGCCGACTGCCCAACTCCTCCTGCAAGCTCCTCCAGTAGTGGGACATGAATCTGCTGTCTCTGTCCAACACGATGCTCACGGGTACTCCGTGCAAGCGAACAATCTGCTGCATGTATAGCTCTGCCAACTTTTCGGTAGAAATTCCCACCTTGAAGGGTATGAAGTGTGCACACTTCGTCAGCCTGTCCACGATGAACCAAATGGCATCCTTCCCTCCTTGGAAACGAAGAAGTCCTGAGACGAAGTCCATCGTAATGTGTTTCTACTTCCACTCGGGAATGGATAACGGCTGCAACAGACTAGCTGGCCTCTGGCACTCCGCCTTGACCTGCTGGCAAACTATGCATCTCGAAATGAAATGTGATACATCTCTCTTCATCCCGTGCCACGAAAGATGTTCCCACAAGTCACGGTACATCTTGTTAGCACCAGGGTGAATAGAATATCTCGATCGGTGCGCCTCCTGTAAGACTACCTCTACCAGCTCTCCCTTCGGCACGTACAATCGGCTGTCATGCCTCAAGGATCCATCTTCTGCTATAGTGAAGTCATCCAGCAATCCAGCTAAAGCCTGGGCTCGAAGTCTGCGAAGGCTCTCCTCCGTAGACTATGCCTCCCTGATCTGCTCCATTAAACCTGACTGAATGTCAAGCGCCATCATCTGTATCACTGATCCTGGCCGAACTATCTTGATACCGAGCTTCTCCAGATCTTCCCGCAAATGTCGATCTATCATCAGATACCATGCCATCGGATGCCTGCTCAGTGCATCCGCCACCACATTTGCCTTCCTGAGATTATACTGTAAATCGATGTCGAAGTCTTTCATCAACTCCAACCATCGTCTTTGCCTCATGTTCAGCTCTTTCTGTATGAACACATACTTCAAGCTCTTGTGGTCAGTAAAGATTTCCACACGCTCTCCGTATAAGTAATGTTTCCATAACTTGAGTGCAAAGATCATCGCAGCTAACTCTAGGTCATGGGTAGAATAGTTCCACTCATGAGTCCGTAATTGCCTAGATGCACAAGCAATCACTTTCCTATGCTGCTGTAGGACACATCCTAGCCCCTTTCCTGAAACATCGCTGTATATGGTGAAACCTCCAGAACCTGAAGGTAAAGTCAGAACTGGAGCGGTCGTCAGCCTCCTCTTCAGCTCCTCAAACGATGTCTGGCAGTCCTCTGACCAAATGTACTCTGCGTCCTTCCGCGTCAGCTTCGTCATAGGTTCAGCTATCCTAGCAAAGTCCTGGACGAACTTTCTATAATAGCCTGCTAAACCCAGAAAGCTCCTGATCTCTGAAACTGACGTCGGAGCCTTCCTTGTCTCAACTGCAGCAATCTTCCTGGGATCCACCGAGATTCCTTCTCCAGTAACTACATGGCCGATAAACTCCATTCGGTCTAAAAAGAACTCGCACTTCGACAATTTGGCAAACAATCTCTCCTGCCTCAGAATTCCCAAAACTGTCTGCAAGTGCTTTGCATGCTCCTTCGACGTCTTCGAGTATATCAGGATGTCGTCGATGAACACTACGACGAACTTATCCAGATACTGGTGAAATGTCTTATTCATCAAATTCATAAAGACAGCTGGCACATTTGTGAGACCAAATAGCATCACCAGAAACTCGTACTGCCCGTACTTCGTGTTGAACGCCGTCTTCTGGATGTCTGCTGTCCTGACCTTCACCTGGTGGTACCCGGATCTAACGTCTATCCTGGAAAACACTTTCGCCCCACTCAACTGGTCGACCCCCCCGAACTAAACCCTAAAATATATGTACACATACAAATACGGTATACACATATATATATAATATATATATATATATATATATATATATATATATATATACATACATATAAAACAAAAATAAAAAGAAAATAAAAAAGAAAAAGAAAAGTAAAAGAACACAGCGGGGGAAGGGGGGCTCGAACTCGGCCCAGTGGGTCGAGTTCTCGGGTTCGGTCGGGCTGGCCTAGGGGTCAGCCCGCTCTGGGTGTTAGGGATAGGGTTTTGATTGGATTTATTTAGGTTTTAAGTAATATTATTAAACCCGATAAATCAAACCCTGTGTCCCGACAGTTAGGGACACAGGAGTCTCGTGTCTTAGGTTAGCATGACAGACACGAGTCTAGTCTCGCGTGTCCGAGTACTGGATTAGGGTTGTCGTATCCAGGCGAACAGCATATGTATGTACGAGAGACTTATGACACGAAAGTAAAGTTGATACGTACGTGTCCGGCGTCTTGATGGGGTTCGAGGGTGCTGGACGGTGGAGGAGTTGACGTGGCGGTAGCGCTCGGGCGGCGCTGGGCGCAGCTCGTCGCGGCGAATCGATTGGTGGTGGTGGATGGGGGTGATCATCGTCGGGAAGGTGGCTTTGGGGGTTAGCCAGAGTTAGGGTTAGGGTCTTTACTCGTCGGGAAAGAAAGGGGGGTCGGGGTGGTCGTAGGGTTGTGCTAGGGTTAGGGTTTAGTCCGGGAGGGTCGTATTTATAGGGTTAGAGGTCGGTTGGGGCGTCGAGCTGATCGGAGAAGGCGGAAAAGATCGGGGTCGATCGTCGGGGAGGTGGCTGGTCGTCGGGGGTGGATGAAAGTAGCTTTTGCAGTTAGGTCCCTAGGTTCTAGGTATTTACAAGTAGGTCCCTCCCCTAGGTAAATGTAATAATGAATTTACATAACAGAAATATAACAATTTATAATTTGCAAACTGCTATATTAACAAATTAATAAATTGCATAATGATATTAAAATAATTCTAAATATTACAAAAAGATATTAAAATATTTTAATTAATTGCAAATTGATATATTTTGATTTAAAAACTATAAAAAATCATTTGAAAATTCCAGAAAAATTTCTAAAAATCATAATAAATTATTTTAATGCTAAACATGTCATTAGCAACTAACTAATTCTAATTTAATTAATTTTTAAAAATAGGGGCTGACAGGCGTCGCTGCATCTCCATCATCTGCTGCATGAAGGCGAAGAACTACGCAACATCAACTATCCCCTGGGGCGGTGGTGGTAGCATCCCCTGAACTCCTGGAATAGTCCTCGAAACCGGTGGAGGAGCACCCCCAAAAGTTGCAGATGGGCCCACCTGAGCTGAAAAAAGAGACACTGTGGTCCCTGGGTCCTGCTGAGTCGGACGAGAAGTGGCAGACCTCTAAGTGGTATCCCTAAGACCAGAGCGCTGTGATCGTGTCTCCACCATCCTGAAGACAAATCAAACAAGGAATCAATTATTGAAAAAGAAGCAAAATCATCAAAGGAGGACAGTTGTTTTAAAAAAGGAGACAATTAATAGCAAGAATTAGATAAGTGTTTTCCTAATATGATTGAGTACCTTAACTTATATCCTATATCCTAATACAGGCTGTAGTGATACTCTAGTTCGAGTACCACTACAAAATCACACTAGTTGTGATTGGGACTGTGATTGGGACCTGTATGGGCCATCACTAAAACGTGTCACGACCCGCACCCAGTGTAAGGGCACGAGACGTGGGTACGTCCAGCCTAAGCCGCAGTGTCGGCGGTAGAACATTGTCCTGGGTCCAATAGCTAACACAATCTAGTAAATACTCCGAACGAAGAATAATATATAAATGGTACTACTTAATCACAATAGCTAAGATAGAATGAAAGAAAGATAATCACAGCAGAGAGTTACAATATGAATACAAATTCTGGTGTAAAATTACACCATAACAAGTCTCAATACAACCACAAAGTCTCATAACTAAAAGATAACATGGCTAATCTAACTCAAGGCAAGTCCTCAGCGACTATTGGATCATGTTGAGGGTCCAGGTCACCTGTGTCAACTAGGTCTGCTCCATAGTACGTGTCGCAGTAATTCTCATCATCTTTAATATTTTAACAGGTCCAGTCAGGACATGAACAAATACATATCTCTGACATAGTTCATAACATAAAAGAAAATTTGAAACAAGCTACAGAATAATATACATGAACTGCTGATAAAGAATGAGACTGTAAAAGAGAGAGCATGATATATGGAAATAAATATACAGGATATAATAGAGAACTGAACTAACTACGTGATGTAGAGCACAATCTGGTTATGTAAACTGGCTTAGGTTATACATGACTTAAATCTTGTTTGGATTTCTACATGAAAATGGTGTAGATCACATAACCAAATAAATACTCCTCCTGCCCCAATCAGTACACAAGAATCTGTCCAGGTTATGTTATTGCACATGAAAGTAGTGCGTCACATGGATAGCTAGTCCACATGTACACTGGGATATACATGAAGGCTCACATGATCATGAGTGTACATGAATGTCACATGAGTATACATAAATAAGTACGAATACAACGAGTAGACGATGCACATGATAATGTACATGAGCACAATATACCCGATGTATCCAAGGGAATAACATCTCATGAAGAGATCCATATAGTACTAATCCGTGATATATCGTGACAGCAACAAGTAAACTAGTCTATAACAAGTAAATACGTCCAAACAAGAATGAAACGGTCAGAGAATGTACTCGCCTGACAATCTGAGCTGTTGATGAGGCTGTGTAACTGTACTGGAGTGATGTAAACCTATTTAAAACAACCACAAGTCACAACAAGGTCTAACATATCATAAGGAATGCCTACATTGCACTTCTACATGATTCTAGGTTCTTCTAGGTCAAAGTCAACACTTGGTCAACACTGGTCAAACCTGGTCAACTATGGTCAAACTTGGTCAACTCAAAATCAACTAGTCCGTTTACTAATTTCTAGGTCATACACAAAATTTTAGGTCATTCGGAGTTCGTTTGAGTCGATTTGGATCAAGTTTAACTCAAAGTTGACTTTTGTCAACTTGGTCAACTTGTCGGCCAATTCGACCAAACTAGGCTCCTAACTGTCACGCCCCAGAACCAGAATACTAGAGAGCGGGAGCAGACATAGCCAGCTACGTATATGAAATGGAATCCATCTCGCTATACGGTCACGGCTGTCGAGATACATGAGGGTTTATCTATAAGCCAACAGTCTCTTAAGGTCATGGACAAGCCTAGTGTCTCAATCACAAGCAAGTAAGTAAAAGTCACAAGATGTATGATCATTAAATATACAATAGTAAGGCGTCCCAAATATTACATATTCAGCTGATCATGAAGCTAGTCGTTACAAAATGTTAGGACTAGCAAGAGTTTAGTCATACATGATCAACCCTAGGATTTGTCAATCATGTTACAGCCCGTAGACAGACAGTAAGTAAAGTACAATCGAGCTAAACAGGTGCTCGTCGGCTAAATGCCTCAAAAGAATATTTTTACAATAGAGCGGGGGAGCCAAAAATAACCCACTCGTTGCCAGGGTTCCGTCTAGTGGCCACCATCTGGCTGGAAAGTCGGTAGATCCTCTGGAGTTGCTCCGAAATCTGGCCACACAAAACCAGCTGGGTCAGACCCCAGAAAGAGCAAGTGCCACAAAGGAAGCTTCACTTAAGAACTAAAACCAGCAATCAGCACAGGAATATAAATATAAATAAAATAAGGACTGGAATAAAAGGAAACATATCAGGATGATATACGACGAAATAACCATGGAACTATTCAGATAGCCAGGTTACAACCCGTAAACAAAACAAGGACCGGGGTTGTAACCCTTCGTCTGAACGGAGCTTGGTTTCTCACCATTTATCGGTAAAATAAATACAGGCATTCAAGTGAGGTAGTGATCTGGAATAAGATCAGGGCAAGACTAGACTGGTTAGACTCCATCCAATCACTTCACGGCCAAGCAAGAACTACGGCTTGATACTTTAACTAACTAGGGTTGTCACAAGCCTAATTACTAACAAGATGCAGTGAGATTATTCCACAGCCACAAGCCCTGCAGACCATCCAGGTTACCCAGGTCGAGAGATTAGGGTTGAATTCAGGTAGGTACATCGTCCAGGAAACGCATGTACCCTTAAGCAGTTTGAAGGGTGCAACACATGACAGTGTGCTGGAAATGTGCCCTACTCGACGGCAGGCTACAGATCCCAAGCGCGCCCAGGTAACGGGATTGCCTGTAGCTGGAAAATCTCTTCATGACTAATGTATTAATCTAGTTGTTAACCTTAGTCCATTTTAGTAGGTACTCCTAACCGTGGTACTCAGGAGTCCCCTCCTAGACAAGATGCAAGACAGGACTGGATTATTTGTACAAGCACAATCGCCCACGGTGTCCAGGTTATTCATACAGGTCATGTCATATCAGGTAGCCGTCGCAACAGCTTATCAAGATATAACATGTCAGGTTTATCATGTCAAGTGTACTTGTCAGGAGTACGCCACGACGGACCACTATCAGGTCATGTCAGGTCATTATATCAGGAGTGCACCACTACGGGTCACTATCGTGTCATGCTCAGGTATCATTTCCAAACATATTAAACAAATCCTTGATTATCAAGTTCATGACAAAAGGCGTAAGGATATAAAATGGACGTTAAATATCTAATAAAATATCAATACACAGGGCTATAGAAGATCAAGGGAAATCAGGCTACGCTCAAGCCAGGCTATGCTCAGGCTAGCGTACGCTCAGGTCTGCGTACCAAAGGATCCATATACTTCCAATGGGAAGCGTACGCAAGGGTCAGCGTACACAAGGGCACGCTCAAGCTACAGGTGAGCGTGCGCTCAAGCTAGCGTACGCTCAAGACTGCATTCGCTCGAGCTAGCGTACGAAAGGGGCCAGCGTACACCATGCTCGCTTAAGCTAGCGTACCAAGGCACGCGTACGCTCAAGCTAGCGTACGCTCAAGACACGCTGCCAACAGGCAGCGTATCAAGGTGAGCGTACGCTCACTAAAGAGCAGCGTACGAAGGCTAGCGTACGCTCGCTAAAGAGCAGCGTACGAAGGCTAGCGTACGCTCGCTAAAGAGCAGCGTACTCAAGATGGCGTACGCTCGCTAAAGAGCAGCGTACCAAGGCTAGCGTACGCTCGCTAAAGAGCAGCGTACGAAGGCTAGCGTATGCTCGCTAAAGAGCAGCGTACTCAAGGTGGCGCACGCTCGCTAAAGAGCAGCGTACTCAAGGTGGCGTACGCTCGCTAAAGAGCAGCGTACCAAGGCTAGCGTACGCTCGCTAAAGAGCAGCGTACAGCTCAGCGGCATAAGCTAAAAGCTAGCTCACTGTTCACTATCTTCTCCAAATGGCAAGAACAGCAAGAACTCTAAAATTGAATCTAAGCTTCAATTGTCCAAATCTTGGTCAAAACAAGTCCGAATCCAACTTTTCAAAGGTCAAAATTGGGTAGAATGAAATGCTCTACAACATGGAACCATCAAAACTTGAAAACAAAGAAGTTTAATAGATCAAAACACCTAAAATCCAAAAATAGCAAAACTCTAGATCTACAAGAATTAAAGCCTCAAAATGGAAAATGACAAGTTCTAATGTGGTTTAGAATCATGAGGAGAAGCTAATGAAACCATCAAAAGGAGTTCTCTTGTGGAAGCAAGTTGCACTTGCCTATGGTGTTCTTGGTTGGTGGAGAAGAGTAATGGTGGGGAAAGGAGAAGTAAATGAGAATTATGGAGGAGACAGAAGGTTGGTGGGGATAATAAAGAGGGGGTTGTGGTGGAAATGAAAGAGAAGCATAGGATAAGGTGTCCCACCCTTGGCCCATGATGAACCAAGCATTGGGCCGGCCGAACCAAGCCAACCCAAACCGAGAGTAAACAAGCCAAGCCAAACCAAGGAGATATGCAAATACAAGATAAAATACGTATACGTATTCCAAATACGTAATACGAATAACATGCATTACAACTCTACCCACCTTAAAAGAATTCCGTCCTCGGAATTTAATTAAGAGGCTAGAGGGACAAGAACAAGCTACACTATTCACAGGCAATTATACTAGGCAATCAATCAATCATGCAAGCAAGGAATTGATGGCATGAGGCATAAGAAAGGCATTATACCTCACGAGTCAAACAAGTCGGGATATCGTGATCGGATATCATCCTCACGCTCCCACGTTGACTCCCCCAAAGAGTGATGACCCCAAGCAACTCGGACTAACTTGATAGTCTTGTTCTTGAGGATCTTCTCTCTTCGATCCAATATAGACACGGGCCTCTCCTCATACGAAAGGTTGGTACCAACAACCAATTCCGAATGATCCAGGATGTAGCTCGGGTCCGGGATGTACCGTCATAATTGGGATACATGGAACACGTCATGCACCTCGCTTAGCGACGGTGGAAGAGCGAGACGATATGATACATCTCCTACTCGCTCCAGAATGTCAAACGGTCCTATATACCTAGGACTAAGCTTGTTCCGTACGTCGAAATGAATGACGCCACGGTTAGGCGAAATCCTCAGGAATACATGATCGCCGACCGAGAACTCGAGAGGGCGCCGATGAGAATCGACCCAATGGCGCTGGCGATCTTGGACAACTCGAAGGTGATCTCTGACTCGCCTGACTACTTCAACGGTCTGAGCAATCATTTCTGGACCAAGCATCTGCCTCTCTCCAACATCATCACAGGCTAACGGGGATCTGCACTTCCTGCCATACAGTGCCTCGAACGGTGCCATCTGGATACTGGCCTGGAAACTATTATTGTATAAGAATTCTACCAGGTGCAAATGATCTTCCCATGAACCACCGAAGTCAAGTGTGCAAGACCGCAACATGTCTTCAAGAGTCTGGATCATGCGCTCCGACTGGCCATCTGTCTGCGGGTGATATGCTGAACTGAACTGGAGATGAGATCCCAAACTCTCTTGCAAGCTACGCCAAAAGTGCGACATGAATCTTAAATCTCGGTCTGAGGGAATACTGACTGGCACACCGTGCAATCTGACAATCTGCCTGAGGTACATCTCCGCTAGCTGAGCCGTCGACTGACCAACTCTAAACGAGAGAAAGTGCGCTACCTTGGTAAGCCTATCCACAATGACCCAAATAGTATCTCTACTAGCTGGGGATCTAGGTAATCCAGTCACAAAATCCATGGTCACATGCTCCCACTTCCATTCTGGAATCGGTAAGGGCTGAAGAAGTCCAGCCGGTCTCTGATGTTCGGTCTTAATCTGTTGGCAAACCAAACACCGAGAGACAAACCGAGCTATCTCTCGCTTCATGCCATTCTACCAGAAGTGCTGACGGATATCGCGGTACATCTTCGTACTGCCAGGATGGATGGAATACTGAGAACTGTGCGCCTCTGACATGATCTCCTGTCTGATATCTCCACTGGGTACACAAAGACGCTTACTATGTCGAAGTGTACCATCCTTATGAATACATAACTCTGGTCTTCGTCCTGCTTCACACTCTGCTTTGAGTCGCTGAAGCTTGGAATCTGTCGACTGCGCCATCTGGATCCTCTCGACTATAGTGGACTGAACTTGCATGCTGGCCATCAACACCACACTGGAAGGGAGAACAACTTCAACACCCATCTTCTGAAGATCTGCTAACAGCTCTGGTTGCGCTGTTAGAAAATAAGCTCCGGCTCTCCAGCTCAATGCATCTGCTACGATATTGGCCTTCCCAGGATGATACTGCAAGCTGACATCATAATCCACAAGAAGCTCCAGCCACCTCCTCTGACGCATGTTAAGATCCTTCTGGGTGAAAACATACTTCAGGCTCTTGTGGTCGGTGAAAATCTCTACCCTATCTCCGTACAAGTAGTGCCTCCACAACTTAAGTGCAAACACCAGCTCCAAGTCATGGGTTGGGTAATTTCTCTCATGATCACGAAGTTGCCGTGACGCATAAGCTATTACCTTCCCATGCTGCATCAGAACACATCCTAAACCTCTGCCTGAAGCATCACAATATACTGAAAATCCTCCGGTTCCATCTGGAAGCATGAGAATAGAAGCTGTTATCAGGCCTCGCTTCAACTGCTCAAAAGAACTCTGACACTCTGCTGTCCAAGCAAACTGCGCATCCTTGCGGGTCAACTGCGTCAATGGCGCTAAAATCCGAGCAAAGTCTGAAACAAACCGTCGGTAATAGCCGGCCAATCCAAAAAAACTACGAACCTCTGCAACGGTGCTGGGTACTGGCCATGACTCAATAGCCACAATCTTCTGGGGATCCACTTCTACTCCTCCTCTGGTGATGATATGACCCAAGTACGAAATGCGGTCGAGCCAAAACTCGTATTTACTGAACTTGGCATACAGCTGGTGCTCCCTGAGAGTCCGAAGAACTATACGGAAATGCTGCTCATGCTTCGCCTCACTCTTGCTGTAGACCAGGATGTCATCCAAGAACACGATCACAAACTGATCCAAGTAAGGCATGAAGATGCGATTCATGAGGTCCATGAATACTGCCGGCACATTGGTTGCTCCAAAAGGCATAACAAGGAACTTCCAATGCCCATATCTCGATCTAAAAGCTGTCTTCGGGATGTCCTGCTCTTTGACTCTGATCTGATGATAACCTGAGCGCAAATCAATCTTCGAGAATACTGAAGCCCCTTTAAGTTGATCAAACAAGTCATCTATCCTCGGAAGAGGGCATCTGTTCTTGATTATCACGGAGTTCAAGGTACGATAATCAACACATAACCTGGACGTACCATCCTTCTTTTTCACAAGAAGCATCGGGGCTCCCCAAGGCGATCCACTAGCACGAATGAATCTCTTGGCTCGAAGTTCTTCAATCATCTTGTACAATATCTCTAACTCTGACGGCGCCATCCTGTAGACTCTCTCTGACACTGGGGCTGTCCCGGGAATCAAGTCTATAGTGAACTCGATCTCCCACTCTGGAGGCATACCTGGTAGCTCTTCTGGGAAAATATCTGGGAACTCATCCACTATCCTGGGCAACTGCACTGCTGCTACTGCCATCCGCAATATCGGAGGAGAAGGCTCAACTTTACCTCGGAAAAAGGAAAACTCTGGCTCGCCTGAAATGCTAAAAACAACCCTGCCAATGTGGCAGTCTATTCTAGCATACTGGTTCCTCAACCAATCTATCCCTAAGACCACATCATAATCGGCCATCGAGAATTCTATCAATCTAGCGGGGAACTCTCTACCGCTAACTACGATCCGACACGAGGAAAACACTCTATCTACTCCCAAAGGTCCGTTACCAGTAAGTATATTGAGCCTTACTGATAATGACTCGGGCTCCAATCCTACCCGTGTCGCGAATCGTGCAGACATAAAAGAATACGATGCACCAGAATCAAATAAAGCTGAAGCTGGAAAGGAGTTGACGAAAATAGTACCTGCCACTACCTCACCTGGTGCCAACTCTTCCTCCACGGTCATCACCATAGCCTGACCGTGCCCTCGGGGTGCTGGTCCCCTCTGCTGGAACCCCCGCTGCCTACTCTGACTCAAGGCCTGGGCTTGCGCATACTGCTGGAGGCTCTGTTGCTGAAATGCCTGGGACTGAGGCGGCAAGGGCCTCGGCAATGGATACTGCTGCTACTGCTGCTGGACCGGTGCGGGTCCTCTCACCGAAGAACTAGAAAGGTTGGATGATGATGAACCACCCCTATTCGGGCAGGATCCAACCCTGTGGTCTGCTGCTCCACAAACCAGACACAATCCCTGTGCCCTGCGACACTCTGCCACCATATGGCCTGGCTTCCTACAATGAGAACATCCCACTGCAGAAGACTGCTTCTGCTTCTGCTGCTGCTGAGGGTGCGTCGGAATTGAATGCTAAACCGACGTTACTGAGGCCGCTCGCCTCCGAGCTCCAATAGTCAAAGCCCTGGCTGCCGGTGCCGGTGCTGAAGACTGATTCATCTGGCCGTGAGATCTCTTCCGACCCCCGGTCCTATCCACAATCCTCTGGGAGGCATACTCATGCCGCCGGGCTGCTCTCAAGACTGCATCAAAAGTCTGATGCTCAAACTGCTCGACTGCCAACAAGATCTCCAGGTGAAGTCCCTGCTGGAACCACTGGGCTCTATCATACTCGATTGCCACCAAGGTGGGAGCAAACCGACTGAGTCTAGAAAACTCGGCCGCATATCCGTCGACCGTCCTGCCTCCTTGCTTCAGATTTGTGAACCTCATCTGTAGATCGTACCGAGCCACGGCATCGAAATACTTGGTCTGGAATCTCTCTCTGAATACTGTCCAAGCAATGGGTGCTGCTAATCCAACGGCCTGTGCTGCCCACCAGATACGGGCAAGATCAAACAACTGCAGGCGCACAACGGCCACCTTCTCGTTCTCTGGGGTCCTGGTTGCTTCTAGAATCACTTCTGTGTCCTGAAGCCATGCATCTGCCGTGATAGCATCTTCACTACCGTCGAAGAATGGAGGGTTCAAGCGCTTGAAGCTGTTGGCCGCGCTGTTACCCTGGTGACCACCCCGGGTCAAAGCATCCGTCACGCCTGGTGCAAGGCATCTCCACGCCGGTCTTGGGAAGCTATCAAGGTCCTGAAGAGTCCTACCAAAGTGCCGTCATCATGTTCTACAGGTTGAACTGGATGGACTGGTGGCTCTCCGCCAGAAGGCATGACTCTGGAGGCTACTCCGGAATGATGGGCTTGATCTCCAGGTTGCTGCTGGTCCGCGGGAGGTGCTCCGTCTTGCTGATCGGCCGGATCAGGTACTATGCCGCTGAAGAAGACGACATAGAAAGCAATAAGGAAGGACCAGGACAGAGCAACGATACAAGCATATGATCAGGACAAGAATCCAGGAATTCAGAAGATACGAACAGAGATCAAGGACGAATACTGATTGAGACATCTATTCGGTAAACCCTCACATATCTTGATTTACAAGACCTGCATGGGCCACCACTTAAACCATGTCACACCCCAGAACCAGAATACTGGAGAGCGGGGGCAGACATAGCCAGCTACGTATATGAAATAGAATCCATCTCGCTATACGGTCACGTCTGTCTAGATACATGAGGGTTTATCTACAAGCCAACAGTCTCTTAAGGTCATGGACAAGCCTAGTGTCTCAATCACAAGCAAGTAAGTAAAAGTCATAAGATGTATGATCATTAAATATACAATAGTAAGGCGTCCCAAATATTACATATTCAGCTGATCATGAAGCTAGTCGTTACAAAATATTAGGACTAGCAAGAGTTTAGTCATACATGATCAACCCTAGGATTTGTCAATCATGTTACAGCCCGTAGGCAGACAGTAAGTAAAGTACAATCGAGCTAAACAGGTGCTCGTCGGCTAAATGCCTCAAAAGAATATTTTTACAATAGAGCGGGGGAGCCAAAAATAACCCACTCGTTGCCAGGGTTCCGTCTAGTGGCCACCATCTGGCTGGGAAGTCGGTAGATCCTCTGGAGTTGCTCCGAAATCTGGCCACACAAAACCAGCTGGGTCAGACCCCAGAAAGAGCAAGTGCCACAAAGGAAGCTTCACTTAAGAACTAAAACCAGCAATCAGCACAAGAATATAAATATAAATAAAATAAGGACTGGAATAAAAGGAAACATATCAGGATGATATACGACGAGATAACCATGAAACTATTCAGATAGCCAGGTTACAATCCGTAAACAAAACAAGGACCGGGGTTGTAACCCTTCGTCTGAACGAAGCTTGGTTTCTCACCATTTATCGGTAAAATAAATACAGGCATTCAAGTGAGGTAGTGATCTGGAACAAGATCAGGGCAAGACTGGACTGGTTAGACTCCATCCAATCACTTCACGGCCAAGCAAGAACTACGGCTTGATACTTTAACTAACTAGGGTTGTCACAAGCCTAATTACTAACAAGATGCAGTGAGATTATTCTACAGCCACAAGTCCTGCAGACCATCCAGGTTACCCAGGTCGAGAGATTAGGATTGAATTCAGGTGGGTACATCGTCCAGGAAACGCATGTACCCTTAAGCAGTTTGAAGGGTGCAACACATGACAGTGTGCTGGAAATGTGCCCTACTCGACGGCAGGCTACAGATCCCAAGCGCGCCCAGGTAACGTGATTGCATGTAGCTGGAAAATCTCTTCATGACTAATGTATTAATCTAGTTGTTAACCTTAGTCCATTTTAGTAGGTACTCCTAACCGTGGTACTCAGGAGTCCCCTCCTAGACATGTTGTAAGACAGGACTGGATTATTTGTACAAGCACAATCGCCCACGGTGTCCAGGTTATTCATACAGGTCATGTCATGTCAGGTAGCCGTCGTAACAGCTTATCAAGATATAACATGTCAGGTTTATCATGTCAAGTGTACTTGTCAGGAGTGCGCCACGAGGGACCACTATCAGGTCATGTCAGGTCATTATATCAGGAGTGCACTACTATGGGTCACTATCGTGTCATGCTCAGGTATCATTTCCAAACATATTAAACAAATCCTTGATTATCAAGTTCATGACAAAAGGCGTAAGGATATAAAATGGACGTTAAATATCTAATAAAATATCAATACACAGGGCTATAGAAGATCAAAGGAAATCAGGCTACGCTCAAGCCAGGCTATGCTCAGGCTAGCGTACGCTCAGGTCTGCGTACCAAAGGATCCATATACTTCCAATAGGAAGCGTACGCAAGGGTCAGCGTACACAAGGGCACGCTCAAGCTACAGGTCAGCGTACGCTCAAGCTAGCGTACGCTCAAGACTGCGTTCGTTCGAGCTAGCGTACGAAAGGGGCCAGCGTACACCTTGCTCGCTTAAGCTAGCGTACCAAGGCACGCGTATGCTCAAGCTAGCGTACGCTCAAGACACGCTGCCAACAGGCAGCGTATCAAGGTGAGCGTACGCTCACTAAAGAGCAGCGTACGAAGGCTAGCGTACGCTCGCTAAAGAGCAGCGTACGAAGACTAGTGTTCGCTCGCTAAAGAGCAGCGTACTCAAGGTGGCGTACGCTCGCTAAAGAGCAGCGTACCAAGGCTACCGTACGCTCGCTAAAGAGTAGCGTACGAAGGCTAGCGTACGCTCGCTAAAGAGCAGCGTACTCAAGGTGGCGTACGCTCGCTAAAGAGCAGCGTACTCAAGGTGGCGTACGCTCGCTAAAGAGCAGCGTACTCAAGGTGGCGTACGCTCGCTAAAGAGCAGCGTACCAAGGCTAGCGTACGCTCGCTAAAGAGCAACGTACAGCTCAGCGGCATAAGCTAAAAGCTAGCTCACTGTTCACTGTCTTCTCCAAATGGCAAGAACAGCAAGAACTCTAAAGTTGAATCTAAGCTTCAATTGTCCAAATCTTGGTCAAAACAAGTCCGAATCCAACTTTTCAAAGGTCAAAATTGGGTAGAATGAAATGCTCTACAACATGGAACCATCAAAACTTGAAAACAAAGAAGTTTAATAGATCAAAACACCAAAAATCCAAAAATTGCAAAACTCTAGATCTACAAGAATTAAAGCCTCAAAATAGAAAATGACAAGTTCTAATGTGGTTTAGAATCATGAGAAGAAGCTAATGAAACCATCAAAAGGAGTTCTCTTGTGGAAGCAAGTTGCACTTGCCTATGGTGTTCTTGGTTGGTGGAGAAGAGTAATGGTGGGGGAAGGAGAAGTAAATAAGAATTATGGAGGAGAGAGAAGGTTGGTGGGGATAATTGTCACTCCCCAATCCCGGAATACGTATTTTAATACGTAAACCGATAAATTGTATTTTCCTTGAATTTATACTATATCTATTATGCTGTATTTTTTCATGCATTTCCCAAAAATATTCGACAAAATATTATTTCCTAATATATTTTCTGCATTTGGGCCTACAGTTTTGGCTCATTTGGGTAACCTATTCTTGGTTCACCAATGGGTCAACATGAACCCTTTGGTTCATCATGAACCCATGGGTCCAAGAATTCTATATATATAACTCATCTCCTTCTCTCTCCTCTCATTTACTCCTTCTCATTTACTTCCTCCACCAACCAAGGCAAGTACCAACTTGCTCAAGAGAAGGATCCATTATTTTGTTAATGATTCTTACAAAACTATTTGCCAAAACATGTTCTTCTCCTCAATCTATACTAGTTTAGAACTTGGAAATTTCTATTTTGAAGCTTTGATTTTTGTAGATCTAAGTTTTAATCATTTCCGGTTTTTGCATGGTTTGATCTACTTTAGTTGGATTTTATGGGTTTTTGATGCTTCCATGTGGAAGAGAATTTCATTTCACCCAAGTTGGAACTTTGGAAATCCGGATTTGGAGTTCGGATGACCAAGTTATGTTGTTTTTGAAGTTTTGGGTTCTGCCATAGTGTTCTTGCTGTTTGGAGAAGACAGTGAGCAGTGTGCAGAGCTTCTTAGCTCACGAGCTATGCGCGCTCTTTAGCGCTGCGTACGCAGACTTAGGTACGTTTCCTGTTGGAAGCGTGTCTTCCTTGAGCTTGCGTGACTTTTCACGCTGCTCTTTCCCCTTGAGCTTGCGTGACTTTTCACGCTGCTCTTTCCCCTTGAGCTTGCGTGACTTTTCACGCAGCTCTTTTCCTTGAGCTTGCGTGACTTTTCACGCAGCTCTTCCCTTGAGCTTGCGTGACTTTTCACGCAGCACTCTCCCTTGAGCTTGCGTGACTTTTCACGCTGCTCTTTCCCTCGAGCCTGCGTGACTTTTCACGCAGCTCTCTCCTTGAGCCTGCGTGACTTTTTACGCACGCTGCCTTGTGTAAGCTTGCGTGACTTTTCACCCACGCTGCCTTGTTGTGCGTATGCTTTTGATATTTTATTAGATATTATATGCCCATTTTATATCCTTACGCCTTTTGTTCCGAGCATGATATGAGCACTGATGTGACCCCGGAGAACAAAGTATTCCTACCTGATACATGTACCTGAATGTCCCAGTTCTTGTTCATGCTCGACAAATGACTCGTAATTCCACATGGCGTATTTGTAATGATGCATTACACTAAGGAGGGTAGCACATGTTGACATACTGATTGACATGGATCCTCACTTAGGGTACTCGTACTAAAGTACGACTTTAGGAGGATAATCATGCAGGCCACAGCATGAGAGTCCAAGATTTCACCTAGGGTCAAACTAGGCAACTGAATATACTAGATGCATGGGGAGGGCAGAGTCCCGAGATCGTGTTACACCAGTCGCCCTGAGATATTGTCTTGGCGCGCCGGCTGGTCTCCACGGATAATGTGTCATCCGCAACGAGTGGATGACTGTATCCGATTAATTCCTTCTATATATTACATGTCTTGGCAAGGTGGCCTTACGAGGGACCTGTGCTCCATGACACCTGTCTACGCGAACCCCTGGGTTGGCTAGCCTTGCTGGAAAGATACGATCTGAGGATTTTTCTAATAACATGACGCGAGGATAACCTCGTTCCACTAGAAACTCGTAGACTTGATTGGCCGTGAAAACGACTTGCATGTTTCCTATTTACCTTCCGTGAATAACTGAGGGAAGCGGACTGTCATGGTGCGTGATCCAACCCATGTTCTTGTTTGATTGTTGGGTTGATTATCGTACTATGACAGGCTGTGGACCAAAGTTATGAACGGAAGACTTATTCTGGTTGTGAAGTGCTACTTCTGTGAATGACTGAGGAACATGGTCTATCATGGTACATGATCCAACCCATGTTCTTGTTTGATTGTTGGGTTGGTTATCGTACTATGACAGGCTGTGGACCGAAGTTATGAACGGAAGACTTATTCTGGTTGTGAAGTGCTACTTCTGTGAATGACTGAGGAACATGGTCTATCATGGTACATGATCCAACCCATGTTCTTGTTTGATTGTTGGGTTGGTTATTGTGCTGCGATAGGCTATCGACCGAAGTCACGATCAGGAGATTTTATGGTTTATACCTTTTTAACTTATGTGAAAGTTATAGAGTACGACACGTCCCGACTCCATGCGGCACCTTTTGTCCTTGTTTGGTTGTAAGGGTGCCATATGGGTTCGAGGATGTTGCGCTACCCTATAATAGTAGCATAAGTATTACTATTATCAGTCATTCTATTAGTTGGGTTTTAATCTTAACTCTTGTGTCCCTTTGGCGGTACTTACTATTCGGGGCTGACCCCGCTGGTTTTGTTTGGCCAGATCTCGTAGCAGAGCCAGAGGACATGATCTTCCTCCCTGACATCCATGGTGCATACTAGGAGCATGGCGGTTCGGGGACTCGAGTGGGTTTTCTTCTCCACCACTCCTGCTTATACTTTTGCGGCGTTTAGCCACCGGCACCTGTTAGCCGGATTACTTGATATTTTGTGTCAGTACATAATTGTAATTAACAGACTGCAGCTGTGTATAATTTTGTACTCCTGACTCTCTGAGATAGCTAAATTATAAAGCTAGTCTCTCATGATCATTTTGATGAAGCGTCAGGGACGCCTTACTGCTTTATCTTAAATTTTCATTTAATTGCTGATTTGACTTAATTGATTGAGACATAGAACTCTGTGGGACCATAGAAGACTTGATTGTAGCATGTACCCCTTAGTCTCTCGACAGCCACGATCGCCGTATGACGTTACGTAGCTCATATGGAGTAGCTGGCCTAGTCCGTCCCCGTATTTCGGTACTGGGGCGTGACAATAATAAAAAGGGGGTTGTGGTGGAAATGAAGAAGAAGCATAGGATATGGTGTCCCACCCTTGGCCCATGATGAACCAAGCATTGGGCCGGCCGAACCAAGCCAACCCAAACCGAGAGTAAACAAGCCAAGCCAAACCAAGGAGATATGCAAATACAAGATAAAATACGTATACGTATTCCAAATACGTAATTCGAACAACAGGCATTACACTAACGGTGATCCTAATCTGCCCAAACACTTCCTATAGCCATAACACAAGAATTTATTTCATTATCTATATTTATACTTACATCATAATTTAATATTGATATATACATATATATATACATACAAAAATATAGATACATAGATATATATAAGGTAGAAAAGGAAAATGATTTGTGAGTGAACAAAGATGTTGGGGCTGCTGGTTAAGGGCCTTAAATCTGAGAACAAAATAATATGAGCCTACAAGAGTAATCTAGGCATAATATATTACAATCTATAGCAAAACATATATATAATATATATTTACATATAGGCATATATCCATTTTCAGGTATATACCCAATATGAAATCCAACAAGGTCGTACTCGAACCTGGAGTAAGTTCCCAGGTATGAAATCAGAGTCTCGACCCTCACAAATACATATTTCGAAATTAGGCATTTTAAAGGATTATATATATATATATATATATATATATATATATATATATATATATATATATATATATATATATATATATACATAAATATATATCTATATCTATATACATTAATAGGTAAAATACCATATATGCCTAAAAATAGGTAGAAAATATGAATCAACCCCGAGAGTTGATTCCCACAAGCCCCGTGCACCGCATCGTGCACGCGTGCCATCGAGTCTAGGGACTCGCGTGTCCCACTTTGGGTCACATGTTCATGTTCTAGGCTAGGGTAGGTATAGGGCTACACGTGGGACACCCTGATTCGTGTCCACGTGTCGTGTCCGTACGAACCGCATTTCAGCGACGGCTGTCCCCGTGCGTGGGCGTGTGTGCAGTCAGTGTCGACGGGATTTCTCCCTCGTTTCTCGACGAAACATCATGAAACTTTGGGAGCGTGATCTCAATCATGTCCCCACCTACACGTCAAATTTCACGCGACCACGTGGCTTGTGCATTCGAGGAATCACCCCCGAGCAGCAGGGCACGCGTGTGGCCTGGCATACAACACGTTTGTGTCCTATTTGGACACGGACACAAGTTCGATTCATGACGAAACCTATGGGATCGTGATCCTCGTTTATAGGGCTATCCAAAAATGTAAAAAGATTTGACAGAAAACAGAATTAAATTCGTTACGACATCTCGTCGAACACCTACGCATCTTAGCCGACACATGTCCGATACGGACATCAAACGAATGCAAAAATGGACAAAATTAATCCTACAGGTCATGGGTAGCTAGATGCTTCCAATCATAAAGAAAAAGCAGTAAAAACTATACTAGATTAGAGTTTACCTATTTAGAGCCAAGGATCTCAATGCAAAGGACTTCCCGAACTCTCCAACGGTCGAGTATCCTCAAGCAAATGTCCCCACCACCTTGCTAGCACTACTCCAGCAAGATCCTCTCCTTCCTACGAGTGCGACGGTCTTCTTTTGAGGAGAATCGGGCTCCGGATGCAAAAGTTGTGAATTTTGGAAGGGGGAGATCTAGGGTTTCTTGGAGGCTACAACTAAATGCAAATGAGGGAAGAAAGTACTGCCTATGGCTGGCTAAGTATAGGGATTAGGGTTAGGTTAGATGCATGGGCTTGGGCTCCCTAGGTTGCTAGTAAAGCCCAAGTCAAAAAGGCTTAAAAAGGCTATTAGAAAAATGGCTAAAAATTAATTAAACACTCTAAAAATTAACTAATAAATTCTAAATTAATTCTAATGATAATAAATCTAATTCTAATATGTCATCAAGGTTCTAGGTCATGGTTGGCTAAGTTAAATACATCAAACTACTCAGACAGCAAACCAAACCACATATCATCACATGAATTCAATAATAAATAAAATAATCTAAAATTACCAAAATATCCTTGAAATGAAAAAAAATGGGTGTGAAACCTATTAGCCTACCAAGTCTTGGACTTGGATTGTGGGTTACTAGCTAATATTGTATTCCTAATATTTTGTACTAATTGGTGGACTTTGAACTTTAGATTAATTAATAGTTGGTAGTTGGTTATAATTACTAGATTACTTAGCAATTAATTTTTAGTGGTTTGTAGTTAGTTATTTGCCTCCACTATTGCCTCTAGATCTATTATAATTTACATCTTTGCCACTTAGGCTTGGAGAGCACTCCACTTCTCCTATTAAAATATTGGGGACTGTCCAATATTTTATTATAGAAATTACACACAATCTCTCTCCTATCACTCTTTCTCTCTCTTTCTCCTGTCCAGTCTCTGTCCCGACCGGACCGTCGCACGCCATCGTGCTCCGGCCGAGCTCCGGTGACAACTCCGCCGCCGCCAAATTCTTCTTCTCCTCGTCCACCCTCTTAATTTGTCCCATACATCACCACCATCACCGACCACTCCATTCTCCGAACCCCGCTGCTCCAACCACCACTGCACCTACACAGCGCCACCAGGTCACCCAACATCACCAACCATCTCCGGAGAACTCACCACCAATGCCGCCATTTCACCGCCAGTTCCTTATTGACCAACCCCGTCGACCATCACACCACCTGTTGGGAAAAAAACGCGGAAAACTTTTCCTAAACCGGAGAGTACCTGCGAGAGGACCGAGCAATACAAATGCACGAACCCAAAAACAACCACACAAAACAATCCACGCAGACACAGAGAATTTTTGACGTGGAAAGCCCTTGCAGAAAAAACCACGGGACGATCGGAGTCCAACCCTGAGAAGCCTCCACTAATGGAATAGAAGAATTACACCTTCTACAAACTCCTTCCGATCCAAATCGGATTCCCACAACACTCAGAAGTAAGAACAATGATTGCAAGGCTACGAAGAGCGAGAACGACGAGTAGAGATTACCCGAAACATGATCTCCTTCGAAAACGACCTTCAATCCTCCGTCTTCTCTCCCGAAGTTGTAATGGCACTCTTGCCTCCTTCCTCTCTCTTTCTTGTGTTACGTTGCGTTATGAATTAGGGTTTGGAAATACCAACTTAACTCCCTAATCCCGCAACAAACCTGGACCGTTGGATTAGATCCAATGGTGAAAAATCACCCGAAAACCCGCTTCAGCCCCGACGACACAGAGTTCGGCCAGAACTCTGTGTCGGGCAACCAGCACTGGCCGACCCAATTTTGGAATGGGGAGGCAGAGTTCGGACAGAACTCTGCCTGGGGCAGAGTTCGGCCCGAACTCGGCCCCCCTGCTTCCAGCAGCTCCCTGTAGCTCCATCAGCAGCCCCGCTTCCTCCCCGAGCTTCTTCGACACACGAACGGCGCTCGTCGCACTCCGGGGTCTTCTCCACATAGGTTGGGAACCCACCCACTCCAACAAATCTTCCCCTTCACAACTATGGGGAGGATGTCGTCATCCCGACGATCTGCCTGCAGTACTCAAACTTCCCCCTTGGTAGAATCTTCGTGAACATATCAGCTCCGTTGTCATCTGTATGAACCTTCTCAAGCTTCGCGTCCTTCTTCTCAACCACATCCCGTATCCAGTGATACCGAGTCTCGATGTGTTTGGACCGACTATGAAACGTCTTATTCTTCACAAGGTGAATAGCACTCTGACTGTAGCAAAGCAAAGTATACTGCTCTTGCTTCAGTCCCATTTCCTGCAGCAGCTTCTTCATCCACAGCAACTCCTTGCAAGCCTCCGTCGCCGCAATGTACTCTGCCTCTGTCGTTGACAAGGCAACACACTTCTGCAACCGCAACTGCCACGACACCGCTCCTCTCGCAAACATCATCACGTAGCCCGAAGTCGATCGTCTCGTGTTTATATCTCCAGCCATATCAGCGTCGGTATACCCAACCAGCTTCGGCTTGTAACCACCAAAGGAAAGTCTCCAACTAGCAGTGCCCTGAAGATATCGTAGAATCGACTTGACCGCACTCCAATGTACCCTTCCAGGATTTGAAAGATACCTGCTAATCGTACCAACTGCATGAGCAATATCTGGCCTCGTACACACCATAGCATACATAAGGCTCCCCACAGCTGAGGCATATGGAACCTGCTCCATATCTTCCTTTTCGTCCTCGGTAGATGGACAATGCTCCTCAGTGAGCTTAAAGTGAGCTGCAAGAGGGGAACTCACTTTCTTCGACCCGTCCATCCCGAAACGCTGAAGTACCCGATGAATGTACTTCGTTTGGGACAAGTGTAGCAGCTTGGACTCTCTCTCTCGGCTGATCTCCATCCCAAGAATAGTCTTCGCTGCGCCCAAATCCTTCATAGAGAAGGCCGTGCCCAGTTGGCGCTTCAGCTCTGCTATCCTAGTGGCATTCCGACCCACTAATAGTATATCATCAACATAGAGCAATAAAATGATAAAATCATCATCGGAAAAATACCTCACAAATACACAGTGGTCCGACGTCATCCGTGCATAACCATGCTCCCCCATAAACGATTCGAACTTTCTGTACCACTGCCTCGGAGCCTGCTTCAGACCATACAAGCTCTTCCTCAACCGGCAGACCAAATGTGACTTGCCCTTCTCACAGAATCCCTCCGGCTGCTCCATGTACAACTCCTCCTCAAGATCACCGTGGAGGAATGCCGTCTTCACGTCCATCTGCTCGACCTCCAAGTCGAGACTGGCTGCTAATGCTAGTACCACCCAAATAGACGAATGCTTGACGACAGACGAAAAGATCTCATCATAATCCACGCCTTTCTGCTGACCGTAGCCTTTAACTACCAGCCTCGCTTTGTATCGAGGGCGAGTAGCATCATCCGTCTGCTTCACTCTGAACACCCATCGATTCTTCAATGCCTTCTTGCCCTTTGGCAACCGCACCAGATCATAAGTGGAATTGGTGTACAAGGAACTCATCTCCTCATGCATAGCCTCCATCCACTCCTGCCTGTGTTCGTCTTCCATAGCCTCTGCAAAACTTTCGGGCTCTCCCCGGTCAGTCAATAGCACATACTCATCTGGTGAGTATCTCGTAGATGGTCGACGATCCCTGTCACTCCTCCTCAAAGGAACCACTGGTGCTGGCTGTATACCGACAGCCTCCTTTCCTTCAGGAACTGCCTCTCCGGCATGCTCATCCTCCTGAGGGACACGCTGACCACCATCAGCAGGCTGATGATCAAGGTTGGGAGCTACTCCATGTACTGGCTCCCCCATAACTGGATCCTCTGCGATGTCCTCTGGAAACTGCTCGAAGCGAAATGACTCTAACTCAGGCAATTCCTCAGCCTCAGAAGGCGTCTCGGAATCCTGAGTGTTGGTCATGGTCTGATCCTCGACGAATACCACGTCCCTGCTTCTGTAGAGCTTTCTTTCTACCGGGTCGTAGAGTCTATAGCCAAACTCATCCCGACCGTAGCCGACAAAGACGCATCGCCTCGTCTTCGGCTCAAGTTTGGTCCTCTCGTCCTTTGGTACATGCAAGAAGGCTTTACAACCAAACGCCCGCAGGTGATTGTATGACGGCTCTTTGCCGTACCATACTTTATCAGACACATCACCCTGCAAAGGAGCACTATGAGACAAATTAATAACATAAGCAGCTGTGAGAAGAGCCTCACCCCAGTAACTGCCCGGCAAGTTTGCTTCTGACAGCAAACACCGCACCCTCTCCATCAGTGTCCTGTTCATGCGCTCCGCTACACCATTGAGCTGAGGTGTCTTTGGCGGAGTCTTCTGGTGTCGTATCCCTTGCTCTCTGCAATACGAATCAAAGGGACCGATGTATTCGCCGCCATTGTCGGACCGAACACACAACAACTTCTTGCCCATCTCCCTTTCAACAGAGGCCTGAAACTCCTTGAAAGTAGGCAGCACCTGATCCTTGGTCTTTAAGGCATAGACCCAAACCTTCCTGGAACAGTCATCAATAAAGGTTACAAAGTAAGAAGCACCACCAAAAGATTGTACCTTCATAGGACCGTAGACATCCGAGTGAATCAACTCGAGCAACGCCGGCTTCCTCGAACTTGGGTGACTTTGGAAAGACACCCTATTTTGCTTCCCAGCTAAACAGTGCGTGCACTTCTCCAAGTTTGTAGACTTGAGCCCCGGAATCACCTTCCTGTTCACCAAGTAGCTCATCCCCTTCTCGCTGATATGGCCGAGCCGCCTGTGCCATAACTCGGTAGACGCATCACTGACTGCGTTCACCTCCTGTGCCCCCTGTGCGCTCCCCTCCATATAGTAGAGACCGGACTTCTTGCTTCCTCTGGCAATCACCATCGAACCCTGGAAAGCTTCCACTGACTATTCCCGAAGAGACTGAAGAATCCCTCGTCATCCAACCTTCCAACCGACACCAGGTTGAAACGGATATCAGAGACATGATGAACATCCTTGAGAACAAGAACCGCACCCGTCTTCGTTCTCAAATGCACATCTCCAACGGTAACCGCCTTCGACACATCTCCGTTGCCCATCTTCAACACTCCACAGTCGCCTGTAGTGTAAGTGGCAAACAGTACCCTGTTGTGAGATACATATGCTGAAGCCCCTGAGTCCACCAGCCAAGAATTGTCATCGCAGGCGAGGTTAGTAATGACCTCATCACCTACGATGATCACATCGCCTCCATGCACCGAGGTCGCCGCTGTAGTGTTCTCTTCTTGCTTTCCCTGGTCGCCCTTCTTCTCTCTCTTCCAAGCGAAACAATTTTGCTTGATATGGCCCTTCTTACCACAATGGTAACACTCTGAGTCCTCGTAACGACCCTTGGACTTTCTTCTGCTCTTGTCTCTGCCACCACCTGGACCCCTGCTTTTGCCCCTTCCGCAGCTCTCTGAAACCAATACCTCTGAGTGATGGGATGTAGATGAAGTGCCCTGAGAACGTCTCCGTATCTCTTTATTCAGCACCCCACTCTTGGCAAACTCTAGACTGACCACGCCCTCTGGAGCAGAAGCGATCATAGATACTCGTACGGTCTCCCACGAGTCTGGCAATGTACACAACAGCCATAGTCCTTGAACTTCATCGTCGAACTTGACTCCCATTGAAGATAGCTGGTCAACCACGCCCTGGAACTCACTCAAGTGGTCCAAAATAGACGCCCCATCCTTGTATCGCAGACCCATCATCGTTCGGATCAGGAACAACTTGTTTAACCCGGTCTTCTTTGCATACAAGGATTCCAGCTTATCCCACAACGTCTTCGCGTGCTCAATATTGGAAACATGGTTGTACACGTTCTCGTCCACAAACTGCCGTATGTACCCACACACTTGTATATGCTCGAATGTCCAATCCTCCTCGGATTTATTACTGGGCTTCTCGGATGCAAACACGGGTAGATGCAGCTTCTTGACAAACAGTAAATCCTTCATCTTGCTCCGCCAATAGTGATAGTTGGTGTCGTTCAGGTTCACCATGCGCACCGGCTTCGCGTCCATCTCTCCTCTCTAGTTTCTCTTTCAACTACTGACACTCCTTCTGAATTCCAGAACCTGGCTCTGATACCACTCTGTTGGAAAAGAAACGCGAAAACCTTTCCCCAAACCGGAGAGTACCTACGAGAGGACCGAGCAATACAAACGCATGAACCCAAAAACAACCACACAAAACAATCCACGCAGACACAGAGAATTTTTGACGTAGAAAATTCTTGCGGAAAAAACCACGGGACGATCGGAGTCCAACCCTGAGAAGCCTCCACTAATGGAATTGAAGAATTACACCCTCTATAAACTCCTCCCGATCCAAATCGAATCCCCACAACACTCAGAAGTAAGAACAATGATTACAAGGCTACGAAGAGCGAGAACGACGAGTAGAGATTACCCGAAACACGATCTCCTTCGAAAATGACCTTCAATCCTCCGTCTTCTCTCCCGAAGTTGTAATGGCACTCTTGCCTCCTTCCTCTCTCTTTCTTGTGTTATGTTGCATTATGAATTAGGGTTTGTAAATACCAACTTAACTCCCTAATCCCGCAACAAACCTGGACCGTTGGATTAGATCCAATGGTGAAAAATCACCCAAAAACCCGCTTCAGCCCCGACGACACAGAGTTCGGCCAGAACTCTGTGTCTGGCAACCATCACTGGCCGACCCAATTCTGGAATGGGGAGGCAGAGTTCGGCCCGAATTCGGCCCCCCTGCTTCCAGCAGCTCCCTGTAGCTCTATCAGCAGCCTCGCTTCCTCCCCGAGCTTCTTCGACACACGAACGGCGCTCGTCGCACTCCGGGGTCTTCTCCACATAGGTTGGGAACCCCACCCACTCCAACACCACCTTCCCTCTTCACCGATCACCCACCCCGGTGACCCTCACAACCTCCACACCACCGTACTCCGACCAACCTACACCACCCTCCTCCTCCAGTTCTCCAATCCCGACTGTCATGACCCAATCCCAAAATACGCAAAACCGAGCCAAGTGACAATTGCCAGCTACATCTACCGTGGACTTTTGCCCAACGATATACGTATAAGCTGTGTATAGTTGGGTATTCTAGCATGCATAACCTATGTTTGGCCTATTTTTGTATCTCAATCCACAAAAGTAATAAAGGCAAGAAAGAACATAGAATACTAAAGTTGGCCACCGGATAGCATTTACGTTCGAATATGTCCGAAGCATAAAGGACATGGGCATACAAAACTAAACTCATAAGAGTAGAATTAGCATGGGTAGCACATGTCGCTCCTCATGAAAACGTACTAAAAGACAATGCGAAAGACAATGATAAGCGATACAAGGTGAGGGAACCCATGGCTGCCCAGGTACTAGCACCTCAACCTGACTCCTCCATGTCTTCTAAGCTGAAAATCCTCAATCCTTTGTCGCTCACTTCCCCAAAACTTGGATACACAAATCCAGCACGTCAATTCGGGAAAGTGTGGGTCCAAAGGAAGCCGCACTAATAACAGTACATCAAACAAAAATATGCAAATATAATTATGTTCATCCTAACAATATAGACACGAAAAGATTAAGCTACACCAATGTACATGTATGAAATAGGTACAATGTAACTAAAGGCGAGAGTTAATAAATTTAGTTTGAGGATCATACCTGCGTGCATATGTACCTGCATGTGAGCTACATAAAAATAGTACATATATATGAAATGAATGTAAATAATGAAACATCCAAGTATCACAGTGAAGCACCAATGAGAAATATCAAAAAAATCAAGTTATCCCAAACCAGAAAATCATGTAAGATCATCACGAATTATGGTTCAGGCAAGATGTTCAAAATACGAGCCAAGCAAGCTATTCTAAAACAATAATCATGCAAGCTGTTCCAAAACAAGAATCATGCAAACTATTCCATATCGAGAATCTCTCAAGTTCTAACTACCAATCAAACCTGAAATTCTAATTACAAATTAAAGAAGACCCGACAAAGTAAGTTATTATGAGTACGATTCAAGACAAAGGCTAAATTGTGGAAGAAACGAATCCATATTTATTCTATTTTTTTTTAAATTTCAGCAGTCTCCTTTGCATTTTCTATGTTTCCAAACCTGCAAACACACAAATAACACTATAAACCTTTCCATCTTTCATCTGCATCTACAGTGCAACCCGCCGGACTCACAAATCCATACCCACACAATAATTCAAGTCACGAAACAACCCATTGCACACACAGACAAGCCGATATCCAGAGTCCAAATAAGTAAAAAGAAAACAAGCATATGAATGTAAGGTTATACTAGTAATCTCAAACATATATGAGTTGAGCTATTAAGAAAAAGAAAGATGCATGGTAAATAAGGGTCTTACTACAAGTAAGATGCACGAAATCAAGTTGGGGTACATATATAAAGTAAGGATACAACAAATGCGATGTCTAACTAGCAATATGCAAAGTAAGTGTTTAGAGTAAACCTATGAAAAATAAGGCATTAACTACACTTTCTCAATGAAAGCATATCAGGTCTAGGTACTAATTGAAAAGAAACATAGAGAATCTAACAACAACCTCAACACACACGAGTTATGATATAGAGCCAAAGATACATAATAAATAAGATCTAGCTATTGACAAAATACAACAATAACGAGGGATACCACTGTCAAGTATGGATATACCGGTACGACATATAGCTATCATGCATAGTAAGGTATATTAGACTATGTTGCAAATGATGTGACATAAGTAATCGAGGGGTTATCCGTATGATTAGCTAAGCAATTAATTTAATGTCATCCAATTCTAAGTCAAAATTTATGCTAAAGATAAGGGCAATATTTGAGTTTATTATACTATTACGAGTGACCACTCGCCTGAGGGTGTAGAGCACAAACACGTCTTCGATTATGAAGCTCCAGTCTACTCCACACGTTCAAGGGCATCTCCACAGGGTCTTTGGTGTAAAGAGACTATAATTAATTAGTACCAAAATTTTATAAAAAAATTGAAACAAGGGACAGGTTACATAACGTACCGAGTTGAGAATTCTGAAAATAAGGGGAAGTATCTAAACCACTACAAAGGGGGGTGGACAATGGCAATGAGCCCTCTTTGCACCCAATTAACAGGGGATGTTTGCTGGTCCAAAAAGGAAAGGTGGGGGTTGGTCGGATGCTATGTAGATGAGGAAAAGAGATCGTTGTCGCCGTATTGATGTAGCGAGGAGCTTGACAGAACCTTGCTGAAAGTCAACGATGACGGAGGATACTGGAGATGTAGTTCAGCGGTGACTGTGACGATAAGCAAATGAGGGGGCAAGCATTTGGAGCTTGGGTTGCTGTCGGGGTTGTCATTCGGATCTGGATGTCGTAGAATATGTAGAGAGTCAGAGAAGGGGGTCCCGATAAGCTCGTAGAGATAGGGAAGAATGGCAGGATGGCAAACTTGGGGTCTCGTGGTGCGTCGGAGTCGAAGGTGACTGTGAAGGCCAAGGTGGAGTCGCAGGAACTCTGGAAGATAGGGGGTCTCAACACAGTCGGATGCCAAAGCCCCGTGCACGTGGAGTAGCACAAGTGGTTGCGACTGGCGGTGGTGGTTGGCGGCTCGACGAAGCGGACAGGGAAGCCCGATTGATCTCGATATGATGACTACCTGCCTGTAAGGGGGTCGAGAACCAATCATGGAAGGATTTGGACCGATACACGATCTAAAATCTAAGGCTACTAGAGGGTGGGAGTGGAAAGTGTTTTAAAAACCCCACCTAGGTTATTGGTTAGGCCATGTCAAGGTCGCACTAGGCTGAGTAGCAAGAAGCTAAAATAACAAGTTGAATAAATCATAATTAACCACGACTTTATTTAATACTCATAAAGGGGTTTTCTAAGTAGGGATAAACATGTAGACAAATTTAAGTTGGTCAACTAGGTTTCAACCAAACCACAAAGCCTAGAAAAAAATAGTCTATCATGTCACTACGTCACAATATCACAAGTAATAATATAATATACAACTATTTGAAAAGAGGGGTTTACAATCTACCCCTTACAAAAAATTTGTTCTCGAAATTTCTATACGGTAAGAGGCACGATTTAGAAATAAACAAGCCATCATTAAAAACAATACATTATAACAAATTTTGCCTATCGAGTCAAGCACGTAAGGATACCACCGGCGGGTATCGTCTATCTTGTCTCATATGTAGACTCATTGAATGATTAATGCTTCCAAGTGGTTCAAACTATATGGATAGTCCGACTTTTCTACATATTCTTATGACGACCCAAAAATGCAACCAATCTTCTCTATATGATAATATGCAATCTGGAACAACCTCACCAAAGTTGTCCCAGTCTCAAAAGTCCAAATTGATAATATGCTTTAATGTCGCCACTCGTTCTTACGAAGACCATTCTCGAACCACAGAGTATGTGAGCACAAGTAAGAACATTGATAAAGCCTAGAAAGACAAAAGGTAAAAGATTGAAAGGCAAAAGAACTTGACGAGGAAGAATAACAAGACGTGCTAATATGGTCAAGTTCAATATTTAGTACTTGGTTGGACTGAGACTCACTTGCTCCATCCCTAAATCATAAGAACATATGTCATGAAATATTGAAGGAAAGAAAAAAAAATACGCCAGTAATCTTCATAAGGCCTAAGGAAAGACGAACAAAATGCATAAATAATACGTGCAAAATTGATAACATAAAAAAGAATCTGAACAAGCAGATTACTTGATACAAAATACACAATAATAATAAAATAAGAAAAAAAATATGGAAATGATGTTATTAAACCCTAAAAGAGGTAAAACAATGATAGTCTACATACCAAATATTGGAAGAATACAATAAATATATACAAAAATATCTAAAATAAAGTGAGACGATGAAAAACATGACAAACAACACAAAGAAATAGAATTTTTTAACTTTCGGTAAGTTCTAAAATTGACAACAAAACTAGCAACAAGATCATGTATAAGAAGGTTAACAATACTTCAAGAAATTTAAAGCTGGTGTAACACTAAACAACATAAATAGTGATTATAGAAGCCTTGAAAGAAGAGATAAGTAAAGTATCATAATATTATATATTATAGCAATTTAGCTTACATAAGTCAAGGGTAATCTACCGTGTCTCATATGCAGTAAGCTCGTGATAGAAAACATAAAGAAATAGAAAGTTTAACTTTGGACAAGTTACGAAATGACAACAGAATACGAACAGGTACAAACATATTCAACATTATAATCATAAATTAAATCTAATACAATCTATAACCAACATAAATATTTGTATTATATATGCTTCATAAGAAGGAAGAAACAAGGACCATAATATAATATATTTTACGTTTCTGGTTTACAAGCATACCTGAACAAATCATAATTTGATCAAGCTTTGTTTTCCCGAAACTAGTATAGAAGTCAATTAGAAGATCCCTGAAACCTTGAAAACGAAAGCACCAAAATTTCAAGTTGAACCACAATCATGCAAGGGTGCCAATCTAATAAGAACTAGATATCTACAACGTCAAGGATAACACTGCAATAGTTACCTGCACTTACTCCAAAATCCGTAGCCTTGGCTCCTTCTGTTAGTAGTGCAGATTGGCCAATATTGCATACTTTGTTGAAACTGACGAGTCTGGGGCGAAGGTCATAAATCGATTTGGTCTCCTCTCAGGGCTAATGCTGTCCTAACGTGCTGTGAACACTCTGCTGCTCGGTGACCTGTTCCTCTATATATCAAATATCGGTTGTTCAACCGATAGTAATTCTTGTGTTTATGGCCCTTCTTCCCGCAATACTCATATACCATTGGTATAATCTCTCGGTGTTGATAATAATATGGTTGATGATACTGGACTCCCTAAAATTCTACTGAGGCTGGTACTACTAGTCGCTTGTTAAATCTGCATTGTGCTGCTATGTGATCTGGACCCTCACAGAGTAAACACTGGTTGTTCGCATGACGACACTCCTCTTGAGTGTGCCCTGACTTGCCAAAGAAAGTACAATAGGCGGAAGTAATCTGTTGGTGCTGGTGCTGGTGGAAATAATGTGTTGGTCTCGATACCGGTGATATGGCAGTCTCTGCTACTAACAGTGGGGGTAATTCTTTAGAAGGTTGCTTTTGCTCCCTTTCGTCTCTTGTCTTCCTTAATATGTTCTCCGAATTTTTGATCGCGTCCAATACGACCTCAAAACTAGTGATTTGCTCACAAGGTATATACGGTCAAAGCTCCAAACTAAGTCCCTCCTTAAAATGCTCTGCTCGGTCTATCTCTATCGCCACTATAGAAGGTGCGAATTTACTAAGCTAGCAAAACCCTGTTGAATACTCTCCAATGGTACGGTGGCCCTGCTATAGGTTGATGAATTATTTTCGATGCACACGTCTGGCCATAGAGGAGAAGAATTTACGCCTGAACTTCTCCATGAAAGTATCCCACATGATAGGTGAGATGAGTCCCATGTTGTGCTGCGCTCTACCAATCATATGCTATATCCTTAAACTGAATGCGAACCATTGAAACACGCTCCTCAGGAGGTATCTGAGCTACCTCTAATAGGATCTCCATATCCTGAAGCCAATAATCAGCTGTAAGTGCATCCTCAGTAACGTCAAAGGTAGGCGGGTTCGGTTGTTAGAAGATTAAAATACAACAGGGATGTTGACATTAGGCTATCATCTCGATCACTACTAGAGTCGTCGTGCACGAATTCTCTATTCATTGTTGTAGGAGGTCAATCTTTCGTTGATGTATCTCCATGATTCTCTGTATCATCGTCATTGTAGTCATCAAATAGCCTTTAGTGGCTTGCTGGGGTGGTGCAGCTGCTTGTGATGATCCTGTCCATGTCTGAGCCTGCGTGTGTGCTGTTGTTAGGGCATGAGTATCCATCTCTCTGAACGAGAAAGAGATGAGAAATATCAATAACAATTATAAGAATTCAATGATAGGCGATAAGTAAAAGAGATTTGTGGAAACCAATAACGGACAAGATATTACAAGGAAAGTTTCCAAATTTAGTCATGGATTGAGATCCTAACACCCAAAAAATCTAAGAATGAGACCTGCATGGGCCACTACTAAAACCATGTCACGTCCTAGTCCCAAAATACGCAGGATCGAGCTACGTGATAATAGCCAGCTATGTCTACAGTGGACTTTTGCCAAACGATATACATATAAGTTATCTATAGTTGGGTATTCTAGCATACATAACCTATGGTTGGCCTACTATTGTATCTCAATCCAAAAGAATAATAAAAGCAAGAAGGAACATAGAATACTAATGTATCTCATAACTGCGTGCAAATGTACTACATAAAAATAGTACATATATATGAAATGAATGTAAATAATGAAACATCCAAGTATCACAGTGAATCACCACTGTGAAACTTCAAAGGAAATCAAGTTGTCCCAAACTAGGAAATTATGTAAGATCATCACAAACTATGGTTCAAGCAAGCTGTTCAAAATACGAGTCAAGCAAGCTGTTCTAAAACAAGAACCATGCAAGCTGTTCCAAAACAAGAATCATGCAAACTGTTCCATACCGAGAATCTCTCAAGTTCTAACTACCAATCAAACCTGAAATTCTAATTACAAATTAAAGAAGACATGACAAAGTAAGTTATTATTAGTACAACTCAAGGCAAAGGCTAAATTGTGGAAGAAACGAATCCATATTTATTTTAAATTTTTCTAAATTTTTTAGCAGAGTCTTATTTGTATTTTTTATGTTTCCAAACATGCAATGACACAAATAACACTATAAACCTTTCCATCTCCCATCCGCGTCTATGACGCAACCCGTCGGACTCACAAATCCATACCCACACAATAATTCAAGTTACGATGCAACCCGCCGGACACAGAGACAAGCTGAAACACAGAGTCCAAATAAGTAAAAAGAAAATAAGCATATGAATGTAAGGTTATACTGGTAATTTCAAGCATATATGAGTTGAGCTATTAAGAAAAAAAGATGCATGGTAAATAAGTGTCTTACTACAAGTAAGATGCACAAAATCAAGTTGGGGTACATATATCAAGTAAGGATACAACAAGTGAGATGTCTAACTAGCATGCAAAGTAAGTGTTTAGACTAAACCTATAAAAAATAAGGCATTAACTACACTTTCTCAATGAAAGCAAATCAGGTCTAGGTACTAATTGAAAAGAAACATAGAGAATCTAATAATAACCTCAACACACACGAATTATGATATAGAGCCAAAGCTACCTAATAAATAAGATCCAGCTGTTGACAAACTACAACAATAATGAGGGATACCACTGTCAAGTAAGGATATACCGGAATGACATATAGCTATCATGCATAGTAAGGTATATTAGACTAAGTTGTGAACGATGTGGCATAAGCAATTGAGGGGTGATCAATATGATTAGCTAACCAATTAATTTAATTAGTCATCCAATTCTAAGTCAAAATTTATGCTAAAGTAAGGGCAATATTTGAGTTTATTATACTGTTACGAGTTGCGAGTGACCAATTACTGGGTGTAGAGCGCAAACGCGTCTTCGATTATGAACTCTAGTCTACTCCACACGTTCAAGGATGTCTCTACAGGGTCCTTGGGATAAAAAGAATATCATTACTTAGTACCAAAATTTTATAAAAAAATTAAAACAAGGGACAGGTTAAGCAATATACCAAGTCGAGAATTTCAAAAATAAGGGAAAGTATCTCAACTACTACAAAGGGGATGGACAATGGCAATGAGCCCTCTTTGCCCCCAACTAACAAGGGATGTTTGTTGGTCCAAAAAGGAAAGGTGGGGGCTGGTCGGATGCTGTGTAGGCGAGGAAAAGAGATTGTTGTCGTCGTATTGATGTAGCAAGGAGGTTGACAGAACCTTGCTAAAAGTCGACGATGACGGAGCATGCTGAAGATATACTTCAGCGGTGGCTATGACGACAAAAAATCAAGAGGGCAAGGCTTTGGAGCTTTGGTTGCTGTCGGGGTTGTCGAACGGATCTGGATATCGAGCAACATGTGAAGAGTCGGAGAAGGGGGTCCAGATGAGCTCGTACGTAACACAATTGACCACATGTAAGATAGTAGCATGCTCATCTATTGTCTTATGCAGGTATAATTACTATCTCTATTTTATGCAGGAACGAGCACGGCCGTGGTAAGAAACGTGATAAATCACTATGCTTTTCTGTATGCTTTATTACTCGAAGATGGATATCGATATGAACTGAATTCATTTAGTTCTAAATAGAAAGACAACTCTAAAGCATGCCTATCTTAACAATCAGAATCAGTTTAGATGAGTTGGTTCGTCTCGTCCACTTAGCAAGTGTGCTAATCCCCTCCCTTAATTTCCCCAGGCTCGGCGGGTGCTCTAAACTAAACTGAAACTGAAGTGCGGAGAGGCATTTTGAAGCTCTTCCTATGCTGAAGTATTTTGAAGCCAATTCAATCGACGGCTTATGTATAAAGGGTCGAATGTATGGAACGGCAACTATTAGTTCAGGCAGCTTGTCGAGTATGTTTTATTTTCTTTTCAATCAATGTAGCCGCAATGGCGTCCAATGTAATTATGACTTGCACTTCGTTGTAAGCTATGAATGAAAAGCAAATTTCTATCTTCTTATACTGCGTCTTATATTCTGATATGATTTGTGAAGTTTCAACTTGGCGTATTAATATGTAAATCAATGTAACGTTCTTGCCTTGTACGAGTGCAATTCCAGACTCCTACGGTATCACTCCTTAGCGAGGACGATCGAATGAGCAAAATAATATCGGGGACGAACGTTTGTCGACTTGGGGCGTGACAAATTGGATGGGAGAGAATGGTTAGTTGGCAAACTTGGGGTCTCGCGATGTGCCGGAGTCAAGGGTGACCACGGAGGCTACGGTAGAGTTATAGGAACTCCAAAAGATTGGGGGTGTCAACATGGTCGGATGCCATAGCCCAGCGCCTTGGAGACAGTGTATGTCGAGTAGCACAAGCAGCTGCTATTGGCGGTGGTGGCTGGCGTCTCGATGAAGTCAAAATAAAAGCCCGATCAATTTTGATGGGACGACCGCCTGCGAGTGAGGGGGTCGACCCCCGGGGTGCGCCGCCAGGGCCAAGGCTCGAGTTTGAGCCCTATCTCTGGAAGAAGAAAGAGAAGATGATAAAGGATTTAGGGATAGGGTTAGGGCTTTTCGTGAAAGTGTAGAGGAGTATGAAGAGACGAGAAAGAAGAAGAAGAAGAGTCTTAGGTTATAGATTTTATTTTTGTTTTGAAAGAAATATTTTATTAATAGCAAAAAGGAGCTTAAGAGGCTCCAAGTGGCGCTGGGGAAAAGGCCTACGCAGCCTATAAGAAAGTGGGTCCAATACAAAACCCCACCAAATAAAAACTAGCAGCAGCTCCAACAATGAGCTACTTAGTGGCGCTGGGAAAGACCCCCATGCGTCCAAACAAAAGAAAATGGGCCACTAGCACCCACAAAATTAAAAGCCAAGTAGCAGCTCAAAAGTTGGCGATGTAAACAATTCCAATCGGCCACAAAATATAACGAGCAAAAAATAAGAGCCATAAACACAAGTTCACGTAGGTAAACCCATGTCTATATGGCCGTCGTGCCCAACTGTTCCCGTAAAATTGCTACGCCAATCGCCGACGGAAGAGCCGTAGTGTGGAAGAAGATCTGCGTCTCTCTGGATACCAAAGCCCGAGACGCGAGAGCTTTTGCCACGCCGTTATCTTCTTTCGGACACAAAAAGATGCCAGTGTCGTTCGATATGATAGATCTCATCTTCCTGCACCTATATTCAATCCGCCACGAATTCTTTTTCTTTTTTTTCAAAATATTATATAGGTGATCCGAGGAAGTCTCCACTTCATCCATCTCCCAATTATTTTCCCTGCAGAGAGTAAGGCCCCAAATAATAGCATCAATCTCAGGGAGCAAGAAGGTCCCATGTTGGAAAATTTTGTAAAAAGCCATCAGTAGGTGACTGCCCACGTCCCTAATACATCCGCCAACCGTCGTAGCCTGCTCGACGTCCACCAAGGCAGCCATGTTCAGCTTCAAGTCCGCCGTCGGTGACCGCCAGCGCGTCCCAGCATGAGGCCGGACTGTTCCAGCCGCTCGGGTGCTACAACCAGCCGCATGGGTGCTTGTTCCAGCAGCACAGTTGCTAGGACCAGCCGCGTGGGTTCTAGTAGCTCCATCCATGTCAAGATTAAAGGCTCTGACATCGTTTTGCATAGCCGCGGTATCACGACCCGTACCCATTTGTTTTAAACGGATACGAGACGTGTCCAAGCCAGCCTACGCCGCAGTGTCGGCGGTAGTACGCTGTCACGGCCATGAAGATCATAATCACAAAGATGCTTATTCACATAATTAATTTAATTTACAATGATCACAAGTTTTACATTTGCAAGAAAATATAAACTTGTACAAATATTGAATGACTATAACTTGACTATCTAACTAATCTTCTAGGCTCGTCTGCAAGTACACCCGAACTCCCCATGCTAAATGAATCAACGGCTAACCTGAAAAATATGGTTTTCAGTCAGGAATGGAACGAGCACAATCCACTAAATGCAATTTCAATAAAGAAAATGACTATAAAGCAAAGGTTAGACATCAATCATGAGTTTTGAAAATAAACAGTAAAGCCGTAAGAATAGACAGAAAATCAATAGTAGATAAATAGACACATATACTTTCCCCACTGTTAGAAGTACCTTTGATATGTGATCGGTCTCGGGACAATTATGCGACACGGTCTACACGGTCTAAAGTTACACGGTCTACAGTTACACGGTCTACAGTTACACGGTCTACAGTAAATATTGTAATAAAGAAACACTGTCTACTAAATAATAATCACGATCTACACAGTTTAAATGCAGTAATAATTACGGTCTACACTGTCTACTTTGCAATAAATAAATCACTGTCTACGCTGTCTACAAGAAATAAATAAATTACTGTCTATACGGTCTACAAGAAATAAATGCAACACGGTCTACACGATCTATACGGTCTAAGGTCAGATCACACATCTTTGGTACTTCTCATTCCCGACTCAACAATTTATAATAGAAAATAATCACATAACCAATGGCCAATCAATGAAATATAGTGAAAATCAATATCGAAATACAGACAATAAACTGTACTCGCCGGTGGTCCTGTGCTGGTGAAATCGATGATCCAAATCACTCAATATGCCCCCAATAGTCAAAACCCGTACAACAGTCCCCTGATGTCACGACCTGCACCCTAGAGTTAGGGCACGAGAACGTAACAACGCCCAGCCTACGCCGCAGTATCGACGGTAGAACGCTGTCCTAGGTCTCAATGCATCTAACAGCATAAGACTAAATAGTTTATACTCTCCGAATGGGAGTGACATAGCCGAATGTAAACTCAATCACATCTAAGGTAGAACATAAAAGAAGATAGATAAAACATGAAATCGAAAAGAGATACAACAGATAGAAGTCTAAGTGTCTAAGATACAAACTCAGAATACGTCTCAAAACCCAAATACAGTAATCCATAAATACAACTCAAGATGACTGAAAATAAACTATAAGCAAAAACCCTAGCTATCTATGCAACCTCTACTGTCTCCTCTAGGCTAGCAGGCAACCTCCAGGCTATCTGTAAAATTTATCAACAGGTCCAGTCAGGACAGGTGCGAGCACAATACATCTCAACAGTTCATAGCAGATTAGAAAATATGTTCATGCAGTAAAGTAAGATATAAGTACTGAAAGAAGTGCAGTATGTAAACAGAGAGAGAAAGTTGTAATAGAAATATCTACTATAAATAAAGAACTAACATGTGGCTAGTGAGTCAGAGTACAATATAGACATGTAAATGGCATAGGAGATTCTGATAAGTCACTACGGAAGAGATTCTGATAAGATACTACTTGGGTATTATTTACATATCCATTTCTACTCCCCCGTACTCCAATCAATACACAAGGATCTAAACAGGTTATGTTATTGTACATGATATCACATGGGGGCCTATGAAAGGGTACACATGATAGTATACATGGGGGCTCCGTGAACATGAGAGTACAAGATTCACAGGAGTGTACATGTATAATAAAAGCACAGGAGTACATGATGAAAGTGAAATGCACATGACACAATATACCCGATGCTCCCGAGGGGGATAACATCGCATATAGAGATCCATATAGTACCAATCCGTGTGACCATCGTGACAGTACAAGTAAAGTAATCTACTGCGAAATAATTCTAAGCAGGATATGAAATGATCAGAGAATGTACTCGCCTGATATCTGAATGTCCAAGGTAAAGATACTGTCCGAGGAGAGGTATCTGGCTCCTAATTAGAACAGCACAAGTCACAACATGTCCAGAAGGGTAATATAAAGCACTATAATGCATTCTACATGAATCTAGGTCAAACTAGGCCAAAATCAACCATTGGTCAACTCTGGTCAACTGTACTAGTCAAACTAGGTCAAACTAGGTCATGTCCTAACCCAGCAAGTCTTACTAGGCCTAACCAAGACTATCCTAGCAAGCACATATCAATACAAGGCTATACAAGCCAACATACACCCAACTCTATATAGCATGCAATTATTCAATACTCAAATAGGCAAGAATTCACATTGGATATACACTAGATAATCTATTACTTTAAACTATATATGTCTACACATATATACACATGCATATATTGGTATTCAACATTAGGTCTATAATCATGGCATTTCAAATGGTTATATAAACTTATATATTACAACACAATATGCTAACATATATATAATATACATACATAGCTAAGTTAACTATATTCATAAATACTTATTTAAGAGGCTATGTGTGTGTATGTGAACATGGCAAAGGGGCAAGTGAGGGTTAAATTGGCATACATAGTGTATACATATCAAAGAGTGTCAAAGTGTAAGTGAACAATGTGTCAAGTGTGATAGTGTCAACATAGTGTAAGGGGGTACATGAGGTAATGTAGGATTTGTGTTAACATAGAATATTACATCTCATTAACTTATATATTTCATACATTACATCTATTATTACATTACATTCATGCTTGCATTCATTCATCATTCATTTATTCTCTTGCACTACTATATGTACCATACATTACATACTATAAAACCTACATATTCATTACAAGCCATACTTATACATGCTTACATTAGATAGAATACTTACACCTCGTACATCATTTATTTAACCATTTACTCATGCTTGTATTCTCTATTTAGTTACATAATGTATATATATTAACATGGGTTAAAATCAAATAGAACATTATATTACACACAAGGGTGCACAAAATGTATATGTCGAATAGTAACTCCTACTAATAATCAATACTGTACCATCTCAGCATGAATTAAAATTTAGGATTAAAGTATGTTATAGATCTATGTGTTAGCTTTTTGAAACTTCAAACGGATCATATTTTTGTTTCCGGAAACTCCCGGAATCGCGAAAACACCGAGAACGCGTTTGTCTTTCGTACAGCTGACACTCAAATAATTATCCAGAAAGTTACAGAACGAATTAGGCCTATTAATACATGTTTTTGGAAAGCTAACTTCAATACACTTCTTTTAAAAAAAATGGAAGATTAAACCGAGCTTTGAGCTAGAAGTTATGACATTTCTAAGTTAGGACTGAAATTAAAAACGTGGATAAAAATCATGACGGATTTAGATAGTTTGAGCCAAAAGAATACACAATATATATCCTAATTATCCACAACAATAATAGCAATAATAATATGAGGAACCACACTCACAAACTTGATTATATAATCATCATGAACCATTTATTACATAGATAAATATAGATACACTCTCATTACAATATATATATATATATAAATCTATATATGTAACATGAACACATCCACAACACAAAGGACACTCCTATGACCTCCAAATGGACACAAAATGGACACAAATGGAGATACAACCATGGGGGTCATTCCTATGGGTTCAAAATAGACCTATATGTATGAGGAAATGAAAAGGAGAAGGGATTTATACCTTCCGGTAGATCGAATCGAAGAAAAACCTTCCCGGAGCGATACCGACACGTAGAGATTCCAAAAGGACACGAACGAGCTCCGAATCCTCCCAAACTTGGGTAGCTTCCTCCTTGGCTAGAATGGAGAAGGAAAGAAAAAGATTTGGTGGTGAAATGGAAGGATTTGGTGGAGAAATTGCTAGGGATTGCTCTCTAGGAATTTGGGGAAGAACAAGAGAGAGAAAAATAGATGGATAATGACAAATGGGAGGCTCAACCCTATCCTTATTGTGGCTGGCCATAAATGTGGTTTTGTCCTATTAGGAAAAGTCCAAAAGCCCCTACTAACCTATTCTATGAGTATTAGAAAAGGCTAATTGGTTGGGGCTAAATTAGTCATTCTAAAGTCTCTAATCACACTAACCTTATCCATAATAATTAGTCTAACCTCTAACTAAAATATTTCTATCATATGGACTAAAATTAATATCATGTGGGCCATGCCTAACTAGTGTGTGGGTCCCACTAGAGTCAAACTACCCCCGGGTCCCCGTTTCAAGTCGGATTGAGTTAAAATTCGAACCCGACTCAAATAACCCCAAAACAATATCATAAATAATAAAATAATATCAAAATAATTCAAAGAGGTCAAATGCAAAAAATATCCTTAGGCCAAAAATGACATTAAAATATCATAATCACATGGTTAGGCTCTAGGTCAAACAGTCTCTAGGGTTTCACTAGCAAAACGTCAAAACTACAAGTCATTGATTTAAATAATTTTAAAATAATTTAAAATCACCAAAAATCATATCATGAATTAAATATCATTATTAAAATAATTATAAATACGAAATTTCAAAATTACCTTCATTTGGGAAATTGGGTGCTACAACTCTACCTACCTTAGAAAAATTTCGTCCTTGAAATTTAAGATCGATAGTACTCCTTCTAGAGCCTCTAACCTACCCAATATCTAAGGTAACACTTCCTAACACTGGAATAATAAACATACATCTAAAAAGTGTCAATCTAGGAATACCTCCAATACTGCTCTGCTGTACGGCGGTAATGAAACTTTAATAAAATATGGACTGGAACCTATATCCAAGGGACTGGACCTATTTTAAAGTGGTCTTAACTAAGGATGAAAAGGAACTGATCATAGGCTATAGGCATGCTCAAACTATTATCTTCCTATTAACCATCTATTAATACATTCTATTACCATAGGAACGATGCATTACTAAGACATATAGGCCCCTATCTCTCATAACACATTTATACTCACCAAAAGACTAGTACATCCTATCAAGACTGATACTATAATCTCTCATAAATCTCATAAGCTACATGTTTAGAGACACACATCCCCACATCAAGGACTAACCTATATATATCTGCAACTGATACTAAGGGGGTGACGTCCCTATTTCCCAACAATCAAGGTCTAAATTTTTTTTTATCTAAATCATGCAATTTAAAGGAATAGTATACAAGGTCAGGGCATACCGTAGCAGTTGGAAGTCTCATCTAGGTGCACTAGTCATTCTAGGTCAAAATAGTACTATGGTATCAACACACAAACAATCTAGGGTGTCCTAATTGGGAAGGTAAGAGAACAACAATCATCAAGGTTGTAGGACTGTCTACCATCCTATATAAAAATTGGTCATTAACAAGCAACTAAGAAATTATTAAAAGGTTACTATTCCATAAAATGGCAAAAATTAAAAATTTAGGCACAACAAATCACAAATAGATTTTTGTCTTGACACGATCTAAGTTGATCAATTTTGGGATAAAACGAGATTTGGGCAAGAAGGGAAATCAATAAAATCAAAGTATGAGCACGAGCATCCAATGATGGAGGTTCAGGTCATGATTAAATTTAATTCGACTGAGTACGAATACGAGGTTCATTGGCGATGAAAAGATTTCAAGGAGAATTATCAAGGCTGTCGCGAATGAGACTCTAGGGTCAAGTTTAACTATGTCTCCATTCTCGTAGATTGATACATGAAAAAAAAGCGAACCAAAGTGCAATAGGTTGATCAGACCATCATGTACCGGTTCTGATTAGACAATATGTTAGTGGGTGGCCACCCAATAAAATATGTCATGACCAAGCTTGAAGATAGATTAGCTTGCAAAACTAAGGCTAATTTAGCAGCACAAGATATAAGGATGGTAATGATGAAAGGAATTACATAGTCCAAGTTTCTTAACCAACGGGTCAAGTAATCAGATAAGGTACAAGGTTAAGCATCTAAGGAAATAAGCAGAACACCATCACATGTCGGGTCGAAAGAATTGAGTCAAGGCTGGATTTCTAATTGAAATAAGAAGAAATTTAGTACAATGGTAGAGGTTATAGTTTAGCCAGTTGACCAAAAAATTATATCAAGAAAATAGAGTACAAGAAGACGGGTTTTAGTGGGACATGATATACCTACACGAAGGTGAGCTCGTCTAGGTCTTGCATAGAAGATTTGTTGGAGGGTAACAACTAGTATTACATTCCGAATATCAAAGTCACGATAAGGAACGCCAAGGATCTCAATTAGAAAGTGGGAGTTCAAGAGGTGGTAATTAATGCACAAAAATAATGAAGATCGAGTTAGTCATCTGCTTCTGATACTCTTAAGTTCATCTGGTCATAACTTGCCAATCATATCTTTACCTCACCAGTCTCCATATGAAAATTTAACCTTTACTTAAACCCTTACCATGACTACCGTAGGCAATTCCCAATTTTTAAACATCACTCTTGAAGCAGAACCCTCACATTTAGGAATCAACATTAACCATTTATTTAAATTTCCAAGTTCTTTCACCTTGTCTTAAATTTGACCCAAAATCTCTAAATCCCATTTACGAATTTCTTGAACTTGTTCAAATTGTTCTCCTCGTATTATTTAATTTAAATCTCTAGGCCTTACAAAACTTATCTTTCATCATAAAATTAACTTTCGTATTTTCTTCGACATACACCCTTGAATATTATTCTCCTAAAAATATTTCACAACAATCTCTAAACTTCCATAACTTTGTGCTCTCTTTATCCCTAGTCATTTTTTCGCAATATCTTGTTTAATATCCTTATTAAACACAATTAACTTCTCTTTTCCATTACTAACCTTCTACATAGCCTCAGAGTAAAAGTTTTCTCCAGAATTAATAACCAAGATTTTCTAAGTTCTCAAAACTAGGTTGACCTCTGATATCCTCATTAGTTTTGAATACACCTATAAACTATCTCATAACCCCAAAATTTCTTTAAATGTAATTATTTCCAGATTGGCAGTATACATCTCTTTATTCTATTCGAGACCTTTACCACATTTCTATCTCAAGTTTCCATATGGAACACTCCATATTTGATTTCCTTTAGATCATCATAAAATAACCAGTTACGTCTTCTCTGAGCTACATAATTTACATCACTTCCTTAATATTTCTCAGGCAAAATGATATGAAGATTCAAGAGTTGTCAAGGTATAGCTGACAGAATTATATACGATATAGGGAATTGATATAATCAGGACAGGTATATAAGACAAGAAATGATGGTAGTAAAAATATTGGCAGGAAAAGAATGATAATAGAATCTGTTCTGCTTATCTATTTAAAAGAGGGACCCATTTTTTTTGAAACAAGAATTATAATACCAAATCCAAAATAAGGCCTAGCAAAATCATTGGTTTATTGTATTAAGAAGAAATAAATTTTTGTAAGAAGTTACACAAGGTTTATAAAAATAGCTAAAGCTACATCCTAAGTAAACAATGAGAAATAAAACAAAACAAAACAACAATAATTCCTTCTCTTTTTTTTTGAATGACTGAAACAAAAGTAGCAAAAATATGTTCAAAAATATTTAAGGTACAATCTGATAATCATATGCGTCTATCCAAAATTATGGTACTCTAAATCCTCGTCATACTAGTGAGCAAGGCTACGATAATCACAGAGTCCTTGACTTATGCACATACCTGTAGAATCATGGTATTTAACATTTTCGCGATGCCGCTAGCTTGGCTGCGAAAACCTTAAATTTCCACACCCGAGAAATATATCCAAAATCAGACTATATGTCCTCACCATGCTGGCTAATGTGACTATAGAAGACAAGATTTCCATTACTTAGATGACCTAGCCCATATAATTTCATCTTGCCAAAAATTAAATTAAATCAACAATAAATACCAAAAAAAAAATCAAATTTATCAACGAACATCAAAATTCAGAAATGAACAAAATCCTTCAAATCATATAACTACAAACTCGGATGCTATAGCTAACATCAAGATTCAAATTTCAACAATCTCCATCAAAATTAATAAATACAAACTCAAATTCAATAATAATCCATCAAAATCAAATTTAATAGCAGAAAGTAAAGATAAATCAAATCAAGAAAAAGAAAAGAGTTTTCAAATCGGAGTTAAACAAGATTCTCAAGGGTCGTCCCAGGAATCTCTCAAGGGATCCTAATTGTGATTGAGTATCTTTAAAAATATATCATAATCCTACTGCAGGCTGTAGTGGTACTCTAGTTCGAATACCACTACACAAACTCGACCTGCATGGGCCACCACTAAAAACGTGTCACGACCCGCACCCTAGAGTTAGGGCACGAGAACGTAACAACGCCCAGCCTATGCCGCAGTGTCGGCGGTAGAACGCTGTCCTAGGTCTCAATGCATCTAACAGCATAAGACTAAACAGTTTATACTCCCCGAATGGGAGTGACATAGCAGAATGTAAACTCAATCACATCTAAGGTAGAGCATAAAAGAAGATAGATAAAACATGAAATCGAAAAGAGATACAACAGATAGAATTCTAAGTGTCTAAGATACAAACTCAGAATACGTCTCAAAACCTAAATACAGTAATCCATAAATACAACTCAAGATGACTGAAAATAAACTATAAGCAAAAACCCTAGCTATCTATGCAACCTCTACTGTCTCCTCTAGGCTAGCAGGCAACCTCCAGGCTATCTGTAAAATTTATCAACAGGTCCAGTCAGGACAGGAGCGAGCACAATACATCTCAACAGTTCATAGCAGATTAGAAAATATATTCATGCAGTAAAGTAAGATACAAGTACTGAAAGAAGTACAGTATATAAACAGAGAGAGAAAGTTGTAATAGAAATATCTACTATAAATAAAGAACTAACATGTGGCTAGTGAGTCAGAGTATAATATAGACATGTAAATGGCATAGGAGATTCTGATAAGATACTATGGAAGAGATTCTGATAAGATACTACTTGGGTATTATTTACATGTCCATTTCTACTCTCCCGTACCCCAATCAATACACAAGGATCTAAACAGGTTATGTTATTGTACATGATATCACATGGGGGCCCATGAAAGGGTGCACATGATAGTATACATGGGGGCTCCGTGAACATGAGAGTACAAGATTCACAGGAGTGTACATGTATAATGAAAGCACAGGAGTACATGATAAAAGTGAAACGCACATGACACAATGTACCCGATGCTCCCGAGGAGGATAACATCGCATGTAGAGATCCATATAGTACCAATCCGTATGACCATCGTGACAGTACAAGTAAAGTAATCTACTACAGGAAATAATTTTAAGCAGGATATGAAATGATCAGAGAATGTACTCACCTGATATCTGAATGTCCAAGGTAAAGATACTGTCCGAGGAGAGGTATCTGGCTCCTAATTAGAATAGCACAAGTCACAACATGTCCAGAAAGGTAATATAAAGTACTACAATACATTCTACATGAATCTAGGTCAAACTAGGCCAAAGTCAACCATTGGTCAACTTTGGTCAACTGCACTAGTCAAACTAGGTCAAACTAGGTCATGTCCTAACCCAGCAAGTCTTACTAGGCCTAACCAAGACTATCCTAGCAAGCACACATCAATACAAGGCTATACAAGCCAACATACACCCAACTCTATATAGCATGCAATTATTCAATACTCAAATAGGCAAGAATTCACATTGGATATACACTAGGTAATCTATTACTTTAAACTATATATGTCTACACATATATACACATGCATATATTGGTATTCAACATTAGGTCTATAATCATGGCATTTTAAATGGTTATATAAACTTATATATTACAACACAATATGCTAACATATATATAATATACATACATAGCTAAGTTAACTATATTCATAAATACTTATTTAAGAGGCTATGTGTGTGTATGTGAACATGGCAAAGGGGCAAGTGAGGGTTAAATGGGCATACATAGTGTATACATATCAAAGAGTGTCAAAGTGTAAGTGAACAATGTGTCAAGTGTGATAGTGTCAACATAGTGTAAGGGGGTACATGAGGTAATGTAGGATTTGAGTTAACATAGAACATTACATCTCATTAACTTGTATATTTCATACATTACATCTATTATTACATTACATTCATGCTTGCATTCATTCATCATTCATTTATTCTCTTGCACTACTATATGTACCATACATTACATACTATGGAACCTACATATTCATTACAAGCCATACTTATACATGCTTACATTAGATAGAATACTTACACCTCGTACATCATTTATTTAACCATTTACTCATGCTTGTATTTTCTATTTAGTTACATAATGTATATACATTAACATGGGTTAAAATCAAATAGAACATTATATTACACACAAGGGTGCACAAAATGTATATGCCGAATAGTAACTCCTACTAATAATCAATACTGTACCATCTCAGCATGAATTAAAATTTAGGATTAAAGTATGTTATAGATCTATGTGTTAGCTTTTCGAAACTTCAAACGGATCGCATTTTTGTTTCCGAAAACTCCCGGAATCGCGAAAACACCGAAAACGCGTTTGTCTTTCGTACAGCTGACACTCAAATAATTATCCAGAAAGTTACAGAAGGAATTAGGCCTATTAATACATGTTTTTGGAAAGCTAACTTTAATACGTTTCTTTTATAAAAAAATGGGAGATTAAACCGAGCTTTCAGCTAGAAGTTATGACATTTCTAAGTTAGGACTGAAATTAAAAACGTGGATAAAAATCATGACGGATTTAGATAGTTTGAGCCAAAAGAATACACAATATATATCCTAATTATCCACAACAATAATAGCAATAATAATATGAGGAACCACACTCACAAACTTGATTATATAATCATCATGAACCATTTATTACATATATAAATATAGATACACTCTCATTACAATATATATATATAAATCTATATAAGTAACATGAACACATCCACAACACAAAGGACACTCCTATGACCTCCAAATGGACACAAAATGGACACAAATGGAGATACAACCATGGGGGTCATTCCTATGGGTTCAAAATAGACCTATATGCATGAGGAAATGAAAAGGAGAAGGGATTTATACCTTCTGGTAGATCGAATCGAAGAAAAACCTTCCCGGAGCGACACCGACACGTAGAGATTCCAAAAGGACACGAACGAGCTCCGAATCCTCCCAAACTTGGGTAGCTTCCTCCTTGGCTAGAATGGAGAAGGAAAGAAGAAGATTTGGTGGTGAAATGGAAGGATTTGGTGGAGAAATTGCTAGGGATTGCTCTCTAGGAATTTGGGGAAGAACAAGAGAGAGAAAAATAGATGGATAATGACAAATGGGAGGCTCAACCCTATCCTTATTGTGGCTGGCCATAAAGGTGGTTTTGTCCTATTAGAAAAAGTCCAAAAGCCCCTACTAACCTATTCTATGAGTATTAGGAAAGGCTAATTGGTTGGGGCTAAATTAGTCATTCTAAAGTCTCTAATCACACTAACCTTATCCATAATAATTAGTCTAACCTCTAACTAAAATATTTCTATCATGTGGACTAAAATTAATATCATGTGGGCCATGCCTAACTAGTGTGTGGGTCCCACTAGAGTCAAACTACCCCCGGGTCCCTGTTTCAAGTCGGATTGAGTTAAAATTCGAACCCGACTCAAATAACCCCAAAACAATATCATAAATAATAAAATAATATCAAAATAATTCAAAGAGGTCAAATGCAAAAAATATCCTTAGGCCAAAAATGACATTAAAATATCATAATCACATGGTTAGGCTCTAGGTCAAACAGTCTCTAGGGTTTCACTAGCAAAACGTCAAAACTACAAGTCATTGATTTAAATAATTTTAAAATAATTTAAAATCACCAAAAATTATATCATGAATTAAATATCATTATTAAAATAATTATAAACACGAAATTTCAAAATTACCCTCATTTGGGAAACTGGGTGCTACACCTGAAGCTGAAATAGACAATATCAATGATCTCAGAATAGTCCAATTAGCTAGGATCGCATGTCCTTAAGTCCAATTCTGGATACAGGGGCAAAACGATAATTTTGGGCAAAAATGATGTCCGCCGTAGGACCCGCTTTGCACCGAAAAGCGTGCCAGAGTCAACGATCTCTAAAGTCATCAAACTATATGTCTACGGATCCAGTTTTTCGATACGAACCCGACCGTATGTCCAGAGTTGGATTCCGGCGGGCCGTACACAAAATCACCCGTTGAGTGGGACCGTGGGGCCCGCAAAATAACGATTTATCTACTGTCTCAGAATCGGACCAAACTTGACATACAGGACCAGAAAAATGATACGGTCCTGCTGGCGCAAGTTTCGTCTCGATCTGACGAGCGTGCACAAAGTAATTGAGAAATTTGCAAAGTGCACGATACGGGGATTTTCGACGGATATGCATCAAATTCGTCGCGCACACGTGACCAATTTGAATTCCGCCAAAGCCCACACGACCACGAAGCTGTTACGCAGCGTTCGATGCCTTCGGTGCGCGACCACGTCGCCCGGTTTGGCGGGACGCCCGTCGCGTGGGTGATTTCATGATTTATCCAAAACAGTTTTTCTAGGTTTTTTTTCCTATTTTTAAACTAATTTAACCTGTGAAATAATCTATGAAAAATAAAACTAAAAGAAGGTTTTTGATCATGGTTATGTTGTCTGTGAAGGTGTTCAAATAGGTTTTGGATTTCCTAACTGGATCGGCCAATTTTGGCCTTCCAAAACAGGGGTTTCACCTTCGGGACTGCTCTGTTTCGAACAGATTTTGTCGAAGTTTGGGTCGATCCTTCGATTAATATAAAGCATATCCATTCGTTCTAATTGAAAAAATTTAAACTCATATGGGTTGGGGACATACCCGAGAAAATGCTTCGATGAATGATCGACTGAGCGTCGCGATATTGCGCGACGAAGTCGGCTTCGTGCAGTGCGCTCACTGCTGTTACTGCTAGGTTTCAGCCCCCGCGTGCACGGATTCCTCCGCCGTCCGACGACTTCGTGCGGCGGCACCGTCGGTGGTGGGTCGCCGGACCACGGGGTGGCGTCGGGTCGTGGAGGCGCTGCCTGGTTCTAGGGTTTCGTGGTTCTTTTCCCATCCGCTGCTCTCTCTCTATCTCTTATATAATTAAACGCTCAATAGAGGGGGGGCTCGGGTCTGGTAAGGGCTCGGGCTGGGCTGCCCCCCCTTCTGTTGCTTGTTTACTTCTTTTTTTTTCTTTTATTCTATTTCATTTCTATTTCTATTTATTAAATTACTTATATATATACATACAAATGTACAGGTACATTTATACATATATCTATACACACCTAAATATATTATAAATACCTACTATATACGTATATTCATATTTACCTAAACGTACACATATATTATATAAATATATATATTATATATATATATATATATATATATATATATATATATATATATATATATATATATATATATATATATATATATATATATACAATAAATTTATATTTAATATTTACTTATATTTATTTACGTACACCTCTTTATATACACATACAAATTACAGTATATATATATATATATATATATATATATATACACACACGTACACATATTTATATATACACCTATATCTTTTGCAAAAATAAAATGATGATAACTAATAATGATAAATAATTTATTTTTAATCACCACACTAGTAATATTAATATTATATAACCTCCATAAATAATAATAATAATAATAGTAACGAAATTCAATAAGCCAATAATTAATTTTTATAAAAATATATAATTTAAATAAAATAAATAATAATAAAAATTTAAAATTTTTGGGAAGGGGAGCTACAAATCTACCCACTTAAAAATAATTTCGTCCTCGAAATTCTAACTCGTAGACGTGCCTAAAATTCAAAAATAAAAATAAAAAGAATAAATCCACTTTTACCACAATCTTTTCGAATTTAATTTCTCAGGATATCTATACCTCCTGCTAGCCATTCCGTGACTACGAATCATCGAAAACTTCTACCCACCTTTGGTCACACTACCCACTTTAAGCACCTGACGTCATAACATTGTAACCCTCCAGCTAATTGCAAAAGTAATTACTGACAGATATCTATGGCATAAGTCATCTACCACCCTCTCATATTTATCAAGCCATCAAAATTTAACAAGCAATAATTTACACAAGTAGCTAAGAAATATTGGTAAACTCTAGTAAGCATGGCTATTCATCGCTCCGAAATAGGGAGGACAGGAAGATAAGGCAGAATAATCGGGAGCAACTGTGAAGTTTCAAGAGCAGTGGAGAGTATCCAATGTTACAGATAGAAAGGGAGTTTATGAACCACTGCCTTATCTGCTAGATTGGGCTACTCTAGTCCAGTCACTCGCTACGTCGAAGAGCCCTTCATTACTTAGAGTGGCGTGCCATCTGTGCAATACAGAAGTCTTGTTTTCGAAATCCTAATTCAAACAAGGTTCCATAATAGAACAAAATTTGAGAAATCAAGAGTGTGCTCTTTCCGTGGTTATTTAAACACACGAGTAAGGAATATAAATGAAATGCAAGATCATATCTCGACTTCTAGGTAGATGGAATAAAGGTTACGAATGGATTCACATTCTAAGGCGTGGAGACTACATAATAGGTATGGGGACCTATCTTAAGTAGTTCGATTTTCTAGTCCAAAAATAGTGGTATATATGGATGGATCCCACTGGTCTTAATGGGTTCTCTATTTAGACATCAATCATTGATTGGATGAACATTGGGTTTCAATCTATATGGATTGGACAAGATCCTAATAATAAAACTCTTCCAACTAGATTAGGGTATCCTAGAATAAGTTTCTATCCAAGGGTTGAGCTAGTTGGCAGTCCAGTTGGTTAGCTAGGTCCCTCAAGCCCAAAAATGCGTCTTCAGTAATTTTTGTGTTTAAGTAGCACAAGAGGTCTCTATCAAGTGGCACACTAATGGCATGTGCGTAGTGGGCTTCGAGTAGCTCACAACCATATATTGGGTCGTAGGAATGGGGTCGTGGTCAAGGCTCTAATGGAGGTTGGAAAGTGTATCGGTACTATGGTAAAAGTCATAACTAGTCCTTTTAACCTGAAAGTCGTACCTCAAAAATAGAGTACAAGGGGACGAGTTTGAGTGGGACATGATATACCTAGGTGAAGGTGGACTCGTCTAGATCTTGCATATGAAGTTTGTTGGAAGGTAACAGCTAGTCTCGTACTCCGAATATTAATGACACGGCCGGGGACACAAGATGATCTAGGTGGAAAGTGGGAGTCCAAGGGCGCTAATAATTATCCTAATGGAAATTATTCTAATCACTCGGTAATCCTGGTATATCCTAAAATTTTTTTTTAGAAGGCTTAGATTCTACCCACCTTAGAAATAGGACATGGTCTTAGGAATATTGAGGTTAGAAGGATTCCAAAATCCGGATACTGTACTTCGACTCTTGTTAATAGAGGATAAGGCACTGCGTAACGGAACACGGTAGATATAAATCATGTCAAGGATCATTCATCAATAAATGGAGAACGAGTGTGTACAATGACACATGGTCGATAAAATAGAATGACCTACTCGTCCATAGTATATGAGAGTTTCCAATGGGGTAACCAACTCCAAGGCACAACATAAGAAAAGATTTCTAACAATTCAGTCAAGAAATTCTATTTGTGTCAAACCTGCCAGACTATCGTCACAAGAGTTGTTGTGATCGTGCATTGCTGTTGACAACTGGAATATCATAATATGACAGGGTATTTAAGTTATGGTATTGGCTAAGCTAGTGACTGTGGGGTTCCCATACTAGTTAGGCTTTAACAATAAAATTTACATGACTAGGGTAATACTTGTTGGAAACCAATCTCGGGATGAGTGTCTACCATAGTCACGGTAAATTATTGTCCTTCGCTTTGTCTATTCATCTCATGTCTAAACTGTGGGCTTTGGTCGTGGGAAGGTTGAGTCAAAGCATAAGGGTTAAAAAGTAAAGGCAATATTCAAGAAAATATTTAGAGACACAATGAATTATTTCTTGAGAATAGATAGTCTCCTGGGTTGGCATTACGACTAAGGGTAAAACTCTACTCATTCTCAAATTCAGATGGCTAGAAGGTCCCAATAGTAGTTTGGGGTCGAGAGGAGTACGAGTAACTCAACCACATGGCTGGCCGATGATAACTACACTTGTGTATACAACTACCATAGCCATGGGAATACTCGGTATCTTTCTACCAATTACGAGCTTCTGTCTTTCCAAATCAGTGAAGGACAAAAACAATAAAGAGTTCAAGAAAGATGTCACTGAATACAATCACGTGATTCAAAGACGAACGTATAATTCAAGAGAAATTGTCAAGCAGTCGTGGATGAGATCCTAGATACCTATATATCTCCATCCACGTAGTGTAATTAAACGAAAAGCGAACCAAATGCATCATGGTTGATCAGACCATAATACACTGATTCTGATTAGACAATTAGTTAGCAGGCGTCCCCACTAAATATATGCCTTGAATCAAGCTCGAGAACAGAGTGAGCTTGCAAAACTAAGCTGTAACAGCAGCATTTGTTAAGATAGTCGAATACAATTATGCGAGATTTTTAAAAGAAGACACAAGTAGTTCGAGTTTTGTGAGAATCAAACCTTACCCGGTATTCTTGCTTCTATAGACATCCCACTGTCATCTTACCCTTAAGGCCTTGGTCGACTAATGGTTTAGGGACTTCTGCATTCTATATTCTAGGTAACCTATTAGTGTTAGTCAATTTTCTCATCAGAAGATCACGAAGATCATACAGAGTGCTAGGTCGGGAGACATGCTACCAAACTTATAGAACTTCCACTACTATTGGCTTCGGATCTTATAGAACATACAGGGCACCGTCCTATTCTCTATAGTATCCTAAACCTGTAATCACGTCTGAAGTCATTTCACCGAGAGTTATGCCTCGTCCGTATACTCGGGTGATGGTAAATTCTTGGTTCTGTGATTCAGATGTGATATGCTATCAGATACTCTACCTTATCTCAACACCCGGGTAACTATGATCAAAGAGGACCACCAGCCCTAGTCTTAGGAATATTTTATAACCTATAATTTCCTTAAAAATTTCAACTCTAGGGTCGTGTCTCGCCAGTGCGCTGCTGGCTGCAGTGAGTCCATAGTCTCCATAATTCAAATAAATGGCGACATTATGCTGCTGTCCTGCCATTATGAGACAACTAATATTCTTTTAACTATATCCGTAAAACTTCATGGGCTTCTATAAATTCAAACAAGTTGACTACGAAATAAAGCGTAAACATTTGTCCTATCAGTCACAACTCTTAAAATAAGGATTGAACAGGGAGAAATAACTGAAGACAAAGAGATACAACCATTCTAGTACCTATTCTATGTGTATTCAAGCCTTTGAGAAAAACTTGAATCGAAACTAACTTGAGGTTCATCCATGGATAACATAAAAATAATAATTCTTAGGGCAAAATAGGAACTAAATAGGCAATTTGACTAAGATGTGAGGATGATATCCAAAGGGCAAGGAGAAAGAATTGCACCATTTATCAAGGTTAGATCTTCATCTCTATGAAGCCCTGTCTCACCAAGCAATAGTCTATCCACATTGGATCATATCATCCTATCTAGAGGAAATAGTGTACTTATGGAGATATGACAAACTATCAAAATTCATAACCCTCATCTATATTGCATGGCCTAGACTACCCATCGGTCAATTTATGTAAGGGACTCCTAGTCCTAGTCATTCTCTTAAATTAAATTAATCCTTGTTCGTGAATGAGCATGTTCCCATCGTAGGCTCGCAATAGTACAACTAACTTAAGTACTATTACGAGTTCGCATGATTTGCGAAGACTGACCTGCATGGGCCACCACAAAAACTTGTCACGGCCCGCACCCATTTTTTTTAAACGGATACGAGACGTGTCCAAGCCAGCCTACGCCGCAGTGTCGGCGGTAGTACGCTGTCACGGCCATGAAGATCATAATCACAAATATGCTCATTCACATAATTAATTTAATTTACAATGATCACAAGTTTTACATTTGTAGGAAAATATAAACTTGTACAAATATTGAATGACTATAACTTGACTATCTAACTAATCTTTTAGGCTCGTCTGCAAGTACACCCAAACTCCCCATGCTAAATGAATCAACGGCTAACCTAAAAAATATGGTTTCCAGTCAGGAATGGAACGAGCACAATCCACTGAATGCAATTTCAATAAAGAAAATGACTATAAAACAAAGGTTAGACATCAATCATGAGTTTTGAAAATAAACAGTAAAGCCGTAAGAATAGACAGAAAATCAATAGTAGATAAATAGACACATATGTAGGCCTCAAAAATGAAAGTCACGCTGAGTTGATCAAGACAGAGTCAAAAGTCACGCTCAGTTGATCCAGACAATATAAACAAATCACGCTGGGAGACAGCTCATCATTTGTCAAAGAGTAATTATGACTGACAACACGACAGTCGAAGAATATCTCTTCGTATGCCACGTATACACAGAATTCGAGAGATCATCGCCGTCTATTGCGTGATTTTCGAAATCTTCTTCAGCAAGACTCAGCCTTCGTCGAGTTGGCGTACCAAAAGGATTTCTTGTCATTTAATGCGACTGACAAAACAATCACTGTCAGAGATTTTGTGTCAGTCGAGACACGCCGAATCAAGACAGCTGGCAGTTCTATCTCAAGTCTGCGTGTATTTGTGATCTTCATCTCAAGTTTGCGTGGATTCTGAAGTTTTCTTCCTCAAGTTTGCGTGGATTTTGAAGTTCTTTGTCTCAAAGTCTGCATGGATCCTGAAGCTTCCTGTCCCAAGTTTGCGTAGATTTTGAAGCTTTCTACATCGAGTTCGCGTGGATTTCGTCTTCAACAAGTCTGCGTGGATTTCATCAAATTGGAGTACGTGGCAGCCATGCCACTGATCTCTCGCCTGCGTGTCCTGTAACTTGCACACGACTCATGCATGATTGCCATGTGTCTAACAGTTACAGGCCACGTCCAGTAACTGCTCATAGCCTTGTGTATGTTAAATCCTGCATGATTTTTAACTTGGCATAGGCTGTGAAGATAGTTATCTTTTCAGTTATTATTCTTGACTCTATAAATAGAGTTCTTTTTCTCATTCATTGGACAGATACATTGATATCTACTGTCAAAATTTTGAGAGCTTTTCTTCTTCGCATAGTCCAAGGGATAAAGCGATCGTCTTCTAGATCGGATTTCTACAGTTGTAATTTTCCCAGAAACACAACAAATAAAGAGAATTTCTTTATGGAAAACAAATTGGCGACTCTGCTGGGGAAAACCATCTCCTCTTCTGAGATGGTAACAACTCAATGCGACACTTCGTCAATCGGCTCGACGAAGAAGGTGATGACGATCAAATTCGATCAACTCGTCTATGAAGAAATACAGCGGGCTAAGGGTGGCAAGCCCACTCCAGCCTCTATCATCACTGCCAAGTCGAAGGGACACTCTGTCTATGTCCCTAAGAATCAGTTGGCAGTCAATGGTGAAGTCTCTGCCACAGTGTCTACTCCTCCCTCTGGTAAGAACTCCACTGCAAGCACGCACACTCTTGTGCGCTCGAAGATGACAGTAATCAAAAGTCACGTTGACAGTACTGGCTCCTTAGCCAAATCTGTTCCAGCGTGCAAATTCAACCCTAAAAGTCACGCTGACAGTACTGGCTCCTTAGCCAAATCTGTTCCAGCGTGCAAATTCAACCCTAAAAGTCACGTTGACAGTACTGGCTTCTTAGCCAAATCTGTTCCAGCGTGCGAATTCAACCTTAAAAGTCACGCTAACAGTACTGGTTCCTTAGCCAAATCTGTTTCAGCGTATATTTCATCAGAGAAGAATAACTCCTTAGTTATCTCTTCTTCTTTACCGAGTTCTACTAGAACTGGGGGTGGTCTTCCACACAAAGTCCCTTCGAAAAGAAATAACTCTTTAGTTGTTTCTTCTGCTCCTGTAGTTTTTACTTCAGGAACAGCTTTGACTGATACTTTTGTTAGTCAAAGGAAAGGAGATGGTCTTTTGACTACTCTTCCTTCTGGACATTCTATGTCTCAAAATCTGAATGAGTGTAAGAAGAAATATTCCTTAATATCTTCTCCTATGACTTCTTCAAATTGGGCACAGAATCTGTCCATTAAAGAGGGTCTGTTACCAACTCCTAATCAAAGGAGTGGTTCAACTCTTCCTTTTCTGCAAATATCCAGATCAATGGAAGGAAAACTCCATATTTCCAAAATTAATGTGTTACCTTCCACTGATTTAAGAACAAAACTCAGCACTTCTGGTGTTAAGAAACCATACCAATTGGATATGAAGATAAAAGATCCAGATGCAGAGTATACAAGAAATTATGTGGCTCACATTAATCACTCTTTGTATAATCAAGAGCCATCAAGACCCAAGAACAGGAAGTATACTCCTCAATCTTCACAAACAGATTTACGGAAATATCTTCAACAGAAGAGAAGGAGTAATTCTATGTCAAAGGAACATACTGAATGTGACTTCTATCCAAGAGTCATAATTCAGTGCAGATGTCAATCGACGGTTCAAGACCATGGTGATCATGAATGTGACTTCCAGCCAAGAGCCACAATGCAATGCAGATGTCAAACTAAACGACAGTTTGTCTGTAAGCTCCTAGATTTCAAAAAATAGTTTTTTATAATTTTCAATAGCATTTAATTTAAATACGTATTTTGTAGCGTATTTCGTATTTTCTTGGTTTTCGTAATGCTTTAAAAAAATTTCTAACTTATAGATTTTTCCTTGGCCGGCATACCGCCAGTATACCGGAGTATACCGACGGCATACCGTCCAGACAGATTTTCTACATTTTAGATATTTTCAATTTCAGATATTTTTATGAATAGTATTTCGGATATTTTTGTGAATAGTATTTAGATATTTTCGTGAATAGTGTTTAAGATATTTTTGTGAATAGTGTAGATGCACCCTATTACCCATTGGATATTTGGTTTTGTTTGAATGGTTAGGATTGACTTAGATTTTCACATGGATCACGATCCGACGGTTAAGATTAATTCCCCCTTCTATATATACCCTTTCACTTTCTCTCTCCTCTCTCTTTTCATTCTTTTCACTCTCTCTTCATTTCTTCTTTCCTTCTCTCTTCCTTGGAGCTTGCCAAGAGCTTGGCATTAAGGTCTAGAGTGTCGTTTCGTACCCCTCTTGGTGGTGGAGTAGAAGATTAGGCTTGGAGCTTAACCTAGGCAAGTGTATCTTGCTCAAAAGTGACATGACCATACTTTATTTTTGTTTTCCATAGAAACTAGAGTTTTATTGGCCTATAATTTGCTTCTTTAAATTGTTAGCATGTTTAGTATATAGCACTTTTGGTTTTGATCGACAGTATTGCGTAGATCTGAGTTTCTAGATATGATTTTCGAGTATTTTGAGGTTTTGATCTATCAAATGTTTTGATTTGTGAAAACTAATACTTCCATGTTGTAGGAAATTCAATTCTATTCAATTTTGACTTTTGAAAGTCCGAATTTCGATTTAAAACGAAGTTTTTATGGCCGAAACAAGTTTTGAGTTCAAAAATCAACTTTCTGCGGCGGTTCGGAAAATCCGTCGGAAATCCACGGAAATCCGTCGGAAAATCCGAATTTTCACCACAAAACTTGCTGTGACGGAACGGAAAATCCGCCGGTAATCCGCAGTAATCCGCCGGATAATCCGGTTAGGCTGTTTTGCATTTTTTTATGCATTTTAAGTGCTGTAAAAATTCTAGAAAAATTGTATTTAAATACTATGTTAATTTAGCTAATTTATTATAATTTTTTTAGCATTTAATAAGTACTTTTGGTATTTTATAAAAATAGGAAAACAGAGCTCATTTTCAGGATACCTATGTTTGCTGATTTTTAATAAATGTTTATGAAGGTTTATAAATTCCAGAAAAATTAGTATAAATTTCTATAATTAACAAGGATCATTTTGGTACTTTATTTCATGAAAAAAATTAAGCTTTTTGTCTATCTCAAAAATTGTTGGAACACAATACAGTTTGATTTATTTATTGAATAGTTACGACTTGCAATGTTTTGTGTTGTTTTGAGTTATTGTAGTATTAGACCACCCCCTACATTAGTGTAAAGACCCTAGAAGGTTAGTTTAGGTATTGTGTCACCCCACATTGGACTTGGAATTGACCGGAGTTGACCAAAGTCAACTATAAGTCAACCTCTGACCCAGTTTGTCTTAGTTTATCCTAGTTGACCTAGACATTATAGTATGTCTTTTCACCCTGATTAGCTATTATATTATCTCATCTTTAGGACTGTGGCTTCACTCCGAGCCTTGATTCATTTTGATAGCAGGACCCCAGGCAAGTACATCTACATACTCATTTACTGTCTTTTAATGCTAGAACATGTATTAACCCTGTTAAAAGACTGATCCTTGAGGTAGCAAGTTATGTCTTCACATGTTGTATCACTTTCAGTACCGGCCATGTTTAGTACAGCTCTTATATCTTCACATGCTTCTTACGGGTTCTCAGTACATGTTTCACTATGCTTTAGACTGCTCCGAATATTCACATGTTTTATACTGCTCCCAGTATCTCTCACATGTTTTTACTGCTCTCGTATCTCCCACATGTTAAATAACGGGTTAAGGGGAAACTGCTAGTAGTGTACGTGAACATGACCCCCTTCTCCGTATGTACTTACCGCGCTCGGAGACATTCTATATGCGACCTTGCCGTATATTTCTGAATCTCGCGTTTGTGTATGGATATACACCGATGCCGTTCGTGCACGTGTGGGCACACCAGAAAAACTTGATATGTACCACAGTACATCCTGAATCACCTATTGACCGATTCACGTACATGCTACAGTTTTAAACTTTTAAACTATATGTGGTCATTTGTAGAAATGACCAATTAAATCATGATATGCCATGTTCCCTATGTTACTATAATACTATGATCCCAGTTGTACCATGAGGCCATGTTTCCAGTATTTCCTGTTTGTAGACTTATCACACCATGTTTCTTGTTGTACATCTCTTTCATTATATGTTCAGTACTTTAGTTGTAGAGGTTGTACTTGCTCCCGTCCTGACAGGATAACATTGTAGGTATCCTTACTGAGGAGGAGTTGCTCTGCGACTCATATTATGGAGTTACTGCCGAGGACCCGGCTTTGCCATATGAGGATGTTCCTGCGGGGAGACTCGCCTAGTTTACATAGTCACTTGGGATACTTAGTGTAGTCATGTATTAGACTACGTATTTTGTAACTGGACATGTATCCAGTTTTACATTTCAGACTTGTACTTGGACTTATTCATATATGAGATGACTTTTGTGTTTGGAGCATTTATGACTCTTCTTCACTTATAGAACTGTTAGCACATTTAGTCTTATCTTGTTATCTCTAGAACAGCTTACTGCGCTTTATCTTAAGCGTAGGCTGGACATGGCTCGGCCCGGCCCAACAATTTGGGTAACGGGTCGTGACATGTTTTTAGTGGTGGCCCATGCAGGTCTCGACTAAATTGTTTGGTTACGTTATTGTACCAAGCATGCCTGCAATTAGGAACTTAAGGTAATTAGACAACATTAGGAAAGACGCTTAGAACACCTAGAGGAATGCTAGGATTGCAACATAGGAAATACATCACATGTTTGCTATTATAATTAGATTTTCTTGCCTATGATTGCTTACTTTAAACAAACCCTTATGCGTCCTTGTTACCTTTATTTTAGATGGTGCTTACTCGTTCGTCCCAGTATGTTACCCCCGAGAATAGGGCCCTCCATATCCAGTCAGCTGACCGGTTGACTGATACACCTCCACCTACCACATTTCCCTACTCTACAGATCCACAGACCCAGATACCACCTTCCACATCCCAGTCCCAGCAGGCCCCAATACTTCTACCACCCCCTATCACTATACCCACCCAGGCTTCCGTCACACTCGACGGGACCCAGCTGCTCACACTGATCCAGGGGTTCCTAACAACCCATCAGGAGCAGACTACCCTACTCCGCCAGAGCATGGAGCGTTCTGAGGGACGTCCCGTAGACCCACCACATGTAGAGCCACGGCAGAGAGCAGGGACGGTCAAGGACTTCATGGGTCTGAATCCCAAGGAGTTCTCAGGGACTGAGGGCATAGTAGTAGCTGATGACTGGCTAGATTCTGTAGAGAGGAAGCTTCTGGAAGTTAGGATGCCGGATGACCTTCAGGTCGAGGCAGCAGGATTTCTGCTGATAGACCTAGCAGGAGTCTGGTTCCGGAATGAGCCGTTGTTCGCGAGAGGTAGAGCCACCTGGGACCAGTTCAAGACCCAGTTCAAGAAGAAATTCTTCTCGACCACTGCTAGAGTAGCCATGGGGCTACGATTCCAGAACATCCAGTAGGGAAACCGTTCTGTTGATGACTATGCGGGAGAGTTTAGTCGCCTGAGCCGTTTTGCTCCTAGTCTGGTTGCTGATCCAGAGGAGATGACCCGTAGGTTTTGCCATGGTCTAGTTCCAGATATTGGCATTCTTATAGTGGCAAACGGTACGACTGACTACTACCAGAGCCTAGAGTTGGCCCGGAGCATTGAGGAGCGTCTTCTGTCTAGCAAGAGGCCGGCTTCTGTACACCATGAGAGTCCGTCCAAGCGTCAGGCTTTCCAGCAGAGAGCGCCGACGCCACCCCAGCAGACTTACCATCCCCCTACATCACATCACCCGACCCAGCCAGTTAGAACCCCGGGACCCCGACAGCAGCAGCAGAAGGGAGCTTTTTGTGTATACTGTAAGAGGCAAGGCCATGACTCTCTCGTCTGCAGGAAGAGGTTGGGTCAGTGTTTAGCTTGTGGGTCTGCCATCCATCAGATTCGGGACTGTCCAGTAGCCAAGGGACCCCAGGGGAAGACTTATAGCTTAGTCCTTGAGCCGGAGCCGGAACAGGTTTCGGGAGGTTAGTTTTGATCGTAGCCTTAGTCATTTGTTTGCATTGCTTGTTATGTTAGAATGTTTGTAGTGTCTTCTATCCTTGTAAATTTCGAGGACAAAATTTTTCAAGGAGGGAAGATTTGTAAGCTCCTAGATTTCAAAAAATAGTTTTTTATAATTTTCAATAGCATTTAATTTAAATACGTATTTTGTAGCGTATTTCGTATTTTCTTGGTTTTCGTAATGCTTTAAAATTTTTTCTAACTTATAGATTTTTCCTTGGCCGGCATACCGCCAGTATACCGGAGTATACCGACGGCATACCGTCCAGACAGATTTTCTACATTTTAGATATTTTCAATTTCAGATATTTTTATGAATAGTATTTCGGATATTTTTGTGAATAGTGTTTAGATATTTTCGTGAATAGTGTCTAAGATATTTTTGTGAATAGTGTAGATGCACCCTATTACCCATTGGATATTTGGTTTTGTTTGAATGGTTAGGATTGACTTAGATTTTCACATGGATCACGATCCGACGGTTAAGATTAATTCCCCCTTCTATATATACCCTTTTACTTTCTCTCTCCTCTCTCTTTTCATTCTTTTCACTCTCTCTTCATTTCTTCTTCCCTTCTCTCTTCCTTGGAGCTTGCCAAGAGCTTGGCCTTGAGGTCTAGAGTGTGGTTTCGTACCCCTCTTGGTGGTGGAGTAGAAGATTAGGCTTGGAGCTTAACCTAGGCAAGTGTATCTTGCTCAAAAGTGACATGACCATACTTTATTTTTGTTTTCCATAGAAACTAGAGTTTTATTGGCCTATAATTTGCTTCTTTAAATTGTTAGCATGTTTAGTATATAGCACTTTTGGTTTTGATCGACAGTATTGCGTAGATCTGAGTTTCTAGATATGATTTTCGAGTATTTTGAGGTTTTGATCTATCAAATATTTTGATTTGTGAAAACTAATACTTCCATGTTGTAGGAAATTCAATTCTATTCAATTTTGACTTTTGAAAGTCCGAATTTCGATTTAAAACGAAGTTTTTATGGCCGAAACAAGTTTTGAGTTCAAAAATCAACTTTCTGCGACGGTTCGGAAAATCCGTCGGAAATCCGCGGAAATCCGTCGAAAAATCTGAATTTTCACCACAAAACTTGCTGTGACGGAACGGAAAATCCGCCGGTAATCCGCAGTAATCCGCCGGATAATCCGGTTAGGCTGTTTTGCATTTTTTTCATGCATTTTAAGTGCTGTAAAAATTCTAGAAAAATTGTATTTAAATACTATGTTAATTTAGCTAATTTATTATAATTTTTTTAGCATTTAATAAGTACTTTTGGTATTTTATAAAAATAGGAAAACATAGCTCATTTTCAGGATACCTATGTTTGCTGATTTTTAATAAATGTTTATGAAGGTTTATAAATTCCAGAAAAATTAGTATAAATTTCTATAATTAACAAGGATCATTTTGGTACTTTATTTCATGAAAAAAATTAAGCTTTTTGTCTATCTCAAAAATTGTTGGAACACAATGTACAGTTTGATTTATTTATTGAATAGTTACGACTTGCAATGTTTTGTGTTGTTTTGAGTTATTGTAGTATTAGACCACCCCCTACATTAGTGTAAAGACCCTAGAAGGTTAGTTTAGGTATTGTGTCACCCCACATTGGACTTGGAATTGACCGGAGTTGACCAAAGTCAACTATAAGTCAACCTCTGACCCAGTTTGTCTTAGTTTACCCTAGTTGACCTAGACATTATAGTATGTCTTTTCACCCTGATTAGCTATTGTATTATCTCATCTTTAGGACTGTGGCTTCACTCCGAGCCTTGATTCATTTTGATAGCAGGACCCCAGGCAAGTACATCTACATACTCATTTACTGTCTTTTAATGCTAGAACATGTATTAACCCTGTTAAAAGACTGATCCTTGAGGTAGCAAGTTATGTCTTCACATGTTGTATCACTTTCAGTACCGGCCATGTTTAGTACAGCTCTTATATCTTCACATGCTTCTTACGGGTTCTCAGTACATGTTTCACTATGCTTTAGACTGCTCCGAATATTCACATGTTTTATACTGCTCCCAGTATCTCTCACATGTTTTTACTGCTCTCGTATCTCCCACATGTTAAATAACGGGTTAAGGGGAAACTGCTAGTAGTGTACGTGAACATGACCCCCTTCTCCGTATGTACTTACCGCGCTCGGGGACATTCTATATGCGACCTTGCCGTATGTTTCTGAATCTCGCGTTTGTGTATGGATATACACCGATGCCGTTCGTGCACGTGTGGGCACACCAGAAAAACTTGATATGTACCACAGTACATCCTGAATCACCTATTGACCGATTCACGTACATGCTACGGTTTTAAACTTTTAAACTATATGTGGTCATTTGTAGAAATGACCAATTAAATCATGATATGCCATGTTCCCTATGTTACTATGATACTATGATCCCAGTTGTACCATGAGGCCATGTTTCCAGTATTTTCTGTTTGTAGACTTATCACACCATGTTTCTTGTTGTACATCTCTTTCATTATATGTTCAGTACTTTAGTTGTAGAGGTTGTACTTGCTCCCGTCCTGACAGGATAACGTTGTAGGTATCCTTACTGAGGAGGAGTTGCTCTGCGACTCATATTATGGAGTTACTGCCGAGGACCCGGCTTTGCCATATGAGGATGTTCCTGCGGGAAGACTCGCCTAGTTTACATAGTCACTTGGGATACTTAGTGTAGTCATGTATTAGACTACGTATTTTGTAACTGGATATGTATCCAGTTTTACATTTCAGACTTGTACTTGGACTTATTCATATATGAGATGACTTTTGTGTTTGGAGCATTTATGACTCTTCTTCACTTATAGAACTGTTAGCACATTTAGTCTTATCTTGTTATCTCTAGAACAGCTTACTGCGCTTTATCTTAAGCGTAGGCTGGACATGGCTCGGCCCGGCCCAACAATTTGGGTAACGGGTCGTGACACTGTCTTCAATAGGATTCAGTATGAACCTATGCCTGACGAAGATGAGCCTTTGTTTGCCTCTGTCAACATGACTTCTCGGGACACCGGGGGTAGAGTTGATAGTCAAGATGGAGTATATAGAAACACCAGAGCAAGAGTCCTGGCTTCTAGTCAAAGAAATTTGATCCCTGAAATTGATTCTGAATTCCTTGGAGAATCTAACTTCCCACCTCTTCCTACTGGGGGTAATTCTCCTATAGTTGACTTTGATGCACGAAGCAATGATTCAGAGTATACAACATCCACTAGTTCATCAATAATCCCTCATACAGTCACGACTTACATGGTTGATGGGAATACTGATGAACCTTCTTTTTCCTTGACTCCTCAAGATCAAAGAATTGCTTCTTTGGAACAGCAAATGAAGTCTATGACTGACACAATGAAGTCGATGTATGAACTCATGACAGCTCAGTTACAAAATCGACAGACTGTACCAGATGCCATACCAGTTGATACTGATATAAGTCCAGTACAAGTTCCTCCAGCAGTACAATCCAATACTTCTGGACCAGCTCAACCAAATCCTAGTCTCTCTGGAGCTGGGGGTAGTGCTTACAATGCTGTTCCTCCTCCCAACTATTCTCTACAAGCCACAACTCCACAATCTTCGGGAGTTGTCTCTGAAGAATTGAAGAATCTCAAAAGTCAATTCGAGGCATTCAAACAGAAGGATGGTCTACAAAGGTTAGGCATCAAGCAGCCTTATCCGATAGAATGGAAGCAAGTATCATATCCTCCTAAATACAAGCCTCCTACTATCTCATTCTATGATGGAACCACTTCTCCAAGTCAGTTTATTAATCACTTTGAAGTGATGACTGATCAACTGCAACCAAGTGATGCCCTCCTTACTCGGGTATTTATTGGATGTCTCAAGGGAACGGCTTATGAATGGTATAGGAGTCTCCCAGATGGGAGCATTACCTCATTTGCTGGTTTCAAACAGATATTTCTTGAAAGGTTCTATGAAGGGCTTAATGACATGACTATGTCTGCTCTTATTAGAATCAAGCAGAAAAATAATGAATCTACAGAGGAATACATTGAATGGTTTCGAAGAGAAGCTCTGAAGATGCCTCTTGGAACTCCTGAAGCTGTCACCATTGACACGTGCAAATCAAACTTGTTGCCAATCATCAGTATGTGGACAGGGTCCACTCAATTTCAAGATTGGCCTTCCTTCATAGTCAGTGCCAAAGCTGCAGAAATCAGTGCTGAAACCTTCAAAGGTTTAGGAGTGCAGATGACTCCTAAAGAAACAGGACAAGGTACTAACAATAAAAATAATGCTCGCAAAGGAAAAGAAACTCTTGAAGTTAATCTTCAGAGCAAAGATGCATCAAATGTTCAAACTCCTGCCTCTACAACTCAACAATCAAGAACACCTCGCCACAAAGAAGAATATTCTTTTGATGACGACGATGTCCTTGGTATCTTTGAATGTCTGCTGAAAGGTAATAAAATACAATTACCTGAGATCAAGAAACCTGATGAAGCTGGTAAGACAGACCATCTTAAATACTGTCCATACCACAGAATGCTGGGTCACACAATTCGTACATGTTATGTACTGAAAGGAAAGATCCAAGAAATGATTAAGTCTGGAGCTATCTCTCTTACTCCAAAAGAGAAGACTGTCACTTCTAATGTCGTCTCTATGCAATTTGGAGACTTCCCTCCTCAATTTCTTGAAAGCGGAATTGTTTCTATTCCCAAGGCAACTCTTGAAATAGTAAATATTCCTCCTCCACAGTCTGAAGGATTAGCACCAATCACTTTGGAGACTGGAGAAATCATGTGGATTCATCCTGATCTAATAACAGACTTTGAATCTCCTTCTCCTCAAAAGATTTCTTCTCGAAAGTCCAAGAAGGCTGGAAAGATCAAGTCATGTCATATGACTTCTCTTGGGTCTACCTCTGACACAGAGCCAAAAGACAAAGAAGAAGCACTTGTTAGTGCTACTCGAACGGGGAAACCTTACCTAAAGGATTATCCTAAAAATCCTGAAGATCCTACTGATATCCCTTCAGCTGCTAAAGATGCTCCTAATGTTCCTCCTGAAGAAGAATCATCTACTGCACCTGTTCCTTCAACTACACCAGTTGAACCTGTTCCTCCCAAACCCACAACTCTTGAGAAAGGCAAGCAACAAGCTCAGTTTGATAAACCAATTAAGAAGTCTCTTCCTTTTGGACTTCAGAAGCCTTACAACTTTGACATTTTGGCTCAACTTGCTAATACTCCAGCTAGAATGTCCCTCTTTGAACTTCTACGTCTTTCTAAAGAAACTCGGGAGACGTTAAGTGAAGCACTTCTACAAGCTGACTCTTGTCTTGCACAAATGAAGAAGCCAGATGCGGAACCTGCCACTTGCTTACATTGCAACCGTGTACTGGAGATTATTCCAAATATTACCTTTACACAAGACGACATGCTACTGGAGAATAATCGACATGACCGACCTCTCTACTACACTGGTTATATTGATACGATGAAGATAGATCTTATCCTCATTGACCCAGGGTCTGCTATAAGCATAATGCCAAAGAGTTTGTTGGATGAACTAAAAATCCCTCTTCACAAGCTCTCCAAGACGGTTACTACTATCTTAGGATTCAATCAAAGCCGAAGTGAGCCTTTGGGAAAGATTCATCTGAAGCTTCAGATAGTCGATTTCAGATCTAAAGTCACTTTTTATGTGATCGAGATCGCGGGATCCTATAATCTTCTTCTGGGGAGGCCCTTTCTTCATAAAAATAATGTGGTGCCCTCTACTCTTTATCAATGTTTTAAATACATTGATAGCAATGGAAGAGTACAAAAAGAAGTTGCTGATATAAATCCCTTCCATGGGGTTGAAGCTTATTTCAACGATTCCTGAATGTACAAAGAAGAGTATACAAGGATCATACAAGCTATGGAGAAAGAAGATGCACAAAGTGAGACTTTAATAATCCCTGTTAAAGGTCGAACTACTCAGCAACAATCTCCTAAACCCTCTGGAGAAGATTCTTTCATCATTCCAGTGAGTGGACGGATCTCTCCGTTACCTCAGTCATCTACTCAAAATACACTGATCATTCCTGTCAGTGGACGTACTACAGTTCCTGTATCTTCACAAGATACTCTGCTAATTCCAGTTGGAGGGCGGACTACTCTTCCTACTCAAACTTCAAGGGAGCTCACCTCTTCTGAGCCATTTGTTATCGATCTTAATCGAAACAAAGCTTCTTCTTCTTCTCCCCCTTTAGTCATTGACTTGGCTAAAATCTCTAAGGCTCAGCCTTCTCCCAATGTAAATATTGCTTCTTTTACATTTAATGAAAAGTCTCCACATTTGCAGTACGTTGATGTGTGTAATTATGTTCATAGTTATTTACATCTGTTAGATGACTTGAACACAATAACCATAGGAGTTGTACAGACTGTTCATACAGATGTATCTCTAGAACCTGTACAATCTTCATACTTTCTAGTTCCCAACAGAAAGCCAGGAGACATTCCAATATTCTTCTACAAAGGGCCTCAAAATCCTTCTGATCTTGAAGATGATGACAAAAATGATGATACTGGAAGATTACAACTACGTCGTTATAGTCAGCAATCTAGAGACATCATCAAAAATATGGGCTATGACTTCAGGACTGGCCTCAATGATGGAAAAGGAAGAAAAATACCTGTCCGGATTCCTCCTTTGAAATATGGAAGGACGAAATACGGATTGGGTTATACTGCTCCTACTCCTTTCATCAATATTATCCATGAAGATCCCGAGTCTGACGAAGATAAGAGATCTGATTCTTCTAGTACCACTTCTTGGGATTCCGATACGAGTATCGGTGACTTCTACTGCAACATTTTGTCTTCCAACATGGTTTTCATTGACCATTCTGAAAAAAGTGATGAAGACGAAGAAGAGTTTGAAATCTCACCTGAATCAGAACAGTGGGCCCAAAGATTAGATAATCAATGGGAGTTCCGTTTCGAGCAAAAAGAACCTCCGACTGAAGATAAACTTGTTCAAATAGATGTTGGTGAAGAGGGATCTCCCAAACCAATATTCATCAGTGAAAGTCTTTCAGAAACTGATAAGAAAGACATGATCAAACTCATTCGTGATTACATCGATGTCTTTGCTTGGAGTTATGAAGATATGCCAGGGCTTGATCCTCAAATTGCAACTCACAAGCTCAATATCTTGCCGAATGCTAAACCGGTTAAACAACAACAGCGACGATTTCGTCCAGACATCATGGATGCAATTGAAGCTGAAGTCAATAAACTCATTACCTCTGGGTTTGTTAGAGAGGAACAACATCCCGATTGGGTGGCTAATATTGTTCCTGTTCTTAAAAAGACTGGCAAGATCAGAGTAAGCATAGACTTCCGCGATCTAAATGCGACATGTCCTAAAGACGAATTCCCTCTACCAATCACTGATGTCATGGTTGATAATACCTGTGGATTTGAACGAATGTCATTCATGGACGGGTATTCTGGGTACAATCAGATCAAAATGTTTCCAGAGGACGAGAAGCACACTTCTTTCAGAACGCCGATTGGTACATACTGTTATACAGTTATGCCATTCGGTCTCAAGAATGCAGGAGCAACTTATCAACGAGCTATGAGCACTATATTCCGTGAACATTTACGGAAAACAGTCGAATGCTATGTTGATGATATTGCAGTCAAAAGTCGACAAAAGGAGGATCATATCCAAGATTTGAAGACTATATTTGATCTAATGCGTAAGCATCAATTAAAGATGAACCCTACTAAGTCCTTCTTAGGCGTCTCTAGTGGTAAATTTCTCGGCTTCGTCATTACCTCTAAAGGCATACACGTGGATCCCGAGAAGATCAAAGCCATCCAAGAGATGCGTCCTCCACGCACCTTAAAAGAGCTACGAGGATTTCAAGGAAGAATCGCTTATATCAGGAGATTCATCTCTAATTTATCAGGACGCTGCAGACCATTCAACAAACTTATGAAGAAAGGTGTCTCTTTTGTCTGGAATGATGAATGTCAGAAAGCATTCGATGATATAAAACAATATCTAATGAGCCCTCCAGTATTGGTACCTCCCGTCTCAGGAATACCGTTCCTCCTCTATACTCGAGCAATGAGTCATTTATTGGGTGCATTACTCGCTCAAAAGAATCAAAATGGCCATGAACAAGCCATTTATTATGTCAGCCGCACTATGACCGGAGCTGAACCTCGATATTCACCGGTTGAAAAAGAATGTCTAGCCTTGATGTTTGCTGTCCAAAAGACACGTCATTATATCATTGGCCAGACTATTCATGTCATCTCCAGGATTAATCCTATACGGATCATGATGAAGAAACCCAGTGTTTTGAATTCTCGGTTGGCTAACTGGGGAATCCTACTTGCTCAGTATGACATGCACTATATTCCTCAAAAATTAGTCAAAGGACAAGCTTTAGCTGATTTTCTGGCTGCTCACTCAATTCCAGAAAATTCAAAACTCTATGATGAAATCCCAGATGAAGTCCTAGATTCAAATCAAATTGCTGAAGAAGATCCTACTTGGCGTCTATTCTTTGATGGAGCATCAAGAATTGGTCCTAATGGCGATATTGTCGCTGGAGTTGGAATTGTTCTTGTATCGCCAGAAGGTCTTGCTATCCAAAGAGCTTATTCTCTCGATCAGCCATGTTCAAACAATGTAGCTGAGTACAACGCATTACTTATTGGTCTTCAACTCGCTAAACATCTGAATATTCAACATTTGGAGGTGTATGGAGACTCTAAACTCATTGTCAATCAGATGAGGGGAACTTATGAAGTTCGCCATCAAGATCTGGTTCTTTATCATAAAACAGCTATATCTATGGCTTCTTCGTTTGAAGAATTCTTCATTGAACATGTTAGGCGAGCATGTAACACAGAAGCTGATGCCCTTGCTAATCTTGCAGCGGTGCTGGCTATTCCAATCAGACGGCAACAAATGATTGTTGTTCGTAATCGAGAATTATTTCATCTTGAAAATAACTTGACTCTAGGACTTTCAGTTGACATTGAAGAATCAACATCTTATGACGTCAACACAACAAGAGGATTTGGATTCAGTCGTAAATCGATGTCATCTTCATCCGATTCTAGCATGGAATTCATCTTCAGTAACTCGACTGAGAATCAGAATACGGATAAAGATTGGAGACTTCCTTTCTTAGATCTCGTATTATATGATATTCTTCCGGATGATCCGAGTGAGGCAGTATCTATCAGACAACGATCACTCAGATTCTACTACAATCATACAACAAAGACCTTATATCGTCGAGCTTATGATGGTTTACTCCTTCGATGTGTTGCCGACGACGAGGCTCAACAAATCATTCGCGAAGCACATGATGGAATTTGTGGAGCACATCAGCCAGGACCAAAACTTCAAGACCGTATTCGACGTATGGGTTATTATTGGCCCACCATGGTATCTGATGCCATCGAATATGCAAAGAAGTGTAAAGCTTGTCAAATCCATGCGGATTTTATTCATCAACCCTCGAAATTTCTACATTCGACGGCAGCATCATGGCCCTTCGAAGCTTGGGGCATGGACATTGTCGGCCCGATCAATCCACCGTCATCTAAAGGTCATCGGTTCATTCTCGCAATAACCGATTACTTCTCCAAATGGGCCGAAGCCATTCCTTTATCTGAAGTTAAGACGTCTAATGTCATCAGCTTTATTAAGCACCACGTCATCTACAGATTTGGTGTTCCCCGACGCATTGTTCATGATAACGGACCACAGTTCGTCAGCCAGAAATTTACTCGATTCTGTGACGATCACCGGATCAATAATGTGGCTTCTACTGCATATAATCCAGCAGCTAACGGATTAGCAGAAGCTTTCAACAAGACTATCATCAAACTCCTAAAGAAGTTTGTCTCCACTAACAAACGTAATTGGAGTGACAAGCTCGGGGAATGTTTGTGGGCTTATCGCACTACAGTTCGTAATACTACCAAATGTACACCTTTCTCTCTGGTGTATGGTTGCGAAGCTGTTCTTCCATTAGAGATTCAAATTCCTTCTTGAAGTATAGCAATCGCTAATGAACTCACTGCTGAAAATAACGATCGTCTTCGACTTCAGGAATTAGAAGCTCTGGATGAAAAGCGATTATCTGCTCAACAGAATATTGAATTCTATCAAGCTAGAATTTCAAGAGCTTTTAATAAAAAAGTCAGAGTTCGATCATATCAAAAAGGAGAACTTGTTCTAACAGTCAGACGTCCTATGACTATGACTCATATGAGTAAGGGCAAATTTGACGCAAAGTGGGAAGGTCCCTATATTGTGAGCAAAGTTTTCTCAAATGGAGCTTATCAACTCTCAGAATTGGATGGTCGAAAAGTTTTGATGCCTATTAATGGCAAATTCCTTAAAAAGTACTATGTATAAATGTAAATACTTGTAATCATCAGACAAATTCATGTTTAAAAATAAAATTTTTATTTTATTTTCATGAATGATGATACATGATATTAAGGAAGATCACTATCATCCTTCTCTACTTTTGGACGTGGGCCACTACCGTCCTTCTCGAAGACGTGATCAGCAAAAGATCCGAGAACCTCCTTGCTAGAACCCACGAGGAATTTGCAAGCGGCCATTCTCATGGCTTCCTCTTCTTCAGTCCTTCCTGGTTCGAGCAGAAAATCCAGAATGTCCCTTGGTGGCTTGGGTGCAGACGAACCTTCGCCTGCTTTCGTCTTCTTCGTTTTGACTGGACCATCAGGGCGTTCTTCAGTGCCTTTCTGAACCTTTGAGGCTATCTCACCCTTCTTGGATGCTTCTCCAGATGATATTTTTATGTTGAGGAGTAGAAGTATTCGTTCTCGCCAAATTTTTGCTATATTTATAGGCAGAAGTTCCTCATTCATCCGACGTTTCACATATTCATTAATGCTTAACGGTTCATCCATTCATTTCTCACATTCATCAGACGGTTCGCCTGTTCATTAATACTTGACGGTTCATCCGTTCATTTATTACATTCACTCGACAGTTCATCTGTTCATCATTTCCTAACGGTTCATCCGTTCATAATCTTCTATCAATTTATTAAGTAGGGATTCGTTATTTATCATGTTTTCATAACCTCTGAATCAATTCCGAATCTACTTACTCATTTGTTATGTTTTGACCTCTGCATAGAAATCAATCTATTTTCTTTTGAGTTCCTATATATTATCACGTCCATAATACCTCTGATACTATCATATACTCTAAAACAGAAAAGATAATTTTATTATCTATCATGTCCAGAATTCATCCACAAATACAAATCATTGAGAATAGAAGAATTGTCATTTCCATTCTCATTTTACCATAAAAAGTCTATTACATTTTCTTAGACTTTCTTACAAATCATAATAGATATCTATTATAATTTTGGATTTTCATTCTATACCACAACGATAACCTAATAGAGATCTATCTTCTTCTTTGGATCTTCTCCGTCGGACCTTCTCCGTCAGGTTCGTTGTTGGTGGCAATTCCTGACTGTCTGGGTCTCAGTCACGACCAGATCAGCAGGAATCAAACTCTGGTCTTCTCTCTCAGACGAGAGGAGAACCACAGAGTGTGGCAGCCCGAAGTCGTGGTGCTGCCATTACAACTGATGGATTGGGGGTAACCTCTCAAGGAAGACAGGAATGTATCCAAACCTTGGGATACAATTCCTAGTTCTCCCACGAAAGGAACTCTACTACTACCCGATTTCTCGGTAGTAAAGTTGACTCCACCGTCCAACTCTCGTGTATAAAGGCTCTTCCTACCATCTAAGGAAGACCCTTCTATCCCACGAAGAGTTCTGAGTTGTCTGATTTACGCGTCAAAAGCGTATGAGCTCCTTGATGTAGATGTCAGCAGGATATTCTCCACAGCATCCACATCCCCAATGCCAGTTCTAAAGAAAATTTTCAGCCAAGTTTCTGCAGAAAGCATTAAGAAAAAAAATTAGATCAACAGAAATTATTCAGTATGCATTTATCAAACAGAGACAGGCATGTATTGTTCAAATCAGAAACAAAAAACAGAAAGCATATCTTCAACAGCAAAAATAAGTGCACGTATTACACTGATTTACCTTCAAGTTTGGTGCTAAGGATTGGCAAACTCATGTTTGATACAGTGCGCAGAAGTCGAACATTAGAAAACATTGCTTTCTTGTTTGAGAGTGAAATCTTCCAAAAATTTCATTCTCAGAGAAGAAGAAGAGGAATGGGAGATGAGTATCTGCGAAACTCTTCCATCTATTTAAAGGGCAAAGTACAAGTCTATTCTTGGAAAAGATCCGCATAAATAGCGCTCGTAAACTGTGGAATGAGTGTCACGTGTGCTTTGGAAGACAGAGCAACATTGGAAACAATCAAAGACTGCTGATTAATATTTCTTATTAAGGCACACAGATCAAACACAAAAGTTGTACTTCATTTCTTAAGACAGGCACTGATGGCCTTACAAAAGACAAAACAAAAAGTGCAACAAAAGCATAAAAGTCACGCTCTATTTCTCAGAGCGACTGAGCTTGGTGCCTAGTTCTTCTACGCTCCTAACTCCCAGACAGTGCAACAGAGCTTTAAACATTTCACGCTGCTCTATGAGGCTGCGCCCATCAGAAGAGGACGAGCCATCCAAGCCAAAATAGCTCAAGAAATTCTTGGCTAGTTGCAAGGGATCATCTTTGAGCTTGAAGACAAAGGGCTCTGGCTCTTCACCCCCAAAAGTGGGGTCACCATGAGAACAAAAGCCCAACTTGCGTGCTTCTTCCTCAGCTTTCTCCTTTGGTGTCATATTGACGTAAGATGAAGATTAAAAATGAAACTTCTTCCTGTTTATATAACTGAGTTTTGCCGGCGGTTCATATTCCACCATAAATTGGATATAATCAGTCTCGGAGAACGAAAGAGTCATTATGACATTTAATAAGTTCATTTGGATGTTTTCAAAGAACTTCGAAGTCTTTTCGACTTCCGAAAAATTTTAAAGTCATCTCAGCGTGACTAAATCCATTTTATCATCTCTATTTTCAAAGTATTTTGAAATAATTTATCATTTTTTCGAAAACTTTGAAGGGGGTTTTGTAGGCCACAAAAATGAAAGTCACGCTGAGTTGATCAAGACAGAGTCAAAAGTCACGCTCAGTTGATCCAGACAATATAAACAAATCACGCTGGGAGACAGCTCATCATTTGTCAAAGAGTAATTATGACTGACAACACGACAGTCGAAGAATATCTCTTCGTATGCCACGTATACACAGAATTCGAGAGATCGTCGCCGTCTATTGCGTGATTTTCGAAATCTTCTTCAGCAAGACTCAGCCTTCGTCGAGTTGGCGTACCAAAAGGGTTTCTTGTCATTTAATGCGACTGACAAAGCAATCACTGTCAGAGATTTTGTGTCAGTCGAGACACGCCGAATCAAGACAGCTGGCAGTTCTATCTCAAGTCTGCGTGTATTTGTGATCTTCATCTCAAGTTTGCGTGGATTCTGAAGTTTTCTTCCTCAAGTTTGCGTGGATTTTGAAGTTCTTTGCCTCGAAGTCTGCGTGGATCCTGAAGCTTCCTGTCCCAAGTTTGCGTGGATTTTGAAGCTTTCTACACCGAGTTCGCGTGGATTTCGTCTTCAAGAAGTCTGCGTGGATTTCATCAAATTGGAGTACATGGCAGCCATGCCTCTGATCTCTCGCCTGCGTGTCCTGTAACTTGTACACGACTCATGCATGATTGCCATATGTCCAACAGTTACAGGCCACGTCCAGTAACTGCTCACAGCCTTGTGTATGTTAAATCATGCATGATTTTTAACTTGGCATAGACTGTGAAGACAGTTATCTTTTCAGTTATTATTCTTGACTCTATAAATAGAGTTCTTTTTCTCATTCATTGGACAGATACATTGATATCTACTGTCAAAATTTTGAGAGCTTTTCTTCTTCGCATAGTACAAGGGATAAAGCGATCGTCTTCTAGATCGGATTCCTACAGTTGTAATTTTTCCAGAAACACAACAAATAAAGAGAATTTCTTTATGGAAAATAACATATACTTTCCCCACTGTTAGAAGTACCTTTGATATGTGATCGATCTCGGGAAAATTATGCGACACGGTCTACACGGTCTAAAGTTACACGATCTACAGTTACACGGTCTACAGTAAATATTGCAATAAAGAAACACTGTCTACTAAATAATAATCACGATCTATACAGTCTAAATGCAGTAATAATCACGGTCTACACTATCTACTTTGCAATAAATAAATCACTGTCTACACTGTCTACAAAAAATAAATAAATCACTATCTACACGGTCTACAAGAAATAAGTGCAACACGGTCTACACGGTCTACACGGTCTAAGGTCAGATCACACATCCTTGGTACTTCTCATTCCTGACTCAACAATTTATAATAGAAAATAATCACATAACCAATGGCCAATCAATGAAATATAGTGAAAATCAAATATCAAAATGCAGACAATAAACTGTACTCGCCTGTGGTCCTGTGCTAGTGAAACCGATGATCCAAATCACTCAATATGCCCCCAATAGTCAAAACCCGTACAACAGTCCCCTGAAGCTGAAATAGACAATACCAATGATCTCAGAATAGTCCAATTAGCTAGGATCGCCTATTCTTAAGTCCAATTCTGGACACAGAGGCAAAACGGTAATTTTGGGCAAAAACGATGTCCGCCGTAGGACCCGCTTTGCACCGAAAAATGTGCCAGAGTCAACGATCTCTAAAGTCATCAAACTACATGTCTACGGATCCAGTTTTTCGATACGAATCCGACCGTATATCCAGAGTTGGATTCCGGCGGGCCGTGCACAAAATCACCCGTTGAGTGGGACCGTGGGGCCCGCAAAACGATAATTTTATCTACTGTCTCAGAATCGGACCAAACTTGGCATACAGGACCAAAAAATGATACGGTCCTGCTGGCGTAAGTTTCGTCTCGATCTGACGAGCGTGCACAAAGTAATTGAGAAATTTGCAAAGTGCACGATACGGGGATTTTCGACGGATACGCATCAAATTCGTCGCGCACACGCGACCAATTTGAATTCTGCCAAAGCCCACACGACCACGAAGCTGTTACGCAGCTTTCGATGCCTTTGGTGCGTGACCACGTCGCCCGGTTTGGCGGGACGCACGTCGCGTGGGTGATTTCATGATTTATCCAAAATAGTTTTTCTAGGTTTTTTTTCCTATTTTTAAACTAATTTAACCTGTGAAATAATCTATGAAAAATAAAACTAAAAGAAGGTTTTTGATCATGGTTATGTTGTCTGTGAAGGTGTTCAAATAGGTTTTGGATTTCCTAACTGGATCGGCCAATTTTGGCCTTCCAAAACAGGGGTTTCACCTTCGGGACTGCTCTGTTTCGAACAGATTTTGTTAAAGTTTGGGTCGATCCTTCGATCAATATAAAGCATATCCATTCGTTCTAATTGAAAGAAATTAAACTCATATGGGTTGGGGACATACCCGAGAAAACGCTTCGGCGAATGATCGACTGAGCGTCGCAATATTGCACGACGAAGTCGGCTTCGTGCAGTACGCTCACTGCTGTTACTGCTCGGTTCCAACCCGCGCGCGCACGGATTCCTCCGCCGTCCGGCGACTTCGCGCGGCGGCGCCGTCGGTGGTGGGTTGCCGGACCACGGGGTGGCGTCGGGTCGTGGAGGCGCTGCCTGGTTCTAGGGTTTCGTGGTTCTTTTCCCATCCGCTGCTCTCTCTCTCTCTATCTCTTATATAATTAAACGCTCAACAGAGGGGGGGCTCGGGTCTGGTGAGTGCTCGGGCTGGGTTGCCCCCCCTTCTGTTGCTTGTTTACTTTTTTTTTAATTTTATTTCTATTTCTATTTCTATTTATTACATTACTTATATATATACAGGTGCATTTTTACATATATCTATACACACCTAAATATATTATAAATACCCACTATATACGTATATTCATATTTACCTAAACGTACACATATTATATATATATATATATATATATATATATATATATATATATATATATATATATATATATATATATATATATATATATATATACATATATATATACAAAAAAAATATATATATATATATACAATAAATTTATATTTAATATTTACTTATATTCATTTACGTACACCTCTTTATATACACATACAAATTACAGTATATATATATATATATATATATATATATATATATATATATATACATACACACACATGTACACATATTTATATATACACCTATATCTTTTGCAAAAATAAAATGATGATAACTAATAATGATAAATAATTTATTTTTAATCACCACACTAGTAATATTAATATTATATAACCTCCATAAATAATAATAATAATAATAATAATAGTAACGAAATTCAATAAGCCAATAATTAATTTTTATAAAAATATCATAATTTAAATAAAATAAATAATAATAAAAATTTAAAATTTTCGGGGGAGCTACACGCGGCAACCCGGCAAATAATGTCCCCGCTGTTGACTTTTCGTTTGTTGAAGAGGATGTTGTTTCGTTGTTTCCAAATCTCCCAAAGACCCGAGCCGAAGTGATGTTCCTGCACACATCCAAAGAATTATTAAGAGATATATTTAAGCCAGACCTCCGCGAGTTGGTTTATGTCTAAACAGTAGGTAGTCAACTGATAATTAGTAGAAAAATGATTCCAAACATCCTTTGTCTAATCACTCTCCACCAGTAGATGGTCAATAGTCTCTTCTCTTGGGTTGGAGCAGCAAATGCAACGAGATGCCATGTGGAAGCCTATCATGCGAAGCCGACCATCAACTGGAATAGCATTACGGCTGAGTCGCCATAAGAAAGCCCCGATCCTTGGTTGGAAGAATTTATTCCAGCATTATTTGGCCCATTTGAAGGTCGGGTATCGAGTATGGTACTGCTTCCAGTACGAACTGGTCTCAAACATGCCATGCTGTGTAAGTGTCCACACTAATCTGTCTAGTGCATCTGTTAAAATCAGATTGCTGAGAATCTCTCTCGCCGATCGGGGGAGTAACTTGCGCACATCAACATTAGCTCCATTTCTGGAGCGAATATAAGTAGTAGCTATAATCTGACGAATATTAGGAACGTAAGTGAAATTAGAAGGTTTAGGTATAACCTGACCGCTCCAGTTGTTGCCCAAATCTGAATGTTACTTCTACCAACCAACTACTGGCAGTACAAGAAGACTCTGTCAAAACAAAGCATTATCGATTTCTAAAGCACGGACGACGATTTGGGCGGCGTGAAATTCGTGCTCGTCGGATCTCCGTGTTTTCTTATCATGTACTGAGCCCAAATGCCATCCCCCTTAATAAGAACCCAACATCTTTTAGCATGTAACATTTGCATAACCTGAGGTAGAGATCTGATGCCAAGACCCCCCTCATCCAACGGTTTACACATATTCTTCTAAGAAACCCATCTTCTACGGTGTCGGTCATTCGAATTCCAAAGGAATTTGGCCATAATTTTCTCCTAATTTTGAAAGTACTTTGTAGGCGGTTTTATAACTGAAAGAGCATGAACAGGTAGAGCAGTTAGAAAACTTTGGATAAGAGTGATCTTACCTCCAAAGGATAGAAGCCGACCCCGCAATCCTGCAATCTTTTTCCTAACTTTGTCCTCCAATTCAAAAAAGTATTCCGGCTTAGCCTTTCCTTTGAACAAAGGAATCCCCAGGTACTGAATGGGTAGATGAGTAATGGTAAGGCCCATAGCATTCACAATCTCATCGGCCTGAGCCACCATATGTGGTTTGGAGGATACAATGAGTGATGACTTATTGAAATTGATAACCTGCCCGGACACGGCCGAATATTCTTTAAGGGTGGCCATTAGGCAAGCCACGGTATCCATCCCCCCATTTATAAAAATGGGACTATCGTCGGCATAGAAAAGATGTGGAATACGAAGCCCATCCTGTAGAACCCTAGAGGGGGGGTGAATAGGGAAATAAAAAATAACTAGAGCACAAGAAGCAATATATGACAAATAAAAGGAAAGAGTAAGAAGATCAAACACAAGATGTATCCTGGTATCCTCGCTTGAGGCAATCCAGTCCCGAAACTCTCTCCGACTTAAATCCACTATTTAATCAAAATAGTACACATGAGTTTGGATCCGAAGAACTCGCAAACTTCAACACGAGTTTGGATCCAAAGACTCGCCAACTTCAACACACGAGTTTTCTTACGAAGGCTCGCCAACTTCAAATTGATGAGAAAAGAACTTGTTGATCTTCTAACACGTGAAGATCGAAAATTACAACTCTTAAATACTCTAGCACTTTGGAAGAGGATGACAATTAAAAAGTTTGGTAGAGTATTAATGGTGGAGCTCTTGGTTGTTTTGGAAAATTTATGGCAAGAGTTGGTGAAAGCTTCAAGAGAGAGAAGGCTTTCATTTATAGAGAAACCAAGAGTAGGTAGCATTTAATGCTCCTGGATACAGCCTGACTGGCATACCGTCGGTATACCGATCGAACAGTAACGGTCATATTAATATCCGTTGGGAGCATTTAATGCTGCCATTAATGCAGTCTATGCCATTCAAAAATCAAATATTCGTAACCCGGTATACCGTCGGTATGCCGCGGTATACCGACGTTTATCACAGAACGTTTTTTAGGCAAACAAAATGGTATACTGTCGGTATGCCGGAGCATACCGTCGGTATGCCGAGGTTTGTCACAGAATATTTTGTGGTCCACAAAAACTGTATACCGTCGGTATGCCGGAGCATACCGTCGGTATGCCGACATTTCTCACAGAAGGTTTTGTGGACAATAAAACGGTATACCGTCGGTATGCCGGAGCATACCGCCGGTATGCCGATCTATAGGATATTGATTTTTGACTTAAAAAAGTAGAAAGCTTTTAGTTTATCATCCAACCTTAAGTGTTTACAGAAAGACCTAGACCTTGTGCAGACTCGAAATCATGCAGTGTAGGAAGCCGTCTATGCAAGGAGCGTCGGTCTTTACTTCAGTCTTCAAGGCTATGGATGGTCAACTTGAATGGATAGACTTTATGTAGTAGAGCTTCTGAAATGATATCAATCCGAAAACAGAGAAAACTAAACTACAAAGATGCTGTTAATATTATCAAAATAATAATGTGCCAATAATCTCCCCTATTTTGATAATTGACAAAATAGAGAGATCGTATCTTCAGGGAGTGACTCCCCCGTAGGTAGATAACTCCTCCTCAATACGTTTTCTCCCCCTTTGTCACTTAGTCAAAGATGGGAAAAATAATAATAATAAAAAAGTAGCATAAATATGGAGCACAGTATCATATACAAAAGCATGTATTGATAGATAAAGTTGGAAATTGAATACATACAGGACACCCATAACATACTTCATAAGACCAAAGTAAAAACTCTCCTCTACGAGAGTTAGCAAGACAATAAAAAACAGATAACAAGTCCCCGTAGGACTGCAAACAACAAGTAACAACCAACCACTCGTCCCCGAAGGACCTCAAAAGACAGAAAAAGACACAAACACAAACAAACTAAGATAACCATTTATTCGACACCACCATCAAAAGGAAGCAACCCCTACTCGCCAGCCAGATCATCCCCACCATCCTGAGCCTGGTGGAAAGCGCCAAAATGATCAATGCCGTCCGGGTACATGAAACCGTAGGCATTAGGATCGGAAAAGTAGGAGGCCTGATATATTGGATCCTGAAGATTCAGATCCAGAAAAGCGTCCCGGTCCTGAAGAGTGCGCTGAATGAAATAGGCCTGGTCATGGAAGCGGGACTAAATCAGAGTGCCAAGGCCACGAGTGTTGGGTCACATCTGCTCCTCTGCCTGAGCCATACGCATATCAAAATGCTGCTGAGTCAGCGGCATGTAGCGGCCGGAGGCAGGGGAGTAGAGGCGGGTGCGGCAGGAGCGGAAGCTGGTGGCTCTTGGGAGGAGGAGGCACATGATGTGGAGGCACCACCGATAGAGCGAAAAACAGCGAGGAAGGATGGGACGCCGTCCGAGTAGCATTGGGAGAGGTTGACTTGCTTGGCTTCTAATATAAGAGTGATGAAGGAGCCATAATAGAGATTATGCTTCCCCGCGGGCAGGACGCCGAAGAAAGCATAGAGAAAAGTCTTAGGGAAGGAGAAAGGCTTCCTCGAATACAAGTAGTACATGCATACCAGGGCGTCACCAGTGATGGCGTCATAGTTGCCGCCCTTGGGATAGAGAGTGTGGCACACGATCCTATGGAGCTCGTAATATAACGACTCCAGTTGGGAAGAAAGAGCCGGGATATTAGGAGGGTTTGGGCCCTTACAAATAATGGCGCATAATTCGTCAAAGGAGACCGATGCCGAAGAATGAAGAGCAGCCAAGCCCGGTAGAGCCTTTTCTCTGTCCGGGATGCCAAGAATGCTAGAGAGGTCACGAGCCGTCAGACAAAAATGACGGTCGTTGACCATCATCTCAATGGCTCCGTTCTCCATGTCCGGGACCATGTTACAATAGAAGAGACGAACGGCGGCGGAGTAGACAGGCACTTGACGCCGAAGAAGGGAAGATAGTCCGGTCTCTTGGAAGAGAGAAACTTGGCCGGGGAAAAGATTCCAGTTGATGGCGCGGCCTTTGTAGACGTTATGTTGTACGAAGTGTTGAAACCAAGATTCGGCAGCTAAGGGAGAGGTGAAGACCCGTTGATCATATCCATGGGGGAGAGCCACCGGGGTGAAGGGATTCGAAGCGATGGAGGAGGAACGAGCACGCTTGGGGGCAGCCATTGGGGGAAGAAGATATGTGGAGAAGGAAGTAGGGTTTTGTGAGAAGTGGAGGAAAAAGAAGAAGAAAATAGGGTTTTTAAGAAGAAGGTGGGAACGAAAATGGTTATGGAGTTGGTTAGGGGAAGGGTGGGTTGGAAATGATGGAGATAAAAGAGGAGTTATGGGGAAGAGGAAGGGATGGGTAGTTAAAGTGATGGGAAGTTAAGATATGGGGAAGAGGAAAGGAGGAGGTGGTTAATAAAAAGGGAAGTGATTTGATGTGAAGGGTATTAATGAGGAGAATAAAGAATAAAGAGAGAAGGAAAGAAAGGTGGGCCCGTGCTGGACTTGACACAGCAGTCTGTCGTGCACCGGTATACCGTCAGTATGCCGACGTATGCCGACAATATACCGAATTTTGGCACAGAACCTAATTCTGAACCAAAATCGGCATACCATCGAGATAACGCAGTATACCGTCGGTGTGCCGGCCGAGAAGAACTATGAGTCAAAATTTAAAATGCCTAATTCTTGGCAAAGAAAAACGAAGCGATCTTCCGGGAGCGGTTTAGTAAAAATATCTGCTAACTGATAAGTAGTGTCAATAAATTCAAGACGAATATCCCCCTTTTGTTGATGGTCACAAAGAAAATGGTGTCTAATTTCAATGTACTTCGTGCGTGAGTGACAAATCGGGTTTTTTGTAAGATTGATCGAGCTAGTGTTATCACATTTAATAGGGGTGCAAGTATGAAAAATGCCATAATCTATGAGTGTTTGTGACATCCAAAGAATTTGTGCACAACAGCAACCGGCCGCAATATACTCGGCCTCATTGGTTGAAAGAGCAACAGAATTTTGTTTCTTACTAAACTACGATACCAAAGATTTTCCAAGGAATTGACATGTACCGCTAGTGCTTTTTCGGTCAATCTTGCATCCGGCAAAATCTGCATCCGAGAAGCCGTGAAGCTTAAAGGATGAAGATTTCGGATACCAAAGGCCCATATTCACGGTACCTTTGAGATATCGAAAAATACGCTTCACGGCACATAAGTGCGATTCCTTTGTATTTGCTTGATAACGTGCATAAAGACATACACTAAACATGATATCAGGACGGCTAGCAGTTAGATAAAGTAAACTACCAACCATACCTCGATACTTACGAATGTCAACCGATGTGCCATCTTTATTATTGTCAAGCTTTGTCGTTGTTGCCATAGGAGTCCTCATTGATTTGGATAAGTCAAGTTCGAAACGCTTGAGGAGATCCTTTGTATATTTTGCTTGATTGATGAAGGTCCATTTGGGTCCTTGTTTGATTTGTAATCCCAAAAAGAATGATAGTTTACCCATCATACTCATTTCAAATTCTTCCTGCATAACTTTAGCAAATTTTACACAAAGTGTATTGTTAGTAGAACCAAAAATAATGTCATCGACATAAATTTGAACCAATAAAAGAGTGCCACTATGGGATTTGATAAAAAGTGTTGTGTCAACCTTGCCCTTAGAAAAATTATGTAAAACAAGAAAGGAGCTAAGGCGCTCATACCAAGCACGGGGAGCTTGTTTGAGGCCATAAAGGGCTTTGTGGAGTTTGAACACGTGATTAGGAAATTGAAAATCTTCAAAGCTAGGAGGTTGTTTTACATAAACTTCCTCTTTAATAATACCATTTAGAAAAGCACTCTTAACATCCATTTGAAAGAGTTTAAAATCATTAAAGCAAGCAAAAGCACATAGCATACGAATGGATTAAAGACGAGCAACCGGAGCATAGGTTTCGTCGTAGTCAATACCTTCCTCTTGGTTATAGCCTTGAGCAACCAATCGGGCTTTGTTACGAGTCACTAACCCATCTTCATTAAGTTTATTTCGAAACACCCATTTAGTTCCAATAATAGGATGATTGCTAGGTTTTGGGACCAGTTCCTAAACCTTGTTTCGCTCAAATTGATTTAGATCTTCTTGCATTGCTATCATCCAAAATTCATCAAGAAAAGTATCATTAACATTTTTAGGCTCTATTTGAGAGATAAAAGCCACGTTTGCACAAAGATCACGAGTGGAGGATCTAGTGCTAACACTGGAGGAAGGATCCCCAATGATAAGTTCCTTAGGATGATTGGTGACAAATCTCCATTCTTTTGGGAGATCCTTTTGAGGAGGCTCGAGAGGTGGTGACTCTTTTATTGGAGGAGTCACAACTTCATTGTTAGATAAAGAAGGACGATCTCCAATAGAGGAGTTCTCTAACCCAAACGAGATGTCATCAATATCATCGGAAGAGGAGAATGTAGAAGAGTTAAGTTCATTAAAAGAGACATTGATTGACTCTTCGACAACAAGACTTCTTTTATTAAAAACACGAAAACCTTTACTATGAGTAGAGTATCCAAGGAATATTCCTTCATAGGCTTTTTCTTCAAACTTGCCTAGGTTATCCTTGGTATTCAAAATAAAACAATTACAACCAAAAACTTTAAAATATTCAATAGAGGGAATTTTGTCAAACCAAAGCTCATAAGGAGTCTTCTTAGAAATAGGTCTAATCAAGACCCTATTTATAACATGACATGCCGTGTTAACGGCTTCCGCCCAAACATATTGGGGAAGCTTATATTGGTTTAACATAACCCGGGCCATATCGCCAAGGGTTCTATTCTTTCTCTCCACAACACCATTTTGTTGAGAAGTTCGTGGACAAGCAAAATCATGTCCAAAACCATTCTTTTCACAAAATCTTTTGAAATCGGCATTGTCAAATTCTCCTCCATGATCACTTCTAATTTTGTTAATAGAAAAATCTTTCTCATTTTGAACACGTTTACAAAAAGCAACAAATTCACGAAAAGTATCACTTTTGCAAGCAAGAAAAATAACCCAAGTAAATCTCGAAAAATTATCAACCAAAACAAAAGCATAAAGCTTGCCTCTAAGACTAGCAACTCTACTAGGACCAAAAAGATCCATATGAATAAGTTGAAGAGGTCTAGAGGTACTCACAGAGTTGATGGATTTGAAGGATGACTTGGTCAACTTACTCTTCTCGCATTCTTCACACACCATATCCTTTTTGAACGGGATACTTGGGAGTCCTCTTACGAGCTTCTTGGTAGCAAGACGAGAAATGATATCCATATTGGCGTGTCCGAGCCTCATATGCCAAAGCAAACTTTCATCGTTCTTAGCAACTAAGCACCTGTCATTGTTAGTGTCTTCGACAAGATATAAAACATAGATATTGTTTTCTCTAATGCCTTCATAAACAATAGATCCACTTGAACTATCGGTAATGAAACATTTGAACTTAACAAACTTGATATCATAACCATTATCGGTAAGATGACTAATACTAAGAAGATTGTGTTTAAGATTAGTAACAAGACACATACAAGGATAAGGAGGGGAATCGATATTACCATTTCCTATAATGTGACCATTAAGATTGTTACCAAAGGAGACGTGTCCTTCCTTCTTCATCGATAGTGTTGTAAATAATGAAGCATCCCCGGTCATGTGCCGTGAACAACCGCTATCGAGAATCCACTTGCTTCTAGCATGAGAAGGACTCTTCACCTACAACATAAGTTGAAGATGAACATTTTGGTACCCATGATTGTATGGGTCCTTGAGTGTTAGTCTTAGGAACCCACTTAAAAACTTTCTTATCAACAAGTTTCCTTGTATGACAATAATTGGTCGTATGTCCAAGCAAGCCACAGTAGTTACAAATCATAGAGGATTTAGAAGAAGATGTGTGAGTATCATGCATATGTGAATCTCTAGTGCGAGGAGTTCTATCATTAGTATTATGATGATGATAATAAAAAGCATGATGCGAAGTATTTTTCTTAACAAATTGTCCTTTTCTTGTGTTTGAAAAGGATTTGTGTGTAGTGTTCATGTACAAAGAATGCCTAGCATTGTGATGAGGGTGGAGGTGTCTTGGAGTATGCGTGTGAGTAGTGTTCTTATTACCTAGTTTCTTACTCTGTACAAGAAGATCATTATGTTTAATAGAAGTATCATATTCTCTCCTATTAGCATCTTGAACCTTATGCATAGCAAATTCATAAGCTCTTCTCATGGATTGAATCTCATCATCCTTTTTCTTGATGGTGATAAGGGATTCTTGAAACTTGAGTCGCAAAGACTCTATCTCATCCATGTCAGAAGCAGGAGATTTTCCCTTTACATCAATAATGATGCTTGAGAGTCTTTCTACTTCAAGTTGAAGAGCATCAACCTCTTTTAGAGATTTCTTGTATTTATTCCTAACACCTTTGTGCTCTTCATGCAATTCAAGGATAGCTTTCTCCAAGTCATCATAAGTAAGAGTATTTAAGGAGAGATCATCAAGTACCTCATCGGTTGCCATGAGACAAACGTTGGCATTGTGTTTGCACTCTTTGCGTTGTCGGAGTCGCTTGCGTCACTCTCACACTAAATACTTATGTTGACAAATTTTCTGGAGGACGAGCTTCCCTTGCTAGGCTTCTCGTACTTGTTTGAGTCTTTTCTTATCATCGGACAGTCCCCCTTGATGTGTCCGGTTCTTCTACATTGATAGCACGCCGGATCTTCCTTATTGTCCCGTTTGAAGCGGTTGGCTTTGTTGAATTTGAGGAACTTCCGGAAGTGCTTAGCTGTGAGAGCTATTTCTTCATCATCGTCCGACTCATTGTCGTCGAAGCTATCCTTGGAGTAGGACTTTGTAACTTTGAGAGCAAGAGACTTATCCTTCTCTTTGGCCTTCTCCTTCTCCTTCTCTTGTATGGAAGATTCCTCTTGATCTTTCATATCGAGTTCGTAGTCATAAGCTTCCCCATGAGGGTCTCAAGGTTCATGACTGTCAGGTCGTTCCCCTCAATAATTGTGGTAGCTTTAGGACTCCATCCTTTTGTCAATCCTCTAAAAAAAATTCTGATCTTTTCATGAGCAGGATATTCCTTACTAAGAGAAGAGAGAGGATTAATAATATCACCAAAACGAGTAAACATGCAAGTAATAGATTCATCATGCTTCATCCTAAAGGACTCATATTCTTGCGTGAGTCTACTAATCTTGGATTCTTTCACTTGTGAAGTACCCTCGTGTGTGACTTCAAACAACTTCCAAATCTCATTCGAAGTCTTGCAAGTAGAGATTCTATTGAATTTACTACTATCGAGAGCACAATAAAGAGCGTTCATAGCCTTGGCATCTCGACTGACAAGCTTCTTGGTATTTTCAGTAAGTGTATCCCTAAAGGTGTCATAGGCAATATCCTCAATAACTCTGGAAGGAGTAGGGAGACCATTTATCACACAATCCCATAAATCGAAATCTATGGACTTTAGATAAATGCTCATCCTAATCTTTTAGTAGTTATAGTTGGTTCCATCAAATAGGGGAGGCCTATTTGTGGAGTGTCCCTCCTTGAGGAAGGTGTTGATACTAGGGTTAGTGGCCATGGATCACTCAAAGGGTGTAAATCCAAATCAAGAGAACAAAGCTCTGATACCAATTATAGAACCCTAGAGGGGGGTGAATAGGGAAATAAAAAATAACTAGAGCACAAGAAGCAATATATGACAAATAAAAGGAAAGAGTAAGAAGATCAAACACAAGATGTATCCTGGTATCCTCGCTTGAGGCAATCCAGTCCCGGAACTCTCTCCGGCTTAAATCCACTATTTAATCAAAATAGTACACACGAGTTTGGATCCGAAGAACTCGCCAACTTAATACGAGTTTGGATCCGAAGACTCGCCAACTTCAACACACGAGTTTTCTTACGAAGGCTCGCCAACTTCAAATAGATGAGAAGAGAACGTGTTGATCTTCTAACACGTGAAGATCAAAAATTACAATTCTTAAATACTCTAGCACTTTGGGAGAGGATGACAATTAAAAAGCTTGGTAGAGTATTACTGGGGGTGCTCTTGGTTGTTTTGGAAAATTTATGGCAAGAGTTGGTGAAAGCTTCAAGAGAGAGAAGGCTTTCATTTATAGATAAACCAAGAGTAGGTAGCATTTAATGCTCCTGGATACAGCCTAACCGGTACACCGTCGGTATGCACCAGCATACCGTCGGTATACCGGTCGAACAGTAACGGTCATATTAATATCCGTTGGGAGCATTTAATGCTGCCATTAATGTAGTCTATGCCATTCAAAAATCAAATATTCATAATCCGGTATACCGACGTTTATCACAGAATATTTTTGAGGCAAACAAAATGGTATATCGTCGGTATGCCGGAGCATACCGTCGGTATGTCGGAGCATACCGTCGGTATGCCAAGGTTTGTCACAGAACGTTTTGTGGTCCATAAAAATGGTATACCGCAGGTATGCCGGAGCATACCGTCGGTATGCCGACATTTCGCACAGAAGGTTTTGTGGACAATAAAACGGTATACCGCCGGTATGCCGATCTATAGGATATTAATTTTTGACTTAAAAAAGTAGAAAGCTTTTAGTTTGTCATCCAACCTTAAGTGTTTACAGAAAGACCTAGACCTTGTACAAACTCGAAATCATGCAGTGTAGGAAGCCGTCTATGCAAGGAGTGCCAGTCTTTACTTCAGTCTTCAAGGCTATGGATGGTAAACTTGAATGGATAGACTTTATGTAGTAGAGCATATGAAATGATATCAATCTGAAAACAGAGAAAACTAAACTACGAAGATGCTGTTAATATTATCAAAATAATAATGTGCCAACACATCCTTTCGACTACTGAAGTGTTTGATCCGCCCATGAAGGCTACAATCTGCAATCCTCCTACTAAGAGTGTCATGAGCCAAAATAAACAGAGCCGGAGAGAGGGGATCTCCCTGGCAAAGGCCTCTAGTCGATCTAACAAAGCCACCTGTTATGCGGTTAATATAAACTGAATACCAACAGTTAGATATATTTCTAAAGATAAGATTGATCCACACATTACTGAAACCCAATTTCTGAAGAACTCGAAGAAGAAAGCTCCAATGGACTCGATCATATGCTTTGGACATGTCCAACTTGATGGCCACATTGCCACCATTTACCTTTCTATCGATCGTCTCAATGATTTCGTGAGCCATACTAATATTCTCATGTATGCTTCTCCCTTTCACGAAGTCCTATTGTTCCCTGGATATAATGTAAGACAGAACCAAAGAAAGTCTATCCGCCAAAATTTTAGAAATGATTTTATGAGAAAAATTGCCTAAACTAATAGGACGAAAATCTTGGCAACAAGTTGGTTTAGAAATTTTAGAGAATAAAATAATATTGGCCGAGGTGATACCTTGCGGGAGTTCAATTCCCATGAAGAAGTCTCTAATAGCCTCCATAGTATCAAATTTGATGATGTTCCAGCAATGCTTGTCGAAAAAGCCCGTAAAACCATCGGGTCTCGGCACGCTAGTGGGATTGAGCGCCTCAACCGCCCATTTCACTTTATCCTCCTCCGGAATCACCCCAAGAGCCGTATTTTGCTCTTCAGTGACAAGGAGTGGAGTACTCTCAAGGAAGCCATCCGGAATACCTGCAGTGTTAGCTTGAAAGAAATTAGAGAAATGATCTACCGCTCTATCAAGTAATACCTTATCCTCCATAATATTTTCGTCCGCATCAAACTATTTGGGTTTTTTGTTCACCCGCTCTTTGATGATAGCGTGGTAGAAGCCCGAGTTTCTATCCCCTTCCTTAATCCAGTCGACTCTAGCCTGGTCTTGAAGTAGTTGTTCCTCCATCCCTAAAATCGCTTCCAGCTCCTTCTTAGGTTATGGGTTAAATATGGATGAAATGGAGTTAGAAATTTCGGCTGCTATCCCAACTTGGGAAGGAGGTTGGTATAGAAAAGGAGTATAGAGAAATTAGGAATTTAACATTAGCCCATAGATGTAGATCCAAGGGACACAACAGAAGGATATGTCAAGGTTTGGCTTCATAACATTAAGAGGGCTTGTCCTTGGCCTTTGGATCTCGATCAAAGGGTCGAGCAAAAAAGGAAGTAGGGAAAATAGATACTTGGTCCCATGTTTCTATCCAAAGAGGTCAAGAACCAAACATGAAAGGAATTGGACAGATACATGATCTAAAATCTAGGGCTACTAGAGGGTGGTAGTGGAAAGTGTTTTAGTCACCCCACATAGGTTATCGGTTAGGCCAGGTCAAGGTCGCAGTAGGCTAAGTAGCAAGAAGCTAAAATAACAAGTTGAATAAAACATAATTAACCAAGACTCTATTTAATACTGATAAAGGGGTTTTCTAAGTAGGGGTAAACACGTAAACAAATTTAGGTTGGTCAACTAGGTTTCAACCAAACAACATAGCCTAAAAAAGTATATCATGTCACTACATCAAAATATCACAAGTAATAATATAACATACGATTATTTGAAAAGATAGTTTTATACTGACCATTGACCACCCTAGAATACCCACCTCCACCACCATCACACCCAAATCTCGAACAACTCCGCCATAACCACCGACCGTCTCCACTCACCTCGAGTTTCGGTTCTAATCTGTCGAGCCACCGCCATTGCTGAGTTCGAATCCGGTTGTCGACCTAGATCTCGGTGACCGCGCCAGCCAGAACCTAGTTCGACATTGACCCGAGGAACAGCTCCATCCTCCGCGGTCGATCCTAGTTCCAGCCAGCATCGTCACGACTAGGTGAGCACACTCATCTCCCACCTCCACTAGACCTCCATTCTTCTTCTTCTCATCCTCCTTCTTCTTATTCATTCTTTCCTTTCCTTTTCTTTTGTTGTGTGAAGTCTTTTGGGCGGCTGAGCTCTCTCTCCAGTGGAGAAGAGAGGGTTTAAAAACTTAAGTGTTAATAGGATTTAGGCTTTCAGCCCGTTAGTTAATGAACTTTTACACTAATTTTAATATTTCCTATGGGTTAGGCTTTCAACCCAGTGTTTAATTATCTTTTTAATTTCTTGATCTCAGGTTGGCTATAGAGCCCAGTCCTATCAATTTATGTTTAAACCCGTTTTTAATCTGGGATTAGACCAAATTCAGATAGGTTGGGCTGGTTAAATACATATGTATATGAGTAGATATGAGTATAGATATACTTAGTAGATGTATTATTTTATTTATATTTTTTACCTATCAATAATTAATAAATTATTCTTCCAAATTATTTACAATTATACTTTAAAAACCTATTTAGTTTAAAATTAAGGAATCTAAATTATTTTTGTAATATGATTATCTATGAATTTAGGTTGTAGCCAAATAAATACTTTCAAATATTATTTCATATAGTTATGATAATAAAACTTATTTTCTAAAGATTGTTCAAATAGTTTGTGATTTTAATCTTGCATTTACTTCTAGTCATTTTAATCACATTCTAATATTATGTTCCTATTTTGGTGATTTGCTCAACCTACCAAATCCACCACCGAGATTATGGATTGCTATTGGGATTATTGGGCATTGGATTCGACCTTGGAATATTATTGGACGTTAGGATCTTTGACGACTATAACTTGGGACGATACAATCTTGGGGATGATATTTATATTCTGAATTTAGACTGTGATACTTTCCGTGTCGACACGTTTGTGTCATGCAGGTTGACGTCAGATACCCGTGACAAGTACATATAGTAAAAAAACTATCATTTCCTAATAGATATTATATTTCACGATCGAGATATGCATGCCATGATTATTGTCACAAATATCACACGAGATTAGTATATTCTTGTTTATCCTGTTATATGATTACGATGTTCATATATATCCTGTTGTACAAATTACGATGTTTATGTTTATCCTATTGCACGATTATGGAGTTCCTGTTTATCTTATTGTAAGATTATGATGTTCCTGTTTATCTTGTTGTACGATTACGATGTTCCTATTTATCCTGTTTTACAATTAAGATGTTCTTATTTATCCTGTTTTATGATTATGATGTTCTTGTTTATCCTGTTGTATGATTACTATGTTCCTATTTATCCTGTTTCCATGATGACCATTGTATTACTATATCTTATATTCTATTTCATGTTATATGATCACTATCATGTTGTGAGTAGTGGTTCTTGTATTATACTTGATCCAATCCTGACTGAATAACCACATTTTTTTAGGTGATAACTTAGAGGAATGGTGTTCCACTCGGTATGGCACACTTGAGACAGATCACGCTATACCCAAGGATGCAAGGGATGCTACAGCAGTCATACTACTGGAGGAATGTTTAGACTTGTTTAGATTTTACTTTTTGTTGATTAGTTTTATGTTGTCAGAACTTTAGTGTATTGTACTCTATTCTAAGGATTCTTGTATCTTACTTTCTATATTGGACCCTGTGGACTTGTCTTTCTATTTCATATCTACCTTTTAGTACTTGTGATTGAGTTAGATCTTATTATCATGATTTACATTATTGCTAGATTTGGATACACTTGAGGATTAGACAGTGTACTACCGTCAGACGTGTTCCACGTATTCATAAACTTCTGGGTACGGATCGTAACACATTTTTATGGTGGCCCATATAGGTCGCATCTTTGAAATTACTGCGATGTCGTGGTAGTATATAGGTTTTGTTATACTGCTGCGAGCCTGCGATAGGATATAGGAAAAAAATATTATAGTGAAGAGTACTCAATCACAAATTAGGATTTTCTGAAAGATTCCTGGAATGACTCCTGAGAATCCTACTATAAACCTTATCTCAGATTTCGTTTCCCCTTGTTTCTGTCTACTCTTTTTTGATTCGTTGTTGAATTTCATTCTTAGAGTTCGTTGTTGACTTTGATTTTGTATCGAGATAAATTTTATGGACTAAATTAAGGTATATTCTGATAACATGCTTGATAAGGACAGGGTGAAAGAAAAATATATGTTTTAGTTATGGAGTCTAGAATTTATCGCAGCCATACTAGCTAGCGTGACGAGGATATAGTCATGGAGTTTTTTGTAGCCATGACGATTGACGTGGTAAAAATTATAGATAACATGATTATAGAGATATATACTTTAGTTATGGACTCTATCGTTTATCATAGCTATGCTTACTGGCGTGGCGAGGATTCTAGGTAACATGATTATGGATAGACGTATTTGATTGTCATATTGTATCCCAAATTGGTTCTTAACATATCATCTCTACCATTTTACTCCTATTGTTAAAGAATTCATTTTCATCACCTTTCCTAGCTCAAGAGTAGGAATACCTTAGTTCCTCTAGTCAAGTTTCTTATAGAGCTTCATTTTATCAATTCTTGAGGTTCCTTGGATAGTATAATAGTTGGTAACTTACAGATAGGTAAGTATCAGTGTTCATTATTGAGAGTGTAGCTTGTAAGTTTGTGAAGTGATTTTTGGTTGGACATGTGAACTATAGGCATCAATCTAGAGATAACCCATAGTGTAGTACTTTTGTGGCAATAGTTTTATGGTAGGTGTCAGTATAGTTAGTATTGGTACCAATGGTAGAATGGAGAGTAGAGTATAATGATTCCCTCATTATCCCTCTGCAAATCCTATCTTTTGATTCCTTACCGTTGAAACCATCCTTTGAATTTTAACGACTAAATTTTGACTCTAGTTGATCGTGACTAAATGATTTTGATTATAATCATGCCAAATTTTGAATCTTGTTCATACTCGAATGATTTGAATTTTGATCTTCCTTAGGTTTCTTAAATTATGAATATATTCTATCTAAATCATGATTCTATTATTAATCGTGCCAAAATTTTAATCGTGGTCATGCTCAAATGACTTTGCATTACGTGAATAGATGGCCTTCATTCTCATAATCATGACTATATTTTGATCGTGCATAAAATTCTAGTCATGTTTAAATAACATAGGTTCCATTGACCATGACCATATTTGAATTCATCATTAATTGTGCCTAAGCTCTGATCTATGGTCACACCTATATGACTTTGATTCTGACTTTGATCGTGCCTATCATTCTACACTTAAATTTTGTTCATTTCAACTTGAACATAATTTTGATCTAAACAATTTAATCATTGTAGTTGTGACTAGCTCGTACCAAAAATTGGATTTTACTCTTTCCGTTCCTATACCTTTTTGAATTATGATTTTAAATCCATCTCTAATCGTGCCTAATGATTTGAAATCGTACCATAATTGATCATTCCTAAATGATTTTTGACCATATTTTGATGTTATTTCTAATCGTGCTAAATCAAGTTATTCCATAAATTTTGAGGAACCAAGGAAGAGTGAAACACGGGACACTGGAGATTTGAAGGAATCGGATATAGTGTGTTAGTGATACATTTTAGACTGGTTAAGATACTTTGGACAATAAGATAAAATTGATGGAGAAAATGTGTAAGTAGGAATGGAAGAAAGTCCAGAGGATAGTAATATCATTGAATTATATAAATGGTTATGTTTAAGGAAATATTTCTAGTATGGATTATTTTCATGTAAAGATAGAAGGTGGAAGAATTCAAAATAAGAAGAATAGTAGATAGTAAAATTTAGATAATTGAGGTTACAAATTCTTGAGATATTTAATTGAGGTTAAAATATTGACTTAAAGAACCCAAATATATGAGTTTTGCGGTGAAGGACTAAGAACTGACACAACACAAAATTTTGAATTTTGGAATACAAGAACCAATATTACCAATTGTGAACTTTCAGGAAAATAACGATTTAAGAGAAGACCGATTGATGGATATAAAGGAATAAAATTTTGAATATAATGGTAAATAAATCGAGAAGTCTAAATTTGAACCATGATGAAAGATTATATAGATGAATAACAGTTTCAATTCAAAATATGGAGGAGGAATTCGAACTTTCATGATTAAGTTGATAAGTAACTACGAATGATTGGGGATTTATAAACAAGAATATGATTGAGAAGTAGTGTCATTAGAATAATGGCCAGAAGTATCTTAAATTAGTTATGGAGAAGTTTGATTTTCATGGATATCGTAGCTTGTAATCACTACTTGACTTTTTTCCATTAATAGTGGTATGATTTTCCTATTCTATAATCACGTTTGAATTCATTATTACTATAATCCGCTCCATTCTGACCGTGACTATACGCTTTTAATTATATTCTTAATCACATCAAAATTTTATTTTTGACTAGATTCATTCCTAATCATGCCCAAATTTTAATTTTAGTCATGCCCTTGTGATTTAGATTCTACTGGTCGTACCTAAATTTTTTATTCTATTGAACGCGGCTATAGTATGATTTCACTCTTAATCGTGCCCAAGTTCTATTCTTCAGTCAAACCAATATGATTTAATTCTTGTCGTACCTAAATCCCGAAACTATATTTAATCATATCTAGATTCTATCTTAAACATGACTATATTCTTAAACATGCCAAATTATAAGTCATGCCTATATGACTTCGCATGACTATGTGACTTTGATTTCATATATTGATTTTATACTTCAATCGTGCTTAAATTCAAAGTCTCTAAACATGCCCATATGTCTTCGACCCTGAGTTGATCGTGCCTTAACATTATGTGCTTAGGTTCTAATTTGATCAAAACTAATAATTTTGATCTAAACGGTTTTAAATATATATTGTGCCCATGAGAATAGATTTTATTTATTCATCGTACTTAAAAGATTTTGTTTCAAATCCATTTTTATCGTACCTAAATCATGCTATATTTGATCATGCCTAAAGGATTTTGACCGTACTTTAATAATGATCTTCATCATGCCAAATTGGTTTAGAGTGCGTAAATGATTTTGTTCATAACCAGATTTGATTATCCTTAGTCGTGTCAAATCAAATCGTTTTTATTAATCGTGCTTAAACGAATTGGTTTTTATTCTTTATCATGTCTTAATCATGATTAGAATTTGATCGTGCCGAGCCATACCATTTTTAAATTTCTTTACTTGATTACTCTTAGTCGTGCCATATCACATCATTCCTGTATTTGATCGCGCCCAAGTGATTTTGATTATATTAATATTTGTATTTAGATTTTAATACTTTATTGGATCATATTTAGATTTTACTTCTATTGATCTTGTTAATTTAAATTTCAAGGATGAATTTTTTTTAAGGTGGGTAGACTTGTAACTACCTAGAATTAGAATTTCTATTTTTGAGAATTTTAGTGCCAATTTATGGAGCTATAAAATTCTTCTTCTAAATTTATATACGAGATCATTATTTAGCTCTAATTATTTTTTATTAATTAGTAAAACTTTAATTTTGTTTTCTTAATATTATTTTATTTAGAAATTAATTTTTGCCTACCAAACCTTGGGCTTGGATTGTGGGCTAGGCTAGCCTATTAACCTACCAAGCCTTGGACTTGGATTGTGGGCTACTAGCTAATATTGTATTCCTAATATTTTGTACTATTTAGTGGACTTTAAACTTTAGATTAATTAATAGTTGGTATTTAGTTACTAATTACCAGATTAGTTAGCAATTAATTGTTAGTGGTTAGTAGTTAGTTATTTAGTTAGTTATTTTCCTCCACTATTGTCCTAGATCTATTATAATTTACATCTTTGCCACTTAGGCATAGAGAGCACTCCACTATTCTCCAATTAAAATATTAGGAACTTTCCAATATTTTATTACAGAAATTACACTCTCTCTCTCTCTCTCTCTTTCTCCTGTCCAGTCTCTGTCCCTGACCGGACCGTCGCACACCGCGAGCTCCGGTGACAACTCCGTCGCCGCCTAATTCTTCTTCTTCTCCTCCTCCCCCTCTCTGTCCTTTACATCACCACCATCACCGACCACTCCATCCGCCGAACCCCGCTGCTCCGACCACCACTCCACCTATACTGCGCTACCAGTTCACCCAACATCACCGACCATCTCCAGTGAACTCACCACCAACCCTGCTACTTTACCATGAACTCCTCTTTGATCAACGCCGCCGACCATCACACCACCTTCCTTCTCCATCGATCACCCACCTCGGAGACCCTCACAACCTCCACACCACCGTACTCCGACAAACTTACACCATCCGCCTCCTCCATTTCTCCAACCCCGACCGTCGACCACCCTAGACTACCGACCTCACCACCATTACACCAGATCTTGACTAACACCACCAAAACCACCGATCGTCTCCACTCACCTCGAGTTTCGGTCGGATCAGTCTATCCACCGTCGTCACTGAGTTCGGACACGGTTGTCGGCCCAGATCCCGGTGATCGCGCCCACCCAGAACCTAGTTCGACGTCGTCCCGAAGAATAGCGCCGTCCTTCGCGGCCGATCCTAGTTTCGGCCAGCGTCGTCACGACTAGGTGAGCACACTCGTCTTCCACCTCCAGTGGACCTCCATTCTTCTTCTCCTCCTTCTTCTTCTTCCTTCTCTTCTTCCCTTTTCTTTTGTTGTGTGAAGATTTTGGGGCGGCTGAGCTCTCTCTGTCTCTCTCTCTCCAATAGAGAAGAGAGGGTTTAAAACCCTAATTGTTAATGGGTTTTGGGCTTTCAACCTGTTAGTTAATGAATTTTTACACTGATTTTAGTAATTTCCAGTGGGTTGGGCTTCCAGCCCAGTGTCTAATTGTCTTTTTAATTTCTTGATCTCGGGTTGGGCCTAGAGCCCAGTCCTATCAATTTATGTTTAAACCTATTTCAAATATGGGATTAGGCCATATTCAAATAGGTTGGGCTGGTTATATGCACATGTATATAAATCGGCATGTGTGTAGATATACTTAGTAGATGTAATATTTTATTTATATTTTGTACCTAAAAATAATTAATAACTTATTCTTCCAAAATTATTTACAATTATACTTTAAAAAGCTATTTAGTTTCAAATTAAGGAATTTATATGAATTTAGGTTGTAGCCAAATAAATACTTTCAAATATTATTTCATATATTTATGATAATAAAACTTATTATCTAAAGATTGTTCAAAATAGTTTGTGATTTTAATCTTGCATTTACTTTTAGTCATCTTAATCACATTCTAATTGTACATTCCTATTTTGGTTATTTGCTCAACCTACCAAATCTACCACCAGGATTATGGATTGCTGTTGGGATTATTGGACATCAGATTCAATCATAGACTATTATTGGACGTTGGGATCTTCGACGACTATGACTTGGGACGATACGATCTTGAGGATGATATTTATATTCTGGATTTTAGACTGTGATACTTTCCGCGTCGACACGTTTGCATCGCGTACGTCAACGTCAAATACTCGAGGCAAGTTCTAACAGCAAAAAAGTCTCATTTCGTGATAGATATTATATTTTATGATCTAGATGTGCATGCCATAATTATTGTCACAATTATCATACGAAATTAGTAGGTTACTGTTTATCCTGTTGTACGATTATGATGTTCCTGTTTATCCTGTTGCACAATTACGGTGGTACTGTTTATACTGTTATACGATTACGATGTTCTTGTTTATCCTGTTGTGCGATTACGATGTTCCTGTTTATCCTGTTGCATGATTACGATGTTCATGTTTATATTGTTGTATAATTACTATGTTCCTGTTTATCATGTTTCCATGACCGTTGTATTATTATATTCTATTTTCTATTTCATGTTATATGTTCTCTATCATGTTATGAGTAGTGGTTCCTGTATTGTACTTGCTACAATCCTGACTAGATAACCACATTTTTTAGGTGATGACCTAGAGGACTGGTGTTCCACTCACAATGGCACACTTGAGACAGATCACGATATACCAGAGGATGCAGGGGATGCTATAGCAGTCGTACCACTGGGGAATGTTAGATTAGTTTAGCATTTTACTTTCTGTCAATTAGTTTTCTGTTGTCAGAACTTTATTGTGTTGTACTCTATTCTAAGGATTCTTGTATCTTACTTTCTGTACTGGAATCTGTGGACTTGTCTTTCTATTTCATATCTACCTTTTAGTACTTGTGATAGAGTTAGATCTTGTTATCATGATTTACATTATTGCTGGATTTGGATACACTTGAGGATTAGACAGCGTACTAACGTCGACTCTGCGGCATAGGATGGATGTGTTCCATGTATTCATGCCCGAACTTCTGGGTGCGAGTCGTGATAGACACAACTCTTAACCTACTACCAATGAAGCCTTTCTGGTCCATTTAATTAAAAAATATTTCTATTATTACTGTTCTTGAGGCGACCAATTGGAGCCTGATCCACCAATGTCAGCAGATCCATATCTCCGGTTTGACCCGATCTGTGCGCTCGCTTCACTGTTCCACCCAACCTACCTGCACCATTATATATACAATTTTTGTTGTTATATAATTCTAAAACCGCAGAACGTGTGTCCTTCTCTATCCATTACCGTATTAATTGCATGTATGACACCAAAATTGCCTCCAGTCCACCAAAATTTGAAAATCTCTCCTCTAAACCCTCCTAGGATGATATTGAGCACCTATCAAGATGTATAAAGCCTCTCTATGAATTGTCGATATGACAAATTGCGTAGTTTGCGTTAGCGACTTCGTATGCTTGCCATGCACAACCCGACGCCAAAATTGTGATCAGACTTCATCATTGTGATCATGGCATCTTCTATTTCATCCATGAAGAAACTTGCGTGGTCACAATTGTTTATCGAAGAAATCAGATCATAGCAGTAGGTTGTGTCCTGAATCTTGTCCAGTCGTTGGTTCATCTTGCAGAACTCCTATCTTTGCACAACAACCCCTGATATACAATCATTATTTTTTAGGTAACCCTTCGGTTTTATGTCTATTTTTATCTGTACGGTTGGATCGTCTAGATTATGACCGTACACTGCCTGCAAACTCTAATCTTGTATTTTGTCCAGATTCAATAATTTAGGATTTTTGGAAGATACAATCAATGGATTTTTTATATGTTTATTTCATTGCATTCAAGATATGTTTATTCACATCCTTGTAAACTTTCATAGCGACGTGACATCATTAGCTCGATCAAATCACCATATCTTTGATTAATTAATTAATTCATATCAGTTTTGTTGAGTTAACAAGGACTTATTTAGTACCACATTGGATAGAAAATATGGAGGAGGCTTGCATCCTCCTATATATATGTACTCACTCCTAAATAATAAATCATTAATTATTTCTTCTGCATGGTATCATAACTAAAATTTTGGAATTATTTTTTTTTCCTTTCCTGTTCTTAAAGGAAAATTTGTTCTCCTTTCTTTTTTTCTTTTCTCCACTCCTCTCCTCCGTAAAAGTCGGCGGAGACGTCAACGATTGCGGCGACCTCTGGGTTCTATGGTGGCATGGAGGAGCTGGTAGGGTTGGTGTAGGTGCGACGGAGACGTCAACGGCGGTAATGACCGCTGGGTTCGGTATTGGCATAGAAGAGTTGCTAGGGCTAGTGGAGACACGATGGAGAGGTCAACGACGACGGCGATCGCTGCATTTGGTGGCAGATCTGGCCTTCACAGGCTCTAGATGGCTACTGATTGGTGACGCTGGACGTACACCGTGGTGGAGTGGCGGACGATCAGGTGGTTGTTGATCCTTGACAATTCGAGATGGAGAAAAGCCGTGATCGCGTGTAGACGCACGACCAGTAATTGAGTTGCATTTGATCTCGTCCCTGTGATAAATGCAGCTATGGAGATATGTAACGCCCAGTCCCTAAATACGTAGGACTATGAACGTAAATATACTAGCTATATAATAAATATACGTAAGCTGTAAATGCAGTATGATCATGGCACACTAAATCTCATCCACAAAATAAAGAATAAAGATATCATAAATCAACTATGAATTATCATTGTACAAGTTGTTGGACAGAGACAAATCCACTTCCAAGTATTTTAAATGAGAAGAAATACATACAACAGAAAGAATTTGTAAAAAGTAGCAAAGGACGATCCAAGAGCAATCATCCTTGATAGAAAAAGAAAGACCATAATCTTTGCTAGAACTATAGAAACTCAAAAAATTTCAGATAAATAGCGTCGTGCTATTTAAAGATAGCGATCATCAAATAACATTATCTATTAGATGGTTCTGGTTGCTGGATAGCGCATCAATTGGCGCAGGGTACGTACAAAGTTTCCTTGAGAAGACAAAACTTTATGTCACAACAGTGGTGATGACTGACAGCACGACAGTCGAGAAAATCTCTTCGAGTTCTGAGCGCACGGTACTCGAGGAGGATTTTGTCAGATACTCCGCACCAAAATTGGATCGTACAGAACATCAGATTGTGCCATGTAATAAAAATACCACCACGTGGCAATCTTCCAGGAGAAGTCAAAATCTCACGACTTTATAGAAAGATTTGTCATGATGATAATTGTCAGTCACTTTCTCAGCTCCATTTATCAAATGGTGCAAAGTGATAAACTTTTCACAGACTCAATACTCAGCGCCATTCACGGTTGGCTCCAATCAACAAAACGTGCCATTCATCAAACTGGCATCAATCAATCATCATCCAGAAACAGTTAAAGATGACATGGCGCACATTCCACTAATCTCGAAGAACATACACATGACACTACCCATGATCAAGCGTGTTTCTCTCACAGAAATCCACGTGTCCCATGCAGTTAAGTTAACCGTTCCTGCTATTGGATGAACTGATACATGGCGCGCAAAACAATATACAAATAGTGTGTATTTGTATTGCATGCCAATCACTGTAACTGTTTGATAGTTATCCTAAACTCTATAAATAGAGTTCCAAAATCACTTCTTAAGGCATCGACACTTATCATCGACTCCAGGCAAGAATTCTGTACAATTCTCCATCGTTTCTACAGTAAGTTTAAGACTTTTTCCTCTCCGATATTGCATCGTCCAAGGGATAAAGTGATCGTCTTCTGATCAGATTCCGACAATACTTCTCAGAATCAAAATTGTACTTTGCACTTTCTTTTTTAGTTTGTAGTTAATTTTTATTTAGGAAACTTTGATTTTGTAAACAAAATGGCGACTTTGCTGGGGAGGTCTTTCTCCTCGGACGAAAAATTAACAACTCAATGCAAAATGGCGACTTTGCTGGGGTGCCAAGCGCGCTACTGTTGCTGCCAAGAATAGGAAGGTGTGTGATATCTGGACTCCGAAGTCTACACCAGTGCCAACCACTGCTGCTGATGCTCAAAATAAGGAAAAGCATCCAATGGCCATTTCCCACTCTTCTCCAGTCCTCGACTTAGTAGAAAACACATCGATTGCGCCTCTGCATCGATCAGTGCTCAGATATTTTTGAACAGAAACTGTACATCTTTTGGTAGAGAAAATCAAAATGATGCCAAGAATGTAAGTCATGTTCAAAGTTCAACTTCTTCTACCCATAGGCATCGTACAAAACGTGCCGTGCCAATGCGCACGGGGCAACAAGGCATTCTGCCTACTCTACGCCAAACTGGTTTGCGCCAGGCAGCTCTGCGCCAATCCGTTTCATGCCATGATCTCCCCACCCTATGCATAGCATGAACTGAACTAATAAAATTGAAGGTATTACCAATTGACAACCAAATGACTCCAGATACTGATATGTGCATATATCTCAATAGGCGCAGAACAGAACTTCCACAACCAAGTCATATGGCATGCCAGAAAACTTTGATTCAGTCTACGCCAACTACCAGTTCGTGTATAGTGAAGGCATTTAAGAACAAAAGCCCACACATCTATGCCAATGAACTCAGTACTGCCTCGTACACATAAGGAACATAAAAGTTTAGAAACAAACATCATATTCCTAATGTAATTAGGCAGAGTTTGTTTATTCTTCTTCTCCTTCTAATGTAATAGATCTCCGCGAGCTTATCTTATAAAAACGAAAGATCAAAGACTCACCTCGTGCAACAGTGACTTCCATAACAAACATGACTGTCATGTGGTAGTAATCAAATGTTATTGTAAGTCCACAAAATGGTTTATGTTTGATCGTTTGAATTACTCTCACTCTCCTAATGTGATCCGGATAGATGAGGAAGAGTTGATGTTTGCCTCTGTCAATATAACATCTCGTAGCACTGGAGGTGGGAGACACCCGAGGCATAACTCATCACAGCCTCTGAGTCGGTAATTCTGCAATCAAATCATTGCCTCTTTTGAAGGAGTCTATCAAAACATACGATCAAGAAGCCGAGAACTCCTCGGTCAAAGGAATCTTCTCGATTCTAACCCTAAGGGTAGCAGCTTACCAGACTTTGATGCCAACAGCGAGGATTCCGATAGGAATATCTTGTCTACTAGCTCATCCTCAGTAACAAAAGAAGTGTCTGCTTATGTGACCAACAAAAAGTAAGACGTTTCTATATCTACTAATCAAGAACAAAGGATCGCTACTTGGAAGGCTAATCTAAAGGCCATGGCTGACATGGTTACAGGTATGCACGCGGTGATCATGGCACAACATGCTGCTCCACCAGTTGTGGACCTAATTCTAACTCAAGAACATGTAACAGTTTTTGTGCCTATCCATACTGGCCCTGGAGTACAACCTCCTCTAAATACCACTATACCAGAAGTTATACACCTTCAAGCACATGCTACTCCAAGTCATTCTGGTGCTGGGGGGTACTTAGCACGCGGTTCTACATCCCAATCCATCAGATCAATCTGCTGTTCCTCAAACATCAAGGGACCCTCTTGAAGCAGTCAAGCTTTTGCAACATCAGTTTGAAGCTTTTAAGCAAAAAGAGGGATTACAGAAATTAGGGATCAAACAATGCTACCCTACAGAGTGGAAGGAGGTACCGTTCTTGCCTAAATATAAACCGCAGACCATAATGCTATTCGAAGGCAACACATCTCTGAGTCAATTTATCAATCACTTCGAGATAATGACTGATCACCTCCAGAAGAATGATGCTCTACTCACTAGAGTATCCCTTGGATGCTTAGTAGGTGTTGCTTGTGATTGGTATCGAAGTCTACCGGATGGTTGTATAACATCCTCCGCGGCCATGAAATAGATATTCCAGGAACAGTTTTATGAAGGGACGAGAGGCACAAAAATACCTCTAGGTATCCCTGACGCATTGACTATAGATACTTGCAAATCAAACTTGTTACCTATAGTCAGCATATGGAGGGGACCAACACAATTTCAAGATTAGTGATTCCTTTATCGTAAGTGCCAAAGCGGCTAAAGACTGGCTGAAAAGTTTAAGCAACTAGGCATCCCAATGTCGAATCTTGATAAAGATAAATATCCTGCTACCAGTAGTGGCAGTCACCCAAACACTCGTAAGGGTAAAGAAGCCTTAGCCATCAATATAGGTCAGCCAGTACCTACAGCAACAACACCTCCAAATAGAACAGTACCTCGACCCAAGGAGGAGTATTCCTTCGATAATGACGATGTCATAAGCATCTTCTATTGCTTAATCAAAAGCAATAAGCTTCAACTGCCCGAGATCAAGCGGCCTGACGAAGTAGGTAAAACTGACAATCCTAAGTATTGTATGTGTTGCAGGTTTCTGGGTCATTCAACCAGGGCATGCTATGTAATCAAAGGAAAGTTTCAAGAGTTAATCAATGCCAAGGCGATCACTCTCTGAAATGACGAGAAGATGGTGACTGCCAACGTCATTTCTCTACAATTTGGAGACTTTCCTGCTCAACTAGTTCCTGATGGTGTCGTCCCGATACCGAAAGCAACTATGGAGATCGTCAATCTCCCGCCGACACGAAATGACGGTTTGGTACCACTGTCGACAACTAAAGGTGAAATCATGTGGGTTCATCCAGACTTAGTCGTCGACTTCGAAGAAGATATCCGTCTCTTCTACTAAATCGAAGAAGTCAGCCAAGTACAAATCATGCAACATGACTTCGAGTGAGCCAATCTCATTTGATGGCCATATTTTCCCCTTGAAGGATACCTTCATTCCAGTATGATCCACTTCTTCCTCTCCAGAGACTACTTTGCCGACGTTAGAAGTTGACTACCAACCGAAATATCATCGATATTGTTAGCAATCTCGTTAATTGGAGCTGAAGATGGGAAATGACTTTCAGAAAGCACCTACTTTGAATAATAGAAAGGGGTCTCCGATACCTCTAAGTCTGCAACTTCAAGACAATAAGTCTTATATCGTCTTGGGATTTGGGATAGATCACATGTTACCTCATCAAATAAAGAAGCCTTCTAAAGGCAACGCACGAGCGAAGACCTGTAATATGGTTTCTCTCTCACCTACTTCAGAAGAAAAAGTCTTGGCTGGTACTAGGTCTGAAAGACTCTATCTTAGAGACTACCCGAAAGATCAAGAGAACGAAGTTTTCACTCGTTCTTCTGCTCCTAATTATCTTGCAACATTAGCTCCACCAGCTGATTCGGGCCCTTCCAAGCCAACATCAGCCGATAAGGGCAAACAACAGGTTCGCTTTGACAAGAACCTAAAAAAGACTCCACTGTAAGGTCTTCAAAAGCCGTATAACTTTGACATACTGGCTTAACTAGCTAATACTCCAGCAAGATTATAAAATTTTGAACTCCGTCGTCTCGCAAAGAAAACTCGAGAAACGTTAAGCGAATCCCTGATGCAAGCCGACATTTATCTAGCATGTCTTAAGAAATCGGATGAAGAGCCTGTGGCATGCCCTCAATGTCATAGTGTGATGGAAATAATTCCAAATACCACCTTTACACAGGATGACATGCTGTTAGAATACAATCAGCTTGATCGACCACTTTACTTTACTGGATATGTCGACACAATAAGGGTAGATCATATTTTTTGTCGATCCTGGATCTGCACTCAGCATAATCTTAAAAACTCTGCTACATTCTTTGATGATTCTAGTCCATAGCCTCTCGGTGACGGTTAAAACTATTCTTGGGTTCAATTCTGGTAAGAGTAAACCACTGGAAAAGATTCGCTTAACAATCCAAATTGGCAATATTTGGACGAAAGTCACCTGCTATGTAATTGACTATCACGTTTCCTATAACATATTGTTAGGAAGACCATGGTTGCATGAGCATAATATTATGTCATCCACTCTCCAGCAGTGCTTTAAGTACGTGGACGACAGCAGAGAGATTAAGAAAGAAGTTGTTGACCTTAATCCTTTTCGAGGCATCAAAGCCTATTATACAGATTACAGGATATACAAAGAAGAATATATGAAATTCGTATTAGCTATGGACATAGAGGAAGATCAAAATGACAACCCAAAAGATGTACTTGTGATCCCAGTCAAAGGATGAACTTCTCGTCCTTCATCCTCTCAGATGTTAACATCAATCCCGCCCCTTCTACTGAAAAAGTGGAGCAAAGGGAGCTCACCTCTTCTGAGCCTCTTGTTATGGACATTCGTTGTAACAAGCCTACTACTTCTCTCTCTCCTCTTCTTGTTATCGACTTGGTGATGTCTTCAGCCAATACCGAAAATGCTGTTATAACTGTTAAGCAGAGAAAAATATCAATAAAGTAGTGTCTCATTCACAGTATATCGATGTCGATTTTTATGCACAATATTACTTAGAAATTTTGGATAATTTTGAACCTATCACCTTGGAAGCAATTTAACCTTTCCAGTATGAGATAGCATTTGAACCTGTGCAAAGCTCATTATTTATAGTTCCTCCTCAAAAAAATGATGAACATACAATTCTCTTCAATAGGGAACGTAATCAAAGGATTATATTCGACAGCGAATCTGACAATGATGATTGTGGAAGAATGCAACTGCATCACTATTGTCAACAATCCAAGAACATTATCAAAAAATGGGTTATAATTTCACAACTTGACTGAATGGAGGTAAAGGTAGACGAACTCCTATTCGACTACCTGCTCCAAAAGGAAGGTTATCACAGTATTATAATAAGACCAAACATGGGTTAGGCTATACAACACCGATCACAACCCCAGACAGATCTGAGTCAAATAAAGAGATACGGTTTCATTCTTCCGATTCCTCTTCATAGGACTCAGACACCAACGTAGGGGATGTCCATCGACTAACTCTATTCGTTAATATGGCGACAGCTGAATTTCCAGAAGATGATAATGACTTCGTCGAGACATATAAGAACAAACCTTGGACACAAAGGATGGATACTCAATAGGAACTTTGTTTCGAACAGTGTGAACCACCCACTGAGGATGAATTGATCCGGATCGATGTTGGAGATGAAGCTTCTCCAAGAACTATCTTCATAAGTAAAACCCCCCCTAAAACAGACAAAAAAGAATTGATACAGCTTATTAAAGAGTAAATTGACGTGTTCGCCTGGAGCTATGAAGATATGTCGGGACTAAATACCTAGATTGCTACTCATAAGCTCAATATTATGCCAAACTCTAAGCATGTTAAACAGCAACATCGACAATTTTGACCTGATATGATGGCCTCTATAGAAGCTGAAATCAACAAGCTCATCGCCTATGGCTTCGTTTGGGAGGAACAATATCCCGACTGGGTAGCTATTGTGGTTTCGGTTATGAAGAAAATAGAAAATTTTTGAATCTGTATCGACTTTAGAGACCTTAATGCGGCTTATCCCAAAGGCGAGTTTTCTTTCCCAATCACAGTTGTCATGATCGACAATACTTGCAGGCTTGAACAAATTTCTTTCATGGACGTATTCTCTGGTTATAATCATATCAAGATGAATCCTGAAGACAAAAAAACATACGTCCTTCGCACTCCTCTAGGAATCTATTACTATGTAGTCATGCCGTTCAGTCTCAAGAACGCTGGTGCCACCTATCAGCGGGCTATGAGTACCCTTTTCTATGAACGTTTATGAAAAATATTCGAATGTTATGTCGACGATATTACTATCAGGAGTCGTTTAAAGGAATATCACATCCAAGATCTGAAAAGTATCTTTGATCAAATGCATCAACATCAACTCAAAATGAATCCTAAAGTCATTCTTAGGTGTCTCTAGTAGCAAATTTTTTAGATTCGTTATTACCTCTTAGGGTATACACGTTGACCCCGAGAAAGTCAAAGTCATTCAAGAGATGCGTCCTCCACATAACATAAAAGTTCTACGAGGATTCCAAGGACGACTTGCGTATATCAGGAGATTCATCTCAAATCTCTCTGGACGTTGCAGACCATTCACTTAATTAATGAAAAAAGGTGTATCTTTTGTTTGTACTGATGAATGTTAGCAAGCAATTGAGTACATTAAGCGGTACTTGATGAACCCTCTAGTATCAGTTCCTTCAATCACTGGAATACCCTTTTTGATGGACATTCGAGCAATAGATCATTCTCTTGGTGCCCTCCTAGCCTAGAAGAACAATGAAGGCCATGAGAAAGTAATTTACTACCTCAATCGCACAACGATCGATGCTGAAACCGATACATTTCAGTAGAAAAAGAATGCTTAGCCTTGATGTTCGTTGTCCAAAAGACGTATTATTACATCACTGGCCAAACCATCCATGTTATCTCCAGAGTCAATCCTCTGCGAGTCCTGATAAAAAAAGCCTAGTACACTCAATTTTAGACTTGCTACCTGGGCGATGTTGTTAGTGCAGTATGATATGCTCTCTGTCCCGCAGAAGTCTGTCAAGGGTTAAGCCCTAGCTGACTTCTTGGCTACTCACCAAATTTCTGAAACTTCAAAACTCTTTGGCGATATTTTCGTTGAAACTTTAGAGTCTAATACGACTTCAGAATGAATACTCGCTTGGCGTCTATTCTATGATGGTGTATCCAGAATCGAACCTAACTGTATTATCATTGCTGGAGTAGAAATTGTCCTCGTATCCCCAGAAGGGCTAGTCATTCATAGAGCCTATTCTCTAGACGAGCCATGTTCCAATAATTTTCTCGAATACAACACTTTGCTCATCCGTCTCCAGTTAGCTAAACAGCTGGATATCGATTATCTTGAAGTATACGGAGACTCTAAACTGATTGTCAACCAGGTTAATCAAAATCCTTCTCTATTTATAGTTTTTCCATAGGCAGAATTCTGACAAAATTCGGGCAGAACTCTATGAGAAAATCTCGTTGGGATCCGTAACTGCAGGATGACCAAGTTTAAAAAGCAACGTTCACTAACCGAACTCTGGCCGAACTCTGGCCGAATTCGAGCCGAGTTCTGCTAGGGTTCTGTTAGGGTTTTGCAAATTAGTTTTTGGGTTTTTTGAAAAGTCAAACAGTTAGGAAGTAGTTTGGGCTTTTGTAAGTAGGCTTGTTTTCAAAACGAAAGGGTATTTTGAAAACATTTCTTGGATAGCCTATTTGCCAGTACGATACAGTTTACATCGTATTCCTAGACTCAATAAATATGAAAAATATATTGATAAAATAGAAAAACCAATAGCCCTTTGATGATGCCTTTCTTCAAATATTTAAGCAGACTTGAAGACGTCTTTTTCACTTGACGGCGGTCGTCCAAAGGTAAATAGATCTGGAAATCTGAATACCTTTCGGTGGCTTCGCCAACACCGTCTTTGGCCCATTAATAATTTTCCATTGCATATGTCCTGGTTTGATCATGTTTGATCATGCTTACAGCATGTCTACAAATACATGTTAGACAAACAACACAATATGACTGATACAGAACATTAGGATAATGCTAAGTTAAATTAGTAACATAATAGTGATTACATGAATATTAATGATGTCATTATGGTAAACTTAATTGATTAGCCATATTCAAAACATGATATAATCATTGGGCTAACAATGTCCCCCTTTTTGATTATGGCAAATCCTTTAAGTTTAATATATATACAATAGATGAATGTATCACTAATAAACACATAATACTAGAATATTGTGTGCTGACTTAAACTTATTTCTCCCCATTTGATAATATAAAAAATAAGCTCTCCCGTAATTAGAGCTAAAATCAACTCAAGCATATGTAAAGGAGGAAGGCAAAAACAATCATGATCAAGGATTAGGAGAACTGTGTAACGACAAGTTTAGAAAATTGCATAACTATAGTAGAAAAACTTGTCAAAAATAGTTGGTTGAACTTAAAAACATTGAAATCAATCAATACATAGTTGACCAACTAGAAATCCAAAAATGACATTCAAAACACATTTTGATCATCATATTGTGTTTGGAAATAGACTCAAAAAAATATCAATATAGTAGGAATCAATCATTGGTCATAAATAAATCATAAGAAATAGAAATTCGCAGATCTAGTATATATAAAAAAAATCAAAAAAATATAATGAGACATTTAACAATGATCACAAAAAAATATGATTCATAATTTGCCCATACAAATTAGTGAATCAATTCCATAAAGAGTAGAATCATTGAAAAAAGAAATCAAAATAAATATACTAGAATCTATGCAAAATCTATACCAAAGTTCATGCATTTGAATTCAATTACCTTAGCATGATATATGAATTTCCATTAGATAAACATGAAGGTAATGAAGACAAAATATTATAGAAGGAGAAATTCAGTCGACTTGAATGCTCCCCCACAAAGTATGATCAGTCTAAATATAGATAATCATGAACTTTAAGATAAAACCTCAATAAGAAATGCCCAAAAGTAATTTTAAACTCAATCAAATAAGGATGATTAAACATATTTGGCAAGATAACTTTTAGAAACTCAAAATAATGAGAGAATTAAAAATAAATATTAAAATCATATATTCTCTCATCCAATACAAAACCAAATATCATGAACAACTCAACAAGATATTTAACTAAGACAATATAATTCCTTGGTGAACTAGGTATACCACATATTAAGGGTATAAAATAATTGAAACAATTAATTTGCTCCCCCTTAAAATATACGTATATAGTTCAAAAAATAATTTATATGCATAAAATAAATAATCACAAGATCTAAGGGATATCCAAGATATGCATCTTTTTTTTTCCTTTAATCAAATGCATATAAAATTTCAAACTCAAAACAAATATCATCTTTAGGCAAGAAAAAGAAATATCCAATGAATAAATGCTTAAAGATGAAAAAAATATGTCTTTAATAAAAAATATAACACAAATCATTTCATGTAAGTAAAAGATTTTTGAAGGCCGTCTTTAATAATAAAATTTGAGTACCAGACAGATTCAATAAATCAAAAAGAAATCAAAAAGGCTTTTAAAAAATATGAAATTTATTACAAAAAAAATTATCTTAGTAAATGTTCGAATGTGTCCATTTAGTCCTCAGACTGAAAGCTGGCGATTCGAATCACAAAAAGAATTTCAATAAAAGAATCTAAATCATAAATAAATCCATTTGAACAAATAAACATAACTAGATAAATGTCCAAAGAAAAGTGTATTCTAGATATATGGCATGTCAAGGGGATAATTGAATTGAAACAATTAACTGCTCCACCTTTACATGGTTATATCCAAAATAATAGTATAGATAAAAAATTTAAAAATTTCAGAGATATATTTTCAGAAGTAGGGAACTAATTCAAAAATATTAGGTCTTCTTATTAAAGGTCATTTTTCCCTTTTAAAGCCTTAGCATGGTGTCATCAGATAACCGGAGGCTTAAAGAAAAGAAACGCTTTGAGAGAGGAAAATTCAATATGCTTGACTTCTCCTTCACAAAGAGTTACTGCTATAGACAGTAAATAACTAGAATAAGAAGAAAATAATATAAAGCTCAAAATCATTGAATATTACACAGGTTAAAGACGAAATCACAAGATCATAATATTCAATGAGTAGTCACAATATCAAATCAAGTTTAAAAATAGAATAGAGTGACAGAAAAATAAATATATCAAAAGATGACAAACATTAATCTATGAAGATCAATATATGTTATCTTTTGTAAAATTAAATCATTAAATAATATTATCCAACAAATCTAAAATCCAAAATCCATCAGGTAACAATTGCAACTAGATCTCAATAAATCTTTAGTTTATAAAGCGTTGATCAATCTTGGGTTAGCTGTAGAGGTACTTTTCCAGCTAACGGAGGTTCACCAGGGAACACTTAAGTACCACTTCGCTTCGACCGTAGTCGTGGTGACAGACCCTTTGTAGGCTTGTACCCAAAATAAATCTCTTCTTTAATAACCGAGGATTTAAGAAGAATTAGTGCAATATGAAATAAATTATATTCTATGGACTTAAAAATCTTAGAAAGATGTATCAATTACATTAATCCATATGTGCTACAAAATGATTGGGTAACAATAAAATATAAAATATTTGTAAATCGAAATGTAGGACCTAGATACGCTGACGTATTCTGGAACATAGGGGACTGGGTTCAGTACCTTGGATCCAGAACTAGATAATAATTGCAAGTAGACCTTATTAAATCTTAAGTCTATAAAGTATTGATCACTTCGGGTTAGCTGTAGGGGCCGGTTCCCAGCTAGCGGTAGTTCGAAGACTAGTACACCATGTCACTTCAGGCTATTTACACCTGTATGACAGAAGGACCCTTTCGGGTTGTTCCTAAAATAATTTCTACTCTTAAGAACTTAGATTCAAAGGAATATATGCAGTATCATCGAACATCGTCGAAATCCAGAATCCCTAAAAGTAAATACCGAAGGAATGATTTTTTAAGATCAAGACATAAAAAAAAAATTCAATAAGAGTCATGTATCTAAAATGTCAACCAAAAAACCAAGAAAAACGTAATTAAAAGAGGCTTTGAGGAAGAAGCAAATAAGAGAAGAACATAAAATTTTTCAAAGAAATCAATAGCTTAAGTATGGGATAAGCACAAGTTTAAAAACTACTTTTTAAAATAATATAGAACATGAACTTAACTCATATATCTCCATAAAGATATTTATACAAAAAAAATATAAGAAACATATGAGCAATATATAAATGAAAATGAATTATGTATCCTTAATAAGCATAAAATAATATCACAAGATCAAAAACATGCATAAATATGATTTGTCAGACAAAGATGTAATTGATTCATAAGAAGTTAATCACAATATAATTTGAGAATCAATAGTGAATATATTATGCAAGCACAAAGTTAACATAAAAGTATATGTATATACTTTTAAAGTAAGTAGAAGACTTGTGCTAAAGATACATGCTCACAAAATACTGATCAAAGTAAATACGACATGTTAAAGACAAATTGGTAAGAAGTGACCATTAAAAAATATTAAAAACGAAGAGTCAAAAGCATATTAACTCAAAAAAAGCTCTTATGCATGCTTCAAGGATAAAGCTAAAATAAAGAGCATACATAGATAAATGTGTCACACTAGTAGAAAATAACATACTATATAGTGTGAACTAAATATTTAAGCTAAACAGCTAGTCAAGCTAGGATTATGTTTCAAATTGATTAAAAAATTAAAAGATATCACTGAAAGCTAATAGCATGAAGACAATAAGAACATGCTAGATGTTAAAAACTATTTAGGAAGCATGTTACTGAAGTGGTTCTAGTGACCATACTTATGTTGGTGCAATTGCTTGGAAGATGACCTTTGCAATTGCTTGGAAGATGACCTTTGTAGCTTTGCAATCACCAACATGCTTCATGGTTCTATTTGATATGAGAACCTTCACCTACAATATTAGGTGAAGACTTTGGTATCCAATACTTGGATCCACATTTGTTAGCTTTGGGAACCCATTTGCACAAGTTCATATCAACAAGTTTTCTAATCTGACAATGATTAGAAATATGTCCATTCATACCGCAATAGTGACAGAAAGAATTAACATTAGTGCTATATGCAATAGTATGAGAACGTGCAGTGGTGTGGTATGATCTTCGTGGATACTTGTAATAGAAAGCATGGTTGTGTGAAGCTTTAGCTTTGCTTGCTTCCTTTGTAAATGATCTGACATGTGTGACTTTGTGATGTGCTAAGTGTCGTGTGTTAGACTGAGTCGTTGGTTGTACTACCTGCTTTCCCAGTCTAATCTCTAACTTTCTAAAGTTAGCACAGATCTCATCATACTTAGCAGAAAGAGCATCAATTCTACATGAAGCAATAGAATACTTCTTCTTTTCTGATTCTAGTTCCTCCTTAAGTTTAGCATTTTCTTGAGTGCTTTTCTCAATGCAATCAAGTGCCTCATGCAATCTAAACTTTAGTGTGGAAATCTCAGTAGAATTATCAGAAGGAGAACTATTTCTAACATCATTCAATAAGCAAGTAAGCTTTTCATTCTCCCCCTTATAGGATAGAATATCCTTTCTAGCTTATTTATACTTATCTAATACTTTCTTGTGTTCTTCTAATAGATCACTGAAAGCATCAGATAACTCATCATAAGAAAATTAATTCTCTTCAAGAAGGGAATTATTATGTACCTCGTTAGATAATGCCATTGAATATAAATTTGCAGCTTGATGAGGTTTTTCGTCTTCTTCAGAATCTGTTGCTTCGCTTTCACACCATATGCTCGTGCTAGTGTACTTGTGAGATGATGATCTTCCTTCATTTGATTGTTCGTAGTGACTCTCCTTTCTAGTAGTAGTACAATATTCTTGGATGTGGTCTATCTTCTTATAGTTGTCACAAACAAGCTCTTCTTCGTATAGGGGATTGTGTTGTACCTTAAATCCCAATTCCATCATGCATATATTTGCATCATTATGAAGACTATCCTTCTCTCTGGAGTTTCTAGCTTTGCTTTCATACCTGCACTCTAAGTAGCTTCAAGAACTTTCCAAATTTTATGAGATGTTTTGCAAGTATTAATAAGATTAAATACATTTGTGTCTACAACACAATAAAAGATATGCATAGCTTTTGCATCAAGGTTAGCTAACTTTTTCTCTTCCTCCGTGTAACTATAATAAGGCTTATTTATTATAGAGGATGTGAGAATAGAAATGATAGTAGGCTTTTTGTAGCCATTGACAACAATTGACCATAAGTCAAAATCTAGAGACTTCAGGTAGAAGCTCATCCGTGTCTTCCAATAACTATAGTTTGTTCCATCAAATAGTGGGAGTCTATTTGAGGATTGCTCTTCAGTTGTGAAGTACATACTTGTCATATGTGATATAGTGATCTATGTAATAGCAGTTATATAATAACAATATTACCTCACTTTACCTGTATAACCCGCTCTGATACCAATTGTAGGAACAATTGGTATGATAACAATACCTAAATAAAAAGAACCCGCTTTGATACCAATTGTAGGAACAATTGGGATCAGAATATAATACCTCTAGTTGCAGCACTGGCTCTGATACCAATTGTAGGACCGATTGTAGGAACGAGTTGTAAAGCGTAATACTCTAGAGAGGGGGGTGAATAGAGTAGGCAACGGAATTTAGCTATTTAAAAATGTTAGTAATAAGATCACAGATAATATATCACAGATAATATATCACAGATATGTAAATAAAAAGTAGAGAGTAGAGAGCAAACGCAAACACAAGGATGTATACTGATTTCCCTCTTGTGAGGACTAGTCCAGTCGGAAGAACTCTAGCTTCTAGTTGAATCCACTATGGAAAATCACCACAAGTTTTCATCCGAAGTTCTTGCAACTTCTACAACGCGAGCTTTGAACCGAATTACTCGAACAACTTCAATTGTGAAGTGTCTACCTTCAATAAAGCCTTTGATTACAATCACTCTGAAACTTCTAGACCGTACCGCACTGGCAAATCGACTAGAGGATTGTAACTTGCTTGGGATTTGAAAATGAATAGCTCAGAATACTTTGGAAGAAGTAGTAGGCTTATAGAGAAGAGATATGAAAGTGAATTGGTGTATGAGTGAATTGAAATGATCAAAATCTTTCTCTATTTATAGTTTTTCCAAAGGCAGAATTCTGACGGAATTTGGGAAGAACTCGGGCAAAACTCTATGAAAAAATCTCGTTGGGATCCGTAACTGCTGGAAGACCAAGTTTAAAAAGCAACGTTTACTAACCGAACTCTGGCCGAACTCTGGCCGAATTCGGGCCGAGTTCTGCTAGAGTTCTGTTAGGGTTTTGCAAATTAGTTTTTGGGCTTTTTGAAAAGTCAAACAGTTAGGAAGTAGTGGGCTTTTGTAAGTAGGCTTGTTTTCAAAATAAAAGGATATTTTGAAAATGTTTCTTGGATAGCCTATTTGCCAGTACGATGTTGTTTACATCGTATTCCTAGACTCAATAAATATGAAAAATACATTGATAAAATAGGAAAACCAATAGCCCTTTGATGACGCATTTCTTCAAATATTTGAGCAAACTTGAAGACGCCTTTTTTACTTGACGGCGGTCGTCCAAAGTTAAATAGATCTGGAAATCTGAATACCTTTCGGTGGCTTCGCCAACACCGTCTTTGGCTATTAATAATTCTCTATTGCATATGTCCTGGTTTGATCATGTTTGATCATGCTTACAGCATGTCTACAAATACATGTTAGGCAAACAAAACAATATGACTGATACAGAACATTAGGACAATGCTAAGTTAAAGTAGTAACATGATAGTGATTACATGAATATTAGTGATGTCATTATGGTAAACTTAATTGATTAGCAATATTCAAAAACATGATATAATCTTTGGGGTAACAATAACCCCCTAGATTGACCATGAGATCGATGCAAAGTCGAATGCTTATTACTCGAAAATAAGCGTGTAAGGGCTGTCCCTAACCCTGAATTGCAAGCCAAAATTCGATATGTACATTAGGGTTTTGGATAAACTAACTTAACACAGTCGAAGAAAATATAAACGAGATTGAAATGCACCTTTTAGATCTATATTTCAATTATTGTGCATGGAGTTATTTGTTGTCAAACTTAGCAAAAAAACTGTCTTTAAAACTGAGAAAAATTAAAAAACTTTTTCCAATACGGCGTGTGCCCCGATAAATCGGGCGACGTGGTTGCACACTATATGCATCGAAAGGTGCATATGGATGTTGCCGACGTGTGGGAACTGATGGGACTCAATTTCGTTGCATGTATGCGACGAAATCAGTGCGTATCCGTCGAGATACCCTATATCGACCTTTTATAAACTTGGCCATAACATCGTGTACGTTCGTCGTATCGAGATAAAACTTGTGCCAGCCGGACCGAATCAAAATTTTGGTCCTACATGCCAAGGTCTGATTCTGAGAAGGACAACCGGAACGCCTATTTGGCGGGCCCACGACCCGATCCAACGGGCAAAATTGTATACGGCCTGCCGGAATCCAACTTTGGACATATGGTTGGATTCGTCTCCTCAAATCGGACCCATTGACGTATAGTTTAATGACTTTAGAGACCGTAGATAGTGGCACATATTTTGGTACAAAACGGGTCCAACGGTGGACATCAATTTGATCCGAAATTACAATTTTGCCCCTGTTCCAGAATTGGACTTTTGGACAGGCGTTTCCTAGATATATCTTTTATGCCAGGAACGTTCTTGATGTTTGTCTCAGCATCCGGATTCGTTCGTAGATTTTAAGGTTCTTTGCAAGCATAGTTGATTGTTTGGAGTTGCCATCCCCATACTGCCAGGCAAGATACCTTGCCACCTTACTCTGTGATTTACTTATTCTTATTTTCAGTTATTTATATTCAGCATTACTTATCTGTTGCCAGTATATTATATCATTGTGCGTCCAAGTCACACTTGGGTGCAAGCGACTATATCGGTCGTTTTACTTACTTTTGTTTTATTACTCTTGCATTGGCTTAGCCTAGTGACCATCCATTGATGATGAGGTATTGGTATATCTCATACGACCCTGACACTTGCTTATTCATGTGTTGTGAGTCATATATAGGACACGTACTTGCGTAGTCGGCTGGCCACCGATACGTCTGAGGCGTGCGACGGATAGGAGTAACTGCCAATAGAATTGTATGTTAGCAGACTTGGCAGTTGTTAGAGGTTAATATTAGTCATGGAGATGACGATACTAGGTATTGGGTGGGGAGAACAATACCTGACGTATGGGCTTCTATTACTGTAGAAGCATGTAAAAGAACAAGTAAAATCCATGCGGCTCAAAGTAGTGGGAGTCTCATGCGGCTCAGAAAATCACATAGAGCTCCATGCGGCTCAGAAATCCTTCAGAGCTTCATGCGGATCATAAGTCCCTTAGAGCTTCATGCGACCCAGAAGTCCCTGAGAGCTCTATGCGACTCGAAAAAGCCACGTGGCCATGGGTAGGTCAAAAGCAGACATCCACAGCTGGCCATCATTACTATGAGCAACTGGCTCATTTAATGCTCTGACGCAATGCAGCAGTCCTGACACAACAGATTGACGGCTCTGACATAAAGGTGAAATAATGACTCTTGACATGCTCCTAGAGAGACGAGGAAAATCTTTACAGCTAGCACGATCCACCCATTTCCAAAGACCTCTATGCGGCTCAGTTGCAAAGACTTCCATGCGGCTCAGTTGCAAAGACTTCCATGCGGCTCAGATGTAAAGACTTCCATGCGGCTCAGTTATAAGGACCCACATGCGGCTCAGATTAAAAGACTTCCATGCGCTTAGTTACGAGGACCCATATACGGCTCAGATTAAAGGACGTCCATGAGGCTCGATTATAAATGACCTTTATGCGGTTCAGATTAAAGGACCTCCATGCGGTTCAAATAAGGCCATCTTTATGCGGCTCCGACACGAGGCCGCACTCATGCGGCTCAACTATAGCAGTCCTCCATGCGGATCGCAGCAGTCGGGACACGTGGCAGGAGTTGATCAAATCTCAACAACTCAGATTTATGGCAATCGACATAACAGGCAGTCGGGACACGTGGCAAGAGATTGACCAAGTTTTATTCACTTAGATTTGCTGATATCAACAAATCATCACAAAGCAGATTTGGTGCAATCAACATTAACTGTCCAGATCGATTTTCAACAAACTATCCAGATTTGTTACAATCAACATTAACTTTCCAGATTTGTTGTAATCAACATTAACAGCCCAGATTGATTTTCAACAATCAAGATCAAGGCTAATCTTCACCAAATCCTTAACCGCCCACTTTTTAAGGAGCAATTAATGTACACCCTACTTATCACAAAGCCCTATAAATAGCAAGGTGCCATTCCCTTACAAAACCCTGGAGACAGAAGGAGGAGTCAGAAAGAGCATTTCTTCACCAGAGCCGAAGCGACGTCCGATCGTCCAAGGAGTAAGGAAGAGTTACCATCACTCTCCCGAGCCTCTACCGTCACCCCCTAGAATCAAAAATAAACAATTGTACTTTAGATTGCTTTTTCTAGGTTTTATTCCTAGGCTCTCTTTTGTACAAGCGAGCTTGTAGTTGTGAAGTAAAAGTCCAGTCCTCCCATAAAACTGTTCTATTCTTTTATAATCAATGGCAAACACGATGGCGACTCTGCTGGGGACTAACTTCACCACAGCTGAGAAGTTGGTGACGCAATCGGACGCCGCCAAGCTCAGCTCCATGCAACAGATGGTGGTCGTCCGCTTCGACCAGCAGGCGTTTGAAGAAATGCTATCCGACGGGAACGCTGGCCCGTTCCAGAAGCGAACCTGCACGAAGAAGGCCCGCATGGAGTGGAGGCCCAAATCATTTACTCCTCCCCAAGCTCTGAACGAAGTTTTCTCTGCTGCCCAGGACGGCGGACATTCGCGTGCGGCCCCAATTCAAGCCACAGAGAACTCAGTTGTTCCCAAGTCCGGCAGAGGAAAGCACTACGAAGCTGGACTTGCGGGAACAAGGAGGAACTCTGTGCGAAAGCCGTATAGAGGTACCAACCGCATGAAGAAGGCTCATATGGCCAATAATTCCAGCCGCATGAAGACTCATGCGGCCACTAAATCCAGCCGCATGAATGCTGATGTAGCCAACGGATCCAGCCGCATGGATGCTGATGTGGCCAATGAATCCAACCGCATGAATGCTGATGTGGCCAACTAATCCAGCCGCATGAATGCTGATGTGGCCAACAGATCCAGCCGCATGAATACTGATGTGGCCAACAGATCCAGCCACATGAATTCCTATGCGGCCACAAATGCCAGCCGCATGAATGCTCCATGCGGCTCGGGTTCAGTCTTTGACCGTCTCTCATGCGGTCCTGACTCCAGGGGCTCCCAAGAAAATGTGCCAGACTCTGTGCGGCACTATTTGGAATCTTCCTACTATGCACCCTCGGGTGCTAGAGTGAAGAAGTCTAGGATAGCGCAGGCTAGGCGAGCTCAGACAGCTGTCCCAACCTCTGACCATCCGAGCGCTCCGCTAACTGTCATGCGGGCCTCCGATGGAAAGTTATACCGAACCACTCGAGTCCAGCCCCCGGCGGCAAACGAACAAAGTGGTTCCCAAGAGTCTTCCAATAATCAGGGAGAAAACATGGTGCCAACACACTCAGATGCTCGGGATTCCCGGGCCCATAAAACGGGTATAAAGGTTGCTCGGGACGCACCTGACTTGCGTGATGTGATCCTTCACAAGCGCAAAGAAAGAGAAGAAGCTTCGGTGTACAGAGAGTCCTTCCATGGACATCCCTGTACCCAAGTCATTGTCAACTGCTGCTGCAACAATACGGCAGCATAAGAAGACCGGCGGTCCGTCTTCCAACGACTGCAACACCCAAGCTCAAAAGACGAGGCGCTTCTCGTCACCTCCTACAATTCTGCTCTGAAGATCCCTGGCAGCAGGAGAGGGAAGAAAACAAATGTCTCTAGTCCGAAAATCTTAACCGGCATGACCAAGAAACTCACGTCCAAGCGGTCATCCACAACCACCACTGGAGGAATTTTTCAAGGTACCCGCTCAAAAACAAAATCTGCCACACTTGGAGATTCGTCGTCCACATCTCTGGGAGACGCTGGAGCAGGGGATAGCACTCCTTCGAACATCTACGACAATCTAGTATTCCAAAAAGATAATCCAGGGAAAACAGTTCCTCCAACAGATGCAACAAGTTTCGACGTCCCCAAGGACGTCCACAACTCCCAAGATGCGACAAGCTCTGAAGCTGGGGGTACCACTCCTTCTGAGTCCGAACCAGAAAAGAACATTCCCACATACCCTGACGATTTCTCAGTACAAGAGTATGGTTCATAGGGCGCATCCTCCACCATTCCTTCCATCTCTCCTCATGTGAGAACGGTGTTCATGACAAACAATGACCAAGACGATCCCAGTGATCGCCAACGTATCGACACCCTGGAGGCCATACTCCATTCTTTGGCCAAATCCATGGACAAAATCAAAGCGGCCCTACCAACTCTGCAAGAAAGGACGCCTGGCCAGACAAGCTTGGGTCCCACGGCCAATACAGACTCAAACTCAACCTCGGGTGATAACCCTCCTACAATATCGGCTTCTACCACTGCAGACGAAGCCAGGGAAGCAAGACGAGAGGTCCAGGAGCTTCGGGCCATGTTCTACGCCCGAGAAACCCGCCAGGACCTCAGGATACGACAACTGTATCCTGCTGCATGGAGAGATGTTCCCTTTCCACCAAGATATAAACCATTCAACATCAATCCGTATGATAGAAAGACATCTATAAGCAGGTACATCACCTACTTCGAAGTCACAACCGACCATCTGCCTCATGACGATGCCATCCTTATACGGTTGTTCATTGGAGCATTGGAAGGGGTCGCCTTCGACTGGTACCGCAACTTGCCAGACAACTGCATCCATTCCTTCGCCGGTTTCAAAAATATGTTCCTTGAAAGGTTCTACAAGGTAGGACAAGATGTGACAATATCCACCCATATGGATGTTGTTCAAGGGGAGAATGAGCTAACGAGAAACTACATTAAGCGGTTTCACCAAACCGCGATGAAATTGCCCTCTGGCAACCCTGATTCCTCCTTAATTGAAATTTGCCAAAAGAGGCTGCTTCCCACAATCAGCCTCTGGATGGGCAAAAGTCAGTTTAAGGACTGGAAAGACTTTCATCATCAGCACCACTGGCGCAGAAGACAAGCTGAAGAAGCCCGCCAACTGGGATTGCACATCTCGAAAGGAGAAGACAAGGGTAAATACCCTAATGCCAACAATAACAACGGCGGTAATTCCTCCAACAATTGAGACAACAAGGGCAAACAGGCTATGGTGGCCGACATAGCCTAGAAGCCTGAACCAAAGCCGACAGAAAAGCAGTGGCCTCAGATGACCTTTTCCTTCGAGGACAGCCATGTCAAACCAATCTTGGACATGCTCATATAAGGGGGTAGAATTTTGCTCCCTCCACTAAGACGGGAACCTCGATCGGCATAAATGGAGAGCCCAAAGTAATTTTACTACCATCGGTACGTCCACCATGCTATGCAAGACTGCTTCCAACTGAAGCGATACATCCAGCATCTCATCGATTCTAAGGCCCTGGCCATTGATTTCGAAGAGGTGACCGTGGCAGCCAACATGGTGTCAGTACATTTCGGCAGCTTCCCTCCGACAAAGACTCAAGATGGAGTAGTACCCATCTCTAGAGCCAAATTGGAGGTCGCTAACGTTCCACCTCCCCGAGACCAGGCCGCTGGTCTGGTGCCTCTTACCACATCACGAGGGGAGGTCATGTGGGTATATCCGGACCTAGTACCTAAAGTGACACAGTCCCCACCGCCCTCCACCAGTAAGAAAAAGAGTTGGAAAGTCAAATCCTGTCGCACAATCTCGGCAGAAGCCGAAGAAGCTACAGCCGTCGTCACCCCGGTCAGGTGCATAATCCCAACCTACACCGGGTAACTCGGCTGAAGATCATAAACCGGCCACTGCTGATGCTCCAGGACCTTCTCAGCCTCCGATGACCGACAAGCCTAGGCCGAAGGAGACTCGCTTTGACAAACCACTCCAAAACGAGGCACCTCATGGGCTGGAGAGGCCCTACAACTTTGACATCTTGGCACAATTGGCCAACACACTGGCCAAATTATCACTATACGAGCTCCTAAGACTCTCCAAAGATGTTTGTGTCATATTGAGCGAGGTACTCCAGAATGCTGACGCATATCTGGCTCAGTCCAATCTCACTGGAGAGAGCTCGCCTGCAGATCTTCAAGACAGCGCTTGCACAGGTGCAATGCCCAACATTTTCTTCACTCTGCAGGATATGCTTATCACAACCAACCTGCACGATCGCCCTCTGTATTATACTGGATACGTTGGCGATATCAAGATGGATCAGATGCATATTGATCCCGGTTCTTCCATAAGCATCATCCCGAAGAGCCTACTGCACCACCTGCGCATCCCAATGCATCGTCTGACGCCGATAAGCACTGCCATTAGTGGTTTTAATTCAGGCAGAAGCTATCCGATCGAAAAGATTCGTCTGAAATGCCAAATCGGCGATCTTCAATCAGAAGTGACCTATTATGTCATAGATGTGGACACTTCCTACAATATTCTCCTGGGGCGTCCTTCGATACACGATTACATGATCGTGCCTTCCACACTTCATCAGTGCTTCAAGTACGTTGATAAGCACGGATTTGTGAGGACATAATTTGCCGACATCTATCTCTTTAAAGGGGTTGAATCTTACTACTCAGACTCATGCTTGTATGAGAAGTCAAAAAGGCACCTTGTCGAAGGAGATACTCAAGCTCAAACTGAAGTGGCAATAGGAGCGGAAGAACCTTTGCCGATCCACCTCCAAGCCCGCAAACTTGGCAGAACTGCACCCCTTACATCCACTCTACGTAAGGATGCAATCAGCCTCTCCGCACAGGAAGGACAGATGATAATCCGACTTCCAAGGTCTGACCAAGCGCCAAGACCCACGACAAAGCCACTAACAATCAGGCTGCCTAGATCTAGACAGCAACAGACAGAGGAACTCAATCCCTCTGTCAAGCCGATGACGATTCGTCTTTCTAGAATGAATCGGCAGCCGAACGCTAAGCCGGGGACTGCTAGCCAGCCAATTCCTTCCCGCCCAGCACCGAGCACCAAACTGGGGGTCGCTAGTACGCCAACGACTCCACGTTCTGCTACACCAATGGAGCCCCTGATGATTAAGCTGCCCAAGTCATCCTTCCAGTCTTCATTGACACAGGGGGTGGCCGAAGAAGAGTCAGAACTGGCCAAATATGTGGCTGCTCACACTGATATTCCATCCACAGATGATATAATTCCATTGGAAAAGATACCTTACTTCATCAATAAAGGGCTATCTTTGAACTACCTCGAGCATAATAAGCTTTGTACAATGTATGCCATGGAACACGGTATAGGTACCCACCTACAGACACAGGTGATAATTGTTTATACCGCGAACCCGCTTACTCCCGGGGAAGACGCCTGCTTCATAGTTGAAGGAAAGGACCATCCAATCATCTTTTACCGGAAGAATGATCCACAACCCTTCAGGGTAGGAGAAGTTGATCTCAAACCCGACAACGGAAGACTGCCCCTTTATCTATATAGTTCCCGATCCAAGTACCTCATGCAAAAATAGGGGTATGATCTGGAAACTACACCAGGCTTGAACTGCGACACTGGACGACGGCTACCTTTAAAGTTGTCGGTCCCGGCTGGGAAACCCCAGGATTATTACAATAAGACCAGATGTGGGCTAGGTTACGTTACACCTGCAACGACCCCTGAAAGCTCAGATGAGGAATACGACTGGCATTCACACTCAAACGGATCACCAACTTCTGATTCGGATGTCATCATCGGAGACGTATTCAGGCAAGTCTTGTCTGTCAATATGGCATTCGTCGACGTCTATGAAAAAGACGAAGACATTCCTGAAATTCTTGAGTTAGAGCCGTGGTCCCAACAGCTAGACACACAATGGAAGAAGTGGTTCGAACAAAGAGAGCCTCCCACTGAAGATGAGGTCGTGCAAGTTGACCTCGGCGATGAGTCCTCTCTAAAACCAATCTTTGTTAGCAAAAGTCTGACAGACGAAGTGCGAAAATCACTACTGCAAATCGTGAGAGAATATATCGACATATTCGCCTAGAGCTATGAAGACATGCCGGGGCTAAACCCCGAGGTTGTACTTCACAAACTCAACATTCGTCCGAACGCAAAGCCGGTCAAGCAGCAGCAACGACGGTTTCGCCCAGACATCATAAACTCCATCGAGGCTGAGGTTAACAAACTAATAGCCAGCAGATTCATTTGCGAGGAACAACATCCAGACTGGATAGCCAACATAGTACCAGACCTCAAAAAGAATAGAAAGATCCGAATCTACATTGTCTTCCGAAATCTGAACGAAGCATGTCCTAAGGATGAGTTTCCCCTTCCTATTACAGATATAATGATTGACAACACCTGCGGCTTCGAGCACATGTCATTCATGGATGGCTTCTCAGGGTACAATCAAATCAAGATGTTCCCTGACGACGAAAGACATACATCATTCTGAACACCGATTGGCACATACTACTACACAGTCATGCCATTTGGTTTAAAGAATGCTGGCGCCACCTATCAACGAGCCATGAACATCATCTTCAGAGATCATTTACGCAAGACAGTAGAGTGTTATGTCGACGACATCGCCGTCAAGATCCGCTCTAAAGAAGATCATCTGCATGATCTGAAGACAGTATTCGACCTGATGCGGGCGCACAATTTGAAGATGAATCCCACGAAGTCCTCCTTAGGCGTATCCAGCGGAAAGTTCTTGGGTTTCATCGTTACCTCCTAGGGTATCCATGTCGACCCTGAGAAGACCAAGGCAATTATGGAGATGGGTCCTCCAAGAAATATTCGTGAACTTTGAGGCCTTCAAGGGAGGCTAGCTTATATCAGAAGGTTTATCTCTAACCTCTTCGGACGATGTCAACCCTTCATGTACCTCATAAAGAAAGATGTCTCCTTCGTATGGGATGAAGAGTGCCAGCGCGCCTTCGACAACATCAAAGAATACCTGTCGAACCCTCAAGTCCTAGTGGCCCCAGTTGCTGGAAAGCCATTCTTGCTCTATGTGCGAGCTATCGAGCATTCTCTCGGTGCTCTACTTACACAAAATAATGATGCAGGCTATGAGCAAGCTATATATTACCTCAGCCGAATGATGATGGGGCCTGAGCATTGATACACTACCATGGAGAAGGAGTGCCTTGCTCTGGAGTTCGCCATTCAGAAGACGCGATATTACGTCACGGGACAAACCATCCATATCATATCAAGAGTTAACCCCCTCAGGGTCCTCATGACCAAGCCAGGTGCACTCAGCTCTCGCCTTGCTACCTGGGCGATATTATTGTCTCCCTACCACATGATCTTCGTCCCTCAGAAGGCTGTTAAAGGTCAAGCTCTGGCAGACTTTTTAGCAGCTCATTCAGGTTCAAAATCAACCAGAATTGACGAAGAGATTCCAGATGAGGTCGCCAATTCAAATGTGGTCTTTCATGAGGTCGTGTGACAAATATTCATCGACGGTGCTTCCAGAACTTGGCCCATGGGTAACATCGTCGCTGGAGTCGGAGTGGTGCTAATTTCTTCCTCCGGACTGGTGATCAATCGGGCTTACTCCCTTATGGAGCCCTATTCAAACAACGTGGCCGAGTACAACGCTTTGGTCATTGGCCTCCGACTTGCAAAGGAGATGGGGGTAGAGTATCTTAAAGCATATGGTGATTCACAGTTAATCGTCAATCAAATTCGGGGTTCGTATGAAGTTCGCCATGAAGATATGATCCCCTATCACCAAATAGCGATTAACATCATTTCGTCATTTGAAGGGTTCTTCATAGAACATGTTTTCAGACTCCAAAATATCGAAGCCGATGCCCTAGCAGGTCTTGCCGCTTCCCTAGAGGTCCCAAAATATACACATCATTTGGTGGACGTAATAGGCCACGAATTGGTCTATCCCAAGAACAATGTTCAATATGTTGAGAGTTACTCCGCTCTGACAGTCGACGAAGCACCAGACTGGAGACACCCATTCATTGACTTCGTAGTCTATGGCATCTTGCCCGAGAATCCAAAGGAAGCCACTTCTATCAAAAGACGTTCCCTCAGATTCTTCTACGATACAGAGACAAAAATGTTGTATCAACGATCATACGATGGATTACTGTTTCGGTGTCTATCAAATACAGAAGCCAAAGAAGCTGTATGTGAAGCTCACGACCGTGTCTGTGGGGCCATCACCTTGGCCCGAAATTACAAGACCGCCTTGCCGAATGGGCTATTACTGGCCCACGATGGTTGCAGATGCGATAGACTATACAAGAAAGTACAAATCTTGTCAATTTCACGCAGATTTTATCCATCAACCATCCGAGTTTCTATATCCGACGGTGGCATCCTGGCCATTCGAAACATGAAGAAGAATAGACATCATTGGTCCGATCACTCCGCCTTCGTCCCAAGGACATCGCTTCATACTCGCAATCAAAGATTACTTCTCTAAATGGGCAGAGGCTATTCCGCTTACAGAAGTAAAGACTTCAAACGTAATCAGCTTCCTCAAGCATCATGTCATCTATCGTTTTGGACTACCCCGAAGGATCATCTACGACAACGGTTCACAGTTCGCAAGCTACGCTTTTTATCAGTTCTGCGACAAACACCGAATTCAAAATATTGCTTCAACGCCATACAATTTGGCAGCAAATGGGTTGGCAGAAGCATTCAATAAAACTATAATCAAGCTGCTCAAAAAGTTCGTGTCTTCCAACAAACGCGACTGGAATGAGAAGCTTGGCGAATGCTTATGGACATACCGTACTACAGTCCGGACGGCCACTGGGAACACACCATTCTCTCTGGTATACGGGAGTGAGGCAGTTCTCCCATTGGAGACTCAATTTCTCTCACTCCGTATTTGTCACCCTCACTTTTCCAAGTTAGGGGTAAAATGATAATTTTCCATTTTATAATATTTTGAGAATTTTATTTCATGAATATTAATATTTAATTATTATAGGAGTCGGGTTCGAATTTTATCGCATTCCGAGTTAATTCGGGACCCCGGTGAATTTCGACTTGAGTCGTAATTAGCATGTTATTTAACCATGGCCCACCACACTAAACTTTTAGGTTTAGAAGTTTAGACTAGTCCCCCATGAGTAATTAAGTTTAATTATGATTTTTATTTAATTTTAGCTAACCCACAAAACCAAATTTGGACTTAACTTAGCATAGAAGTTAAGGGAGGGGCAAACTTATAATTTTAAGTGCCCCAACTCTTCCCTTTATGACCAGCCATCCCCTCCTCATTTATTCTTCTTCTCCACTTCAAAATATCACCATTTTCTTCTTCTTCTTCTTCTCCAAGCTTTTCTCAAAAGTTAGAATAGGTTTTCCCTAGAAATCATCTCAAAATAATTCCTTTTTCTCCAACATTCTTCCATCCAACTCTTCCTCTTCCCCAAATGAAGCTTCCCCAAGCTTTTGGGAGCAAGAAGTGCAAGGGTGTGTACTAAATAATTCGTTGTGTCGGAGCCGTGTCAGAGGACTTTCGAATCGGGAATCCATCTCCCGATAGGTATAACCTATCCTCTAACTTATTCCCTTCATAATGATATATAGTTTGAACCATGTAGGATTTGATTTCCATAGTTGTGTCCTTAATTGTGTCGAGTTTGAGTCCGTGTGGAGTGTCCTAGGAGAAGTTAGAATTTGTGACCGTGTCCTTGAGTTTCCCCCAAATTTGGACACATTAGAATAATTAGATTGGCCTCTAAGTGGTTAGGCACTCTTAACTTCATTTATTTAGTGTGTGTATGTGTCTGTGTGTGTGTCCATATACATATATATATGTGTGTGTGAGAGTGTTTATATATATATGTATGTGTCGGAGTGTGTGTGTCCATATATATATAGATATATATATATATGTGTGTGTGTGTCTACATATATATATATATGTAGATATGTATGTGTGTATGTGGATATGTATGTGTGAGTGTGTGTATTTATATGTAGAGAGGGGAGAATGAGAATTTGTATGTGTGTGTGAATTATATATATATGAGAGTGATAGAGAGGATTATTAGAGAGATTGAGAGGGAGTTTAGAGAGGATTAGAGAGGGAATAGAGGGAGAAAGAGTGTGAGATGGAGGGGGGAATAGGGGGAGCACCCACAGCAGCAAGGGGGCTGCTGCCCCCCTCCCCCATAAATCAGCCACAACAGTAGCAAAAACTGCAGCAGTAGTAGTAACATAGCAGCAGCAGCAAGCAGCAGTTTTTTCCCCCTTTAGGCCCCCATTTGACCCCCGTAACCCTCCCGTATATACCCCCATATGTATACCAATATATATACATATATATACCCTATATATTAGCTATATATATACCTATTTAACCCTCTAAATAGCCCCCTAAAACTAATCCTAAGTATAGGTTAAAAATGGGTGTTTGAGAGTGTGTGTGAGTGGTTGTGTGAGTTTTAGTGAAGGGGTGATTTTGAGTTTCGTGATTCGGAACGCGTCGAAACTTGGAGGGGACTTAGATAATGTGATTTAGATTTTGTGGGTAGGCTTCCTAGTTAGAATTGGATTTGCATGTGGGTTCGGGAAGACGGTATCGCACCGCACCATTCCGTATCTTGAAATATTCAAGATAACGGGTAAATGGGCGATACGGACCGTAAGATGGACTGGATGTCCACTTACCCTAGAAAACTTGGTAGGTAATGGTTGTATAGGCTAGTACCCTACTACCCTAGGAAGCACGGAGTAGAATTCCTAAGGGAAGGCCACTTGGCGTCGAGTTAGAACGGTTTAAGGATAAATGTTAAGGGGTAATCGGGTAATTTTGAGATACGGAGTTCGGGTATTCGGATTGACTTGAAACTTGGGTGGCTTGTTGGGTACACCCTATAATTGTCATATTTGAACCGATTTTGGCTCGGTTGATCCAGAGTTGACTTTTTATCCAAAAGTCAACCGTGAGTCAACACTTTGTCTAGATTTGACCAAATCCAAACCAGAGTTAACCAGTTGACCAAAAGTCAACTGTTGGTCAACATTTGACCAGTTTGACCTAGGGTTGACCTAGAGTTGACCAGGGTTGACCAGTTGACCAAAAGTCAACTGTAGGCCAACTCTTGACCCCGTTTGACTTTTTTCGACTTGTTTTGACCTGTGATGACTGGTATGACCTAGGGTTGACTTGGTCTGACTTAGATTGACTTGATATAACTTGATTTGACCTAGATTTGAATTAACAGGACTTAGTGTGACTCGGTGAGACCAAGTTTGACCTAGGTTTCATATCATTCATTGTGAATCATTCTTAAACTTTGTTTAAACCTAAATTAACATACAATATCTCATCTTTAGGTTTCTGATTACCGCTCTGAGCATTGATATACCCTACATCTCAGGACAACAGACGAGTACATTGACTGATAGTTTTTATTGTCTTGATATCTGCTATATCCGATTCAGTTGTAGTATCTTACTCGATTCCAGTCACGATAGTTCACGGACTTGTATACGTTGGATCATGACATGAGATGTTGTTCCTGGATTTTCTTGGTATATATGTACATTTCCTGTCTTGTTCCCTGTACTTGTATAGACACCGATTCCTGAGAGGGAGTAGCTATCCTCTTAGGGAATCCTGTGTCATGATGTGTCATGTCCAGGTCCATTATACTACTCGGGGATGGAGAATTATTAGGGGTTATGTGATCAAAGCCCCATGTAACTATTTTGCTTACGCCACCCTCACCTCACGTTGGGTGTAGCAGATACCTCCATGTCCATGTTATCCAGGTTGGCCGGCATGATTTTCCGTTTAGGTCACCGCGGATTGTCGGGCCAAGTGGATAACCCTATCATGTTTTCCTTGTCGATCAGATAACGCTCTAATAATTCAAGGTACATTTTATATTTACTTTATCTTATCATATATCCTGCTGTGTTCTACATTCAGTATTTTTCTCACCATGCTATGATATTCAGTTACTCACATGTTTTACATGCCTCTATGATGTACCTTGATTTGGAGACTAAGTTCTGCTCGGGAGAAGGGTACCCCGGTCCTTGTTGGGTTTAAGGGTTGTAACTCAGCTTTCGAACGGTTCTCAAGTCTTCATATATCTTTCTCTTGTATTTCATTATACTGTCTCTTATAGAATTTGTCAATTCACATGGAACTGCTGTTAGTGCTTGTACTTGCTCATTTTCCTGACAGGATACCGTTATGATAAATTACAGATGACTCTGAGGAAGACTGCTCGACCTATTATGGGCTCGAGTCAGATGGAGTAGTCCGGGACCGTGGCCTTATAGTAGAGCCACTAGATTTTGTACTCCCGGAGTAGTGTAGATTAGCTAGGTTTGACTGGACTGTGATCCAGCTATTATTATCAAACTGTAGCTTCTATGTTATATTTTGAGACTCTGGGATGTTATGTGTAGCACTGGACTTGTGTGGACCTTGAACTTATTTCTGTTTTCATCTATCATATTTCCTTTCGTGCTATCTATCCTAGTTTGTTTTTGTGATTGAGACTGTATTGCTATGTCACCTCCATTCGGAGTGTATATACTGTACAGATACCTTTATACTGTTTAGTGTAGTTTTGTAGACAACCTAGACAGCGTTCTACCGCCGATACTGCGGCATAGGCTGGACGTACCCACGTGCTCGTGCCCCTCATAAGGGTGCAGGTCGTGACACGTTTTTGTGGTGGCCCACGCAGGTCTCGTATCGCAATTAGTGCGATCTCGTAATGGTGCTCGACTTAGAGTACTAATTACGAGCCTGCGATTAGGACGCAGGTCTCGTGTCGCAATTAGTGCGATCTCGTAATGGTGCTCGACTTAGAGTACTAATTACGAGCCTGCGATTAGGACGTAGGACCTAGGATATGATAGGAGTTTCTCAATCATACCTAGAAAAACTTTTGATCTTTTGATTATCATGATTACTCCCCTTGTATTAAATTAACTGTCCTTCTTTGATAATATCTTCTCATGTGCCATATTGATCTCTTCGCTTTAATTCATCTCCAGGATGACGAAGACGCACCTGCAGGCCGCTGGATCGAGTAGCTTGCCCGAGAGATCTGACCAGGCAGAGGAGGAGGTTCACGAGACTGCCCCTAGTGATTCCACTATCCCGGAGACCCCGACAGTTGCACAGGGAGGTCTACCACCTCTACCCCAGAGGGTTTCGGCCGTTGGTCCAGAGATACTGCCGCTACCACCTCCGATACCGACGGATACACACCACATGTTCCTCCTCCTTCAGCAAATGATGGAGACACAGCGAGCCCAGGCAGAGGCGTCGCAGCGCCAGTCGGAGGCGTCACACTGTCAGATTGAGATGCTGAGACAGAGCATGGAGAACTCGCATTAGCTTGCACTGGCAGCAGTGGAAAGAGTGGCACCGGGTACGGTACTGGGCCCTACTGGCCAGCAGCTGTACCAGCAGCAATCCAGGCCGGGGACAGTATTAGACTTTAGGAAGATGAGCTTCCGGGACTTCACGGGCACGGAGGGCATCCTTTATGCAGACGACTGGCTAGAGGATGTACAGCGGAGCATGGAGCTGGCAGAGCTTCCTAGAGCACTTTGGGTTTCAGCCGCAGCCAGCCGATTCTTCGACATCGCGCTGACATGGTACCGCACGGATCCTCGTGTGTCGGTGAGAGGTCTGGCATGGAAGAACTTTCGGAGGCTCTTTAAGGAGAAGTTCTTCCCGGACGTGGCTCTTACAGCATTGGAGGGCCAGTTCGTGGGTCTAGTGCAGGAGAACCCGTCGGTGGACGAGTATGCATCGGAGTTCTTCTGCCTTAGCAGGTTTGCTCCTGATATGATCCAAGATGAGGGGCAGAAGGCTCGTAAGTTCCGTAGGAGACTTATTCATGCAGTGCGCACCCGCACCTCGGGTCGCCGTGATGCGACGTTCGATCAGATATTGATGGACGCACAGATTGCAGAGGAGGACTTCGGCCTCAAGCCGAAGAGGAACGGTGATACTATGGGGGTAAGTTCCAGTACGGGACCGGCCAAGCGCCTCCACTTTCAGCATCAACAGAAGCCATTTCAGCAGCAGCCTCTGTTACAGATTCAGCAGGCACCAGCGCGTGTCCAGCAGCACCAGAGACAGGGCCAGAGACCGGCTACTCCGTTCAGCTTCTGCGGGAAGCCAGGACACAATAGAGAGGCTTGTAGGAAGAGGTTGGGCGTCTGTCTATACTGCGGGGTGCCTGACCACCAGCTGAGGGATTTCTACGCTAGTGGAATCCGAAAAGACCAGGACAGAGTACAGCAGGCTAGAGGAGGCCAGCAGGGACGTGCTTTCGCCATAACAGTTGAGCCTACTCAGGCAGTAGCAGAGCAAATAGCAGGTTCCAATCCTTCGAATCTTCTTTCCGCATTTGCCTTCTTATAAACTGTCTTGAACTTCGATTTTATCTGTTCTTTGATCGTTGGATGAAAATTGTTCTTGTGATGTGATTCCTTCTAAGATAAGTCGTATGGGCTAGGTCGCCTCGATTATGAGATTTTAGAATACTCTAGGGTCATGCTATCAGGCATAGTGAGGACATATAGTCGGATTATGGTCGTATTTCTCGGTGTGAGAATTTAAGATTTTCGTTGCCAAGCATGCGGCAATACGAAAATTTTAAATACTATAATTCTAGATGTATGTACCGTAGTTGAGGACTCTGTGATTATCGTAGCCTTGCTCACTGGCATGACGAAGATTCTGAGTATCATGATGATTGGACAGACGCATACGATTATCGATTTGCATGATTTTTGTGTTTACTTGTTTTAATTTTTGAGGATGATTTTTTTAAGGTGGATAGACTTGTAGCATCCAGTTTCTATTTGAGAGTAATTTTAAATTTTATAATTTTAGTCATTTATTTCATGCTTTGATTTTTGAGATTTTAATCATTTAAATTTTAAGCCATGACTTGTGATTTTGATATTTACTATTGTTTGGTTTTAATTTCGAGGACGAAATATTTTTAAGGTGGATAGACTTGTCACCCTCACTTTTCCAAGTTAGGGATAAAATGATAATTTTCCATTTTATAATATTTTTAAGAATTTTATTTCATGAATATTAATATTTAATTATTATAGGAGTCGGGTTCGAATTTTATCGCATTCCGAGTTAATTCGGGACCCCGGTAAATTTTGACTTGAGTCGTAATTAGCATGTTATTTAACCATGGCCCACCACACTAAACTTTTAGGTTTAGGAGTTTGGACTAGTCCCCCATGAGTAATTAAGTTTAATTATGATTTTTATTTAATTTTAGCTAACCCACAAAACTAAATTTGGACTTAACTTAGCATAGAAGTTAAGGGAGGGGCAAACTTGTAATTTCAAGTGCCCCAACCCTTCCCTTTATGACCAGCCATCCCCCTCATTTATTCTTCTTCTCCACTTCAAAATATCACCATTTTCTTCTTCTTCTTCTTCTCCAAGCTTTTCTCAAAAGTTAGAATAGGTTTTCCCTAGAAATCATCTCAAAATAATTTATTTTTCTCCAATATTCTTCCATCCAACTCTTCCTCTTCCCCAAGTGAAGCTTCTCCAAGCTTTTGGGAGCAAGAAGTGCAAGGGTGTGTACTAAACAATTCGTTGTGTCGGAGCCGTATCGGAGGATTTTCGAATCGGGAATCCATCTCCCGATAGGTATAACCTATTCTCTAACTTATTCCCTTCATCATGATAAATAGTTTGAACCATGTAGGTTTTGATTTCCATAGTTGTGTCCTTAGTTGTGTCGAGTTTGAGTCCGTGTGGAGTGTCCTAGGAGAAGTTAGAATTTGTGACCGTGTCCTTGAGTTTCCCCCAAATTTGGACACATTAGAATAATTAGATTGGCCTCTAAGTGGTTAGGCACTCTTAACTTCATTTATTTAGTGTGTGTATGTGTGTGTGTGTGTGTCCATATACATACATATATATATATATATATATATATATATATATATATATATATATATATATATATATATATATATATGTGTGTGTGTGTGTGTGTGTGAGAGTGTTTATATATATATATATTTATATATATATATATATATATATATATATATATATATATATATATATATATATATATATATATATATATATATATATATATATGTGTGTGTGTGTGGGAGTGTGTGTGTCCATATATATATAGATATATATATGTGTGTGTGTCTACATATATATATATATATATATGTAGATATGTATGTGTGTATGTGGATATGTATGTGTGAGTGTGTGTATTTATATGTAGAGAGGGGAGAATGAGAATTTGTATGTGTGTGTGAATTATATATATATATATATGAGAGTGATAGAGAGGATTATTAGAGAGATTGAGAGGGAGTTTAGAGAGGATTAGAGAGGGAATAGAGGGAGAAAGAGTGTGAGATGGAGGGGGGATAGGGGGAGCAACCACAGCAGCAAGGGGCTGCTACCCCCCCTAAATCAGCCACAGCAGTAGCAAAAACTGTAGCAGCAGTAGCAACATAGTAGCAGCAGCAAGCAGCAGTTTTTTTCCCCCTTTAGGCCCCCATTTGACCCCCGTAACCCTCCCGTATATACCCCCATATGTATACCAATATATATACATATATATACCCTACATATTAGCTATATATATACCTATTTAACCCTCTAAATAGCCCCCTAAAACTAGTCCTAAGTATAGGTTAAAAATGGGTGTTTGAGAGTGTGTGTGAGTGGTTGTGTGAGTTTTAGTGAAGGGGTGATTTTGAGTTTCGTGATTCGGAACGCGTCGAAACTTGGAGGGGACTTAGATAATGTGATTTAGATTTTGTGGGTAGGCTCCCGAGTTGGAATCGGGGTTGCGTGTGGGTTCGGGAAGACGGTATTGCACCGCACCATTCTGTATCTTGAAATATTCAAGATAACGGGTAAACGGAAGATACGGACCGTAAGATGGACTGGATGTCCACTTACCCTAGAAAACTTGGTAGGTAATGGTTGTATAGGCTAGTACCCTACTACCCTAGGAAGCACGGAGTGGAATTCCTAAGGGAAGGCCACTTGGCGTCGAGTTAGAACGGTTTAAGGGTAAATGTTAAGGGGTAATCGGGTAATTTCGAGATACGGAGTTCGGGTATTCGGATTGACTTGAAACTTGGGTGGCTTGTTGGGTACACCCTATAATTGTCATATTTGAACCGATTTTGGCTCGGTTGATCCAGAGTTAACTTTTTACCTAAAAGTCAACCGTGAGTGAACACTTTATCTAGATTTGACCAAATCCAAACCAGAGTGGACCAGTTGACCAAAAGTCAACTGTTGGTCAACATTTGACCAGTTTGACCTCGGGTTGACCTAGAGTTGACCAGGGTTGACCAGTTGACCCAAAGTCAACTGTAGGTCAACTCTTGACCCCGTTTGACTTTTTTCGACTTGTTTTGACCTGTGATGACTGGTATGACCTAGGGTTGACTTGGTCTGACTTAGATTGACTTGATATAACTTGATTTGACCTAGATTTAACTTGACAGGACTTAGTGTGACTCGGTGAGACCAAGTTTGACCTAGGTTTCATATCATTTATTGTGAATCATTCTTAAACTTTGTTTAAACCTAAATTAACATATAATATCTCATCTTTAGGTTTCTGATTACCGCTCTGAGCATTGATATACCCTACAGCTCAGGACAACAGACGAGTACATTCACTGATAGTTTTCATTGTCTTGATATCTGCTATATCCGATTCAGTTGTAGTGTCTTACTCGATTCCAGTCACGATAGTTCACGGACTTGTATACGTTGGATCATGACATGAGATGTTGTTCCTGGATTTTCTTGGTATATATGTACATTTCCTATCTTGTTTCCTGTACTTGTATAGACACCGATTCCTGAGAGGGAGTAGCTATCCTCTTAGGGAATCCCGTGTCATGACGTGTCATGTCCAGGTCCATTATACTACTCGGGGATGGGGAATTATTAGGGGTTATGTGATCAAAGCCCCATGTCACTATTTTGCTTGTGCCACCCTCACCTCACGTAGGGTGTAGCAGATACCTCCATGTCCATGTTATTCAGGTTGGCCGGCATGACTTTTCGTTGAGGTCACCGCGGATTGCCGGGCCAAGTGGATAACCCTATCATGTTTCCCTTGCCGATCACATAACGCTCTAATAATTCAAGGCACATTTTATATTTACTTTATCTTATCATATATCCTGCTCTGTTCTACATTCAGTATTTTTCTCACCATGCTATGATATTCAGTTACTCACATGTTTTACATGCCTCTATGATGTACCTTGATTTGGAGACTAAGTTCTACTCGGGAGAAGGGTTATAATCCCAGTCCTTGTTTGATTTAAGGGTTGTAACTCAGCTTTCGAACGGTTCCCAAGTCTTCATATATCTTTCTCTTGTATTTTATTATACTGTCTCTTATAGAATTTGTCAATTCACATGGAACTGCTGTTAGTGCTTGTACTTGCTCATTTTCCTGACAGGATACCGTTATGATATATTACAGATGACTCTGAGGCAGACTGCTCGACCTATTATGGGCTCGAGTCAGATGGAGTAGTCCAGGACCGTGGCCTTATAGTAGAGCCACTAGATTTTGTACTCCCGGAGTAGTATAGATTAGCTAGGTTTGACTGGACTGTGATCCAGCTATTATTATCAAATTGTAGCTTCTATGTTATATTTTGAGACTCTGGGATGTTATGTGTAGCACTGGACTTGTGTGGACCTTGAACTTATTTCTGTTTTCATCTATCATATTTCCTTTCGTGCTATCTATCCTAGTTTATTTTTGTGATTGAGACTGTATTGCTATGTCACCTCCATTCGGAGTGTATATACTGTACAGGTACCTTTATACTGTTTAGTGTAGTTTTGTAGACAACCTAGACAACGTTCTACCGCCGATACTGCAGCGTAGGCTGGACGTACCCACGTGCTCGTGCCCCTCATAAGGGTGCGGGTCGTGACAGTATTGCCCTTATCTATCGATTGACAACGGATGATAATCACCATCGCCGGTTGCAAGAGTTGGAGGCTCTGGATGGGAAGCGCCTATTAGCTCAACAATGAATCGAGCTGTACCAAGCACGTATCTCGAGAGCTTTTAATAAGAAGGTTAAAATCAGAACATTCCAAGTGGGCGATCTCGTTCTGGCAGTTCGGAGGTCGATGGTTATGACTCACAAAACAGCCGATAAATTCCAGCCAAAGTGGGAAGGCCCATTTGTCATCGAGGCTGTATTCTCCAATGGTGCTTACCGCCTCGCGAAACAAAACGGAGACTTGCTCATGTTGCCCATCAACGGCAAGTTCCTGAAGAAGTACTATGTCTAGAATGATATTCTCCAATTCTTCCAGATTGTCGAGTTATGTACCCTCTGGTACCGCTGAACTTACACTCTGACGTTAAATCTCCCAGATTGTTGAGTTATGTACCCTCTGGTACCGCTGGACTTACATTCTGACTCCAAATCTTCCAGATTGTTGAGTTATGTACCCTCTGGTACCGCTGAACTTACGCTCTGACTCCAAATCTTCCAGATTGTTGAGTTATGTACCCGCAGGTACCGCTGAACTTCGCATATTCATCCAGAACTTTCGAAGAAGACGGCATCAAAGGGAGGGTGGCTGGCATAGTCGAAGAAGATGCAACGGAACTTGATGCCCCTGCCACGAGGGAAACAAATTTCGAGCGAAAGAACGCTTGAATAGTGGCTAATTCTTCTTCTGCAGCCTGAAGAATCCGGAGGCTCGGCAGGGCAGAGAGGTCGACCTCCGGAGCCACATTAACAGATGAGGGTGCAGGGACCAGTTCTCCCTACTCCGGCCATTCCGCCGTTTGTCCTCCCGAACTTGATTCTGGAAAGGTCCCTCAATATAATTCGGAGGGGGTGGAGGCACGCTCTCTTCCACCAGATTCTTTCTGACGAGCTCTACCCTGACAATGTCCATCATTGGTAGTGAAGGAGCAGGACATGTATGTCCAGAGCAACCATCAATCAGCTTAATCTAGAGGATGTGATGATAGAGCGAATGAGCCTCCTCACTAGTCAAGACTTGGCTTATCTTACCAAGGGAGAGTTGCGGAGGCTGAAGCTCGCTCACAGCCGCCATAATCTCTTCGCCAGCGACACCTGAGTCGAATTCAGCTGGTTTCTCTGCACCAGCCACCCCAAAAGGAGATACAGCTGGATCAGCGTTACCCTGCTGAAGTTCGACAGTCTCGAGGAAGGGTTCAGCGGAGCCCACGTCGCCCTGGGTCGAGATCTCAGTAACGTGTGACCCCTCAGCCGTCGGATCGACTTCAGAAACAGCGGCTGGCTCTCGAGAGTCTGACTCTTCGGACGCCTACAGAGAAAATAAAAATGATTAAAACATAAACGAGGAAAATCCAAAGAAAGAGAGGGTTGTAATTCAATTCACCACCGAAATGGCGCCCATATCCTCGCCTCTCTCCTTAATGAGCAGCCGATGAGGCTTAACCGCAGCCCATTTCACGGAGTAGGTTCTGCCACCACCAGCAGACTCAGGCCTGCTTCGCTTTTGGGAAGGGCTCGGCTCAACAGGCGGTTGATCCACCACCACTTCATTCGTAGGAGGGAGAGTGTTATCGGAAGCGTGTTCGTCATCCTCTTTGTTCGCGTCGCTGGACTCCGAGTCCGGCACATCGACCATTTTCTCCTTCATCTTCCTCTCCTTAGACCCCTTGGGTTTCTCCTCCAATCCGGTACCAACAATGAAGCTGGTACTCGGGTCAAAGCCAATAGGAGGCTTGTTCGCCATGATATGGTAGAGAGCCGCCAGATATTAGATCTCTCATGAATCCCCATCATCAGGAACAGAGAAGCTAGTACGGGTGTGAACCGTATGATAATAATGCCAGGCTCTGATGCCATCGAGGACGCTGCCTTCAAAACCCAGGCAAGAGCTGGGACTGTCCAGAAAAAGCTGGCTATACCCAAACTGTCGGGCGAACCTAATGGACAAGTAAGGTTCCAAGAAGACAGCGTTGCGGTTGTGGTATACCAGGCGGAAAGGGCGAACGTTGTGCAACGAAAGAAGTATTTTGCCATCTAAGAAGTGGGGAGGCCCAATACCATCCAGATGTACAACCCTTATTTCCTCAACAGTAAATCGAGGAATAGATACGAAAAAATTGTATCTGTCCACTCTTGATAGCGCCATCCTATAAGCGTGCATAGTCTCACAATCCCAAGGCATACGGCAATATTGGAAGATGAAGCCGTCATCAGCAGTTACGCAATCTTTGGGGCCATGCCTCATTAAAGATCGGTAATGCATCAGCAACCACCCCATTAGATAGTAGTATGGCAGTTCAATACGTTCAAAGTCCTTTGTCGCATCTTGGACGATTACCTTGGACGTAAATATGCGAAGGCCACGGCGTATACTGTACACCATGGCCGGGAGTAGAGCTAGCCTGACTCCGAAGACCAGCTTCACAGCAGAAAGGATGAAATTACGGCTGAGTCTCTCAATGGAACCAGCCCCTCTTGAGACCATGTAATTTTGCTGCCATACCATCAGAAATCCCGCCAAGAGAGCCTTCTTAGACATCGACTGGGTATCCTGGTAAAAATAGCTAAAGGAGTCAGTTTTACTCCCAAATCTGTCCCCTGTGACCCTCGATCTCTTGGTCGTCAACATTTGGCTCTATATTTCCTCGTGGGTTCGAGTACTGCGGGAAGAAACACGGCCTGAGGCACCTACTGTAAAAAGGTAGGTGAGCTAGGACGAAGTATGGGTAAGGTTCCCCTCCGAGCTGCCGTCCTTCTTGATGGATATCTGGTGGCATGTACTGTGATGACACAGTAGTTCCTGGTAGACAGCTACGAAACCCGGGAACTGTCGCTCCAGATCCTCGAACTCTTCGTTCGTTGGAGTATACACTTCAAAAACTTTGTCTTCCCAAGGTAGCTTGGAGACTGCGTGCATCTCGTATAGAGCAAGCCCCATCTCCCCCACGGGTGTGAAGAAAGTCCCCGTGCGGTAGTTGTACATTTCTAGCAAAGCCATGAACAATTTCTTGTTTATAGTCAAGCCATAGCTGGTGCCCCGAATGGCATGGTATAGTCCAATCTCGTGCAGGAGAGTCTCGTACTTCTGCGCGATCCACGTAGACAGGTTAGCCCATGAAGGGAGAGGGTGTATCCAAGTCGGCAGCGACAATCGGCCAACAGGATAGGACCCTTTCCGGGTAAGTTGGTTTATGAAAGTGTCAGCTTCAGATAACGTGAAATTGGGACCCTACACATTCAAGAAACTGCCTGGGGCCAACCCTATCACGTATCGGCTGACTAGTACCCTGCCTGCGTATGCTGACCGCATGTTATTGTTGTAGTGAATTTCATCCACAATCATCCCGCTCCGGGTCGGAGTCAAGGAATCCTCCATCTTCCTGGTCATGGGTAACCTGTTGAACCATGACAGTGGGAAGTGATGCTCCATCAGAGGAATATGGATCGCCATCCTGTCAGAGGTAAAATCCCAGCTCTCAGATACATCTAGAACTTGGGAGTTCTTTACAGTCAGGGCATCCCCGAAGAGGAATGCAGGCTTCAAGTATTTGCCCTCCAGCAGCCCTGAGTTCATCATCCCCGAAATAAAGAAGAAGGACTGCCTTTTTATATCATCCAACCTCTCCAAAGGTTCGTCTTTTGGAAACTGGTTCACCACATACTCGACTATGTGGTCATACCTATAGCCCATAGCAGATTGGGCACGACCCACCAGAGGCTCTTCCGCAGCATTAACTGGCAAGTTCACTGAAAGAAGGACAAAGGAAACAAAGTCAGCAGAGGACCAAAAAATATTTAAAAAGAGTTCATGCGGCTCTGTTTAGATGGGTCCTTATGCGGCTCAGTTTTAACAGAGTTTATGCGACGCTCTTTGGACGGGTCCTTATGCGGCTCAGTTTTAACGGAGTTCATGCGGCTCTGTTTTGAGGGGTCCTTATGCGGCTCCATTTTAACAGAGTTCATGCGGCTCTGTTTGGACGGGTCCTTATGCGGCTCAGTTTTAACGGAGTTCATGCGGCTCTGTTTTGAGGGGTCCTTATGCGGCTCAGTTTTAATGGAGTTCATGCGGCTCTACTTTGATGGCTTCAAAGGCGGTTCTGTTCAAGGGACTTCATGCGGCTTTGTTTAACAGGGTCTCACGCGGTCAAGTTCAGATGAGCTTATGCGGTCCAGATTTTAAAAGGAACTTCATGCGGCTCAGTTATAAAAGAGCTCATGCGGTTCTGTACAATGGGGCTTATGTGGCCCAGTTCAGATAAGCTTATGCGGCTCTGATTTGATGGAGCTTATGCGGCCCAGTTCATTAGAAGCTCAAGCGATCTTGTTCAGTGGGACTTCATGCGGTTCAGTCTTAAAGGTGCTTATGCGACCCAGTTCATCATGAGCTAATACGGTTCTGTTCAGCGGGACTTCTTGCGGTTCAGTTTTAAAGGTGCTTATGTGGCTCAGTCATTTCTCATGTGGCTCAAACATGGGGCATACTCCATGCGGCTCGGACATGAGAAGTTCATGCGGCCGAATACAATATATGCCGCTCAATCATACTGAATTTGGGCAGTTTAATGAAGACGAAGGACGGATTAAATGCTAAGGAGAAAAGGCTTGTGCATAAAACATGCAACAGAGCCATTTTTTTGTTAGGGTTTGAAGCATACGGTCTTTCACATAATCCTTACCATCAATGGCGGGGTGGACATCAAGATGAATTACGGGCGCCTCAGTCGATGAAGAAGCCGCTTTCTTACCCTTTGCTGTAGCACTAGAGGAAGCTTTGGGGGCCATTGTTGATCGGTGATCGAGAGAGAAGACGACGACAACTAGGGTAGGAAAAGTTGATGAGAAAAGAAAGTAAAGAGTCTTTCTCTCCCAAAAAACCTATATTTATAGGCTGATGTGGGGCGTGCAGATCGAGGGACGCTTCGCATGACGCGCCGCCTAGATAATAAAGCCGACTCTTGGATTTCTAACCCCTGCATGCGAAAAGATTAAATCCTAATCATTAAGGCAAATCTAAATATTTAAAACCGACTCTTGGGATCCTATCCTAAAAGACAGCTTTAAATCAAAGCGAATCACAGGCAAATAAATGAGATACCTACGTGGCACAGAGTAGTCTATGCGGCCAGAACGTCCACGCGGCCAGAATGACCATACGGCCATAACAGTCTATACGGCTGGAACGTCCATACGGCCAGAACGTCCATGCGGCCAAAATATTCTATGTGGCCAGAGGAGTCTATGCGGCACGGAGATCTTATACGGACATAGCCATGCTTCTTATTCAAAGTATTTCAATTTTTGCAAATTAAAAACTTTGAAGGGGGTCTTGTAGAAGCATGGAAAAGAATAAGTAAAATCTATACGGATCAAAGTAGCGGGAGTCTCATACGACTCAGAAAATCTCATAGAGCTCCATGCGGCTCACAAATCCTTCAGAGCTTCATGCGGCTCATAAGTCCCTTAGAGCTTCATGCGGCCCATAAGTCCCCGAGAGCTCTATGCAGCTCGAAAAAGCCACGTGGCCATGGACAGGTCAAAAGCAGACATCTACAGCTGGCCATCATTACTATGAGAAACTGGCTCATCTAATACTCTGACGTAATGCAGCAGCCCTGACACAACAGATTGACGGCTCTGACATAAAGGTGAAATGATGACTCTTGACGTGCTCCTAGAGAGACGAGAAAAATCTTAACAGCTGGCACGATCCACCCATTTCCAAAGACCTCTATGCAGCTCAGTTGCAAAGACTTCCATGCGGCTCAGTTGCAAAGACTTCTATGCGGCTCAGTTGTAAAGACTTCCATGCGGCTCAGTTGCAAGGACCCACATGCGGCTCAGATTAAAAGACTTCCATGCAGCTCAGTTGCAAGGACCCACATGCGACTCAGATAAAAGGACGTCTATGCGGCTCGATTATAAATGACCTCCATGCGGTTCAGATTAAAGGGCCTCCATGCGGTTCAGATAAGGCCATCCTTATGTGGCTCTGACACGAGGCCGCACTCATGCGGCTCAACTATAACAGTCCTCCATGCGGCTCGCAGCAGTCGGGACACGTGGCAGGAGTTGATCAAATCTCAACAACTCAGATTTATGGCAATCGACATAACAGGCAGTTGGGACACGTGACAAGAGATTGACCAAAATTTGTTCACTTGGATTTGCTGATATCAACAAATCATCACAAAGCAGATTTGGTGCAATCAACATTAACGGCCCAGATCGATTTCCAACAAACTATCCAAATTTGTTACAATCAACATTAACTGCCCAGATTTGTTGCAATCAATATTAACAGCCCAGATTGATTTTCAACAAACAAGATCAAGGCTAATCTTCACCAAATCCTTAACCGCCCACTTTTCAAGGAGCAATTAATGTACACCTTACTTATCACAAAGCCCTATAAATAGCAAGGTGCCATTCTCTTACAAAACCCTGGAGACAGAAGGAGGAGTCAGAAAGAGGATTTCTTCACCAGAGCCGAAGCGACGTCCGATTGTCTAAGGAGTAAGGCAGAGTTTCCGTCACTCTCCCGAGCCTCTACAGTCACCCTCCAGAATCAAAAATAAACAATTGTACTTTAGATTGCTTTTCCTAGTTTCTATTCCTAGGCTTTTTTTTGTACAAGCGAGTTTGTAGTTGTGAGATAAAAGTTCATTCCTCCCATAAAACTAATCTGTTCTTTTATAATCAATGGCAAACAATTGCACTTTTCTTTGTAACCCGGAAGCTCCACTAGAGATACTGGTATGATGATCCACTCAGGTTGGCAGCTGACATTCTTGAACGTTATACGCTTGGTCACGGGGGGGACTATACCAGATCATATTATCATCCAAGGCTCATGCGTCGAAGGATTTTATCTCAACTGCATATTCATAGTAAAATGGTTAGTAATCCTATTACATGCATTTCTTTCTTTCCTATTATATATAACAATTTATATGGCATGGTGTTTTTTGTATCTTGTTACGTCCCGCTGAGGACCCGGTTATCTCTCCAGGGTTATACGATTTTCTGCAGGAGTATGGAGCGGCACTGGATCCTTCATATATTGATGACGAGGCATCTCCTGCTAAGTTGTAGTCTAGTTATTTATTGAGATATTTAGTAGACATTTTTATATCTCTTTTCTTTCTATTTTACGGAGGTTGGACTCCGATCATTGAGACTATTATTCATAGCTGTTTGGAGTGGGTATGTCCACCCGGCTATCTCTTTGATACACTTATTTATTAGTTGGTCTTTATTATCTTCTGTGTTAAGTTGTGATGAGATTAGATGATTATATTCTGGCATGTGATTATTTTATATTTACAGCTTATGTACGTATACGAGAATTCCATATATTGGAGTATTCTTCGTATATGTGCAGCTGGCATGTCTACATGCTCGGTCCTAAGTATTTTGGGACTAGGGCGTTACATATTTTTGTTGTAGCCCATGCAAGTTAGAAAATATTGTTGGATTACATGACATTGCCCAATAAGCCTGCATATAGGAATAGGAATAGTATCTCATCCAGAACTACTACCTCCTTTGACTTCCAAGCTTTTCAAATTTTCTTTAACTACTTGAATTACCTCATATCTAACCTTTCCTAATAACATCCTACTTTATTCGTGCCAACAATATGAATCTAAGAAGCGGACGCACTTCTGCCTTGGCCCTCACATTTGGTGAAGAGGCTACCCCGGAGAGACAGAATCCTTCGATGACTCCAGTGACAGCGTACCAGCCCGGACAGTCGCAGCCTACTACGACTCCGATGATGGTGCACCCAGAGATCGAAGCACCCCAGTCATCCAGGCTGGGCAGACTACTATTATGCCACCAGAAGGGAATGTACCACTACCTTCACCAGTGCCATTCCCTCAGCAGTTTCCACTACAGTCAGGCCTTCAGATGCCTCCACTACCCACTGATGGGAGCCCTACTTCCCAGTTTAAGTATGCCATGATGCAGGCTCAGTGGAAACAGACTGAGCTAATGAGACGTATTATGATGGCAGCATTGGCTAGACCTCCACCTCCATCTTCGACACCAGTACCAGTACCGACACCGGCTTTGCATCCTTATGAAGGCTATATCAAGAACTTTACAGACATAAACCCCAAGCCCTTCAGAGGAACGGAGAAGCCACTAGAGGTGTGTCTCAATGGCTTATTGGTACAGAGAAACTACTGAAGGCATTCCAGTTGCCAGCTCGATATTGGATGACAGCAGTAGACCTACTATTAGAGGATAATGCCCACCACTGGTGGAAGGCGAAAGAGAGACGATTAGGCACTGGGATCACCTGGAAGCAGTTCTATGATCTATTCTATGAGAGATTCTTCCCCATCCATATTTGAAATGGTCTATACGACCAGTTCCTTCATCTGAAGCAAGGAAATATGATGGTCGATGAGTACGACTCAGAGTTCAATCGTCTGAGTAGATTTGGTGCGAGACTGATCCTGACAGAGTTAGATAAGGCGAGGAGATTCCATCAGGGGCTCGCACCAGAGCTTAAGTCTTATACGACTACACAGTGTCGAGTCTCCCATTCAGCTGTCTTGGAAGAAGCTCGTGCTCAGGAGATTCTTCGCAAGGAGCAACAGCAGACATCGAGATATCATACACCAGCAGTTGTACTGGCTAGAGCTACTCAGGGTGGACCTATCAGGAGGCCCATAGGACAGTACTAGCAGAGGAATATATCATACCAGAAGCCCACTTGTAATTTTAGTGGAAAGCTGGGCCATATCAGGAATGACTGTCGACTTCGCCTAGGATTATGTATAAGATATAGATCGGAACAGCACATGGCCAGAGATTATCTCGAGCAGCAGGCACTAGTATATGCACATCAGGCCACGAGGCCTACAGCTTCAGCACTTCCAGCTCCCCGGACAGTAGTAAGAGCACCTCGCCCACCATAGCCTCCTCAAGGCATACAGTACAACAAGGCCAGAGCTCAGGGACCATGATAGACTTATGGGCAAGCATTCTCACTTGCTGTTGAGGATGTCGAGACAAAGGCAGAGGTTATAACAGGTATGGTTTTAGTTGTTTTATTTTATGCCATCACTTTATTTGACACTGGAGCTACTTATTCATACATAGCTACTAGTTTTGCCACTAGACACAGCATTCCCATCACACCCTTATCTAAGAATATTAGAATCCTCACTAGAGAAGGAGTTGTACCTGTTAGTGGTGTTTGTAGACTTTGTCCTGTAGTGATTTGTGGTAGAGAGATGAAGGCATGACTTCTTGTCTTCCCTATGCCGACATTCGACGTGGTTCTTGGAATACACCGATTGAGCCAGCATTTTGCTCTTATAGACTGCCATAGGGGTAGTATCGTCTTTAGACCACCGAATGCGACGGAGTTCGAGTTTACTAAGGAAGAAGGGGAGAGTTGTGATGCACCTATATTGGGGACTCACATAATGATGCAAGACACCCCTCAGCACCCTGTCGTCTTTGAGTTCGAAGATATATTCCCCGAAGATTTGCCGGGACTGCCACCCGACCGAGACATCGAGTTTTCCATTGAGATTATTCCGGGAGTCGAGCCTATTTCATTTCGAGTATATCGACTAGCACCCAAGTAGTTGATGGAGATGAAGATGCAGATAGACGACTTATTGGAGAAAGACTTTATTCGTGCCAGTGTGTCACCATAGGGAGCACCCATTTTTTTGTGCCTAAGAAAGACAGGACAGTACACATATGTATCGATTACAGAGCCTTGAATACAGTAACAGTGAAGAACAAGTACACCTTGCCACGTATAGACGATCTATTCCATCAATTGAGTGGGGCAAAGGTATTCTCCAAGATCGACTTACGATCGGGCTATCACCAACTGAAGGTTCGGAAGGAAGATATTCCGAAGATGGCATTTCGATCGAGGTATGAACACTACGAGTTCTTGGTCATGCCTTTCAGTTTGACCAATGCTCCCGCGGTCTTCATGAACATAATGAACAAGATCTTTCACCAGTACTTAGAAAAATTTGTAGTCGTCTTTATAGATAATATCTTAATTTACTCCAAGAGTCAAGAGGAGCATGAGCAGCATCTACGGATTATTTTGGGGACATTAAGGAATGAGCAACTTTTCGTGAAGCTTAGCAAGTGTGATTTCTTTCTCAAAGAGGTATCATTTCTTGGGCATATTCTTACTAGAGATGGCATATCGATAGATACTGAGAAGATCACAGCAGTCAAGGCATGGCCCGCTCCCATATCAGCTTCTGAGGTGAGAAGTTTTCGTGGACTTGCGAGTTATTACCAAAGATTCGTAGAAAATTTCTATCGAATACCGAGGCCTATGACTCGATTAACTTACAAGGACCAAGAGTTTGTATGGATAGACGAGTGTCAAGCCACTTTTGACGAGTTGAAGAAGCGCTTGACCACGACACCTATCTTGACACTACCATTGGGCCCAGGAAGATTTGTGATATACAGTGATGCCTCCGGGAAGGGATTAGGATGCGTATTGATGTAGCATGGTCACGTAGTAGCATATACATCGAGACATTTGAGGGTGCACGAGAAGAATTATCCAACCCACGATCTAGAGCTCGCAGCGGTTATCTTTGCTTGGAAGCTATCGAGACACTACTTGTACGACGAGAAGGTAGATATTTACACTGATCATAAGAGCCTCAAGTATGTGTTCACACAAAAAAAGTTGAATATGCGACAACGATGTTGGTTGGAGTTGATAAAAGATTACGAGATTGAGCTAGATTATCATCCGGGCAAGGCTAATGTCGTGGCAGACGCATTAAGTCGTAAGCCTATGGCTCACTTCTGGACCACACAGTGGGAGTTGATTGGAGACTTGCAGCAGCTTGGTATTGAAGTAGTATTACCTGTAGTGGATGGCGTATTAGCCAATCTTCAAGTGCAATCATCGCTAGTAGAAAGGATCAAAGCATCATTACCCACGGATTCTAGATTTCGACGGCTTCGAGAGAGGACTGAAGCAGGAGAGCAGATGGGATTGAGGATTTATCTCGATGGGATATTATGATGTGGTGATCGTATTTATGTTCCTAATGGAGAGTTACGACATGAGTTGATGGCGAAAGCACACAGTTCGACTTACTCTATACATCCCAGAGGAAGTAAGATGTAGTGGGACTTACGACAGTATTATTGGTGGCACGGAATAAAGCGAGAGATAGCTCATTTCGTGGCCAAGTGTTTGGTATGCCAACAAGTGAAGGCGGAGCACTAGAGGACGGCCGGATTACTGTAGCCGCTACCCATTCCCGAGTGAAAGTGGGAGCACATTACGATGGACTTCATCACGAGATTTTTGCGGAGTTCTAGTGGACGAGATGCGATATGGGTGATTATTGATAGGCTTACCAAGTCAGCCCATTCCTTACCCTTTAGAGTAGGACAGTCCACAGAAGTTTTAGCGAATATGTATATGAAGCAAATAGTGAAGCTACATGGTATACGCGTTAGCATCGTGTCGGACCGTGACTCGAGGTTCACCTTGCACTTTTGGAGAAGTATGCAAGACAGTTTGGGTACGTATTTGAAGTTTAGTACGGTGTTCCATCCGCAGACAGACGGCCAGTCAGAGCGTACTATTCAGACGCTAGAGGATAATTGAGAGCGTATATTCTTGATTTTGGCAGATTATGGGAAGACCACTTCATCTTGTAGAGTTTTCCTACAATAATAGCTATCAAGCGAGCATTCAGATGGCTCCGTTTGAGGCATTGTATGGAAGGAAGTGTCGATCTCCTGTTTGTTGGAGAGACATAGGAGAGCGACAGATATTGGATCCCAAGTTGGTTTTGAGCATAGTCGAGAAGGTGAAAAAGATACAGGACCACCTGCGAACAGCGCAGGATTGACAGAAGTAGTGGGCAGATAACCGTCGTTGACCTTGGAGTTCGAGGAAGGCGACCATGTTTTGTTGAAGATATCCCCCACTAGAGGCACGATTCGATTCAGAGGATGTGGCAAGTTGAGTCCAAGATACATCGACCCTTTTGATGTCTTGGAATGTGTTGGAGAGGTTGCCTGCAGATTGGCATTGCCACCATTGTTAGAGGGAGTACATGACGTATTTCATGTGTCTCAGCTGAGGAGGTACGTGGCAGACAGCAATCATGTGTTCGATCACTCCGAGATTACTGTTGGACCGAGCTTGTCGTACCAAGAACAACCAGTAGGTATCCTCGATCGCCGAGTGAAGGTGTTGCAGAATCAATCTATACCATTGGTTCGCGTGGCATGGAAGCATCACTCGCCAGGAGAGTCTATTTGGGAGCGTGAGGATGACATCCGAAATCGCTACCCCCCATCTGTTCGAAAACCAAGGTACGACTTTCATAAGTTAGCCCCTTTTATTTCGTATTGCATTGCATACCCCCCCCTCCCCCCCCCCCCCCCCCCGACGTTAGTTTTAATTTCAAGGACAAATTTTTTTAAAGTTGGGTAGGATGTAATCCCCCTATATTTTATATATGTATTTAATTAATTTAATTTAGATTTATAGTATTTTTTCAAGAATTTTATATAAGAGGAATATATAGGTGTATATGTATACAAATTGTATATATATGTTATGGCTTGCAAATATTAGTGGAAGTGATACTATTTGAATATAGTGAGCATTAGAGACTTTTATAATTTTTTACATAAATTTTTGGTATTTATTTATATACATAAATGTGGGTATAAATACCACAAACATGGGTACATATATATATATATATATATAAATATATATATATATATATATATATATATATATATATATATATATAAATATATATATATATATATATATATATATATATATGTGTGTGTGTGTGTGTGTGTGTTAAAAAAAGAGAAAACTAGTGGAACAGTGCCACGACCACTGTTCCAAACATCCCCAACCCGAGCGGCTTGCTCGGCCAACCCAGCAACAGAGACTTCAAGTCTCCACAAACCTGGAAAAAAATATTGAAACTCATTCAAATTAAAACCAAATATTCTCAAACAAAAACCAATTAAATCCTAACGAGATTCTCCTCTACCTAAATGAATTGGAAATCCGAACATAAATTGGAGATTAACATCTCGAATTCTCATATAAGTCGCGGGTACCTCTCTAATCTTCGAAACCTTGCGCACACCAAAATCCTAACCTTCAACCCCCGTACGACCCTAACACTAGGCGCTCACTCCCGACCCCTTGCCGCATTTGCAGCGACGCCACATCGCCGAAGTGAGAGCCTCGACCGAACGAAAAACTGAGTACCCTGCTCTGTCGAAAGCCAGGTACCCAACTTCCCTAATTGATTTCTCTGTCGATTTTAATTCGTTTCTCTTCCCGTAAGGCGTTCTGGAAACCCCATATACACCTTGGAAACCCTTCAAAGGGATTTCAACATAACCCCTTAGATCGACCATGAGATCGACGCAAAGTCGAGCGCTTATTGTTCGAAAAACAGCGCGTAAGGAATGTCCCAAACCCTGAATTAGAAGCCGAAATTTGATCTGTACATTAGGGTTTTGGATGAACTAACTTAACATAGTCGAAAAAAATATAAACGAGATTGAAACAAACCTTTTAGATCCACATTTCAATTATTGTGCATGGAGTTATTTGTTGTCAAAGTTTAGCGAAAAACTGTCTTTAAAACTGAGAAAAAATAGAAAACTTTTTTTGATACGACATGTGCTCCGATAAACCGGGCGACGTGGTCGCGAACTATAAAGATCGAAAGGCGCATATGGATGTTGTTGACGTGTGGGAATTGATGGGACTCGATTTTGTTGCGTGTGTGCGACGAAATCAGTACGTATCCGTCGAGATACCCCTATATCGACCATTTGCAAACTTGGCCATAACATCGTGTACGTTCGCCGTAAAAGACGAAACTTACGCCAGCTGGACCGAATCAAAATTTTGGTCCTGTGTGCCAAGTGTGGTTCAATTCTGAGAAGGTCGACCGGAACGCCTATTTGGCGGGCCTGCGACCCGATCCAACGGGCAAAATTGTACACGGCCCGTCGGAATCCAACTTTGGACATACGGTTGGGTTCGTCTTCTCAAATCTGACACATAGACATATAGTTTGATGACTTTAGAGATCATAGACATTGGCACGCATTTCGATGCAAAACGGATCCAACGGTGGACATCGTTTTGATCCAAAATTATGATTTTGTCTCTGTTCCAGAATTGGACTTTTGGACAAGTGTTTCTTAGATATATCTTTTATGCCAGGAACATTCTTGATGTTTTTCTCAGCATCCGGAACCGTTCGTGGATTTTGAGGTTCTTTGCTAGCATACTTGATTGTTTGGAGTTGTCATCCCCGCACTACCAGGCAAGATACCTTGCCACCTTACTCTATGATTTACTTATTCTTATTTTCAGTTATTTATATTCAGCATTATTTATCTGTTGCTAGTATATTATATCACTGTGCGTCCAAGTCACACTTGGGTACAAGCGACTATATCAGTCGTTTTACTTGCTTTTGTTTTATTACTCTTGTATTGGCTTAGCCTAGTGACCACCAATTGATGATAAGGTATTGGTATATCTCATACGGCCCTGACACTTGCTTATTCACGTGTTGTGAGTCACATGTAGGACACGTAATCGCGTAGTCGGATGGCCACCGATACGTCTGAGGCATGCGACGGATAGGAGTAACTGCAATAGAATTGCATGCTAGTAGACTTGGCAATTGCTAGAGGTTCATATTAGTCATGGAGATGACGATACTAGGCATTGGGTGGGGAGAACAATACCTAATGTATGGACTTCTATTATACTTTTCTTTATAACCCGGAAGCTCTGTCACGACCCGAGCCCTAGTGTTAGGGCACGAGAACGTAACTACGCCCAGCCTACGTCGCAGTATCGACGGTAGAACGCTGTCCTAGGTCTCAATGCATCTAACAGTAAAAGACTAAACAGTTTATACTCCCCGAATGGGGGTGACATAGCAGATACAGACTCAATCACATCTAAGATAGAGCATGATAAGGATAGATAAAACATGAAATCTAAAAGAGATACAGGAGATAGAAGTCTAAGTGTCTAAGATACAGAATCCCATAAATACATCTCAAAACTCAAATACAGATACAGTAATCCACAAAGTAAATATAACTCCAGACAAAATGAAATAACTACCTAAACAACCCCTACTGTGTCTCCTCTAGGCTAGCAGGCAATCCCAGGCCATCTGTAAAATTTATCAATAGGTCCAGTCAGGACTGGAGCGAGCACAATACATCTCAACAGTTCATAGCAGGTTAGAAAATATATTCATGCAGTAAAGTAAGATACAAGTACTGAAAGAAGTGCAGTATGTAAACAGAGAGAGAAAGCTGTAATAGAAATATCTACTATAAATAAAGAACTAACATTTGGCTAGTGAGTCAGAGTACAATATAGACATGTAAATGGCATAGGAGATTCTGATGCTACACTATGGAAGAGATTCTGATGCTACACTACTTGGGTATTATTCACATGTCCATTTCTACTCCCCCGTACCCCCAATCAATACACAAGGATCCAGCCAGGTTATGTTATGATGCTATGTAACAGACCCCGAAGGTGATAGACCCCGAAGGTGATAGACCCCGAAGGTGATACATAGTAGTCCCATAAATGGGATAAGGATTCTAGGAAGACTCTACGATCATAAGAGTATATGTCGTAAGTGATCAAAGAACCAATGAAGCATATGATACGCCATGTAAGTGAAACGCACAGAACATATAGTACCCGATGCTCCCTAAGGATAACATCTCAAGAAGGGATCCATATAGTACCAATCCGTGTGACCAACGTGACAGTACAAGTAAAGTAATCTACTGCAGGAAATAATTCTAAGCAGGATATAAAATGATCAGAGAATGTACTCGCCTCGATAACCTGAACATCTGATAAGTATAGGGGGGTCCCACTGAAGCCACAGAGTCCTATTTAAAGCAACACAGGTTACAAGGTGTTCAAGTTGTAATAATGAATCTCTGTAATCAATCTACATTATTATAGGTTCTTCTAAGTCAAAACAACTCTAGGTCGACTCCGGTCAATAATCTAGTCAAACTAGGTCAAGTGTTGACTTACAGTTGACTTTGGGTCAACTGGTCAACTCTGGTCAAACAGGGTCAATTCTAGTCTAAATATAAAGTGTACTTCGTTATTTGTACGTCAAAACTTACGACACGCAAATCAAGAAAAGAAGATTATCGGTAAGGTTGATAATCTTATTATAGTGATCCATGTGTCCAACTTGTCAATTTCAGCGATGTGAGATCACTGAAATTGACTGATCTCAGTTTCGTTGTACTATTCCCGAAATACGAATATTATATGAATTAATTATTAATTAATTATAAAAAGGTTTAACTCAGAGGAATTATCAGCAAACATTATCGAACGATGAAATAAACATCGCCAACATGTCCAGAATGGTTAAATTAGCTAGGATAGCCTACCCAACGGTCCAATTTGGACACAAGGGCAAAAAGGTAATTTCGGGTCAAAACGGTGTCCGTGTCGGAGCCGTTTTGCACCGAAAACGTGCAAGAAAATAAGTCTACAAAATATAACAAATTATATGTCCACGAAACCAGAATGTCGATACGAACCCAACGGTATCTCCAGAATTGGATTCCGTTGACCCGATCTCAATTTGGTCCGTTGACCAGAACTTGGAATTCCGGTTTGCACGGAAATGCGTGCCGGAGCCAAAGTTCTTAAAACTCAGCAAACTACCTGTCAACGAGTCCAGAATGATGATACGAACTCAACGGTATCTCCGGAATTGGATTCCGATGAGCCAATCTCAAAATGACCCGTTGCCCCGGATATTGGTATCCGACTTGTACCGAAATGCGTGCCGGATCCAATGTCCACCAAAACCTAGCAAATTATATGTCAACGAGTCCAGAATGACGATACGAACTCAACGGTATATCCGGAATTGGATTCCGATGAGCCGTCGTCAAGAAGTCCCGTTGACCCAGAATGTGGGACCCACTTTGCACCGAAAAATGTGTCAGGGCCCACGTTCTCCAAATCTAATAAATTTTATATGAAAACAAGCCAGAACGACGCCACAAGTCTACTGGTGGTGTCAGAAATAAAATTTGGAGTCCCGTGTTCAAAAATAGAATTTTACAAGTTAGAAATTATAAATTTGGACGACCAACTTTGGCGTCGAATTCAACCAATCAAACAAGCTCATAATGAAACGAAACTGGAGGGGTAGCAAGAGGGTTATACCAGCTTCGTACCGGAACTGGTAGCATGCCAAACGGAGCTGCGGTGGAGGAGATACAAGCTGACGAAGTTGGTCCCGCGAAACTGTCCAAATTTAATACAATTTAAACGGTCAACTTGGTGGCCGGTTTTGATGTATCAAATGATAAAATTAACGGACGAAAATTGACAGGAATGAAGGTGGATATACCAAGATTGTGACGGAGCGAAGAAATCACCGATCCAACGGTCGGATCTCCGAGAAAACGCGCACGAATTTGCTGTGACGGAGCGTCAAAACGAACTCGATCCTGCGCGCGTCACGATGGGACGTCGTTCAAAACGCACAAATCACCTCGACGGCGCGTCCCGGAGGACGGTGGCCGTCAGGGGAAGGCAGACTTGGGTTCGCCGAAGAGGGGGCTACCCACGGCAGGGGTCGCTGGGGCACGACGGTGCGGCGGCGGCGGCCACGCCCGTACGCGCGCGCCAAGGCTGCTGCCGCTGTGCTGGCCTGCTCGCGCAGGGCCGCGCGCGGCCAGCTCGGCCGGCGAGGGCTCGTCGAGGGCGGCCAGGCGTCGTGTGGTATTGGCGGGAGAAGTGGCGCGCCATGGTGGTGGTTGGCTGGAGTTAATGGAGTGGAGGTGGTGGCGGGTGATGTGTGAAGAAGGAGGAGGAGGAGAAGAAATCTGCTGACGGTGGCGGCCATGGCCGACGGCCAGGGTGTGGCCGGTTGAGGTGGTCAGTTGGCTAGCATGGGATGTGGTGGTGTTCGGGCATGGTGAGGTTGTGTTACTGCTGTTGTTGTTTGTTGCATGGGAAGAGAGAAAGAGAGTAATGATAATTAAAGAGAGAGGAAAAGAGAGGATAATAGAGAGAGAGAGAAAGATTCTCTCTATAAAATTGTTAGGGCCGGCCACTAGTTGGCTGTAGGGGGATTTATGAGTGTGAGGGAAATGGATGGTTAGGATTACTTAGGATGATCCAATGGCTAGGAATAAATTAGAGGGAAATAGGTCATTCCAAGGGAAATAAAATCAATGGAAAATTTCCCATTAATATTTAAAAATAGGTAAAATGAGTACTAATATTTTTGGGCAAGAAAGTTGAGGGTGTCATGATGGAGGGCAACGCAAGGATGAACTGGACTCGGTAGAGCTGGGTTGGATCAAAACTGGACATTGTGCGAAAATCGAATTAAAAATAGGCGTTGATGATCATGGGCAAATAGCACATAGGGATTCCAATAAATGGGACACAAGTGGCGGACGGATAGTAGGCTCACTGTGGGCCGTGTCCATAATTGGGGTGGACAGGTTTTGGTCGACAGGGGACCCACAAATCAAGTTGGAAGATGAATGTGACGCCGTGGAGTGAAATAAAATCGGGTCACGTGTCGAAAAAGTTGTGTGAATCAGATGGAGCACAAAATGACGTGTCTGAGTGGGAGACGAAGGTCATGGGTGACGAGCGTCTCGAGTAGATCATCAATGAGGAGTTGGTTTCAAGAAACTGACTGGTCTTGCGCTCCCAATTTAAAAGTCATGGTAACGCGCTGAAAATGATCAAGGAAAAGAGTGGGAAAATAAATAACAATCAAATGGTCTAAACCGACCCGAAGTTCAGCGAAGCAGAAAGAGTAAAAGGGAACAAGTTTGGATGGGACACTATATATCGTCATGAAGGTAATCATGTCCACTCCAAAACTCGTGAGGAAGATTTCTAGAGTTGAACATCCCTGATACTCCAAATATCAAAGGCATAGAAAAGTACACTTAAGAAAAAATACAGAATAAATTATTTTTTTCAAAATCAATCAATCAGGAATTAAAATAAAATAAAATGAAAAAAAATCAGCCCAAAATTCAGGGTGCTCACATCCTACCTACCTTATAAAAATTTCGTCCTCGAAATTAAAATGTCCCTACTTCCTCTAGGTCAACCCCCACAATCAAAGTCCCAGAACTTAAATAAAACATACCATCAAAAAGACAACGTCCAGGGTTATGGCATACGGTGGTAGTGAAAGTCTCATCTAGGTATACTAGTCATACTAACCAAGGCGGTCATCGGGTATCAAAACACACAAGCAACCTAGAGTGCTAAACTTAGAAAAGATACAGAAATAACAAATCATCAAAACTGTAAGGCGGTCTACCATCCTATATGAAAACTGGTACTCATCAAAAATGATTAAAGAAAAGTAACTACCAATCATCTAAAAGGTGTACCATCCCAAGAAAATCAAAATCACAAGTTAAAGAATTGAAAGTCACTTGCATTGAAATCCAATCACAATATATATAATATAGAGAGCATTAGAGAGGAAAAATCTAACATTATGTGTATGGGAACATGTTCACATGGTTAGATAGTAGGCGTGTGTGTACGTGAACATACATGAAAGTGTATATGAGGATTGTGTTTCAATTCAATGGCTATCAAGTTACACTAATCATGGCATATTGGTTAAACAATCTACAATACGCAACTTATTTACGCATAACATGCATGGCTAACCATATATATATATAAGGTAGAACTTAGTTATGTATCTATATACGTTATAACATATATGCATAAACTCTATATATATCCTTATAGATATATAATCATAACATAGAGGGAAAGGGTAAGGTTAAATGACAGTATATACTATGTTAGAGTGTGTGTGTCCTTGTACAGGGTTATAGCTTAGTATTAAAAAGTTAAACCAGGTTTTAGTTCAACATTTACATAAAAATATCTGAAAAATAAGCTAACATTTAACCAGTGTAATATTAACATAATGCAATTTCAAAAATTTAGGAGTTTAAAATATCACAACTAATTTCAATGCTCCCAATACATCCTAGCATGATAGAAATGAAACCCTAACATACTATCAATACGTTTATCTACGCATACAGTTCAATATTACATGTTAAATCTGAATTTTAACCAAACATGGAAATCAATGTAAAAATGTTAACATGTAACTAGTTTTCAAGATTTTGGAGAAATTTGAACATTAAAAACCAACTCAATGTTTATCACAAACTAATATATAAGAATATGAAACCTAAATTTATATCCCTACTTACAACAATGTACGCAGCTCTAAATATTTCATAAAAATGGAACAGCAATTTGAACTAATCATTCGGAATCTCGTATCAAGGGTTAATATGCATGCAATCTCAGATTGGACAATTTAACATAACTTAACCAATTTCTCTAAAAATTGAAATCATGTAGATATTATACATGTGCAGTTATGTAGACAAACTAATAACATAAAATTTATATTCAAATTACGAATTTAAACTGGAAAAGCAGAAAGCCAGAAACATTGGTTATGAAAATTTGGACATCAACAACATATCAATAGGTATTCAGATAGGTGGAAAATCAAGTGTAGCATGCATACGTGTTAGGCAAAGTGTCTGCTATATATATTCATATACATATCCTCATGTCCCAATAAAAAAAATTAATTCTACGTTAAGACTAACATTTAGATTCCTACCAAAATTGCAAGCAGGTGATTGACGTAATCAAGACAGTTTTATTATTATCTAATACAAGAAAAATAGCAAGAAAGGAATAACGATAAAACCTATTTTGCTTATCTGTCTAAAGAAGAACCGTTTTGAAATCCAGAGTTAAAATATCAAATTCAAGATAAAGTCTAGCAAAATCATCGATTCATTGTATTATGAAAAACTCATAGCAAGAAATTTCACAAGGTTTATAAAACCAACTAACCTTACTCCTGAGTTAAATAATAGGAAACTAGACAAAACAAACAAATAATAATTCTTTTTTTTCTCTTTTTTTTTGAATGACTGAAACAAAGTAGAGAAAACATGTTAAAAAATATTTAAGGTGCAATCCGATAATTATATGCGTCTATCCAAAATCATGGTACTCTAAATCCTCGTCATACTAGTAAGCAAGGCTACGATAATCACAGAGCCCTTGACTTATGCACATATCTCTAGAATCATGGTATTTAACATTTTCGCGGTGCCGCTAGCTTGGCTGCGAAAACCTTAAATTCCTACACCCGAGAAATATATCCAGAGTCATACTATATGTCCTCACCATGCTGGCTAATGTGACTATAGAAGACTAGATTCCATAACATAGATGACCTAGCCCATATAATTTTATCTTGCCAAAAATTAAATTAAATCAATAATGAATACTCAAAAATCAAATCAAATTTATTAGCGAACATCAAAATTCAAAAATGAACAAAATCCATCAAAATACAAACTCGAATGCAACAGCTATCATCAAAATTCAAAATTCGACAATCATCCATCAAAATTAATAAATACAAACTCAAATTCAACAATAATCCATTAAAATCAAATTTAACAACAAAAAGTAAAAATGAATCAAATCAAGGAAAAAAGAGAGTTTTCAAATTGAAGTTAAATAAGATTCTCTAGGGTCGTCCCAGGAATCTCTCAAGGGTTCCTAACTGTGATTGAGTATCTTCAAAAATATATCCTATTCCTAGTGCAGGCTGTAGTGGTACTCAAGTTCGAATACCACTACACTTTTAGTCTCGACCTGCATGGGCCACCACAAAAAACGTGTCACGACCCGCGCCCTAGTGTTAGGGCACGAGAACGTAACTACGCCCAGCCTACGCCGCAGTGTCGACGGTAGAACACTGTCCTAGGTCTCGATGCATCTAACAGTAAAAGACTAAACAGTTTATACTCCCCGAATGGGGGTGACATAGCAGATACAGACTCAATCACATCTAAGATAGAGCATGATAAGGATAGATAAAACATGAAATCTAAAAGAGATACAGGAGATAGAAGTCTAAGTGTCTAAGATACATAATCCCAGAAATACATCTCAAAACTCAAATACAGATACAGTAATCCACAAAGTAAATACTACTCCAGACAAAATGAAATAACTACCTAAACAATCCCTACTGTGTCTCCTCTAGGCTAGCAGGCAATCCCAGGCCATCTGTAAAATTTATCAACAGGTCCAGTCAGGACTGGAGCGAGCACAATATATCTCAACAGTTCATAGCAGGTTAGAAAATATATTCATGCAGTAAAGTAAGATACAAGTACTGAAAGAAGTGCAGTATGTAAACAGAGAGAGAAAGCTGTAATAGAAATATCTACTATAAATAAAGAACTAACATGTGGCTAGTGAGTCAGAGTACAATATAGACATGTAAATGGCATAGGAGATTTTGATGCTACACTATGGAAGAGATTCTGATGCTACACTACTTGGGTATTATTCACATGTCCATTTCTACTCCCCCGTACCCCCAATCAATACACAAGGATCCAGCCAGGTTATGTTATGATGCTATGTAACAGACCCCGAAGGTGATAGACCCCGAAGGAGATAGACCCCGAAGGTGATACATAGTAGTCCCATAAATGGGATAAGGATTCTAGGAACTCTAAGATCATAAGAGTATATGTCGTAAGTGATCAAAGAACCAATGAAGCATATGATACGCCATGTAAGTGAAATGCACAGAATATGTAGTACCCGATGCTCCCTAAGGATAACATCTCAAGAAGGGATCCATATAGTACCAATCCGTGTAACCAACGTGACAGTACAAGTAAAGTAATCTACTGCAGGAAATAATTCTAAGCAGGATATAAAATGATCAGAGAATGTACTCGCCTCGATAACCTGAACATCTGATAAGTATAGGGGGGTCCCACTGAAGCCACAGAGTCCTATTTAAAGCAACACAGGTTATAAGGTGTTCAAGTTGTAATAATGAATCTCTATAATCAATCTACATTATTCTAGGTTCTTTTAAGTCAAAACAACTCTAGGTCGACTCCGGTCAATAATCTAGTCAAACTAGGTCAAGTGTTGACTTACAGTTGACTTTGGATCAACTGGTCAACTCTGGTCAAACAGGGTTAATTCTAGTCTAAATATAAAGTGTACTTCGTTATTTGTACGTCGAAACTTACGACACGCAAATCGAGATAAGAAGATTATCGGTAAGGTTGATAATCTTATTATAGTAATCCACGTATCCAACTTGTCAATTTCAGTGATGTGAGATCACTGGAATTGACTGATCTCAGTTTCGTTGTACTAATCCTGAAATACGAACATTATATGAATTAATTATTAATTAATTATAAAAAGGTTTAACTCAGAGAAATTATCAGCAAACATTGTCGGACGATGAAATAAACATCGCCAACGTATCCAGAATGGTCAAATTAGCTAGGATAGCCTACCCAACGGTCCAATTTGGACACAAGGGCAAAAAGGTAATTTCAGGTCAAAACGGTGTCCGTGTCGGAGCCGTTTTACACCGAAAAACGTGCAAGAAAATAAGTCTACAAAATATAACAAATTATATGTCCACGAAACCAGAATGTCGATACGAACCCAACGGTATCTCCAGAATTGGATTCCGTTGACCCGATCTCAATTTGGCCCGTTGACCAAAACTTAGAATTTCGGTTTGCACGAAAATGCGTGCCGGAGTCAAAGTTCTCAAAACTCAGCAAACTACCTGTCAACGAGTCCTGAATGATGATACGAACTCAACGGTATCTCCGGAATTGGATTCCGATGAGCCGATCTCAAAATAACCCGTTGACCCGGATATTGGTATCCGACTTGCACCGAAATGCGTGTCGGATCCAATGTCCACCAAAACCTAGCAAATTATATGTCAACGAGTCCAGAATGACGATACGAACTCAATGGTATATCTGGAATTGGATTCTGATGAGCCGGCGTCAAAAAGTCCCGTTGACCCAGAATGTGGAACCCACTTTGCCCCGAAAAATGTGCCAGGGCCCACGTTCTCCAAATCTAAAAAATTTTATTTGAAAACATACCAGAACGACGCCAAAAGTCTACTGGTGGTGTCATAAATGAAATCTGGAGTCCCGTGTTCAAAAATAGAATTTTATAAGTTAGAAATTACAAATTCGGACGACCAACTTTGGCGTCGAATTCAACCAATCAAACAAGCTCACAATAAAACGAAACTGGAGGGGTAGTAAGAGGGTTATACCAGTTTTGCACCGAAACTGGTAGCATGCCAAACGGAGCTGCGGTGGAGGAGATACAAGCTGACAAAGTTGGCCCCACAAAACTGTCCAAATTTAATACAATTTAAACGGTCAACTTGGTGGCCGATTTTGATGTATCAAATGATAAAATTAACGGACGAAAATTGACAAGGATGAAGGTGGATATACCGAGATTGTGACGGAGCAAAGAAATCGCATGAAGTTGCTGCGATGGAGCGTCAAAATGAACTCGATCCCGTGCGCGTCACGACGGGACGTCGTTCAAAACGCACAAATCGCCTCGACGGTGCGTCCCGGAGGACAGTGGCCGTCAGGGGAAGGCAGACTTGGGTTCGCCGGAGAGGGGGCTACCCACGGCAGGGGTCACCTGGGCACGACGGCGCGGCGGCGGCGGCCACGCCTGCGCGCGCGCCAAGGCTGCTGCCGCTGTGCTGGCCGGCTCGCGCGGGGCTGCGCACGGCCAGCTCGGCCGGCGAGGGCTCGTCGAGGGCGGCCAGGCATCACGTGGTGTTGGCGGGGGAAGTGGCGCGCCATGGTGGTGGTTGGCCGGAGTTAATGGAGTGGAGGTGGTGGCGGGTGATGTGTGAAGAAGGAGGAGGAGGAGGAGAAAAAATCTGCTGACGGTGGCGGCCATGGCCGACGGCCAGGGGGTGGCCGATTGAGGTGGTCGGTTGGCTAGCATGGGATGTGGTGGTGTTCGGGCATGGTGAGGTTGTGTTACTGTTGTTGTTGTTTGTTGTATAGGAAGAGAGAGAAAGAGAGTAATAATAATTAAAGAGAGAGGAAAAGAGAGAGGATAAGAGAGAGAGAGAAAGATTCCCTCTACAAAATTGTTAGGGCCGGCCACTAGTTGGCTGTGGGGGGGATTTATGAGTGTGAGGGAAATGGATGGTTAGGATTACTTAGGATGATCCAATGGCTAGGAATAAATTAGAGGGAAATAGGTCATTCCAAGGAAAATAAAATCAATAGAAAATTTCCCATTAATATTTAAAAATAGGTAAAATGAGTACTAATATTTTTGGACAAGAAAGTTGAGGGTGTCATGATGGAGGGCAACGCAAGGCTGAACTGGACTCGGTAGAGCCGGGTTGGATCAAAACTGGACATTGTGCGAAAATCGAATTGAAAATAGGCGTTGATGATCATGGGCAAATAAGTAGCACATGGGGATTCCAATAAATAGGACACAAGTGGCGAACGGATATTAGGCTCACTGTGGGCCATGTCCATAATTGGGGCGGACTGGTTTTGGTCGACAGGGGACCCACAAATCAAGTTGGAAGATGAATGTGACGCCGTGGAGTGAAATAAAATCGGGTCACATGTCAGAAAAGTTATGTGAATCAGATGGAGCACAAAATGACATGTCTGAGTGGGACACGAAGGTCATGGGTGACGAGCATCTCGAGTAGATCATCAATGAGGAGTTGGTTTCAAGAAACTGACTGGTCTTGCGCTCCCAATTTAAAAGTCATGGTAATGTGCTGAAAATGATCAAGGAAAAGAGTGGGAAAATAAATAACAATCAAATGGTCTAAACCAACCCGAAGTTCAGCGAAGCAGAAAGAGTACAAGGGAACAAGTTTGAATGGGACACTATATACCGTCATGAAGGTAATCATGTCCACTCCAAAACTCGTGAAGAAGATTTCCATAGTTGAACATCCCTGATACTCCAAATATCAAAGGCATGAAAAAGTATACTTAAGGAAAAATACAGAATAAATTATTTTTTTCAAAATCAATCAATCAGGAATTAAAATAAAATAAAATGAAAAAAATTAGCCCGAAATTCAGGGTGCTCACAAGCTCCGCTGGAGATACGGATATGATGATCCACTCAGGATGGCCACTGACGTTCTTGAACATTATACGCTTGGTCACTGGTGCCCGAGAGGGGACTATACTGGATCCTATTATCAGCCAGAGCTCATGTATCGAAGGATTGTATCTCAACTGCATATTCATAGTAGAATGGTTAGGAACCCTATTGCATGCATTTCTTTCTTTCCTATTATATATCATAGTTTATATGGCATGATGTTTTCTTGTATCTTGTTACTTCCCGTCGAGGACCTGGTTATCTCTCCAAGGTTATTAGACGATTTCTCGCAGGAGTACGGAGCGGCACTGGATCCTTCATACATAGATGACGAGGTATCTCCTGTTGAGTTCTAGTCTATTTATTTATTAAGACATTTAGTGGACATTTTTATATCTTTTTTCTTTCTATTTTGTGGAAGTTGGACTCCGATCATTGAGACTATTATTCATAACTGTTTGGAGTGGGAATGTCCGCCTGACTCTCTTTTTGATACACTCATTTATTATTTGGTCTCTATTATCTTCTGTGTTGAGCTGTGATGAGATTAGATGATTATATTCTGGCCTGTGATTATTTTATATTTATAGCTTATGCACGTATACGATGATTCTATATATTGGAGTATTCTTCGTATATGTGCAGCTGGCATGTCCACGTGCTCGGTCCTAAGTATTTTAGGACTAGGGTGTTACATGTTTGGCACTGGGAGTTTCAATCATCCAACTCCTATAGATATTGATCTTGATGGCATGGAGGAGTCTTATGCGCGGTGGCTGAGGAAGTTATATCTGCCCCAGCGTAGAGGATAGAGTTATATGTATGATATAATTTTTGACCGAATTTAGCTCTAGTAGACTTATTTCTGGATTAGACTTGGTTGTTTTGTACAACTCTGGATGTTTCTTGTTACTTTCTAGACTTGGTCATTATCTATACTTGGATGTTTCTAGATTACTTTATTGTTATTATCTAGACTTAGTTATTATCTAGACTTTGATGTTTCTGGATTCTATTATTTAGACTTGGTTATTATCTAAAAATTCAACGAATGGTTGCTTCTATTTTTTATAAACTGTGATATGTTAAATGCATGCAGATTTGATTTAGAATATATATTATATTTCTTGTATATATATATTTTTATCAGGCATGACAAGACAACGAGGATCATACCTCGGTAGAGGTTCCAGCGGTAGAGAAGCATCCCGTGCCGGTAGAGGTTCCACCAGTATATGGAGTGGTACTCCATTATTGGATGATGGTTTTGGACCCTCGTCTCCTAGTACTCCAGTGTACCGACCAATCACATCTCCGACTGCGTCAACGGTACGTGGCAGTACTCCTCGGATGGGCAGTTCCAGGCCTGAGACTATCTCGTCCAGCATTCTGAATGCTGACGACACTATCGAAACAGAGGAGCAGGTGGAGGAGGTCGCACCTACTCCATCTTTATATGATCGAATGATCCCCCATGCACCCCTCCGGTCGAGACAATAATAGAGATTTGGTCCGACGGGCCTACAAAGTAAGTTAATTATTTAACATTAATTTATACATATATCTATATATTCATGAACATAATTATCGTTGTGTAGATATCGTCCCCCGTCAGTTCAGAGGGTATTGGGGTATTTATGAGGTCCAACTACAATGGCCCTTGGATCAACTATTCGGATGCCTCGGACGAGAGGAAGGCATTCTGGTTTGCCCACTTCAAGGTAACTAAAGTATATTGCGTTTAGTATAAATCATCTTTTATGCATATTATATAAATAACTAATTTAATTCTTATAGAAAATATATTTTTATCCCCACACCAGGCTGACATGATCGAGAAGCAATTTTCTGTCGTTGCCGCCAAGTTGATCCGGGATACGATCGACGACTAGAAGGCTCGAGAGTGCTCCGAAAGACTGATCCAAGGTTGGATCACGCCCGAGTAGTGGACTGGGATGAGGGATATATTCGATGATCCTAGGTATAAGGAAAGGTCGGAGAAGGCGAAGGTGGCTAGGACGAGGGCAGGGAAGTGGTGTGGTGGCTCGATTCCTATGACGGAACATTTTCGTCGCCTAGTATATATTTTACTATAATATATTATTTTAGTAACAGTATGAATAAAATGTTCAATTTTAATAACAAATATATTATTATAACATATAATGAGGGGTGAGAACCCTTACATGGTGACCGTCTTTCTGACCACCCATTGGAAGGACGGAAAGATCATCGATGATAGGCCACGCAGAGCTATGTAAGTATTACTTTACGTGTCACTAACTTTTGTATAACTTAAAAAATATGAAATATATATCCATAGATGGGGAACAATTAGGTTGGTAGTAAATATTATGCTTATCGAGATGTATACTTTTCTAGGATGAGTATCTTAGGCTAGAGCGCGAGAGTGCACCTGCGGAGGGAGGGGTTGGTACTTCCTAGCAGCCCCCTCCAGTTCGGGTGTTGGACGAGCTCTGGATGACCGCCGTTGGTGGTCTTCAGAGGGATACATACAACTGTACAGGATCCTACGGCACATTTTTGGCGATATAGTCATCCAGGGCCCCCTCTGCTAGTGTGCATAGTCCTACATGAGTCGGCCCGAATGGAGGAACTCCGTCACCAGCTTACTAAGCTACATGACGAGCTGTTATGGAGGATTGCAGACGAGTCCCAGTCTCAGCCGCAGACGGACGATGCGACGCTCACCGTACGATTTGATATGCTCGAACGCACCATTAGAAATGAGCGAGAGGACGGATCGAGCCGTTCAAGCAATACAGGAGAGGACGGATCTTGTCGTTTAGGCGGTACAGGGGTCGCATCTAGCCACGGGCGATCACCTTTCGAGGCTGGCGACTGTTATGGATTCTACCAACTTTAGACTACTAGCCATGGAGCAGACATTTCCTGGTCGTACGTCGACATCCACACCGACTGTATCGGTTCCACTGCCTCCTCCACCTCCTTGTATTGATGAGTCATCACCGGCGACGCTGACCGCCGGAACAGTATAGGTTTATGTTGTCCCAGATGCAGGGACTGCCTCCTCCTCCTCCTAGCCAGGCGTAGTCCTTTATTGGACTTATTTTTATGTGTTGTGTTGTTGCTTGCGGACCCATTGTTGGGTCTTTATGTATTTATTTTATTCATTTAGTGACTGTGTTGTGTTGACCCTGTTGAAACATTACTGGACAAACTCTTTTTATAGCCATTTGGTAGTGGATTTGTTTTCATCCGGCTAACTCATATCTTTCTTGTTGTTTGATTATATTTGTTTGATTATTGCTAGTTAGATTTAATATATTGGATTTGTCTAATTATGTTTGTTTACTGGTGTTGAGTTTTCCACCGAAGGGGTCGGCGAACCCAGGGAATTCTACGGAGGGTTGCTCTGTGTTTATTATTTATAAACTGTCATTAAAAATACAGGTAAATTCTAGATGAAAAAGCAAATAGAATCCTTTTTTATTTTTTTGAAACTTAGCGAGTTTACCGACAAATAGCGATGCCAGTATACATCGCTATCCTAAGCCCCCCATTGCTTTCGATTGACAAACTTCGTACCAACTCACTAAATGAAGGCTCCAACATCCACATAGCTTCGCCTAAACGGTTTCTCTTTCACCCTAGGGAGATCTGGATGGGTAGACAACAAAATGGGAGCATAATAAGAATTGACTTTTGGTAGATGAAGAACTCTAGCCTCGGAGAATTTAGTGCACCAATTTTGGGTTGTAAGGGCCCTATCAATACGCTCTCGGATACAAAGAGGCCCATTGCAGCTATTCCACAATGTGAACTTGGGGCCACAAAAATGTAACTAAAAAGCCAAAGTCGCTAAGCGTTGCTGGACGTCACTAGCATGCTGACATGGTAAACCCGACATGTTAGCAATAACGTCTGTCACGACCCGCACCCGCTTTTCGGATACGAGACGTGTCCAAGCCAGCCTACGCCGTAGAGTCGACGGTAGAACGCTGTCAAGCCCGCAAGAAATATATGCTCAAAATACAACATTTGCTGCTCATTCACATTTCAAAATTTGCTACAACATTTACAACATGTATATTTAAAGAAAATACAAGACTTTACATTTAATGAAATTGATACATCTGCTATCTATTTCTTGGTTGTCCTCGGCATACCCAAGCCTTCCCCAGTGCTAAGAATGATAGCGGCTAAACCTGAAAAAATGTTGGCTTCCAGTCAGGAATAGAACAAGTACACAAACCGACGGTAATGCAAAACATAACAGAATTAACAAGACATGAAAATAGCATATGAGATATGAAAGCTGTAAGAAAACTGATGACATAGCATGATAGAGAAGTAAACAAGGAAAAAATAATAAAAGACATCTATCTAGGTGGTGTGAAATATCTCTTTCGACATGTGAACGACTAGGGGTAAATCCGGCATACTGTACGTGTCGTGTGCAGCGGCTATTATTCAAGAATAGACTTATGGGATAGTTCTGGGTAGTTCACATGTATACTAAGATATTTCCCCTCCCGACTACTCCGTGTGACGAGCGTGTCAACAAGCAGCAAGATATATGTATAGACATGAAATGAAAAGACTACTATGAATCGAAAAGCAATCTAAAAGTGCACTTGCCTGAGGTCCTTAGCTGGAGAAACCAATAATACCATACCACTCAATGAGCCACAATCAGTCAACACATGTAGAAGTCCCGGGATGCTGAAATAAATAGTACCAACATTTTTAGAATAGTCAAATTAGCTAGGATTGCCTGTCCTTAAGTCCAATTCTGGATACAGGGGCAAAACGGTAATTTCGGGCAAAAACGATGTCCGTCGTTGGACCCGCTTTGCACCGAAAAGCGTACCAAAGTCAATGGTCTCTAAAGTCGTCAAACTATATGTCTACGGATCCAGTTTTTTGATACGAACCCAACCGTATGTCCAAAGTTGGATTTCGGTGGGCCGTGCACAAAATCGCCCGTTGAGTGGGACCGTGGGGCCCGCAAAACGACGTACAATTCAACTATCTCAGAATTGGACCAAACTTGGCATACAGTACCAGAAAAATGATACGGTCCTGATGGCGTAAGTTTCATCTCGATCTGACGAGCGTGCACAAAGTAATTGGAGAATTTATAAAGTACATGATACGGTGAATTTCGACGGATACGCATCAAATTCGTCGCACACACGCGACCAATTTGAATTCCGCCAAAGCCCACACGACCACGAAGCCGTTACGCAGCTTTCTATGCCTTTGGTTCGCGACCACGTCGCCCGGTTTGGCGGGACGCACGTCGTGTGGAACAATTTTCAAGTTTTCAAAACAGTTTTTCGGTGAACTTTACAATCCAATTACTCATTAAATTGTGAACAAAAATTTAATCTATCTGAAGGGTCTTGTTGTCCTACATGCTGTCTAAATAATTGTTCAATTAGAATTTCTAAAACGATACTAGATCGATCGTAATCGATCTTCAAATATGGGCAGTTGGACTGTAATCGTCCTGTTTCTGGACAAGTTTTTCTAACGACTTTCCGTCGTTTTCCCGGCCGATCTAGCGCATCTATAATTAAAGTAATTAAAAGAATGCAAGGGCGTATACGTAGGCTTCGTACCTGGGAAGAAAGATCGCGAAATGATCAATCGATCGTTTTGAAATCGTGCTGCGAAGTGGGGCGTTCGACCCTAGTTACTGTTGCTGCTGTCGACTGTTTAGCCGCGCGCACGCGCCTTCGGCCGGCCAGCGGCGCGCGACGGCACCGAGGGTGTACGCGGGGGTCGCCCAGGGGAGGAGGAAGGGTGGCGCGGCGTTTGTGTTAGGGTTTCGAGTACTCCTCGCTTCTCTCTCTCGGTTTAATATACGCGACTTTATGCGTACACTGTTAGCACTCGGGAAAGGATCGGCTTCTGAGTCCCTGGTGTGGGAAGGTTAGCCCCATGGTGGACTAGCCTGGTTGGTGTGTAGGCCTGTGGTTGGGCTCGGCTATGGCCTTGGGCCTGGCTTTAATTTTATTTCTTTTTCTTTGCTTCTGATTTGAACACTAGCCATTAACACATTATAGGAAGAATACAGGGACTATTATTACTATAGTCAATTTTATAGATCCAATAGTTCAAACCATGCTTCCATCTTTCCTATTAGGACTTGTATGACAATTAATTCATACACTCACACATTCAAACTTTAAACAATTTTAAAAAGGGAGTAACAGATTATGATCTATAATTATTATTCTTAACTTGATTCATATCATGTATAATTTCTACTTATTGACACAGCATAAGTTTACGCCAAGGTATGTGGATCGACCAAAATTTAAATGTGCAAAAAATGACAAGCAAGCCAAAAGGGAAAATATGTACATATATATATATATATATATATATATATATATATATATATATATATAAATAATATATATATATATATATATATATATATATATATATATATATATATATATATATATATATATATATATATATATATATATATATTGACAATGAATTATCGAAATAGACGAATACTGATAATATAATTTAAGAACAATATATTAATAACAGTACAAATAATAAAAATAATACTAATAATAAAATAAATAACAATAAAATATTTCTAAATTTTGGGAAGGGAAGTTATAATTCTACCCACCTTAAAAATAATTTCGTCCTCGAAATTCTAATTCGCAGTTATTCCGTAAACTTCTAAAAGAAGTCTGCTTTAACCTCAATCTCCTAAATTTAATTTCTCAAAAATATCTCTATGACCTTCTCTAGTCGTTGGTATTTACGAAATCTCGAGGACTTCTACCCACCTTTGGTCACACTACTCCCTTGAAACACAGGTTACTAAAATCATATAGTCTTCTAACAAGTGACTAAAAATTCTACCAAAACTATCTTGGACATATGGTACCTATAATCCCTCATATATATAAACAACCAATATTCAATAGTCAAACAATATATACTATAATTTAAGGATTTTTAATAAATCCTATATAGCATGATCGTTCGTCACTCTGCAATAGGAAGGACAGGATGAATAATCGAAGGCAATTATGAAGTTTCAGAGCGGTAGAGCGTATCCAATGATACAGATTTGAAAGAGAGTTTATGAACCATTGACTATCTGCTAGTTGAGCTACTCTATTCCAGTGACCTACTACATCGAAGAACTCTTTGTTCCCTAGAGGGCTTGCAATCCATGCGATACATAAATTTCATTCTCAAAATTTTATCTGAACAAGATTTCATAATGGAACGGAATTTGAGGTATCCAGATTGTGACCCTAATGGGTTCTCTATTTGGGCATCAGTCGTTGGTTGGATGAACATTGGGTTTCATTCTATATGGACTAGACAAGATCTCAATGATAAACTACTCTTACTAGATTAGGGTATCCTAGAATAGGTTTCTACCCGAGGGTTGAGCTAGTTGCCCGTCAGGTTGGTTAGCTAGGTTCATGAAGTCCAAAATGCTCCTTCGGTGACTTTTGTGTTTAAGTAGCACAAGAGGCCTCTATCGAGTGGCACACTAGTGGCATGGGCGTAGTGGGCTTCGAGTAGGTCACAACCAAATATTGGGTCGAATGTATTGAGCCAAGGTTGAGGTTCTAGGAAAAGTCGGAAAGTATACCGGTTTTACAGTAAGGGTCATAACTAATCCTTTTATACATGAAAGTCGTACCATAAAAATAGAGTACAAGGGAACGGTTTTGAGTGAGACATGATATACCTAGATGAAGGTGGACTCGTCTAGATCTTGCATATGAAATTTGTTGTAAGATAATAGCTTGTCTCGTGCTCCGAATATTAAGGACACGGCCGGGGACACAAAATGATCTAAATGGAAAGTGGGAGTCCATGGGGCACTAATCATCATCCTAACGGAAATCATTCTAATCAATCGGTAGTCTTCGTATATCTCAAAAACGTTAGAAGGCTTACAGTCTACCCACCTTAGAAGCTAGGATATGGTTTTAGGAATAATAAGATTAGAAAAATTCTGAAGTCGGGATAGTATGCCTCGACTCTTATTAATAAAGGATAAGGTACGGTAGAACGGAATACAGTAGATATAAGTCAAGGATCGTTCTTCAATGAATGGAAAACGAGTGCGTGTGCAATGACACATGGTCGGTAAAATAGAATGACCTACTCGTCCACAGTATGCATGAGCTGTCTACGGGGTAACCAACTCTAAGGCTCATCCTATAAAAAGATTTCTAACAACTGAGTCATGAATTTCTATTTGTGTCAAGCCTGCCAGTCTATTTTTACAAGGGTTCTAGTTAGGACAAGCTTCAAACAAATAATTAGAGGCTCACAACAATTGGTCTCTTAAGAATAGGTAGTCTCCTAGCTTGGTATTTGATCAAGGGAGAGATCCTAATCATTCTCGGACTTCCATGACTAGGAGACCATGATAGTAGGTTTTAGGGTCGAAGGGAGGACGAGTGACTCAAGGCAAGGTTCCAGTCACAGGGCTGGCCGATGGTAGCTACACTTGCGTATACAACCACCATAGCCATGGGAATACTCTGTATCTATTTATTAATTATGAGTTTTTGTCTTTCCAATCAGTGAAAGACAAAACAATAAGGAGTTCAAGAGAGATGTTACTGAATACAATTACGCGATTTCAAAGGCGAATGTGTAATTCAAGGGAAATTATCAAGCAGTCGTGGATGAGATCCTAGAGACAGCTACATCTCAATCCACGTAGGGTAATTAGATGAAGAGCGAACCAATTGCATCATGGTTGATCAGACCGTAATACAATGATTCTGATTAGACAATATGTTAGCGGGCGTCCCCAATAAACATATGTCTCGAATCAAGCTCGATAAGAGAGTAAGCTTGCAAAAACTAGGCTGTAATAGCAGTATTGGTCAAGAGAGTCAAATTATAAATATGCGAGATTTTTGAAAGGAGGCACAAGTAGTTCGAGTTCTGAGAGAATCAAAACCATACATGGTGTTATTGCTTATACAGTCTTCCTATAATCTTTCTATCTCTAAGGCCTTGGTCGACTAATGGGTTATGGACTTCTGAGTTCTTTTTCTAAGTAAACCTATTAGTGTCGGTCAATTACCTCGTTAATGGGTCACAAGGACTACATAACGCTAGGTTGGGAGACATGCTACTCGACTTACAGAAATTATACTAGCATTGGTTTTGGATCTTAGAGGGCATACAGGGCACTTTCCTATCCTCTATAGTATCCTAATCTTGTGATCACGTCTGAAATTATTTTACCTAGAATTATGCCTCGCCCGTATACTCAGGCTGCGGTAAACTCTTGGTTCCGTGATTTAGGTGCGATATACTTTCAGGTACTCTACCCTACATTGACACAAGGGTATTCTAAGATCTAAAGGGGTCAACTAGGACATAGTTTTAGCAATGTTCCATAAACTATAATTCTTCGATGGGATTTCAATTCTATGGGTTGTGCCTCGCCAGTGCGCTGCTGGTTGCAGTGAACCCACATTCTCTACTATCAAATAATTGACGACAGTGTGCTGCTGTCTAAACTTTATGGGTTAGCTAATATTTCTCTAACTATAACCGTAAAAAATTTTGAGCTTCTAGAGATTCAAACAAGTTGACTAAAAATAAAGCGTAGGGGTTAGTCCTATCAGTCACAACACTTAAATTAAAAGATTTAACATGGAGGAAGTAACTAATACAAAAGAAATACAAACATTATAGTATCTAGTTCATATGCATTTCAATGGTTGAGGAAAATTTCGAATCAATCTACCTCAAGATTTTATACGAATAAAAGAATCAGTAATTATAAATCAATCCCTTACAGCAAAATAGAATTTAAGTAGGCAATTCTAATTTATGATATAAGGTTTATATCTAATAAAGCAACAAAAAATTAAACAGTTTATCAAAATTAACGCCATAATTCTAGACAAGCCTAACATACCAAGCGAATAGTGGATCCACATTGGATCATAATGTCATATCAAAAGTATAGTGTATCTATAAGGATCTGTCAAGCAATCTAAATTTAATACTTCTAAATTGCATGGCCTATCTAACAACCTTAACTACCCAACGATCAATTTAAACAAGGGACTCCTAGTCCTAGTTATTCTCCTAAAGTATTTTAATCCTAATTGTGAATGAGCATTTCTTAGGTGCAGGCTCGCAATGGTACGACTAAATTAAGTACCATCACGAGTTCGCAATCTTTTGCGAAAACTGACCTGCATGGGCCACCACAAAAACTTGTCACGACCCGCACCCGCTTTTCGGATACGAGACGTGTCCAAGCCAGCCTACGCCGCAGAGTCGGCGGTAGAACGCTGTCAAGCCCACAAGAAATATATGCTCAAAATACAACATTTGCTGCTCATTCACATTTCTAAATTTGCTACAACATTTACAACATTTATATTTAAAGAAAATACAAGACTTTATATTTAATGAAATTGATACATCTGCTATCTATTTTTAGGTTGTCCTCAGCATACCCAAGCCTTCCCCAGTGCTAAGAATGATAGCGCCTAAACCTGAAAAATGTTGGTTTCCAGTCAGGAATGGAATAAGTACACAAACCGACGGCAATGCAAAACATAACAGAATTAACAAGACATGAAAATAGCATATGAGATATGAAAGCTGTAAGAAAATTGATGACATAGCACGATAGAGAAGTAAACAAGGAAAAACTAATAAAAGACATCTATCTAGGTGGTGTGAAATATCTGTTTGGACATATGAACGGCTAGGGGGTAAATCCGGCACACTGCACGTGTCGTGTGCAACGGCTATTATTCAAGAATAGACTCATGGGATAGTTCTGGGTAGTTCACATGTATACTAAGATATTTCCCCTTCTGACTAATCCGTGTGACGAGCGTGTCAACAAGCAGCAAGATATATGTATAGATATGAAATAAAAAGACTACTATGAATCGAAAAGCAATCAGAAAGTGCACTTGCCTGAGGTCCTTAGTTGGAGAAACCAATAATACCATACCACTCAATGAGCCACAATCAGTCAACACATGTAGAAGTCCCTGGATGCTAAATAAAACAGTACCAACGTTCTCAGAATAGTCAAATTAGCTAGAATTACCTGTCCTTAAGTCCAATTATGGACCTTGGGGCAAAACGGTAATTTCGGGCAAAAACGATGTCCGCCGTTGGACCCGCTTTGCATCGAAAAGCGTGCCAAAGTCAATAGCCTTTAAAGTTGTCAAAGTATATGTCTACAGATCCAGTTTTCTGATACGAACCCAACCGTATGTCCAAAGTTGGATTTCGGCGGGCCGTGCACAAAATCGTCCGTTGAGTGGGACCCTGGGGCCCGCAAAACGACGTACAATTCAACTGTCTCAGAATTGGACCAAAATTGGCATACAGGACCAGAAAAACGATACGGTCCTGATGGCATAAGTTTCATCTCGATCTGACGAGCATGCGCAAAGTAATTGGAGAATTTGCAAAGTGCACGATACGATAAATTTTGACGGATACACATCAAATTCGTCGCGCACACGCGACCAATTTGAATTCCGCCAAAGCCCACATGACCACGAAGTCATTACGCAGCTTTCGATGCCTTCGGTTCGTGACCACGTTGCCCGGTTTGGCGGAACGCACGTCGTGTGGAACAATTTTCAAGTTTTTAAAACAGTTTTTCGGTGAACTTTACAATCCAATTACTCATTAAATTGTGAACGAAAAATTAATCTATCTGAAGGGTCTTGTTGTCCTACATACTGTCTAAATAATTGTTCAATTAGAATTTCTAAAATGACACTAGATCGATCGTAATCGATCTTCAAATATGGGCAGTTGGACTGTAATCGTCCTGTTTCTGGACAAGTTTTTCCATCGACTTTCCGTCGTTTTCTCGGCCGATCTAGCACATCTATGATTAAAGTAATTAAAAGAATGTAAGGGCGTATATGTAGGCTTCGTACCTGAGAAGAAAGATTGCAAAACGATCAATCGATCATTTCGAAATCGTGCTGCGAAGTGGGGCGTTTGACCCTAGTTACTGTTGCTGCTGTCAACTGTTTAGCCGCGCGCACGCGCCTCCGGCCGGCCAGCGGCTCACGGCGGCGCCGAGGGTGCACGTGGGGGTCGCCTAGGGGAGGAGGAAGGGTGGCACGGCATTTGTGTTAGGGTTTCGAGTACTCCTCGCTTCTCTCTCTCGATTTAATATACGCGACTTTATGCGTACACTGTTAGCACTCGGGGAAGGATCGGCTTCTGAGTCCCTGGTGTGGGAAGGTTAGCCCCATGGTGGACTAGCCTGGTTGGTGTGCTGGCCTGTGGTTGGGCTCGGCTATGGCCTTGGGCCTGGCTTTAATTTTATTTCTTTTTCTTTGCTTATGATTTGAACACTAGCCATTAACACACTATAGGAAAAATACAGGGACTATTATTACTATGGTCAATTTTATAGATCTAATAGTTCAAACCATGCTTCCATCTTTCCTATTAGGACTTGTATGACAATTAATTCATACACTCACACATTCAAACTTTAAACAATTTTAAAAAGGGAGTAACAGATTATGATCTATAATTATTATTCTTAACTTGATTCATATCATGTATAATTTCTACTTATTGACATATCATAAATTTACGCCAAGCTATGTGGACTGACCAAAATTTAAATGTGCGAAAAATGACAAGCAAGCCAAAAGGGAAAATATGTACATCTATATACATATATATATATATATATATATATATATATATATATATATATATATATATATATATATATATATATATATATATATATATATGCGTATATTCATTTGACAATGAATTATCGAAATAGACGAATACTGATAATATAATTTAAGAACAATATATTAATAACAGTACAAATAATAAAATAATACTAATAATAAAATAAATAACAATAAAATATTTCTAAATTTTGGGAAGAGAAGTCACAACGTCGCTAATTTTGTTGCTATTTGCATATCTGAACGTCGCTAGCATGTGTCGGATATGTCGCTGACGGTCGACATGCGTCGTTAATAATATTGACATTGTAAACCCAAAATGTCAGATTGTACGTTACTAAAGGTCGCAGACTACGTTGCTAATCGGTGAACTATCAGCGACAATTAGCAACGAATATATACGTCGCTAATTAGCAACATCTCGTCGGCAAACGTCGCTATCCAATAAAAAGCTAGCGACGATTTTACGTCACAAAGTAACATCGCCATGGCGACGAACAGCTGTAGAAGCATGAAAAAAGAGGGATATTGCTTTTAATCCCACATCGAAAAGGAGAAGAAGAGAGGTCTCATTCCACTCTATATATAGAGCCCTCTTGCCTCCTTTGAAAGGGGCACCAAAATAAATAAAGAAAAGGGAGCCCGTTATCCAGGGAGCCCGTTCGAGCCACAAAAAGTTGCAGTAGTTCTTCTCTTCTTCTGGGTTGGCTGCAAGTTCTTCACTCGCTGTCAAGGTGAGAAAAAGTTGGATTCTGAGTACTATGCGCCTTCGCAGGCTAGTACGAAGAACTCCAAGACGGAACGGGCCATGCGTCTCAAACATGCTATGCCAACGGCAAACCAGAAGCATGCGCTCACAATCATGCGCGCTGCTGATGGTAAGCTGTATAAACTTGACTCGGGTGCTTCTGTGCCAGAAACGAGCGGACCCTCAAAGTCCTTGTCTAACTTGGGCGCATCTGCTGCGTTCGCAACCAAGTCGTGCAAGGCAAATTCTGTGGTCTTGAACCCCCGCGCCTACATTGGTTGTGCGTCTGAGGCTGGTTCAAGTCACTATATGTGGTTCCCCCACTATTGATCTGGGCGCGCCTTATGCGCTGGATCAGGGGGCACAACATTCACTTGATCACCCCAGCGCTTGGCCATGCCATGCGCCTGATAGGGGTGTAAAGGTGGCACTCTCCTTTAATGATTTGCGTAATGTGATCATTCATAAATGCCGATCAGGAGAGTCGATCGACAAGCATAATGCACCCCTCATTGAGCACACTTGTGCTACGGTCGCCATCAACTACTGCTGCCGTAAGACAGTAGCTCCACCACCAAGGCAGTCTGTGTTCCAGCAGTTGCAACATGTTGTGCCTGTCCGACATCGTCTCAGAAATATGATGCCAATTGAAGACTTTATAACAGCCTACTCTTAATTAGGCCCATCACTCAGATTTTAAAACCCCTAAATTTCAACTATTGTTTTTATAAATTTGGTACTGATTATTTTTTTTGTATTTATATGTCGTATTGTACGTCGTGCAAAAATTTGCGTTTTTGTATGTACTCGTCGAGTGCGAATATGTGCGAGCGTACATATTTTTAGAAAAATATTTTTATTCATTTTATAGTTTCAAAATAATATATGTAATAATTATTTTAGCTATCATACCAATATTTCCAAGTTCATTATTTTATTTGTTTATAAAAAGTCTTTCATTTATAATAGTTATTAATAATAAATAATATTCCTTGTGCAATAGTATATATTTTCTAAATATTTTATTAGTTTATTTTTAAATGAAAATGTAATTTTTGAGATTTATTAATATTAATATTTTATTATTCAAAAAGATATTTAAAAATATTTATTATTTTTGAAATTATTATTATTGGTATTTTGAAAAATATATTTGGAAGTTATTGTAGCCATTTTAAATTTCGATTTGATTTTATGGATTTAATTTAAATAGTTCAAAGGTAGAATTTATATTTAATTTGAGTCTAGATTATCTTTATTTAAAATTAGAATTTAAATTGAATTTAGATTTGATTTAAATTGAATTATCTATGGGAGATTTAAAACTCCTACTCCTAATCCAACTAGAAATTCCCACATCCTATAAATAGGCAGGTACTCCTACATAAATTTCTCACATCCATAAATTTCTCCACAAATATGTGCATCGTGTCTGTGTCTCGATCCCCCTCCCATCCACTATATTTTGTTGTACAAATACACGGTTTCTCCGTGTCCGACAGTCCCGGACACCAACCCCTTCAATTCCTCGTGTCTCGCAGGACACATCCCAACACAAAAGTTCTACCCTAACCCTATTCTAATCATGTCCACCATCGCCGATCAACTTCCGGCAACCTAGCAGCTGTCATCACCATCAAACCACAGCAACGACCACAACCACCGCACCTCCACCGGTGCCTCTTCCATCCTCACCAAATCTCCTTCCTGGACCTAGCCCGACCACCAGGTTCACTCCGTCGCCTCCGCTACCAAACCAACACCATCCCTGTCACCATTCACCGGCACCACCACCCTCATCGTCCCGACCAAACCATCATCATCTTCGTCATCGACTTCCACCTCCCGCACCCACGGCATCACCAACCGCCACCTCGTTCTACCACTGGCAAACCCGACCAACCGGCGGCCACTCCGGCCAAGCCAGCCTCCCTCGGCCACCCCTCACAACAACCCATCATCACCAACACCATCTGATCATATCGCCTCCACCTCCATAGAATACACCACCACTGTTGCCACCGGCAACCCACCAATGCCAGCAAATTCACCCTAAACCGCCACCACACAGAGGAGGAGAAAAGGGAAACCCTTACCTAACCCGACCGTCGGAGCAATTTCACAGCGTCACCACCACGGTGGTGTCGGGCCAGATCTCTCACTAACGCTCCCGGACCACCGCCATCGTCTACATTCCTGCAGCTTTCCGTCTCGACCGATGCAGCACTACAGCTCTTCGATCTCGTCCATCAAAGTTATCCCCGTCCGTCGTACGTCCAAGCCGGCCACCGCCAGCCGCCGTGTGCCCCAAGTCGTCCGACGCGTCCATCGGTGCCCGCACCTGTCCGTGTTCTCCGCCGACCTACGGCGTCGCCCCTAGCCGCCCAGCCACGCGCGCACGCCCCTTTTTCTCTGCCGTCGGCGTGCCCTAACCGCCGCATGCGCGCGTCCTCCCGCCTTAGCCCCTCGCCGTCGAGCGCTGCCCAGCGCTCAGGTCTGCCCGGACCAGCGGCACCGTCGTCGCGCTTCGCCGCCGACGAGCCGGCCGGAGCCCCCTTCGTAAGCATTCCCTCTCTCCTTCCTTCCTTTCTTTACTTTTTTACTGAAGAAAAGCCATAGTGCTTATTATTTAATATAATTTATTATTAAATAGAATTCATTATTTGATAGCGCAACTTATAACGATTATTATTTGATAGGGCAACTTTACTCTTCCTTCCTTCCTTCCTTTCTTTACAATGATTATTATTTAATAGAATTCATTATTTGTATTATTATTATCATTATTATTATTAATAACTTTGTTATGGTTATTATTATTATAATTATCATAATTATTTTCATAGAATTATTACTATTTTATTTTTGTGGAAATATCTAGGAGTACGGGTATTAGGTATGTTGCCATTGTTATTATTAGTAAAAATATATAGATATATATTATAAATTGCTAGTATTTCCAAATATTTACTTTGAATTACCATAGTGATTCTACCATTAAAATTTTAGTTGCCCAAAAATGATTTATCCTAATATATGTATATTTATTTTTATCTAAATATTTTCGTTAACAAGATATGGTTTTCTATCAAAAATTTATCATTACCAACTTAGAGTTTTGCCTAAATCGATTCTTACATATTTTCAAGTAATTATCAAATATTATTTTACCGGTAAATATAAACTTGCTACCTAGAAACCCTATAGTTTGTCTTAAAAAGTTCTCTTTTATATATATTTCAAATATTTAGCTAAAAGTTATTTTAAATAACAAAAATATATTTTCAATATTATAAATATTCTTCTAAAACAATATATATATTGTTTATTTATGTTTTATCCTCTCATACATGAATAAGCCTATTATTTCTCTTACTTCACCAATTATGTCCTTCCTCTTATCGACCCTAACTAATTTGACCCTTCTGGACCCAATGGAACTGTCCGTGCCACCATCAGAGGTCACCATGCATAGCGGTTGCACCGAAGTCGCAGTTCATGCCAGCTTGATCATTGTAGCACACCAGACGTCCTACCAGGCAAGATACCTTGCCTTTACTGTGTAATTTCTTTCTCAATATAATGTATGTTTTTATTTCTTATAAGTTGTTCTTTCAAAACCATATGTAGTTGCAAATTATTATATTGTATGCATTTGGCCTAGAGTTAAGGGACCACCTTTGTTTGTGCCGTATTCATTGGCCGACACTTATGTTCCACGATGTCACGTGTCTCATATAGATTCAGACTTGTGTACCGACCGTACATCGGTGCGTATAGGATGAGCGTTAGGGGATAACTGCTAATAGATTTGTCTAGAAGACTTAGTGGTTATTAGAAACATCGTGGTGTAGATTCAGCACGAGTAGTGCATAGGGAGGGAAAGACAGTTATTAGGCACAGGGACTTTCACACATTTACTTTTCTCTAGCTGCCATTTGTGACTCCGCCGAGAGCTAGTGCGCCATGCATTTACTTTCCTCTAGATGCCACTAATGCCTCCATTGAAACACAAATGTGTCGTGCATTTACTTTCCTCTAGCTGCCGTTAGTGACTCACCCGAGAGACTAGTGTGCCGTACATTTATTTATTTTCCTCTAGATGCCACTAATACCTCGGTTGAAATGCTAACGCGTCGTATTTCTAGTCTCGGGAGCCTTTGTGTGGAACGTTGTCTTCAAAATACATTTTCACATAGAATAGTTAAGGACCTTTATTGTGTAGTCATATATACTTTTCTGTTGAGCTTTATTTATTTATTCAGTTATTGGCATGATATTATGTGTCTTGTTACGTTCCTCTGAGGATATGGTTATCTCGTCAGGTGTGTGCTCTTGTCTTTCACAGGTGTTTTAGCTATGGCCATGATCATCTCTACTTCCTCGAGGATGATTACAATTGGATCGTCTTCGCTTCGCTCGCCAAAATCATTCTTTTGTATATCATGTATTTCTTTTCACTGTTGGTAATGGATTTGTCTCCGCCCAACTACATGTATCAATGACAATTCTTAGTTGATTATGGTATCTTTTATTCATTTATTTGTATGGATGAGATTAGTTATGATTCTACTGCATTTTACAGCTTATGTATTCATACGAGATTTCCATATATTGGAGTGTACTTCATATGTATACAGCTGGCATGTCTACGTTCCTAGTCCTATGTATTTTGGGACTGGGGTGTTACAAAGATGTCTCAGCTAGCTGTTTTGTCTCAGCTAGCCGCATCGTCTCAGTACGGCGTATTACTCACCCAGCGCATCACTCCGTCCCATCAGAGTGAATCACTTCCTCGTTAACGCACAGGTGCATCTTCCAGCCTGGGGCTCTTCCATCATAATGAGGCTTAGGCACATCAAACCCAAACCATGCATTCAATTTGGCACTCGATGTCGTCTTGTAGAAGAATACTACCAGCAAGCGGCTTGAACATAAACTGCTATGTCCATTCCAACTCGGCAAATCTCAGTCGTCTGAAGGAGTTCACCGTTAAAGCTTCTTCGAAGAAGGAGAACCATCACCCACAGTACAACATCTTGCCAAGTAGGAGGATCAGTCGAATCCATCTTCGTCAAGAAGTCAAGGGAGAGACAACAAAACTCTCTCAAATTGTTGCTATTTATAGGCCAAGGCAAATCAAACCCATGCGCCATGTGGCAACCTTCCCGAAGTTAGTACAATGAACTTGTATTTATGATGATAAATTTGCCCCTTCGAATTCAGCTAAGCTAGAGATCCATCAATGCCCCAAATAACTCAGCAGATGTGCCTGTCAGCATCCCATACACCATACAGATGTGCCCATCAGCACCAAGCACCCCGTATGGATGCACCCAACAAAGCACAGATCCATGGTCCTGGTGAACACGGACCTGTGCTCCTAGTAGGGTATAAATCGATGCACCCACTTCGGCTCGTCACCCACCAAGTAATTAATGCTAAAGTGACAGAGTTGGCAGCACGTCTCCTGAGGACTGAACAGTTGACAGCTTTTGCAGAAAATAAAGCACCGCTGATGTTAGCATCACCATTCCTCTCCTCTGGCGGTTACAAGCCATGTGTCCGATCGACCATTCGCATGTGCCTTCGCAGTCATGCACCCGAAGACTTGCATGTGCCTCAAAAGCCGTGCATCCAGACCGGTTCGTGACCCTTGAAGGTTATGACCCAAAAGTCTTCTCATGCACCCAATCCCAGGCGCATCCTGTCAGATCACTCTCCACCAAATTCGAGATCTTTGAGCAACGGACATGTGCCACGTGTCCTTTGACTCAGTTCAGCCTATGAAGGGGTGCTAACCATCCAAGGTCTCAGCAATCGAAAGATCCTCTGCACTGCTACGTGCCAACCCACAAATGCAGCATGAAGGATTCAACCCACAAGTCATGGCACATCCTCCATGTGCCGTCCACAGCTCCAACCACATGGCGTTCCTACGTACAGGCACATCCTACATATGCGTGCATGAGCAGCCCAACCTGCTTATAAATAGATGGATCATTTCCTTCTTCCGGACACACACAGATAGACATACAGAGACGCACAAGTAAAGACAGAGGTAACCAAAGCATCAGAGTTATCACCCACAGAGATCGAAAGAGACACTCAACGTCTTCTTCCCCTCCGCAAGCTCTGACATCCAGAGCAACCCAGACCTTCAGAGAACCAAAAACTATTGTCAGATCGTCAACAGAGTCAATGCATTACCACTCGCTCCATCGACACAGGACCCCGATATAAATAAAAGTGTACTCCAAGGACTACATCGAAGTCCTATATTGTAACAATGTTCTGTTTGTAATTGAAATTGCAATCAAAGATTTTAATAGAAAATAAGCTGCCGACTCTGCTGGGGACCTCTTTCTCCTCCGCTGAGAAAGTTGTGTCGCAATCTGACGACGTAAAGGTGGGCTTCTCCCATAAGATGCTGTTCGTACGCCTCAATCAACAGGCGTATGAGGAGTTCATCTCTGAAGGCAACACAAGTCCTTCGAAGTGGCTGCCAAAGCCGAAGAAGACTCACCAAGTCTGGGTGCGCAAGGTCGAGGCCCTTGGCACCATCACCGAAAGGGATGCGTCGATGCAGCCTACCCTTTCAGCTGACGTCCTCAGCAGCCAGGATGCGCCTGCGGGTGCAGCACATCTCTCGGGGAAACGTGGGGCTGACCACATTCCCCAACCATCTCATTCTCAGACAAGGAAGATGCGTTGACGGAGTAGGGGCACATCTAACACCCTGCATATGAACTCTGATGTGCCGCAGAAGGCTTCTGTCTCTGACAGACTCACTCGCTGTCGTGGCAAGGAGAATTTAGACTCTGAGTATTATGCACCCCAACGAGCTGGTACGACGAAGTCCAAGGCAGCACGGGCCATGCACCTCAAACGTGCTATACCAACGGCAAACCAGAAGCATGCGCTCACAATCATGCGCGCTGCTGATGGAAAGCTATACAAAGTTGACTCGGGTGCTTCTGTGCCAGAAATGAGCCGACCCTCAAAGTCCTTGTCACGCTTGGGCGCATCTGCTGCGTTCGCAACCAAGTCATACAAGGCAAACTCTATGGTCTTGAACCCCTGCGCCTATATTGGTTGTACGTCTGAGGCTGGTTCAAGCCACTCTAAATGTTGCTCCTCCACCATTGATCTAGGCGCATCGTTTGCACCGGATCAGGGGGTACAGCATTCACTTGACCACCCGGCACTTAGCCTTGCCATGCGCCTGATGGGGTATGAAGGTTGCACTCTTCTCTAACGATATGCGTAATGTGATCACTCACAAACGCCGATCAGGAGAGTCGACTGACAAGCACAATGAGTCCCTTATAGGGCACACCTGTGCTGTAGTCACCATCAACTGTTGTTACAAGACAGCAGTCCCACCACAAAGGCAGTCTGTGTTCCAGCGGTTGCAATCATCAACACCCCTCCAACGTCGTCTCAGGGAGAAGGTGCCGATTGAAGAAGAGCCAGAACTAAAGGTTGCTTCTTGCAACGTAATCTCTAACTCCTCATCAATCCGAAAGGCGACTGGCAACTCCTCGACCTCGTCCTCATCCAAGAGCCAGCCGAGGAAGACCAAGATAACTGCCCCATCCTCAGGAGTGTTTGAAGGAACCCGGGGGAGAAAGAAGATCTCGGAGGAAGCTGGGGGTAGTCATGCCCTTGTTGATCTTCGTCTCGAAGACGAAGATACCCTCCAGGACATAGCTGGGGGTAGTCAAGCCCTTGCTGATCTTCATCCCCAAGATAAAGATGTAACACCCAGTTTTTGGAATGAGGGTATTTTTAAAATTTTGTATTTATAAATATTATTTATTTTTATTTAAATCACATTATGATTTTTGGTAATTTTTTAATCAATTTAAAATTGTTTTAAGTCATGGCTTGTGATTTTGATATGCTGCAAGTGAAACCCTAGTGACTGCATGACCTAGAGCCTAACCATGTCATTAGGATAATTTATTTCTACTTTTAAGCATGAGGGTATTTTGGTCATTTGGCCTCTTTGAATTATTTTATGATTTATTGTATTGGCGATTGTTAATTTTGACTTTTGACTAGCTATGACTTAAGAGACTAACCTAGAAGCTAACCCAAGTTACGGTTACTTGGTAGACAATGGTGTGACCCTAGTCTAACTTACTAAAACCTCATCCTAGCTATTAGAATCTAGTTTTCAAAAAGGAGGAATAGAATAGGTGCATTAATTTCATGACATGATTTTAATTCCATGACTAGTGCAATTAGGCCCATGACTTAAGCCCAAACCCCAACAAGCCCACCCATAGCAGCCAACCTAGGGTTTCCCACCCCTATTTAATGCCTCTTCTATTTTTTTTTGCCTCTTTTATTAATTTTCCACGTTTTGAAAAAAGAGGTAACGAGCCATTTTCCCTAATCCTTAACTTTTTTATTTCAACTCTTTTTTAACCCTAGTCTTTTACATTAGGACCTAATCATTGTTTATTTACTGTTGGTGGAGAGTAATCCCAGATTTTGAGCAATTTGGGGATCCGAGCTAGCAAGGAGGAACACTTCATTTTGGGGCTTTTCTTGCTATTTGTACATATAGGTAAAACCCTTTAAATTGCATTAATATTTCATTTTCTTTGCATTTAGGGCTAGATCTAGGAGTCCTCTAGCTGTCCTCGAAAATTGGATGGATTTTGTGTCCATTTGGTGTCCGTATCGGACACGTAACGGTCTATGTATTCATGTGTTTGTTGAAATACCTCAATGGATTGAATGTTAATGTTTTTCAAAACAAATTACATATTTTGATTGCTTATAAGATGTAGATTACGGATCTAGGTGACTGAGTCATTTTTTATGTGATTTTGTGTCGGTTTTTGGGCTTGGACACGCTGTACGACACTGTCGTGCAGTACCCTGCTGCTCGACGTGTCGTGTGCGCTGGACACGACATGTTTTGACATGATATTTTAGGGAGGGTGCGGGCTATCACTGACACCTTGCACATAAAATTTGAGGCCAAACCATCGAGTGGTTAGTGAGAAATCTCACTCGCACCGGTCGATGCCAGTCGTGCACACACGTGTAAACCCCATTGTTATGTGTCTCGTGCTCAGGACACGAGACCCGTGGACACCTCGTGTCGAGTCCAGTGTGTAGCCCTAGTGTTGGGCTACACGTGGATATGACCACGAGGCGTGTCGAGTTTGGTGTCGTGCTCACGAGACCCGGACACACGCGCACCATACTGTGTACTGTCCTTCCTCTGTGTTCAGTCTTTTTAGATAGTTCAGAGTTAATGTATATGACTGCTTGGGAATGATTTTTCATTGGCTTGGTCGAGGATTCCATGGTTGATTGTCCTAAATATCCTAAAAAATTTCTGATACATGCTGATATAGGTTGTTCACTGTTCGCAAATGTTTTTTTTAAATGTTCAATTCGATTTAAAAAGGGGTTTACATTTATACCTGACATTAAGTTTTGTTTTCCAAATTGATTTCATGATTTACATTGGGTTTTATATGTTTTCGATTTGGTTCGATTTTTCTGAACTGAATGGATGTTTCATTGGTTGGTTTCAGCTAATACAATTTTCCTCGAATGGTTTGATTGATTCATGTTTTATTTCCTTGGTATTGACTGTACACCCAATCCTAGTTCCTTCTTCCTGATACAATGTAGATGGACACTGAATTCCTGAGTTTCAAATGTTAACTGTATTGATTTTGATATGTATATTGTTCAGTTTAGGAACAGATGAAATGGGTAGCTAACTGATGTGAAGAAGACTTAGTCGCCAGGTTTTGATGAATTAGTTCACTGTCATTGACACCATGCTTTGCACACCCACTGATTTCAGTCCTCTGACACACAACCATTCTCTTTCATTCACACACACAGAGGAAATGACATTGACACTATGGTTGTACATCTAATTCTGAAAACTGAGAACTCACTACATACACAACTTTCCTCTGTCAATACTGTGATTTAAATTCCTGCACTTGGCCATGTCTGCAAACATCCATTCTTCATTGCAATTCCATATACACATCACCTGTTATCATTTCTGATACGAAAGGTATCAGACAGTAGGCATTCATTTAGATATTGGATTGGTTTTAGAGTTAGGATATTGGGTTGTTGGGTTGATATGCATACACATGTAATGATGTACTTAAACTGAAATGTAGGTTCCAGAGATGTAAATGTCAGGTATTGGAATGTTGAGAGGTATCCGAGTTTGCATATGATATATATGAGAGTACATATATATATATATATATATATAAAATATATATATATATATATTGGTGAGTGTGTATGTGTGAGTTTTGGGTTCTACGGGATTGGATTAGAATTGGATGAATGTTTAGATTGGATTTCTAAACTGAGATTGAAGGTTTCAGTTTAGAGATGGGGATTTAGCTTGATTTGGCATCTCTTGTCATTTACTGATTTCAGTGAAACTTGATACTTCAATGTCGGGTTCAGTTTTGTGGTTCGAATGAATAGGACTGAGGGTGATATTCTTGTGTTAGTGTATCAGAAAATCATAGGCAGGGCAGATTCAGGTTAGCCTTGACCTTAGGACAGTTAGAGTGTGACATTGCACGCATACAGGGCTAAGACAGGGATTGGAGGCCTTACTGCAGGCAGAAACTTGGTTGTCCCTTTAGGACAACTTCTCAGGGCCTGTACACCCATGAATGGGGTGCCAAGTGCAATCCTGAGTAGCCAGGTATGTTAAGGGACAAGGGGTAGGCTTGTACCAGAGGATAGATAGGGGGACACTTGGTTCTTGCCCATGTTTAATAGTAACATGATGTGGTTGCATTGTATCAGCCCCTCTATAAAGTTTAGTCCTATATTGGTTATGTCAGCCCCTCTTGTTTAAGTACAAGTCTTGTGTTGTCCTGCATACCATTGTATAGTTCAGTCCCCTCATTTTTAGTCTAGTCCAGTTATTCATGGAAGGAGGGGTCATTCCCAGTAGCAGTAGCTTAGGCTGTGGTAGTGAATATAGATTATAGGACTGAGTTGGTTTAGGATGAGGTATAGGAAGAGGGTTGTGTCCTTAGATTGTTAGTAGACTGTTTGGTAGGCTTGGTTAGCCTATAGGCTTAACTATAGGTTACCTTGGCTTGAGTTGAGGTATAGACTGCAGGTCAGAGTAGTTAGGCAGTGTTTGGTTAGTCTGCTTGGCTTCAGGCTTAACTGTTAGTTGTGATAGGCTTTGGGGATATGCTGTAGGTAGTGTAGACTATTGGTAGCAGTTCTCTGTTAGGCTTACTGTAGGATTGGTTATGGTATGAATTGCTATGTTATAATAGGCCTAGAGTAGACTGGTTAATAGTGTTAGATATGTTAGGACTGTGGTTTGATTTGGTTAGGCTTAGTGTTGACCTAGAGAAATAGATTATTAACTGGAGTTGACCAAAAGTCAACATCTAGTCTGGATGTGACCAATTGACCTAGTTTGACCTAGACAAGTTGACAAGGTTTGACTTAGAGTTGACTTTGACCTAGAATGGCCTAGAATCATGTAGATTACATCATAAACTTTATTTGCCTTATTTTAAACATATTATAACATGTATTCCTCTGTTTAGGACATTGTAACTCCGGTGCAGACATTTGATATTACACTACTCTTTTCAGAGCAGCAGTCGAGTACATTATCTGATAGTTCTCTCATTTACTTATCAATTACTGTACTTCAGTTCTAGTTAGCTGTATGTGATTCTCTGTTACAAATACGTATTGTTATTACTGAATCCATGTCTACGACACACATACTTACTCGTCTTACCTCTATTATTCAAATCACCATACGAATCACTATTCGAACCACCTATTCGTATCTTCATATACTGGTTGGACTGGTATTCGTCTTATGTGTTGGATTATGGATTCATTTGTATTAGACTGGGCGAGGAAATACTTGATTAGACATGTAAACATTACCACTATTTGAACCACCACTGTGAATGATATTCAAACGATAGCCATCTCTCACCTGATCAGTGCGTGATGTGCCGGATTTACCCATAGTCGTTTACATGTCTATCTAAGTATTTTAAAACACACTTGGAGAATTTATTCGAATCATTGTTAGAACATCATGTGAATCATTATTCGTACCACCTTATTCGAATCACCTTATTAGAACAATGATTAGAATCACATTCGACTCAGCTTGTATTAGACTCATATTGGGATTACACTCGACTTATATTGTACTGTCTGGACTCATCATGTTACTCTAGTTCAGCTAAATTTTATTTTACAGTCTTTATTGCCATGATTTCTTTTCTTATTTAGTATTTACCTTCCTTATACCTTATCTATCTCTCTATACCATCACCTGAATATAAACTGTCATGTTCATCCATACAACTGTCTATAACTTCTTTATAGTTCTCTGTCATTTACTTGGGTTTTCTAGATGAGATTGTGCTCGTTCCTGTCCTGACTGGAACTGTTGAAATTTTACAGAAGATTTGCCCTGAGGATACTTGCCCTATTCATTATGGACCTGACGAGGGATAGCTACCTTTGACCCCGACACTCAGGAGTGATCAGGAGACTAGCTAGTAGACTTGGTTTAGTTTTTATGTTTTAGAACTTGAATTGTAATAACTTGAGATACGAGTTGTATTTGAGTTTGTTTGAGATATTACTATTTAGTAGTTTATAATTGTTGTTGTTAGTCTTTAGTTATAAACTTCTGTGTTATCTTATCGTGCTTAGACTGTGATTGAGATTTCATTATATCTATACTTGTTCTTCGTTCGGAGTTGAGATTTGACAAGTACATTATATAATTGCGTGAGTTGTTGATTAGATAGTAATCTAGGACAGCGTTCTATCGTCGACACTGCGGCGTAGGCTGGGCGCTGTTACGTACTCGTATCCTCACAGTGGGTGCGGGTCGTGACAAAAGATATCCCCTAGAACATCGTTGGGGGTAGCCAAGACAAAGTTCCTCTTCTACAAGAGAGCGAGACTGAAAGCGAAGCTTCAACCGATCCATCTACTTCCAGTCACGTCATGACAGTATACATGACGGAAGGTGGTGATACGGAGTCAGATGCTCCACCAGCTGACCTCGTCCAGCGCATAGATACTTTAGAAGGGGGATGTTTGCCATGAAATATAAAAGAACAGAACAATTATCGGAGGACCGGACTTTTACTTCACGTTACAAACTCGCTCGTACAAAGAAAGCCTAGGGACGAAAACCTAGGTACAGCAGTCTAAGTACAATTGTTTATTTTAGATTCTGGAGGGTGACAATAGAGGCTCGGAAAGGCGACGACAGCCCTGCCTTACTCCTTGGATGATCGGTATACAGCCTTGGCTCCTGCGAAGAGATGGTTGGCGTTGATGAAGAAATGCTCTTCTTGCTCTCCTCGTATTGCTCTTCTGACTTCTCTCTTTCTCTGTGTATTTTCTTTCTAATTATTAGGGGGAAGCTCTATCTGTCTATCTCATTCTGATCGTGTATATCTCGCAAGGAAATGGCACCCTGCTATTTATAATAGTGGGGAGCATCATTAGGGTTTGGATGATTACCCATTCTCAAAGTAGCGGCGGCCTGATGTATAATCAATCTGGACCATTCGTTTAAGGGGTGAAGGATCTGAGCCATAAATGGGGATAGTATTGAATCCTGTGAATGATTAATGCTGATTGCTTTAAATCTTCATGATTGGTTGTGTCAAGCTTGGATCTCTCACCACGTGTCCCATTGGCTTGATCATGAATGATATGACCTGATCTCATTAATTATGAGGATAACGTTAAATATGGTCATTGGGATCTGGTAAATCTCTGATTGCTCTGCATCCCATAATCACCTTTGCTACCAGCTGTTAAGTCGTGGGGACCATTGAATCTCTGCCACGTGTCTTAATAGTGGATCCTGTCAAAACCGCATGATATTCATGAACCGCATGAGACAGCGTCTCAGTAGGCCGCATAGGTATAGTACTTGCGAGCCATATGGGATGGCTTCTTGGTGAGCCGCATAGGTATAGTACTCACGATCTGCATGGGATGGCCTCTTGGTGAGCCGCAGGAAGATGATTCTTGCCAGCCGCATGGGATGGCTTCTTGGTGAGCTATAGGAAGATAATTCTTGCCAGCCGTATGAAGCTGTTCTTTAAGTGAGCCGCATGGGAGTAGCCACGTGGCAATCTCGGATCGTGTCAGAGATTTCCTCCTGTTCCCAAAGAGTCTGTCATTATGACAGGGCTATTATGACACTTCATGTCAGAGCCGTCAGCTGTCAAATCATGGCAGAGCATTAAATAGGGCCATTACTCGATGGCCAGCTGTATGAAGGGGTCCCATGGGGACACGTGGCATTGATCGAGTCGCATATCTCTGTTGGTTATATGTGAGCCGCATGTACTTCTGAATCGTATGCGGCTAGGGGGATCTTTGAACCGTATAGGGCAGTCCCTATGTAAACCGTATGGACTCTCCTGCAACGTGCCGCATGAGACTAAGAGTCTCTCTGAACCGCATGGGACCACTCATGTATGAGCCGCATGGGTTCTCCTGTTCCGAGCCGCATAGATCATTATTCTGATATTTTCCATACTTCTACAAGACCCCCTTCAAAGTTTTTAATTTGCAAAATTGAAATACTTTGAATAAGAAGCATGGCCTTTGTTGACCGCATAGATGATTCAGTCGCATGGATTTATCTGGCCGCATGAGTTTGTTAGGCCGTATAGATTTTTTGCCATGTGTCCCAACTACGTGTGCAAATCTTCTGCATTAAATGCCCTTGATTCGTCGCCTCTTGGGGAAGGATCCTAAGGGTCAGTTTTGTTTTGACCGAAGCGTTTTTCCTTTATTCTTTTAGATGGCGCGTGGATCGAGGTGTTTGTTTTGATTTTTTGAGCCTCTTTCGCCTATAAATAGGAGTGATTTTATTCTTTGAGGGTTTCTTTACCTTCTCTCCTTTGCTCGAACTCCCTGTTGCCGACTTCCTTTTCGTCTTCTCCCATCAACGATTGCCAATGGCTCCCAAGAAGACTACCGCTGCTACAGGTAAGAAGGCCGTGTCGTCGTCTGCGGTAGCGAAGGGCAAGAAGGCCGTGTCCTCATCGACGGCGGCGAATGTGGTGCCTCCTCCGCCGGCTGACGTGCCTGTTTTTCATCCTGACGTTCATCCGCCTATCGCTGGTAGGACCATCAACATGAACTGTCACGGCTATGCCGCATATTTTATGCGCGAGCCTGTATTTTCAAGTATGCTGCGTGTCCGACTCATGTTCGAGTTGTATGGGATATGACCTAGGTCTGAGCCGCATGAAAGTTGTTGTTTGCAGCCGCATAACTACTTCATCCTCAGGGCCGCATAAGCTCATTTGGACTGGACCGCATGAGCTTTTTCAAACTGAGCTGCATAAGCCTATTTCGGACTGATCCGCATAAGATTATTTGAACTAAACCGCATAAGCTCTTCCGCACTGAACCGCATGGGCTCATCCGAACTGAACCGCATATGCTCCTTTCGAACCGAACCGCATAAGCTCATTCAGACTGACCCGTATGAACTCTTTCAAACTGAGCCGCATGAGGCTATACTGAGCTAAGCCGTATAAGCATCACGTAGTTTGTGTTTCAGCTATCTTTTTGACTTGTTTCTTTTGTTTTTTCTTCAGTGAATCTGCCAGTAAATCCCGCGGGAGAACTTTTGGTTGGCTCGAATCAGTTAGCCTTGGGCGTGCGTCTTGATGACTTAATTAAGCATGTGTTGAATCAATTCCCTGCTGATGAGCCTTCGAAGAGGTTGAACGCCATTGAGAATCAGACCCTCCATTACCTCCGTTCCATGATGAATACTGGGAAGCTGGATGGATTATACCTGAAGCCTTCATTCCTTTTTGGGGATGCTTTAATCATAAAGAATTCTCGAGTATTAGAGATTTCCGAGAACTGGGATTTTTATTTGGTTGGTGTGGCGATCCATATTCCTCTCATGGAACGTCATTATTCTCTGTCGTGGTTCAATATGGTGTTGCTGGACAGGAAGATGATGTGTAACTTAACTCCTACCCAATCAGGGATGTTGATGGGCAACATCCATTATAACCCGAACATGCGGTCAGCGTACGCGGGTAAGGATTCCGTCCTCCGGTACATGATGGGTCTGGCCCCAGGCTCTTTCATGAATGTATACGGTCCCAACTTCACACTCACTCAAGCTGATACATTCCTGAATCGACTTACTCGCAAAAAATCTTATCCTGTTGGTAGGCTGGCATTGCTGAACCGGGTAAACCCCACTTCTACGTGGGCCCAGTTGACCACTTGGGTTCTGCAGACCTATGGAACATTCCTGCGGGAGGTGGGACTTTATCATGCCATTCGGGGCACTTGTCACGGGCTTCCTATCAATAAACCATTGTTCGTGGCGCTCTTGGAGATGTATAATCGGCGAACGGGGACGTTCTTTGCGCCCGGAGGAGAGTTGGGGCTTGCTCTCCATGAGATGTATGCTGTCTCCAAACTTCCGTGGGGGAACAAGCCTTTTGAGGTGTATACCCCGTCGAATGAGGAGTTCGAGGACTTGAACCGACAATTCCCAGGTTTTATTGCGGTGTATCAGGAGTTGCTGTGCCATCATAGTGCTTGTCACCAGATGGCTGTAAAAAAGGAGGATAGCTCAGAAGGGACCGCTCCCCACACTACATCCTGGGTCAATTATCTTTTTAAAGTTGATCCTTCTGGCGGGGTTACTCCTCGAACCCCTCGAATCCAGGGAGAGATAAAGGACCTGATGTCGGGCGTCAAGAAGTCGCGGTCCAAGAGCGACATATTCGGGAGTCAAACTGACTCTCTCAGCTATTTTTACTATGGCACCAGGCCGATGTCAGAGAAGGCGCTTCTGTCTGGATTTTTAATGATATGGCTACGAAACTGCGTAGTCTCGGGAGGGGCAGGTTCTATTGAGAGGATCAGCCGCCACTTCATTCTCCCTGCCGTTAAGCTGGTATTTAGAGTTAGACTGGCTCTTCTTCCTGCTATGGTGTGTAGCATACACCATGGTCTTCGAACATTCTCGTCCAAGGTTATTGCGCGCAATAAGACGCTGGATTTTGAGCGCATAGAGCTGCCTTTCCACTATTTGATGGGGTGGTTGGCGATGCACTACAAGTCTTTGATGGGGCCTGGAATAGCGGAAGATGCTACATATGAAGATGCTTTCCTTTTCAAATGCCATCGCCGGTCTTGGAAATACAATACTATGCCAGCTTGTCGGAGGGCGCTGGCGAGGGTGGATGGGTGTGACTTTTTTGTGTATGTTCCTCATTTTTCCGATGAGGAAGTGAGGAGTGTATACCTTGATGGTACCGGACCTTCTCACTTTTTGTCTCCGAATATGCTCACCTGGTTGCGCAACATCCGCCCCGCACATCTGGTTTATCGTAACCGTGATAATGTGTACCTGGAGCCCTACCTACCCAGTAGGTTTTCCCGCCAATTTAGCTATAGCCAGTTATTCCTTGATTGTCCCAACCCTTGCTTGGGCTTTGAAGGTAGCGTCCTTGATGGTGTCAGGGCGTGGAATGACGCTTATCATACTCGGGCCAGCTTCTCGGTCCCTGATGCTAAGGCCCCGAGGGAAATTTTATACGTGGCTGCTTTGTATCATGATATGGCAAACAAGCCTCCTGTTTATTTTGATCCGAGTACCAGTTTCATCGTGGGTACCGGTTTAGAGGCGAAGCCCAAGGGGGCCAAGGCTAGAAAGCAACTAGCGCTCAAGACTCCCCTCCCTGAATCAGAGCCTTCCGAGTCGGCTGAGGAGGATGATGATCATGATAGCGGAGACTCCCTTTCCGGTGGAGGTGAAGAAGTATCGGATCAACCGCTTCCCGCACCCGATGAACTGAAGGAGGATCCGTTACTTGCTACACAAGAGGAAGTAGTGAGGGAAGAACAGCCTCCCGCTGTGTCTGGTCCCTCACGTAAACGAGTCAGACGTGAGTCTTCTGACAGTAGATCGACCTTTTCCTTGAAGAGAGTTGCCGTTAGGTCTCGTGGATTACCTATTACCGAGAAGGGTGAAGGTGCAGACGATGTTCCGGAGGTAAGACCAAGTCGGAGCCATCTCTTTGTTGTGGTTTTATTTTCTCTTGGAGATATGACCTGACCATTTTTTTTATAGGCGTCTGACGAACCAGGCTCTCCTGAACCATCTACTGCCCCTGGCGTTGATCCGGCCCTTGCTGCTTTAACTAGCGACATGTGTGTCGCGGTCCTTTCTGCGGGGGCTCTCTCAGCGGCGGCTGGAATCTTCCAAGTTGCTGAGGCCTCCGCCCGGGGTTACGAAGGTTTCCTCGGGTCCGTCTCCGAGATCGCTGAACTTCAGCAAGTTGACGCCGATCTCGTTGCATCCCTTCCCGAGGGTGCAGGGGCAGAGGAGCCTATTATACCTGACTCGGAGACTGTTGGTGAAGAGGCTACGGTGGCTGTAGGCGAACTTCAGCCTCCACACTCCTCCACTGGTAAGGTAAGCCAAATATTGACTAGTGAGGGGGCTTATTTGCTCTATCAACATATCCTCCGGGTCAAATCGATTCATGGTTGCCTTGGCCCTACAGGTCCTGACCCTTTACTTCCCACCGCGGATGTTCTTGGGGAAGGCTCGGCCTGCCGTGATCTGGAAGAAAGGAGCATTTTCTCTCCTTCGCCGTCTCATGTCGAGGGGCCTCCCGCCAGCCACGGGCAGATGGGAATGGAGCTGGCGATGGTCTCCACCTCATCCTCTGCTGATCATACGGCTCTGGAGATTGACCTCTCGACCCTGCCGAGCATTCAAGTTCTGCGGGCCGCTGAAGAGGAGTTGGCCGCTGTTCATGCGTCCTTCCGTACGGAGTTTGTTTCTCTTATGGCAGGAGCGGCAGATTCTGTTGCGTCTTCTTCAGCGTTGCCGACTACACTCCCGTTGACACCGGCTTCCTCGGAGGCTCTGGACGAGGTGACTCAGGATGTGGTCGACAGCTTCTATCGCCATTTAAAGAGGGGCGTAGATGCTGCTGTAGAACGGGGACCCCTTTTACTCTATCTCTGCGGTGCGCTCGGGGTCAGGTTGCAACTTTGAAGTCTCTTCCTGGCGGAGTGGGGTTGGCTGCACTCCTGGAGCCTAAGTTGGCAGAAGCTGATCAGCTTGTGACCCAATTACTGGTGATATGACAGGCGGGCTTGCCTGCTGCGATTAAACGGGAGCGGGGCTTCCTCATTGCTGCTCGGGATATGATCAAGCTTCCTCGAGATACTGTCGGGCCAGTCGTGCAGGGGGACCTTGACAAGTTCTCCGCTTCGTATGACAGGCTGGGTCGTCGAAGTCAGGCTTGTCGGGCTCGGGAAGAGTCTGCTTATCGTGGGATCGCTGACACGAAGGAACGGATTCTCGCACTCCAGAGGGAGTTGGCCTTCTTAGAGTCAGAGCTGAAGGCTGCTCAGACGGAACATGAGTCAATTGTTCGGGAGGCCGAGAAGGTTTCCCGATCTTCTGTTAACCTGGAGCGGACTTTCAAGAAATTTGTGGACAACTGGCAAGCTCACGCTCATCTGGAGGACGAGGCGGCGCTGACTCAGGAGGCGGAGCGTCGAGCTAGACAGAGGCTTGAGCGGTCGGTTGCCTTGCTGACGGACCGTCTCACGATACTATGTGCCCCGGAGCAGTGATCGGTGTTCTGTTTTCTTTTGCTCCCCATTTATTTTTTTCTTCTTCTTCTTTTTCAAGGGATATGATCCCAGATGGTGTAGTACTTTGAAGTTTGAATAAATGAGCATGTTTTTGACTCATCTTCTCTTTCTTGTAGAATTGGACTTGCTGGGAGATTATTTGTGGACCTGTTACCGTAGGCGTACCTTAGTTTTAGGTATGGATAACAAGTTTGGTCAAGATATCCGGAACAGCCATGGTAAAGTGGTCATGGGTGCTCTCGGTATTGGAAAAAAGAATACCGTAGAGCAGCTGGGCTCCCGGGGCATGGTGAGATGGTGGATTTATGCTAAGAAGCTTAGCAAGGGATATTTGTGGACCTATTATCCTTGGCGTACCCTGGTTCAGGATACGGATAATAGGGTGAAAGAAAACCAATATATTTGCTCAGAGGTTATGAGGACATGGCAAGCATGAGGGTTTTCCGTAGAATCTTCCTGCTCAGAGGTAATGAGGATATGGCAGGGGAGACTTAACGGAAGATATTTGTGGTCAACAGCAGACATTTGTGGTCAATAGAGGACGTTCGTGGTCAACAGAGGACATTTGTGGTCAACAGAGGACATTTGTGGTCAACAGAGGACATTTGTGGACCTATTATCCTTGTCGTACTCCAGTTGTGGGTACAGATAATAGGTTGAAAGGGAACCGACATACTTGCTCAGAGGTAATGTGGACATGGCAAGCACGAGGGTTTCTTCGACGGAACCTTCCCACTCAGAGGTAATGAGGATATGGCAGGAGTGGGCTCAATGAAGAGGGGGTACACAGAACGACTCAGAGGTAGGAGAACGTGGAAGTTCTATGCGAAGGGGCGGTTTGTTTTTGGTGGAAGTGAAAACGACTCAGAGGTAATGAGGACATGGCCATTTCGGAAATTTGTGGATTGATTACCCTTTTTGTGCACTGGGAGTGCGGGTAGTGGATCATGAGGAAGGATCTCTTTTAGGAAGAAAGTTCAGAGGTATAATCATACGTGACTTGCTATCTGGAAGAGTGACCGAGATGTGAGTTCAGAGGCACCAGCGGGTACATAACTCGGTAATTTAGAATATTGAGAAGGTGTGAGTTCAGCGACACCAGCGGGTACATGACTCGATAATCTGAAGGGAATATGGAGGTGAGTTCAGCGGTACCAGCCGGTACATGACTCGATAATCTGAAAATGTTGTGGATGTGAGTTCAACGGTATCAGCGGGTACATGACTCGATGATCTGGAGAGAATGTCGTTTAGACATAATATTTCTTTAGGAACTTGTCGTTGACGGGCAATATGAGCAAGTCTCCGTTTTGTTTTGCGAGGCGGTAAGCACCGTTGGAGAATATTGTCTCAATGATAAATGGGCCTTCCCACTTTGGCTGGAATTTGTCGACGGTCTTGTGAGTCATAACCATCGGCCTCCGGACTGCCAGAACGAGATCGTCCACCTGGAATATTCTGATTTTGACCTTCTTGTTGAAGGCTCCTGAGATGAGCGCTTGGTATAGCTCAATTCGTTGCTGAGCCAAGAGGCGCTTTTCGTCTAGTGCCTCCAATTTCTGTAGCTGGCGATGGTGGTTTTCGTCTGTCGTTAATTGATGTGTGAGGACGACGCATAGTGAGGGAATCTGAGTCTCCAATGGAAGGACTGCTTCACTCCCATACACCAGGGAGAATGGTGTATTCCCGGTGGCTGTTCGAACTGTGGTGCGATAAGCCCATAAGCATTCATCGAGCTTCTCGTTCCAGTTACGTTTGTTGGAGGAGACAAACTTTTTGAGGAGTTTGATGATTATTTTGTTGAATGCCTCTGCCAACCCGTTCGCTGCCGGGTTGTACGGTGTCGAAGCGACATTCTGAATACGGTGCTTATCATAAAACCGATAGAATGCGTGGCTTGCGAACTGCGGACCATTATCATGGATGATCCTTCGGGGCAGTCCAAAGCGGTAGATGACGTGGTGCTTAAGGAAGCTGATCACGTTTGACGTCTTAACTTCTGCGAGTGGGACAGATTTCGTCCACTTGGAGAAGTAATCAGTGATCACAAGTATGAAGCGATGTCCTTGGGATGAAAGTGGGGTGATTGGACCAATGATATCCATTCCCCATGCTTCGAATGGCCAGGATGCCACTGTCGGATGTAGAAACTCGGATGGTTGGTAAATGAAGTCCGCGTGGACTTGGCAGGCTTTGCATTTTCTAGCATAATCTATCGCATCTGCCACCGTTGTGGGCCAATAGTAGCCCATTCGGCGAAGGCGGTCTTGCAGTTTTGGGCCGGGTTGGTGGGCCCCGCAGACACCGTCATGAGCTTCTCGTACGGCTTTTTTGGCTTCTGTATTTGACAGACACCGAAGCAGTAATCTGTCGTAGGAGCGACGATACAGCATTTTCGTCTCTGTATCGTAGAAGAATCTGAGAGAACGTCGTCTGATGGAAGTGGCTTCCTTTGGGTTTTCGGGCAGGATGTCGTAGACGACGAAGTCGATAAATGGTTGTCTCCAATCTGGGGCATCCTCGATTGTCTGTACGGAATAACTCGCCACGAATTGCACATTGTTCTTGGGACAGACCAGTTCGTGGCCTATCACATCCACTGATTGGCGATCATGATTCGGAACTGCTAGGGAAGCGGCAAGACCAGCTAAGGCATCAGCTTCGATATTTCGGAGTCCGGAGACATGTTCGATGAAGAACCCCTCGAACGACGAGATGATGTTAATCGCCATTTGGTGATAAGGGATCATGTCTTCATGGCGGACCTCGTATGAGCCCCGGATCTGATTGACGATTAGTTAGAAATCGCCGTATGCCTCAAGGTATTCTGCACCAAGCTCTCTTGTAAGTTGAAGGCCAATGACCAGAGCGTTGTACTCGGCCACATTGTTAGAGCAGGGCTTTGTGAGGGAATAAGCACGGTTGATCACCAATTCAGAAGGGGAGATCAGCACTACCCCGACTCCGACGACTATATTGCCTTTAGGTCCGGTCCTCGAAGCACCGTCGAAGAACATTCGCCATATATTATCGTGAGAGGTTGCATGCGAGTCGGCGACCTCATCTGGGATCTCTTCATATATCCTGGAGGAATCCGAGCCTGGGTGGGCTGCTAAGAAGTCTGCCAGGGCTTGACCTTTGACTGCCTTTTGTGGGACGAAGATCATATGATAAGGGGACAGCAATATTGCCCATGTAGCGAGGCGAGAGCTGAGTGCACCTGGTTTAGTCATGAGGACCCTGAGAGGGTTGATTCGTGAGGTCACGTATATCATTTGTCTGGTGACATAGTGTCGCATTTTCTGAATGGCGAACACCAGGGCGAGGCATTCCTTCTCCACAGCGGTGTATCGGTGCTCTGGCCCAATCATCATTCGGCTGAGGTAATATATGGCCTGCTCATGGCCTGCGTCGTTGTTCTGTGCCAGCAGAGCCCCGAGGGAGTGTTCCATTGCTCGTACATAGAGCAGGAATAGTTTTCCAGGAACCGGAGCCACCAAAACTGGAGGATTTGACAAATATTCTTTGATGCTGTCGAAAGCGTGCTGACATTCCTCGTCCCATACGAATGAGACTCCTTTCTTCATGAGGTGCGTGAACGGTCGGCATCGCCCGGAGAGGTTAGAAATGAACCTCCTGATGTAAGCTAGCCTCCCTTGGAAGCCTCAGAGTTCGCGAAAATTTCTCGGGGGACCCATCTCCATGATTGCTTTCGTCTTCTCAGGGTCTACATGGATACCTTGTGCCATGATGATGAAGCCCAAGAACTTCCCACTGGATATGCGCAGAAAGGACTTCGTAGGGTTTATTTTCAGATTGTGGGCTCGCATTAGGTCGAATACCGTCTTTAGATCCTGTAGATGGTCTCCTTTGCAACGACTCTTAACGGCTATATCGTCAACATAGCACTCCACTGTCTTGCGTAAGTGGTCTCTGAAGATGATGCTCATGGCTCTTTGATATGTGGTGCCAGCATTCTTTAAACCGAAAGGCATAACTGTGTAGCAGTATGTGCCAATCGGTGTTCGGAATGATGTATGCTTTTCGTCATCAGGAGAAATTTTGATTTAGTTGTCCCCCGAGAAGCCATCCATGAATGACATACATTCGAAGCCGCAGGTATTGTCGATCATGATGTCTGTGATAGGAAGGAGGAATTCATCTTTGGGGCATGCCTCGTTCAGATTGCGAAAGTCGATGCAGATTCGAATCTTCCCATTCTTCTTGAGGACGGGTACTATATTGGCGACCCAATTGGGATGTTGCTCCTCACGAATGAAGCTGCTGGATATCAGTTTGTTGACTTCGGCTTCGATCGCGTCTATGATGCCTGGGTGAAAGCGTCGCTGTTGTTGCTTGACTGGTTTCGCATCTGGCCGAATGTTGAGTTTGTGAAGAGCAACGTCGGGATTTAACCCTGGCATGTCTTCATAGCTCCAGGCGAACATATTAATATATTCTCTGACAAGTTCTAGCAGCGACTCTCGTTCTTCGTCTGTTAGGCTTTTACTGACAAAAATTAGTTTTGGAGAAGATTCGCTGCCGAGATCCACCTGTATGACCTCATCTTCAGTAGGAGGTTCTCTTTGTTCGAACCGCTTTTCCCATTGTGCATCCAACTGCTGGGCCTACGGTTCTAGCTCGAGGATTTCGGGGATGTCTCCGTCTTCTTCGTAAGCGTCGGCGAATGCCATGTTGACTGTCATGACTTGTCTGAACACATCTCCGATGCTGGTATCCGAGTCAAAAGTTGGTGACCCGGTTGAATGTGACTGCCAGTCGCATTCTCCATCTGAACTTTCAGGGGTCGTAGTAGGCGTTACATACCCCAACCCGTATCGAGTTTTGCTATAGTAGTCTCGTGGTTTGCCCGCCGGGACTGGCGGCTTCAAAGGTAATCGTCGTCCAGTGCCGTAGTTTAAACCTGGCGTCGTCTCCAGATCATACCCCTGTTTCTGCATGAGATATTTTGATTCGGGGCTATAAAGATACAGAGGCAATCTTCCTGCATCTGACCCGAGGTCGGCTTCCTATATGGTGAAGGGACGCGGTTTGATCGTCCGGCCGAAGATGATTGGATGATCCCCTCCCTCGATGATTCGTTAAGCATCTTCTACTGGAGTAAGCTGGATCACGGTGTACACATTTGTCACTTGTGTGTGTAGGTGAGTGCCTATACCGTGTTCCATAGCATACATTGTACATAGCTTATTGAGCTCGGTGTAGTTCAAAGATAACCCTTTATTGATGAAATAAGGTATCTTTTCTAGGGGATTACATCATCAGCGGAGGGGACATCAGCGTGGGCAGCCACATACTTGGCTAACTCCGGTTCCTCTTCGGCTACCCCCTGTGCGAATGAAGACTGAGAGAACGACCTGGGAAGCTTGATTGTCAGTGGTTCAGTTGATGAAGCAAAGCGTGGAGTTGTTGGCAGACTAGCGACCCCCAGTTTGGCACTTGTTGGGGAACGAGGAGTGGCCGGTTCGCTAGAAGTATCAGACCTTGCATCGGGGTGACGACCCTTCTTAGAAAGGTGTATCGTCAGTGGCCTATCGGAGGGATTGAGCTTCTCCGTTTGGGGTTGACCGACTCTCGTCAGTCTGATTGTCAGTGGCCCCGTTGTGGGTCTCGACACTTGGCCGGACCTTGGCAGCCGGATTATCATCTGCTCTTCCTGCGCTGAGAGGCTGATCGCGTCCTTTCGCAGAGTGGCGGTAAGGGGTACGGACCTTCCCGGTTTGCGAGCTTGGAGGTGGATTGTCAGAGGCTCTTCTGATCCTGTGGTCGTCTCGGTACTAGCTTGTACATTTCCTTCATCAAGGTGCCTCTTTGACTTTTCATATAGGTAGGAGTCCGAGTAGTAAGATTCGACCCCTTTGAAGGGATCGATGTCATCAAATTCCGTCTTTACGAAGCCGTGTATGTCGACATATTTGAAGCATTGGTGTAGCGTGAAAGGCACGATCATATAATCGTGTGTCCACGGACGCCCCAAGAGGATGTTGTATGAAGTGTCTGTATCTATGACGTAGCAGGTGACTTCGGATTGGAGGTCGCCAATTTGACACTTCAGACGAATCTTCCCAATAGGGTAGCTCCTGCCCGAATTAAAACTGCTGATGGCGGTGCTTGTAGGTGTCAGGCGATGCTTTGGGATGCGGAGATGATGTAGCAGACCCTTCGGGATGATGCTTATGGAAGAGCCTTGATCGATGTGCATCCGATCCACCTTTACATCGCCGATATATCCAGTATAGTATAGTGGGCGATCGTGCAGGTTGGTTTTGATGAGCATGTCCTGCGGAGTGAAGACGATGTTGGGCATTGCTCCCGTACAGGCACTGTCCTGGAGATCCACGGGTGAGTCCTCCCCGGTGAGGTTGGATTGAGCCAGATAGACATCGGCATTTTGGAGTGCTTCGCTTAATGCAATACGAATGTCCTTGGAGAGCCTTAGGAGTTCGTACAGTGATAACTTGGCCGGTGTGTTAGCCACTTGTGCTAAGATGTCAAAGTTGTAGGGCCTCTCTAGCCCTTGCGCTGCCTCTTTTCGGAGGGATTTGTCGAAGCGAGTCTCCCTCGGCCTAGGCTTGTCGGTCGTCGAAGGCTGAGCCGGTCCCGTAGCATCAGTTGTAGTGGGTTGATGGTTTTCATCTGGATTGTCAACCGCAGGTTGGGATTGCGCTCCGGACCTTATGACGACGACTGTAGCTTCCTCGTTGTCTGCCGAGATTGTGTGGCAGGTCCTGACTTTTCTACTTTTCTTCTTGTCGGTGGAAGATGGTGTGGGCCGAGTCACTTCTGACACAAAGTCTGGATGGATCCACATGACCTCTCCTCGAGATATGGTGAGGGGTACTAGACCGGCAGCCTGATCTCGGGGGGTGGAAGATTGGTAATCTCTATTGTCGCTAGAGGGACGGGGACCACCTCGTCTTGAGTCTCTGTCGGAGGGAAGCTGCCGAATTGTACGGACACCATATTGGACGCCACGGTTACCTCTTCAAAATCGATGGCCAGAGCGTTCGAATCGATAAGGTTTTGTATGTATCGTTTCAGCTGGTAGCAATCATGTGTAGCATGATGGACATAACGATGATAATGGAAGTACTTTGGATTCTCCATCTCTGCCGGCCGCGGTTTCCGTCTTGGTGGAGGAAGCTGAATCCTGTCCACTTGTATGGACAAGTCCAAGATGGGCTTAACGTGACCGTCTTCAAAGGAGTAAGTGATTTACGGCCATTGTTTGTCTGCTGGCTTCGGCTCAGGCTTTTGTGCTGTATCGGCCACCATAGCCTACTTTCCCTTGCTGTCCCGATTGTTGGAGGGGCTACCCCCATTATCGTTGTTGGGACGCTTGCCCTTATTTTCTCCTTCCGAGATGTGCAATCCCAGTTGACGAGCCTTCTTCAGTCGTTCTTCGGCGCTTGTGGCGCTGATGATGAACGTCTTCCAATCTTTGAATTGACTTTCGTCCATCCAGAGACTGATCATTGGAAGCAGTCTCTTTTGGCAAATTTCAATCAAAGAGGAATCTGGATTTCCGGAGGGCAGCTTCATGGCGGTTTGGCGGAACCGCTCGATGTAGTTCCTTGTCAACTCCTTCTCCCCTTGGACGACGTCCATGAGGGTGGACATGGTGACGTCCTGCCCTACTTCGTAGAATCTCTCTAAGAACAGGCACTTGAAGTCGGCGAAGGAGTGGATGCAGTTGTCCGGCAGATTACGATACCAGCCGAAGGCGACTCCTTCCAATGCCCCAATGAATAATCGCGTGAGGATAGCATCATCATGGGGCAGATGGTCGGTGGTGACCTCGAAGTAAGTGATGTACCGACTTGCCGAGGTCTTGCCATTATACGGGTTGATATTGAACGGCATATATCTTGGTGGGAATGGAACATCCCTCCATTCAGCAGGGTATGGTTGCCGAATTCTGAGGTCTTGAGCGTTTTCTCGGGCATGGAACATGGCTCGGAGCTCCTGAACCTCTCTCCTTACTTTTCGGGCCTCATCTGTCGCGGTAGGGGCTGTTATTTCGGGCGGATTGTTGCCCGGGTTCGGTGTCGCCGAATTCGAGTCCGCATTGACCGCGGGACCCGCGCTTGTTTGGCCAGGCGTCCCTCATTGCAGAGTTGGAAGGACTGCTTTAATCTCGTCTACAGATTTGACCAAAGCAAGTAATATGGCTTCGAGATTGTCGATGCGCTGGCGATCACTGGAACCACTTTGATTGCTGTATGTCATGAACACCATCCTTGTATGATGAGAAACGGAAGGGACGGTAGGAGATGTATCCTCCGAGTCATACCCATGTACCGAGAAGTCATCGGGATATGTGGGAATATTCTCTTCTGGTTCGGATTCGGAGGGAACAGTACCCCCAGCCTCAGAGTCTGCTTCGTCTTGAGAGTCATGGATGTCCTCGGGGACATCGGCATCTGTTGTACCTGATGGGAGAGTTATTTCCCCGGGCTTGTCTCCTTGAAACATCGAATTGTTGTGGATGTTCGGAGGAGTGCTACCCCCAGTTCCCACGACCCCCAGCAATGTGGATGATGAATTTCCCACTGCAGCAGATTTTGTCTTTGAACGGGTGTGTTGGAATACTCCGGTAGAGGACAACCGTTTAGACGACAGTTTCTTAGCTGTAGTGGTTGAGGTCTTCGGGGTGGAGATGCTTGCCTTCTTTCCTTTCCCCTCGACGGGGACTTTCTGAGTGGAATTACAGGAGACAACAGGAGGTGCCTCGTCTTCTGAGCTCGGACGCTGTAGTCTTTGGAAGACCGATGGCCGATCTTTCATTACTGCCGCATTGTTGCAACAGCAGTTGACGATGATTTGGGTGCACTACCGTCCAAGCGAGGACTCTTTGCACACCGAAGCCCCGTCTCTTTCCTTGCACTTGTGGAGGATATCCTCGCACAGATCGGAGGGACCACTCTGTCCGTTCGCCGCCGGGGGCTGGATTCGAGTAGTTCTGTACAACTTCCCATCAGAGGCCCGTGTGATAATCAGCGGGACACCCCGGTAGTCAGAGGTTGGGGCAGCTGACTGGGCTTGGTGAGCCCGCGCTGCCCTAGACTTCCTCCTTTTAGCACTTGCTGGTGCGTAATAGGAGGAGTCCAAGTTGAATACCACAGAGTCTGGCTGATCATCCAGAGAACCATCAGAGTCAGGATCGTACGAGAGACGGTCGAAGACTGATCGAGAGGAGCGTGGAATGGACGCTATGCGGCTAGAATTGAGTACCGTGCAGGCTGTCTGCATGCGGTTGTCTTCTACTATTGGACGAGTTGTTTTTGTGCGGCTAGGAGTCACGACCGTGCAGGCTGGCCGCATACGGTTAGCAATTGTGGCCGCATGGGTTTTCTGTAAGCGATTGACTTCTATAGCCGCATGAGTTTCATCCATGTGGTTGGCAACTGTGGCCGCATAAGCTATGCGGCTGACAGATGTGACCGCAAGATTTTTTTTCATGCGACTAGCGGATGTGGCCGCATGAGCTTTTTTTATGCGGCTAGTACCCCTATGCGGCTCGGATTGCGTAGAGTTCCTCTTTGCCCCTGCAAGTTCAGCATCATAGTGTTTTCTTCTGCCAGACTTGGGGACAGCAGAGTTGTCTACGGTCTGAAGTGGGGCCGCAGAAGAATCCTTCTCGCCGTCTTGAGCAACAGAGGGTATCCCGTCGAGGGATTGGGGAGGAGCAAACGATTTTGGCCTCCACTTTCTACGAGCCTTCGTCGTGCGGGTGCGCTTCTGGACCGGGCCAGCGCTTCCTTCGGAGAGCATCTCTTCAAACGCCTGTTGGTCGAAGCGGACGACCATCTTTTGTTGCGTGGAGCCAAGTTTGGCTGCATCCGACTGCGTCACCAACTCCTCAGCCGTGGAGAAGTTTGTCCCCAGCAGAGTCGCCATCGTGTTTGCCATGAAATATAAAAGAACAAAATAATTATCGGAGGACCGGACTTTTACTTCACGTTACAAACTCGCTCGTACAAAGAAAGCCTAGGGACGAAAACCTAGGTACAGCAGTCTAAGTATAATTGTTTATTTTAGATTCTGGGGGGTGACCATAGAGGCTCGAAAAGGCGACGACAGCCCTGCCTTACTCCTTGGACGATCGGTATGCAGCCTTGGCTCCTGCGAAGAGATGGTTGGCGTTGATGAAGAAATGCTCTTCTTGCTCTTCTCATATTACTCTTCTGACTTCTCTCTTTCTCTGTGTATTTTCTCTCTGATTATTAGGGGGAAGCTCTATCTGTCTATCTCCTTCTGATCGTGTATATCTCGCAAGGAAATGGCACCCTGCTATTTATAATAGTGGGGAGCATCATTAGGGTTTAGATGATTACCCACGCTCAAAGTGGCGACGGCCTGATGTATAATCAATCTGGACCATTCGTTTAAGGCGTGAAGGATCTGGGCCATAAATAGGGATAGTATTGAATCCTGTGAATGATTAATGCTGATTGCTTTAAATCTTCATGATTGGTTGTGTCAAGCTTGGATCTCTCACCACGTGTCCCATTGGCTTGATCATGAATGATATGACCTGATCTCATTAATTATGAGGATAACGTTAAATATGGTCATTCGGATCTGGTAAATCTCTGATTGCTCTGCATCCCATAATCACCCTTGCTACCAGCTGTTAAGTCGTGGGGACCATTGAATCTCTGCCACGTGTCTTAATAGTGGATCCTGTCAAAATCGCATCATATTCATGAACTGCATGAGACAGCGTCTCAATGGGCCACATAGGTATAGTACTTGGGAGCCGCATGGGATGGCTTCTTGGTGAGCCGCATAGGTATAGTACTCACGAGCCGCATGGGATGGCCTCTTGGTGAGCCGCAGGAAGATGATTCTTGCCAGCCGCATGGGATGGCTTCTTGGTGCGCCGCAGGAAGATAATTCTTACCAGCCGCATGAAGTTGTTCTTCAAGTGAGCCGCATGGGAGTAGCCACGTGGCAATCTCGGATCGTGTCAGAGATTTCCTCCTGTTCCCAAAGAGTCTGTCATTATGACAGGGCTATTATGATACTTCATGTCAGCGCCGTCAGCTGTCAAATCATGGCAGAGCATTAAATAGGGCCATTACTCGATGGCCAGCTGTGTGAAGGGGTCCCATGGGGACACGTGGCGTTGATCAAGCCGCATATCTCTGTTGTTCATATGTGAGCCGCATGTACTTCTGAACCGCATGCGGCTAGGGGGATCTTTGAACCGCATAGGGTTGTCCCTATGTAAGCCGTATGGACTCTCCTGCAACGAGTCGCATGAGACTAAGAGTCTCTCTGAACCGCATGGGACCACTCTTGTATGAGCCGCATGGGGTTCTCCTGTTCTGAGCTGCATAGATCATTATTCTGATATTTTCCATGCTTCTACAGGGGACTCAAAACCCTCTATGTCTCCATGCAAATACTGACTCAAGCAGTATTTGAGATACGGTCAGCTTTGGCCAGGACTCCTTCCACTAATCCTGACCCAGGAGTCAATAGGGAATCAAGTGTGCCCCTTCAACGAGCATCCTTGAATACCGATTGTCGCAACGCACCGCGAGTGTCGGAACCTTCTAATGTACAACTCCAGACCGTACCACCTTCTCCGGCTTCCAGCTCCACAGAAGACGTGGTTGAGATGATCAGGGACTTGCATGAGCGCTTCGAGTCAAAGAACAGACAAGAGGAGCACCAAAAGATGGGGATCCTACAACCATACCCTTCGAATGGAATAAAATGGTTTATCCTCCCAAGTATAAACTGCAAACATTGATGCCATATAATGGGAAGGACTCGCCATGCCGTTATCTGACGTACTTCCAGTCTCAAATGGGACATCTCCCGAAGGAAGATGCACTACTCACCAGCATGTTTGTCGGGGCATTGAAAGGAGTGGCTTACGACTGGTACTGCAGTCTCCCTGACAACTCCATATCCTCCTTTGATGAATTGACACGTCTCTTCCTCGATCGTTTCTACGACGAAAGGAAAGATATGACGATGGCGTCCCTTATAGAGGTACGTCAGAAGGAGAAAGAGACGGTTCGAGCATTCATCGAACGTTTCCGACAAGCCTGCTTCAGACTGTCCCTGGGTATGCCAGAATATGCACTCCTCTCCTCCTACAGCATGAACATGCTTTCTGGGGTTAAGCTCTGGCTCAAATCCACTCCTCCTCCCGACTGGAGTTCATTGACTATTGAGGCCGAAGCAGCTGAAAAAAAAGGCATGAAATGCTCGCCTTCTGGGAGTCAGTTTCCCTGCCTTTGAAGACAAGGGAAAACGGCCTGCTGCCAGCAATCCTGGACACAAAATGAAGGGGAAGCAGGCATTGACTGTCAATGCCTCTAAAGGTGCACAAGTGCCTACTCAGAAGCCTCTGCTTGCATCGAGACCAAAGGAGGTCTATTCTTTCAACGTTGAAGACACCTTGCAACTCTTTGAGATGTTGAAGCAGGGTGATAGGATCAAATTACCGAACCCGAAGCGTCCCGACGAGGTTGGGAGAGTAGACAATCTGAGGTACTGTCACTAACATCGGTTTGTCGGACATCCAACTCAGGACTGCTACGTCCTCAAGAACTACATCCAGCGCATGATCAATACGAATGTCATCTCCGTCGATTACGAGGAAAAGACAGTCTTGGCCAACCTGGTGTCGCTCCAATTCGGCACCTTGCCGCCAACCACAGCACAAGATGGCGTCGTCCCCATCCCAAAGGCAAAAATGGAGGTGGTCAATCTACCACCTATCCGTGACAACGTGAGTGGACTCATCCCACTCACCACATCTCGGGAAGAGATCTTATGGGTTCACCCAGATCTCGTCTCCGAAGTTACTCAACCGGGGGTATGCTCTGTCTCCAAAACCAAGGGCAAGAAGATCAAGTCTTGCTGCATGGTCTCTTCCTCCATGGAAGAGGCACTTCCCGTACAAATGCGTTCGCAGTAGAACGTCCAACCTGACGAAGCTGCCGTCGAGGTGGTGCCTTCCTGCACTGCCCCTGCTGCCCAGAAAGAGGGCTCATCCAGACCTCTAACAGCCAATAAACAGAAGCACGCAGAGGCCCGTTTCGACAAGCCTTTGCGAAGGAAAAATGCTTCGGGGCTAGCCAAGCCCCACAACTTTGACATACTGGTACAACTTGCCGGTACTCCTACCCGCTTATCTCTGTTTGAGCTTCTTCGTCTTTCCAAAGACACCCGCGAAGCTCTCTGTGAAGCCCTGAAGGATGCTGAGTCCTTCATCAGTCAGGTCAAGCAGCCTGAGGATATCCCGACCATATGTGCGCACTGCCATTATGCGGATGAGGTCATCCCCAACATAACCTTCATCCAACAAGACATGCTACTCAAGCACAACCGGCACAACAGGCCATTGTATTACACAGGGTATGTAGGTTCCGTCAAGGTGAAGCGAATTCAGATTGATCCAGGGTCTTCCCTCAGCATCATCCCTAGGACTCTGCTCTCAACACTGGAGATCCTGATGTACCGTCTGGCGCCTTCTAACACTACAATCAGCGGTTTCAATACCAGCAAAAGTGAACCGCTGGGCAAAATACGACTAAAATGTCATAGCGGTGACCTCCGAACCGAGGTGACTTGCTATGTCGTGGACGCCGACGTCAACTATAACCTCCTTGGGTTGCCCATGGCTGTACAAGTACATGGTGGTGCCATCTACACTCCACCAATGTATGAAGTACGTGTCTACTAACGACATCATCCGGACGGAGTTTGCGGACATCGACCCTTTCAAGGGGGTCAAAGCCTACTTCACCAATGCTAGCTTATATAAGTCGATCGATGAAGTGGAAACCAATGATGTTGATGACGAAGCAGAAACATCGGCAGAGGTGGACATGGAGCCGGAGATGATTCCCGATGCTCCTTTGAAAAATTGACTCAAAAGGAAACCGCCTCAGATGCTGCTTCCCATGGCAATCAAGCTACCTGGAAAAGCACCGACTTCTCTAGGTAGAACACCCACTGAAGCTCCCTTGAAGATACGGCTCAAGGAAAAACCACCTCAAACGTCGGCTCCCCTGGTGGCAAAACTACAGGGGAAGGCACCTGTCATCGGAGGCGTCGTTGAGGCACCCCTGAAGGTGCGTCTTAAAGGCAAGCCTCCAGAATTGCCCGCTTCACTCAAACTGCAAGAGAAGGCCCACATAGCCCTCTCGGACCCCAAGGTCAAATTTGCGGTGGGCTTTCCTGAACCAGCCCCAGTGCTCACAGATGAAGAGTTAGGAGAATACATATCTGCTGATATAGATGCACCTTCTCTTAACAATGTAATCTCGCGGGGCAAAATCTCGTGTTTTATCAATAACAGAGTGTCTTTCAATTATTATATTCTTCTACATTGGAATGCCATGTATACATTAGATAACGCTCTACGGTCGTTACAAACACAAATAACGACCGTTAATCATGTAAATCGAGTAGTCCCTATCATCTTCGGCAAAGTCGAGCATCATCAAGACCTCCCGCCACTCGAGCCAGAACCAGATACCGGCAGAATACAAGTCTATCGGTACACGGACAAGGTAAAGTACCTCATCCAAAAGATGGGTTATGACCTGAAAAGCAACAAGGTCCTGAACTACGGCAAGGGTCGACGTCTTCCTCTCCGGCTCCCAACGCCTAAAGGAAAGCCGCAGGACTACTATCATCGTACTCGACGGAGGGTGGGCTATGTCACGCCATCGGCAACTCCAAAGAGTTCGGAGGCAGAAGAAGTGGAACACTCTCATTCGTCCGAAGCATCAACTTGGGATTCCGATACCAGTATCGGCTCAATCTTTAGGAAGTGCTATCAGTCAACATGATATCTGCACAATCTCAAGAGGTTGAGGGCGATGACTAAATTCTATAATTATTTGAGGAAGAACCTTGGGCTCAACGCCAAGGAGCACAGTGGGAGTCTCATTTTGAATTACGCGAACCCCCTACTGAAGACGAGGTCGAACAAATCGACTATGGGGATGGATCCTCTTCCAAACCCATCTTCATCAGCAAGAGTCTAAAGGGAACAAACCGAGAGTCTTTAGTCCAACTAGCCAAAGAATATATCGATGTCTTCGCCTGGAGCTATGAAGACATGCCGGGACTTGATTCCCAGATCGCGATGCGTAGACTTAACATCTTACCTGATGCTAAGCCTGTAAAGCAACAACAACGACATTTTCGTCTTGATATTATGAACGCTATCAATCAAGAGGTGGACATACTCTTGAGCAGCGGGTTCATTCGTGAAGATCAGCATCCGGATTACGTGGCCAATATCGTCCCTGTCACCAAGAAGAATGGGAAGAAACGAGTCTGTATCGACTTTAGTGATCTCAATACTGCTTGCCCGAAAGACAAATTTCCGCTTCCAATCACTAACCTAATGATCGACAATACATGTGGCTTCGAACGTATATCTTTTATGGACGGGTATTCGGGCTACAACCAGATCAAAATGTTCCCCGATGACGCAAAACACACGTCATTCAGGACTCCGAAGGAAGTTTTCTGCTACACAGTGATGCCCTTTGGCTTGAAGAACGCTGGTGCTACATACCAACGAGCTATGAGTACCATCTTTCGTCAACACATTCGCAAAACAGTTGAATGCTATGTTGACGATATCGCAGTCAAGAGCCGTCTCAAAGGTGATCATGCACCTACAAGACCTAAAGACAGTCTTCGATCTCATGCAAGCGCATCAACTCAAGATGAACCCCGCTAAATCCTTCCTTGGGGTTTCTAGCAAAAAGTTCTTGGGCTTCATTATCACGAGGAAAGGCATTCATGTCGATCACAAGAAGACCAAAGCCATCCTTGACATGGACCCTCCGAAGAACCTCCGAGAACTTCGAGGCCTGCAGGGGCGTCTGGCATACATCCGAAGGTTTATAGCAAACCTTTCCGAAAAATGTCAACCCTTCACCCAGCTCATGAAGAAGGGAGTCTCCTACGTCTGGACCGAAGAATGCCAGAAAGCTTTCGATAATATCAAAGCTTACCTGACGAGCCCGCCAGTCCTGGTGGCACCCGTCGCAGGCAAATCATTTCTCATCTACGTCCGTGCCATGGATCATTCCCTCAGCACTTTGTTGGCTCAGAACAATGATACAGGCTGCGAGCAAGCTATCTACTACCTCAGTAGGATACTGATCGGGGCCGAACACCGGTACAATCCCGTTGAAAAGGAGTATTTGGCTTTGGTATTCGCCATCCAGAAGACTCGCCATTATGTTTCGAGCCAGATAATTTATGTCATCTCCCGAGTCAATCGGCCACTCAGGGTTCTCATGACGAAGCCAGGATCATTGAACTCCCGGCTAGCTACATGGGCAATCCTGTTAACGTCGTACAACATGGTGTTCGTTCCACAAAAAACTGTCAAGGGTCAAGCTCTAGCCGACTTTTTAGCCGTGCACCCCATCCCTGAGTCCTCCAGACTCTATGAAGACATCCCGGATGAGGTCCAAGAATCAAATGTCACCGAAGAAAACTCCGTCTAGTGGGTGTTTTTCGATAGTACTTCAAGAATAGGCCCCAAAGGCCAAATCATCGCCGGAGTGGGGGTAGTCTGAGTCTCCCCCGATCAGCTGGTCATCTAGCGTACTTACTCCCTTTTGAAGCCATGCTCCAACAATATTGCCGAGTACAACGCTCTCACCATGGGACTCCAGCTGGCACAACAGCTGGGGTGGATCATTTGGAAGCTTAAGACGACTCAAAACTCGTCGTTAATCAAATCCGAGGGCAGTACGAAGTTTGCCATGAAGATCTGGTTCCTTACCATGAAGTTACATTGAATATTATTTTAACCTTCACTAAGTTCTTCATAGTACACGTACCTCGGTTACAAAACCTGGAGGCTGATGCTCTGGCTGGCCTCGCAGCTTCACTAGCAGCACCCCTCGGGACTCAATACTACGTCACGGTAGTAGGACGAGACTTGGTCTATCTAAAAATAACCTATGCTCACAAATGGCCCATGCATACCGGTATTAATGTCCGAGATTGGAGGTTCCCGTTTATCGACTTTGCTGTCTATGGAATTATCCCAGAAGACCCGAAAGAACCCGTCTCGGTCAGAAGGCGTTCCCTTCGGCTTTATTATGATACAGCTACTAAATGCTGTACCGACGTTCCTACGATGGACTTCTCCTTCGATGTCTATCCAACGAAGAAGCAGCCGAAGCCCTTAGAGAAGCTCATGACGGGACTTGCGGGGCTCATCAACCTGGCCCTAAGTTGCAGGATCGACTGCGATGCATGGGTTACTACTGGCCAACCATGCAAGCTGACGCCGTTGACTATGCTAAAAAGTGCCTTGCTTGCCAGCTTCATGCCGACTTTATCCATACACCGTCAGAACCACAACATTCTACGATCGTCTCCTGGCCCTTTGAAGCTTGGGGCATGGATATTGTAGGACCTATCACCCCTCTTTCATCGAGGGGACACCGCTTCATCCTAGCCATCACCGACTACTTCTCCAAATGGGCAGAAACAGTTCCGCTGACGAAAGTGAAAAGCTCTAGGGTGATCAGCTTCATCAAGCATCATGTCATATACCGTTTTGGAGTACCCCATAGGATTATCCATGACAATGGTCCACAGTTCATCAGCCACGTTTTCAGCAGATTCTGTGACAAGAATCGTATTCAGAACGTGGCATCAACCGCCTACAATCCGGCAGTGAACGGATTAGTCGAGGCTTTTAACAAGACTATCGTCAGGCTACTCAAAAAAGTCGTATCATCCAACAAATGCGACTGGGATGTAAAGCTCGACGAATGCCTTTGGGCCTACCGTACAACGGTACGGACTCCGACGGACAACACACCATTCTCCTTAGTCTACAAGAGCAAAGCGGTACTGCCTTTCGAGATCCAGATACCCTCACTCCGTGTAGCGATCACAAATCAATTGACAAAAAAAGACAATCAGCATCGTCGTCTTTGAGAATTGGAGGCACTCGAAAAACGTCTCTTAGCTCAATAGCGCTTTGAACTCTATCAAGCCCGTATATCACAGGCTTTCAACAAAAAGGTCAAGCAGAGGACTTTTCAAGTAGGCGACCTGGTCCTGATAGTCAGGTGGCCGATGTTATTGACTTACAAAATACCAGGAAAGTTCGAGCCCAAGTGGGAGGGACCTTTCATCATAGAGACGGTATAATCAAACGGTGCTTACCGCCTCGCCCGACCAAACAGAGACTTGTTTATGATGCCCATCAACGGCAAGTTCCTAAAGAAGTATTACTCTTGACATCTTTCAGATATGTACTTCCATCTCTACCTAGTAAGGGAATCAGTGGACCTGATCATCAGAGATCACATACACCTCATTTTCACAAAATTTTATGCTTTCGGAACCCAGTTGTTTCGTGGCATTCTATCTCCAGTAGAAGAACAACCACGTCCATATTACCTCTGAGTTGCTTCTCTACACCATGCAAAGCAGAATCTTACACTACATAAGATTGTGCTACTTATCATGTTTACCACGTCCACATTAACTCTGAGTAAACATCCCGTACAGACAACCCCCCGCGTTGTCGTACATCGATCGCAGAACTTCCATGTCCATATTACCTCTAAGTAGTTCCGTGTATCCCCCCAGAGTCACTCCTACCACGTCCATAACACCTCTGAGTAGGAAGATTTCGTCATTTGAACCCCATATTTGCCACGTCCATATTACCTCTGAGCAAACATGTCGGTCCTCTCCAACTTATTATCTGTACCTAAAAACTACGTTGCGCAAAAGATAATAGGTCCACACAAATCACTAGTTCATGACAGTAAAGATGAACACACCAGAAAATTCTTTATTTTGCACTCAAAAGTAAAGGATTACATCCCCAGCAAAGTTGCCAAAAAATATATATAACAAAAAAAGAAGAGAGACTACAATCCCTAAGCATCATTGGTATTGGCAGAAAGCTCTTCGATCCGATGCTTCAAGTCTTCAGCCCGAGTCTCTACAGTCGCCAAGACTCGGCGTTCAGCTTCTTGACGCACCACTTTCACAGCCTCAGGAGCAGTATCATTCTCGTGCTTAGCGTCCAACTCTTGCCACTGGCAGGTCAGAGAAAGAATATGGCGGGTAACAACTGCTTCTTCCTCCTTAGACGATATGTGCTCAGCCTGGGCTCGCTCAGCATCTAACAAAAGTTAGGCCCGCTGGTATTCAAGAAGGCAAATCTTGGCTATGACCTCCTCTATACTAGCATCCAATGAAGCCCGCAGCTCCACCTTCTCCTGTGTGGACTGTGACAGTCTCTCCACCGCAGCCTCAGCTTCGGCCACCTCGCTGTCCCAGATGGCCACTGTGGCCTGATAGGACGACTCGACTTCAGCTATTAATTTCTTTTTTTCTGCTTCTATCAGAACAGAAAAGTCATTTCGCCGAATACTCTAAAGTTCGGAAAGATGCTGGTCGAGCTCAGCCACCGACGCCTCCAGAATCTTAGTCATATGATCATGGGCCCGGTGGAAGTACCCAAATCTATCACGTCCATACTACCTCTGATAGGATTGTCACACCTAAACAGCTATATTATCCATGCTTCTTGTTCAAAGTATTTTAAAACTTGTCCAAAAGTTTTAAAAACTTTGAAGGGGGTCTTGTAGAAGCATGAAAAAAGAGGGACATTGCTTTTAATCCTACATCAGAAAGGAGAAGAAGAGAGGTCTCATTCCACTCTATATAAAGAGCCCTCTTGCCTCCTTTGAAAGGGGCACCAAAATAAATAAAGAAAAGGGAGCCCGTTATCTAGGGAGCCCGTTCGAGCCACAAAAAGTTGCAGTAGTTCTTCTCTTCTTCTGGGTTGGCTGCAAGTTCTTCACTCGCTGTCAAGGCAAAAAAAGTTGGATTTTGAGTACTATGCACCTTCGCGGGCTAGTACGAAGAACTCTAAGGCAGCACGGGTCATGTGCCTCAAACGTGCTATGTCAACGGTAAACCAGAAGTATGCGCTCACAATCATGCGCGCTGCTGATGGTAAGCTGTACAAAGTTGACTCGGGTGCTTTTGCGCCAGAAACGAGCCGACCCTCAAAGTCCTTGTCTCACTTGGGCGTATCTCCTGTGTTCGCAACCAAGTCGTGCAAGACAAATTCTGTGGTCTTGAACCCCCGTACCTACATTGGTTGTGCATCTGAGGCTGGTTCAAGTCACTTTAGATGTGGTTCCCCCACTATTGATCTGGGCGTGCTTTTTGTGCTGGATCAGGGGGCGCAACATTCACTTGATCACCCCGGCGCTTGGCCTTGCCATGCGCTTGATGGGGGTGTAAAGGTGGCACTCTCCTCTAATGATTTGCATAATGTGATCATTCACAAACGCCGATCAGGAGAGCCGACCGACAAGCATAATGCGCCCCACACAGGGCACACTTGTGCTACGGTCGCCATCAACTACTGCTGTCGCAAGACAGTGGCTCCACCACCAAGGCAGTCTGTATTCCAGCAGTTGTAACATACTGTGCCAATCCGACATCGTCTCAGAAATATGATGCCAATTGAAGACTTTGTAACAGCCGACTCTCAACTAGGCCCATCACTCAGATGTCTCAGCTAGCCGTGTCGTCTCAGCTAGCCGTGTCGTCTCAGCTAGCCGCATCGTCTCAATCCGGCGTAATACTCTCCCAGCGCATCACTCTGCCCTGTCAGAGTGAATCACTTCCTCGTCAACGCACAGGCACATCTGCCAGCCTGGGGCTCTTCCATCATAATGAGGCTTAGGCACATCAAACCCAAACCATGCATTCAACTTGGCACTCGATGTCGTCTTGTAGAAGAATACTACCAACAAGCGGCTCGAACATAAACTGCTATGTCCACTCCAACTCGGCGAATCTCAGTCTTCTAAAGGAGTTCATCGTCAAAGCATCTTCGAACAAGGAGCACCATCACCCATAGTACAATATCTTGCCAAGGATGAGGATCAGTCAAATCCATATTTGTCGAGAAGTCAAGGAAGAGACAACAAAACTCTCTCAAACTGTTGCTATTTATAGGCCAGGGCAAATCAAACCCATGTGCCACGTGGCAACCTTTCCGAAGTTAGTGCAATGAACTTATATTTATGATGATGAATTTGCTCCTTTAAATTCATCTAAGCCAGAGAGCCATCAATGCCCCGAAGAACTCAACAGACAGACCAATAAGGATATGCCACGCAGTAGATACACCTGTCAGCATCCCACACACCATATAGATGCGTCCATCAGTACCAAGCGCCTCGTATGGATGCGCCCTACAAAGCACAGATCCATGCGTCCTAGTGAACACGGACCTATGCGCCAAGTGGGGTACAAATCGATGTGCCCACTTCGGCTCATCACCCACCAAGCAATTAATGCTAAAGTGACAGAGTTGGCAGCATGTCCCCCGAGGACTGAACAGTTGACAGCTTTTACAGAAAATGAAGCACCGCTGACGTCAGCGTCATCATTACCCTCCTCTGGCGATTACAAACCATGTGGCCGATCGACCATTCGTATGCGCCTCTGCAGTCATGCGCCCGAAGACTCGCATGCGTCTCAAAAGCCGTACGCCCAGACCGGTTCGTGATTCTTGAAGATTACAAGCCAAAAGTCTTCTCATGCGCCCAATCTCAGGCGCATCCTGTCAGATCACTCTCCACCAAATCCGATATCTTTGAGCAACGGATATGTGCCACATGTCCTTTGACTCAGTTCAGCCTATGAAGGGGTACTAACCACCCAAGATCTCTGCAACCGAAAGATCCTTTCCACTGCTACGTGCCAGCCCACAAATGTACCATGAAGGATTCAACCCACAAGTCATGGCGCATCCTCTATGCGCCGCCCACAGCTCCAACCACGTGGCATTCCCACGTACAGGTGCATCCTACATATACGTGCATCAGCAGCCCAACCTGCTTATAAATAGAGGGATCATTTCCTTCTTCCAGACATACAGAGACGCGCAGTCAAAGACAGAGGTAACCAGAGCATCAGAGTTATCACCCACAGAGATCGGAAGAGACACTCAACGTCTTCTTCCCCTCCGCAAGCTCCGACATCCAGAGCAACCCAGACCTTCAGACATCCAAAAACCGTCGTCAGATCGTCAACGGAGTCAACGCATTACCACTCGCTCCATCGACACATGACCCAGATAAAAACAAAAGTGTACTTCTAGGACTATATCGAAGTCCTATATTGTAATACTGTTCTGTTTGTAATTGAAATTGCAATCAAAGATTTTAATGGCAAACAACAGCGACATTTTTTGTGTTAGTGACTAGGTAATACGCGACAAAGAGATTTTGTTGCTAATTTTGTCGCTAAATGAAATCAGTGACGTTCTTGTTTCGTTTAGCGACGTCGTTTGGCGTTGCTAATAAGACTTATTTTGGTAGTGAAATGCACCCAAAGATGTTGCAAAATCCCTTATTGTCAACTCTTTCTGCCTAAATGAGATTGATGTGTAACTTATATACATACCTCACATCCTTGAGTACTAGCTTGTACCTAAGACTCATCTGGCGGTAGACATTTCCTTTCTGACGATCTATGATGTGCCTTTGGTTCCATCATGACTACTCTGAATTTCCTATTTTGTATTTGCAAAGAACCTCCTTCGTTCTGAGGCATGGAAGGATGCTCATGTGTCGATGATCCAGTCAGAATCATGTGGTGTTAAACTTAAGCATGACCCGTGATCTCCTACTGTGACTTATCAATTCTGCTTCGACTGCCATTGCGATCATTTTAACTTGGTCCTTCTTACTGTTTTCTTCATTTTGTTCTTCTTTTAACTTCCTAAAATCTCGCTTGAAGTGGTCAACAATGCCGCAATGATAGCAATCATCTTTCTTGGATTTGGAGTTTGACATGCTACGACCTTTAGATTCAGTTCCTTCCTCCTTTATTTTTGATCTCCCATGCTTCTCTATAGCTAAGGCATTCTGACAATGACGAAATCTCTAACTCATTTTTCTCCAATTCCTTCTTTAGTAAGGAACTCGCCACCTTTGCTATGATGATTACACATTGCGATGTTGAATTGCTGAGAAACCACTAATGTCCCTATGAGTCCCACAAAGAACTCAAGATTAAAAGTGCCTGCAACTCATCTTTCAATACCTTCTTCATAGTTTCTAACTAGTTGATGATACCCTTAACCTCGTTCAAGTGCCCTACAACTAAAGACTTCTCCTACGTACTTAAGGTTGAACAACTTCCTAATTAGGATCGCCATATTGATTGTCCTCTTCCCCTCGTACAAATTCTTTAACTTTCTCCAAAGTGCCTCGGTAGTTGTCTATGTCGAGACGTGGTGAAATACAATATCGTCCAACCACCGCCTGAAGAAGTCAATCATCTTTCACTCGATCTTCTTACAATCTTCAACGACATGTCATTCGGCTTCTCCGAAATACCCTCCAAGGGACCTTACATGTCCTTGCAATATAAAAGTTTTTCCATTCTTGGTTTCCAAATTTGTCAATTGGACTCGGTGAGTGTGATCATCCATGATATGATTCCTGTGTTGTCTGTAGCTGTGATCGAATTTCTTGAACCTTGAGCTTCGATACAAATTTAATGGTTTGATCAACTAACCAATAACCAACAACGCGGATAAAAGAAAATCAAAAAAGCAAAGACAATGTATTAATGTGGAAATTGCTTGCGATAAAAAATCATTGGGCAAAGTCAAGCACAAATACACTATAATCTAATTATAACTATCTCGCAATTTCTTACACAAAGATGTGAGGTATCCCTACTACTCTAATAGATACAAAAGAACAAAAGTAAAGCTTATAACACGCATCCTTCCAATAAATACAATAAATTACTTACCAAAATCGGAATGGGGTGCCAAAATTCTCGACCATTTTCGATACCTTCTTTGTCTTTATCTTTCTATCCATTGTAGACCTAGTTTCAGCAAAGTGCCACTTGCCAAGCTCCTGGATTTCTCGCAGAAAAGTTGTTTTAACTCTCTGAGATCTGGCGTAAAACTCCTATCCAGCCTCATCGTAACACAACCAAATAGTTTATCTAAAATCTTAATAGACCAAACATGGATAAATTTTCTATTATTTGTTTCAATCCTAACCCAAAAAAATAGCAAGTCCAGTTGGAATTTAGCATCATTATATTATGTGTTAATATAACCTTTGAATTTTGACCTAACACCAATAGGATTTTCTATTTTGGGGCTTTCATTATACGTGGGCTGGACTCTGGACTCGCCCAATAAGAATATCAAATTCTTATGGTGGAAACTGACTCCGTTGTTATCATTTTGACGATACTTGATGTGTGTAATTATTATTACTATTCTTATGTTAACATTTTAATGCTTATTTTTCTTTTCTTTTTCTTTTTTTTGAGGTGTCCTTTTCTTCAGGCCGGCGAGCAACGCCAAAAGAGAAATTTGAACTGTGTCCATCCCCATGGGACACCCTGGTGTACCCAACGGACTACACCCCACGGAGATGATTATCAACGCCTTCTTTAAGATCTTATGCTTCAAAGTTTGCAATAACGTCCTTCTGAATAGAGATGCTTTGAGGGAACAATTATTTTTAATCATGCTCTCTTTTGTAAAAAAAAAAAAAGGGATTAACCTTGTATACCTAGAATGAGCCATGTATTATTAAAAATAATTTGTTTCTCCAATCTTCACGTGCACTTATACTTTAGATCATGTTTGGTTCACAGATTTAAGGAATCAAATGAAATCATGGATCCGTCCCTGGCTACAAATTTAGTAACTATATATTTTTTTAGTAGAGGAAAAAATAGGAGGAAGATGGTTACTCTCAGCATTCATGATATGTGTTTTTCCTTTTCCTCTCCTAACATTTATTACGAAAACTTAGGATGACGATATCCCCAATCAAATATATTATTGTCTATTTTACCCATTATTTTTTTTAAAATTATGGTATTATATATATATATATATATATATATATATATATATATATATATATATATATTGAAAGAAGGTAATTGTGGCGAATGCTCCCACCGAAAATCGATCTCCTAACCACTCGGGTCGCATGCATCTCTCTTAACCACTAGGCTAGAGGTCATTTTGCATATATATATATATATATATATATATATATATATATATATATATATATATATATATATATATATAAACTCCCAACGGAGCAAGGAAGGCGCAGACAAGTCTGTCACCATCCTAACCAGATCCGCCGCACGGCGGAAGAAAAAATCCCCCCACAACATCATAAATGCTTAACATCCTATCTTGGAATGTTCGAGGCCTGGCAAACAAATCGACACTAAGGCGCATTTCCAGCCTTCGAAAAATTCGTAAAGTGGACATCTTCATCATCATTGAACCCAAAATCCCCTCCAAACGTCTTAAATCAACCTAATTAGCCCTGGGCCTCCCTATTGCCATTGCTGGCAGATACGACATCTGGATTTTGGGCTCGAAGGAGGTCAAACTCGACATCATCCAGGACTCCCAACAAGCCCTCTCTTGCTGGGTTACTCATCCCACTCTCCCGGAGTGTGCCATCCTTTCAGCGGTGCACGGCAGCTGTGTCATCGCTGAACACAAAAGCCTTTGGAGCGATCTTCTCGACATCCATCTCCACAACATCAACACCCCCTGGCTTTGCATAGGGGACTTCAATGCCATCACCCGCAGAGAAGAGAAGATTGGTGGTCGTCCCACACCCCTATCAGCCATGCATGACTTCAACGACTTTATATTCAACGCTCATCTTACTCCTCTTCAGTTCAAAGGGAACGAATTCACCTGGTACAATATGCAGGACGGCGATCGTCGCCAATATTCCCGTCTGGACAGAGCCCTCACCAACGCTAGCTAGCAGGGAATGAGGATCACATCCACCCTGTCTCACCTCAACTCCGCAGAATCTGACCACGTCCCTATTCTGGTGGAGACCAATAACAACAACCACCTTCCCAAAAAGAACTTCCAATTCTTTGACTTTTGGACTGAACACCCGCAGTTCTCGAGCGTCGTTGCTGAAGCCTGGACCAGCCAGGACTCCCCAAACACTCTCACTCGGATTAGTAACAAGCTCAAAGCCACCAGGAAAGCCCTCTCCAATTAGAGCAAACAGGCCTTTGGGGACATTTTCCAAGCAATCCGAGTCGTCGAAGATGACGTCGCCCGAGTCAAAGCTAAATTTCTAACCGACCGATCCCCTGCGGCCAGGAGTGCCCTGAACCTCACCAAGGCCATGCTCAAATTCAGACTCAAAGTTGAGACCGATTTCTGGAAACAGAAAGCCAGGCTGAAATGGGACAGTGACGGGGACAAAAACTCCAAATACTTCCACGCCTGCGTCAATGGCAAAAGAAACAAACTATCGATTCATCACATAACCGACGAGTACGGCACCATCAGAATCGACCATAAGGGTATCCAAGAGGCGGCTGCTGATTACTATACCAAGTTATTCTCCAAAGAAATGGTCCAGAAAGACTCTTCTTTCCTCGACCAAATCCCCACCATCATCAACGACTCCGAAAATGCTTTGTTGGATCGCCCCATGTCCGAACAGGAAGTGAAAGACGCGGTGTGGGCTTTGAACGAGCACAGCGCCCCCGGCCCAGACGGATTCAACGGAGTTTTCTTTCGTTCTTGCTGGGAGATTATCAAGCGGGATATCACCGACGCGGCTATTGCTTTCCTTGAAGGAGCTCACAACCCCAAAGCCATCTCCAGTGCCAACCTCATCCTCATCCCGAAAAAAGACAACCCCAACTCCTTCCGCGACTTCCGACCAATCAGTCTTTGTACTTTCACCAACAAAATCATATCCAAGATCATTGCCACTAGAATGACAGACATTCTCCCCAATATCATTTCGGAGGAACAAAGCGGTTTCGTTCGAGGCAGGAACATCCAAGACAACATCATGCTGGCCCAAGAACTTATCACCTGTATGAAGTTCCCCGCTCGAGGGGGCAACATCGCCATCAAAATTGACATGGAGAAAGCCTACGACAGACTCGATTGGCAGTTCATGATCTGGGTCTTCAGAGCGTTCGGATTTTCAGAGAATTGGACCAACACTGTGTGGAGATCCGTCAGCAATTCCTGGTTCTCCACTGTCATTAACGGGCAATCTGAAGGCTTTTTTAAATCTAGTCGCGGTGTCAGACAAGGTGATCCTCTATCATCCACGATCTTCATCATCGCTGCTGACGCCCTGAGCAGAAACCTAAACAACATGGCCAACACCCCCAATTTCCAACAATACCACACCGCCAGTGGATGCCCCACCATCACCCACCTGGCGTTCGCCGACGATTTACTTATCTTCTCTTCTGGGGATGTCGGATCGATAGAGGTGGTTCACAACGCCCTAACGCGGTACTCCACATGCTCAGGCCAGAAAATCAACCATTCCAAGAGCATCATCTACGCCCACCACAGCATCAGAATCGAGAATGCTACCAGTCTAACCAACCTCACTTCCTTCTCGGTGGCCCACCCCCCCTTCAACTACCTGGGCTGCCCTATGGTGTACGGGAGATCCAACGCCAGCATTTTCGAGAACCTCATTACTAAAATCAGGAACAAAATCGAAGGTTGGCACAACGCCACCTTATCCCCAGGCGGCAAAATAATCCTCATCAATTATGTCCTCAACTCCATCCCAATCCACACCTTAGCGGCTTGCTCTCCGACCAAGAAGGTCCTTGAGTCGATCGAGCAGATATTCTGCACGTTTTTCTAGGGTCATACCGATGGTAAAGACAAATACCACTGGGCCAGCTGGGACATCATGGCCACCCCGATTGCGACCGGCGGGCTGGGTTTCACCAGACTAAATGACATCGTCAAAGCCTTCTCCATGAAACTATGGTAGAAATTACGCACGAGCGATAACTTATGGACCAGGTTCATGAAGGCCAGATACTTTAAGTACATCCACCCAGCGATGGCAAGAGCCAATAGCAAATCCTCCGCGGCTTGGCGCCGCATTTTATGGGGCCACGAATTGGCCGATCCAGCGATTAGACTCCGTCTGGGCGACGGCAAGGCCAACTTCTTCCTGGAAAGATGGATCGGCGATAGCCTCATCCCGAACACATCTGGGGCCCCCAGCAACTGCAGAATCAAAGACCTGTGGAACCCCACAAACAACGATTGGTCCTGGGACCGGATTCGCGATTGGGCCAGCAACGATACGGTCGACAACATTCGTCAGCACGATCTTATCATTGGTCCCAACGCGGACGAGCTGAGATGGTCGCAGGAAGCTTCCGAAGATTTCTCTGTGAGATCGGCGAGGGCGGCGATCCACGAGATCGGCCAAGCAAACTTTATTGCATAATTCTGGCACTAGTACATCCCCAAGAAATGGTCATTTCTCCTGTGGAGAGTCACGAGGCAGAAATTGCCAACCGATGAGATCTTTAACTCCATCGGCTTTAGTCTGGCGTCAGCTTGTAATTGTTGCGACGAAAGGCAGACGGAGAATATCGACCATATCTTCCGGGAAGAAAGCCTCCCCAATCAAACCTGGAGCATCCTCAACCGCATCTACAACATCACTTCAGGATCTGGGCGCGTTAACGATCTCCTGGCCCTCTGGGGAGCAACGTCCCACGGCCATCAGATCGTAGCAGCGGCCGCCACCTGGGTAATTTGGAAGAATCGCAACAAAATGAGATAGGAGAGTCACCAATATTCCGCCGAGCAGCTCATTCGGGAAATTAAACGGCAATGCCGCAAAAGGAGTTCACTGTGCTCCCACAGCCCATCAGCATTCTGGCAACCCCCCTTCAGTTAGTTTTGTCGGGCGCGGTCCCCCCTTTTCTTTTTGCTAGTTTAAGGCTTTTCGCCTTGTACTTTCTTCAGGCTTCGGTTTTGAGCCTTGATTAATAAAAGAAAGGGTTTATGGAAATATATATATATATATATATATATATATATATATATATATATATATATATATGTATATATATGAAGAAAAATCAAATAGTTTTTCTTGATTATTTTTTTTCTTTTATTTATTTTTTTGGGGTGTCCTTTTCTTCAGGCCGACGAGCAACGTGGAAAGAGAAATTTGAACTGTGTCCATCCCCATGGGACACCCTGGTGTACCCAACGGACTACACCCCACAGAGATGATTATCAATGCCTTCTTTAAGATCTTATGCTTCAAATTTTGCAATAACGTCCTTCTAAATAGAGATGCTTTGAGGGACCAATTCTTTTTAATCGTGCTCTCTTTTGTAAAAAAAAAGGATTAACCTTGTATACCTAGAATGAGCCATGTATTATTAAAAATAATTTGTTTCTCCTATCTTCACGTGCACTCATACTTCAGATCATGTTTGGTTCACAGATTTAAGGAATCAAATGAAATCATGGATCCGTCCCTGGCTACAAACTTAGTAACTATATATTTGTTTGATAGAGGAAAAAATAGGAGGAAGATGGTTACTCTCAGCAGTCATGATATTTGTTTTTCCTTCTCCTTCCCTAACATTTATTACAAAAATTAGGATGACGATAGCCCTAATCAAATGTATTATTGTCTATTTTACCCATTATCTTTTAAAAATTATGGTATTATATTTATATATATATATATTGAAAGAAGGTAATTGTGGCGAACGTTTCCACCAAAAATCGATCTCCTGACCACTCGGGCCGCATGCATCTCTCTTAACCATTAGGATAGTATATATATATATATATATATATATATATATATATATATATATATATATATATATATATATATATATATATATATATATATATATATGAAGAAAAATTAAATAGTTTTTCTTAAATGTTTTCTTTGTTTTAGTAAACACGAAAAAAGAAACCTAGCAAGAATTCTAATTTTTCATCACACGTGGAAAAGATAAGAAAGTTTGATTTTCCTTCGAAGAAACAACTAGACCTTAACAGATTAATCACCATCTTTGTTGAACAACTTCAATCTCAATATTGGAACACGGAGAAAAACCCAAAAATTGTCTTATTTTCTCACCTTTTTTAAAGATGATTATGGTGGGAAGAGTGGGCTAGACAAGATCCAGAGTCCAGCCAAAAGTAGTGACTGGACCGAGCAAAGTAAACAAACATGGGCCCATCCAACTAGTCTGGTTTTTCGGCCCACCTGTGGGTTCTATGACCAACTTCAAGCAATAATGACACAATGTACAGTTGCTGCTAGAGATTTTTATAATGACCAAGTTCAAGCAATAATGACCAAGTTCTGTGACCAACTTCAAGCAATAATGACCAAGTTCTGTGATCAACTCTACCAAATAGGATAGAAATTTTTATAAAGTACATGACAAGTAGGATAGAAACCCAATTTTAGAAATCCCCATTGGAGATGGCCTTATTGTGTTCTGTGATCAACTCTACCAAATATGATAGAAATTTTTATAAAGTACATGACAAGTAGGATAGAAACCCAATTTTAGAAATCCCCATTGGAGATGGCCTTATTGAGTTTATAAGAACTCCAATCCTCCAAGTAGAGATGGTATTACAACATACATTTAAGTTAAATCTTGAACATGTTCTACATGAACAATTATTATTATTATTATTATTATTATTTGGGACTACACAAGGAGCTTACATCTTAGTTGCATCAACATTATTGGGACGATAATACCACCTTCGATTCTTCCGAGAGAAAATATGATCATTAACCCATGAGTCATATTGTTCTTTCCTCCACTACGACTATCGATACTATAGTGGCATCCTTTCTGTATTTCAAGATTTCCATCATCATCATCATCTTCCTCCAGTACCGCCTCCTCCCTCCTGACCATGTTGGATACAAAACATTTGCTTTCAGACTTCCATTATTACACGAGTTACTTGTAGGCTAACCTTTCGAAGCAAAGGAGAATTATGGAGACCAGAGATTAGATTAATTAAATTTCTTTGTTAGGTTGAAACAAATGATGGAAATTTTATTCCCTTGGTTTATTAGGAGCTTATATAAACTATTTGGTTGTGTTATCTTTTTATAGCTTCAAAGTGTATAAGTATGTCCAGTATTATTGGCATCGCACAATACTCTCGAGGGCAAGGCTGGTTAGGAGGCAACACAATTTGATGTATTTTACTCTTCGGGGAGGCAACACACCTTCTCTCTTCTTCCTTCTCCTACTCTCTTCCTCCTTCCAAATTTAAATTCTATATCTCGCAACAATTGACGACAGAGATGGTAAGAACCAAAACCTAGACAATCAAGATAAAACTCCATCAATTGAAACTAGATTCTTTTTTAATTTAGATTCTAGGTCAAATCTATTTTTCGTTTAGATTCTTATATTTTATGTGTAATACATGTTTTATTATTGATTTCACAGTAAAAAGTCCATTAAGACACGATTTTTGAAGTTTTGAAATCCATTAATTGAGGTTGGAAGCTTCAGAACAAATACATTCAAGTTTGGGACGATGGAGGACTATCAAAAAATTTTCAGTCCTATTGTGTTGTCCCCAAGAATTAAACTAATTGTACTTTTTGGAGTAAAAAAGATAAAAAAATATTTATACCGTCTTGAGAGTATATTCGGCGAGTGTAATCATGAATTGATTAACGGATGAATAAAGATTCAAGTTTGATATTTATACTTGGTATATGTAGTGCCCCGTCCCGCTCAGTCAATCGGAGGAATCGAAACGCCGATAGCGTTCGGACTTAGCCTTGCAACAGCTACTCGAAGGCCCGCTCGGTCGAGGCGACTCCTCGCTCATGTGGGGTAGTTCGGTGAACTCGCCTCATCTTAGCTTTCACATAATAAATCGCATGTTTTCAAATTGCACAAGTAGGCTTGATAATAAAAGAGACGAATCCACATAGATAAGGAAATAATCCCAACGGGTCGAATTGAGTTAGAATATGGAAAGGCCCAACGGTCGGCTTAGAGTTGGTGCACGGCGTACTTTGAAAATGACACTCGATCCTTTGTCCCGTGGCTTGGGAGAAGGAAAGTTGGTATTCGCCACAAAGATAAGAGTTAGCCTAAGTCATAGACGTCGTCCGCATAAATACTTCATAAAGCATGCACAGTCCCATCGTCCAAGACTTGACACAGTACTTGCTCATAAAGTTGTTGCACGATTAAGTTAGGCTAAGTGATTCTAGGCAATCAAAGGCATTTTAAGCACTGTCCCACGTTTTCTACTGTTGCCGATATTACTTGGTTTCACAGGCATATAGAGTATGACTTGGGCAGTGGTGTCGCATAGAGTTCAAGTTGGTTTAAGGCACGATGTCACGGACTTAGTGTTTTTAAGGCACGGGCCACGGTTGATTTAATTGAGTTGGAATGAGGGATTTCAAATAGTCATTCCTGAGTCGAATGAAATGATAGAGCAAGAAGGAAGAATGCTCGCGACCATGGGTCATCGAGGCGAGGTCTCAGATGTGAGAAGTATTGAACTTGGCCCTGGAAGAGATGGTAACACTATAAGTAGAATGACTGTGTGAGACATCAGTTAGAAGAGTCTTGCATGGTCATTGGACAACTTGTACAAGTTAAAGTAAAAAGTTTCTTGAACGACGACCAAGGCGGCCAACGGGAACGTTTCGATGGTAGGCATAATAGATATGCTGGATGACCGCACGAATTAGGCGAAAACTTACAGCGGAGCTCGCTACTCGCACTGGCAAGGGACGTCCGTCTAATCAAAATCTATAAAGGGAGTCCATGATAGCGCTGGGCGCTAGTGCCTAGTTCATATAGATGAGTCGGCATGGGCGGCGATCCGCGTGTATGCCTTTGGATTGAGTCGAGTATTGTGTTCACTATATCAATGAGTCGAGTCGAATGTGTGCACGGTCCAAAAATAATGTTTGGGCCTAAGATTTGGCGACAATGTAGGCGACGTGCTTCGGTACGAGATGTGGTGTCGAGTCTTAAGTTGTCGGCATGTAAGTTGTATAATTTGGATTTGAGTCATCATGAGTTTAAGTCAGGAAATACCGTAAGGCAAAGTTGGTTGAGTGATACTTAGCCCACAAGTCTTAATTGGGTCAGTTGGTGATTAAAGTAACAAGGACCGCGAGGCGGCGATATGGTTAAGTCATACTGAGTTACGAGGCATGACACAATGGACTTGTAGCACGGTCACATGAAAATGGAGTCTTATCGTGTAGTTGCGTCTCTGATTTTGGGCCGTAAGGCAAATACGACTTGATAGGTTAACATTGTTGGTACGAGAAGGGGTCTAGAGGCAAAGTATGAGTTGACATTGTTGTTGCAAGCACAGGATGGTCTAGAGACACGAAATAGGCCAAGGCGTCGGTCCTAAAACTAATCCTAAGACAAGAGTAGAAAGAAAATCAAAAGGGTTATATTGCACAAAGTAAGTGAACGTATCGGTTTTGTATGGGTGGGCGAGGAGCTCATTCCACCAGTACAGTTGAGTACTGACACCCACACAGTTTTTATGTGCAGGCACAGGTAGAAGCTCGTAGAGCGGAGCTTGCTTGGATGCGTCGAGGTACGGAGTTCCTTAGCGATTCGAGGCGTACGGCCGCGTGGAGTCTGGACTTATACGGGACATAATGTATGGACGTCGCCTTTCGAAGCATCCGCTGGTTCAAGACTTGTATTGAGGGAAGAGAGAGAGCTAAGTGACTTATAATGTGAGAAGAGTAAGCTTGAGTGATTGTAATCTTGGCCTTGCGCTCCATTGTATTCCATGTTTCAGTATCAATAAAATGCATTTTTTGAATGACTTGTGTTTTGTTCTAAATTTTTGCTGGCATATTCAATATCTCTGCTTGGGACTTCTGTGCGACGATCTCGTCGCAGCCGCTGTAATCGGCCGTTATAGAACCCGCCTTGCACGAGCGCAATCTAAGCTCGTGCGGCTGTTTCACTTAACAAAAGGCCTGAAATTGGCTTTTGAAAATAAAACAAGAAAAAGTACAAATAATACAAATTGTTCTGGGAAGTATTGCTATGGAAGTTTGATCTGAAGTCGATCACTTTGTTCCTTGGACCATACGATGATGATGAAGATCATTACTAGAAGATGAACAGCTGGAAGAACTAAGTCACCAGAAAGGTATCGACGCACTTGGGCACTGATGGCGAGATCGAATGCTTTCCTGCTTTGCTTCACTCTGTTCTGGAAGAAAAGTTGATGAAGAATGCTCCGGAGAATCAAAATCTCTGGATTCTGATCTCTATGTATTCTCTTATTGTCTCCCTCTCTGTCTGTGTGTTTCTCCTTATATGAGAAAAACTCAGTCTATTTATAGACTTGGCCTTCTGTGCGTAAAACTCAGCAAAAGTTCTGTCTTTATGCTAATAACTACCACCCATGACTGAAGTTATCATTTGCATACGTTGACACGTGTTCCATTATTTCAATAAGAATATGATGCACGTACACACGTTCTTCGAGATGTGTGGTATGAAAGCCATGTAAGCAAACCACGTTCCAAAGTAGTCAGGAAGGATAGGGCGTAAACAACAACCCAAATATACTCTGAGCGTAAAGTAGTAGACTAGGCGTAAAATAGCCCTGACATGGACTTTCCGCATAAAGTGGCTAAAAATTGCCTTGAGCTTAAAACGTAGCCCAAATAAACTTTATACACACGTCAACTTTTGAGCGTGAAAATTCATATAGTCTCCATGCGTAAAAGAAGTCATATTGTGAGCGTAAAATAGCTCAGTCCACATACTAAACGACAACATTGGTCTCTGTGTAAAACAAATCCCTTCGAATTCTGTGTTATACGCTATCAGTAAATCTTCATGTCAGACTTTGCATTAAATGCATGACTTGACAGCTTTGTCCAGCGTAAAGTTGTTAGCTTATCTCTGGCGTAAAACTACTGGCTTGACCCTGCGTAAAGTGATTATCTGTCCTTGGCGTAAAATAGATCATTTTGAGTGGAATACTCTATCTCTTTGACTTAGTCTATGAAGCATACATTTTTTTACGCTCCTACAAGACCCCTTTCAAAGTTTTTAAATATTTTTAACTTTTGAAACACTTTGAACAGAAGCGTAAAACTCGGGATTTGACCAGTCAACGTAAAGTTTGGGATATCCACCGATCATCCGCATAAAATTCGGGATATCCAACAGTCGGCATAAAAAGAGGGATATCCAACAGTCGGCAAAATTTCAGGTAATTTGAACTAATTCGAATTTCTCTATAAATAGGTCTTTTCGGAGAGAGAAAATACTTTACTCATCTTCTTGCAATCCCGAATCCCTTTGCCCTTTCTTTCTTCGAACCCTCACTTTGATCCGATGGCCCCCAAGAAATCATCCACCGCCAGTAGCAAGGGGAAGAAACCTGTCGTCGATTCATCGTCGGCCGAACGTGCGAAAACTTCCATTCGATCGTCAACACCACACCGACAGTCCAACCCAGCCGTAGCTCTGCCTATGATGGGTAAAACCCTATTCTTCGGTTGGAAAAACTCGTCGAGGAAGAAGAAGATAACTCGAACCTTCAGTTCTTACGCCCACGTCATACGTGTTAGTGTAAAAAAAACTGAAATAACAAAATACGCCCACGTTGTACGTGTTAGCGTAAAAGTGAAGAAATACGCCCACGTTATACGTGTCAGCGTAAAAGTTAAGAAATACGCCCACGTTATACGTGTCAGCGTAAAACTTGAATTACACCCACAACTAATGTGCCTGCGTAAAACTTAACTACGCTCATGTTCATGCATTCCAGCGTAAAAGACACATTACGCTCACATCAACATGTGGTAGCATAAAATTTATCAATCACCGAGAGACTTTGTAAAACAAAGACTTCATATACTATAAAAACTTTTATCAACTTTAGCAAGCATAAAAGTCAATGTCTTTACTCAAACTAATTTGATCTTTTTTTTCCTTTTGTTAGTAGATTTGCAAGCTCACCAACTTGAAGAGGTTTTTGGTTCATCAGCGGGCATGGTGGACTCGAATTATTTGGAGGATTTATCTCATGTCAAATTTTCTCAATCCGACCCCGAATATCCTGCAGCGAGAGCACAGCTGATATCTTCCCAGGGAGATAGAATGCTATTATCTATGATCGACGGGGAGGTGTTGGTGTCACTGGACAACCAACAATTCTTGAAGCCGGCTTTCTTATTTGGGGATGCGATAGATTTCAAGTCGCAGCCTCATCCCAAGAATGAGCCTTGGGTATTTAGATCTGGAGACAGGGTGATGTATCTACCTGACATGGACAGGGATTATCCTTTATCCGCTTTCGTCCATGCTATGCATCACCGTCAAATGCTGTAGAATTTGACTCCTAACAGTTATGGCAAACCAGGCAAAATCATCTTCAGAAGAGAGAGCAAATGACATGGGTTACCACATTAGCGCTCCTTGCGGTGGTGTCATCCCATTCTCTGGACTATTGCCTGGGCTTATATCGAGCGAGGATTCCTTTCTTATCCAGCCGGTACAGATACCCATGTTCATAAATAAGTTCATAAAGGAAGGAGTCTTATATCCTCAGACCAACCCTAGGCTGACAGGGTGGTTGACCCCTTATAGTAGTAATTGGATTCAAATCAGCAACTGGGTCATGAAGCACTTCGAAACAGAACTGGACAACATAGGCTTATATGAAGCGGTGGCCTCTACCAGTTATGGCATTCCACCGAACGACAACCTGTTCCTGGCTTTATTGGAGATGTATATGAGTTCGACAGGAACTTTTGCAACTCCACACGGCGAGATGGTTCTGGCTCTACATGAGATGCAGTTCATCTCGAAGCTGTCGATGGGCGAGTTCCCCTATGAAGAATATATTCCCTCTAATCGGGAATTGGCAAAAATTTGGGAGAAGAACCCCGAACTGGTACAAGTCTACGAAGAACTTATGTGCCATTATCTGATTTGCAACAGCATGTATGAAACTGGATCACATCTGGCATACATAACCAAATGGACAACTTATCTATTTTATCATAAAAATAGAGTGTCCAAGACAGAGAAGAGCAGGTTCCGAGAAGACAAGACTCAGACCATCAAACCTTGCTCTATAATTCCTGCAGATTTAATTCAAGAATGAATGGCCTCGCAAAAGTCTCGAGACCAATAACTGTCTACAAAAACCGGAGATATCCCTGCGGGGACAGAAACTTTGAGCTACCTGAGACATGGTAGTCAGAAGCTATCAAAGAAGGCCTTGCTGGCAGGCTTCTTATCCCTATGGCTACGAAGGTGGGTCGTGCCAGGTATCAGTACCGTGGACAGAATTCACCGAACCGTACTGTGGCCGGCGGTACGTTTGGTTTTCAATCACAGAATTAACCTGCTGTCGGCGATGGTATGCCGAATAAATGCAGGTCTACGGACTTTCGGTGAAGTGCTGATTAATAATGCTCCTCATCGAGATAACTTTCCAAGGGTGGAGTTACCATACACTTATCTGATGGGTTGGTTACTACACCACAATTGCAATTTGCTGCCACCGGGCCCTAAGGATGAAGCGAAGATTTTCCTCCAAAAATTTTGTAAATCCACATGGAGAGTTACAACGGTGGCAGACACCCGAGCAGCATTGAATTATTCTCACGGGTGGAATTTCTTTTGCACATGGCCACCAGTTCCGACTGACTGCCTTGGTGCACAATTTGAAGACACGGTAGAAAGAACAGCTTCATTACCAAGACCTGTCTTTAGATGGCTAGTGTATATTAGACCCTCGCATCTAATGTACATAAATGAAGATAATTGTGCCTTCGAACCATACTTACCCAGTAAGTTTGCTCGCCAATTTGGGTACGACCAACTTCATGTTGGTAACCCCTCTACCAGTTTCTGTCACCATAGGAAACTGCTTGACGGTGCTCGAGCATGGAGGTATTTCATCACTACCTATACTGGTGCCAGATTCAAAATATCTACGGCCACCAGTACAACTCAGCTACGTATCCTTCATTTGTATGCTCATTTCTATACATCTATTTGCTCTTTTGAGGACGGCTATAGCATGCCAGGAAGTCTTCGATGGGCCCAGGAGGGAAATGTTGAAGAACCCATCAGAATAACTCCTGATGTGCCTGATAATGTTACTGCTATAGATGATTTTCTGGAAGTAATCCCCAGAGGAGCTGGGAAGATAGCCGCGGGTCCAATAATTATTGGAAAAACTCGAAAAAGGAAGCAAAGTGCAGGTACTACTCTTCCGGTGAAGTCTCCGGAGAAGAAGAAGAAGCCTACCACTAAAGGGCCTTCCAAACCAAGGGCCCTCACTCCAGAAGATGACACCTTGGTTGAAGAGGATCATCTTGTTGGTTCTTTTTCAGTCCATCCAGGAGAAGGATCTTCAGCCCCTCACCAGTAGTAGCACCAAAAGCTGTAACAATTTTGTCTCCTGGACGCCTTAGCTCCTCGCTCCATTTATCTTTGCCAACCAAGGCATAAGTTACGGGGGATGCTATTGCTGTATCCACTGCTGATCGAGACCGTATTCCATCAGACGAGACGGCTCTCGACTTCGATGATGATGACTGGGATGGCGATTATGATTCATATCTTGAACAAAACGCACATATTCCAGGTATTATACAAAACCTATACGGAATTATGTATCATGATTTTGTATATTAACTTATTTTGTTCATTTTGTAGATATTATCATTACACCAAAGCCTGTAGCTCCTCCTCCTCAAGAAGAAGATATCTATGACAAAAATGAGGAATCTAAGGAGGAAACTTCTTCTTCAGAAGAAGAAGTTGCTGAAGATGAGGGAATACAAAAACCCGAGATGGAGCCTCAAGAAGAATGTCCTCCATCATTAGAGGTTCAACAAGTACAACCTGAAATGTCCTCTTCTGTTGAGGACCAGCACAAAGAAGAGACTACACTAGACCTCACTGTAGGTGATGATGGAGCTGCTGGAGGAGAACCAGATTTGAATAAAGAATCAGCTGTAGAAGAATTTACTACAACTGAAGCAATGGAAAATCCTGCAGAGCAAATAATTGAAGAAGATGCTGAAAGCATATTTAAGTCACCAACTGAAATTGGGGAAGTTGTAATAACATCTTCTGCTGTTGCTACTGATCCAGTACCAGTTTCTGACAAACCAATGCCAGAACCTGAACCAGCTCCCGCAATTGTCACTACATCCACCAATATTACCGCCACCAGAACTCCAGAAATGGCTGGAGTAACAAATATTGAAGACATTGCTCCCGAAGCTCTTGGGAACCAATTAGCTATGACAGCAGTAACAACAACAGCTCCATCTCAGCTTGCTGTCACACCAATGGTATATGTAAGTATTGGAGATATAATCCCTGAAGCTCCTAGGGATCAATTAGCCATGTCAGCAATAACAGCAACGACTTCATCTCATCCTGTTGTCACACCAACAACATCTGTTCCTGGTCTCCAAAGAAGAGATCTATTAGATATTACTGCCACACCAAGCTCCAGCATAAAGATGAATCTCCTAGTTGAGATTTATACTGAAACCTTTTACAAAACTCTGGCAACCCTAATAAAAATGGTCCTGAATAAGGGCCTTGGTTATGAGAGTTTGAAGGCGGCAATGGCTCTGACCATCAGGAACGTTGCTATGTTCAATGATGCTGGGAGAGCTACAGCATTGGAGAAAATTGTGGAGGGCCTCGAACAGCCGATCAGAGAATATCTCAAGCTGTCAAGTGAGACTGTTGAAAGTCTCATCCAGGAAGAATATGACGCCTTAACGGCTGATTATCTTGCTTGGAAGATCACATATAATGAAGCTCTCCATGAACATAGTATGAAGGTTGCTAAAGAGAAAGCCTTTTTGGCTGGAATAAAGCCCGCACTGCATGGTCATAGAGTCGCTTATGATGCTTTAAACATAGAGATTCAGAATAAAAATGATAAAATCCAAGAGGTCGAGGCTGAGTTAGCTCGCTTGAAGACCGAGAGAGAACAGATGATCGAAGCTCAAAATCTGCACCTCACTCAGAGCTCCATTTTAGAAGAACAAGCCTTCGGGGCTGAATCAACCATCAGAACCCACGATGAAGCCAAGGATAATCTGATAATCAGCTTCGCTGGACTTTCTTGTATTTGCACTCCTGAAGCTCGACGTGCTGAAGCTACTAAGAAAGTGATGAGCTCTCATGACAAGTGGCTAGAAGAACTACAGAAGTTGCTTCAAGATGTTTCTGCTCCACCTTAAAAGAGCTCCTTGTCATCTTTTATCTTATCCATTTTGTAGTATTTCGACAAGAAATGAATAAAATATTTGTTTTGTGATCCTATCATTTATTTAGAATTTAAACAATAGGTATGAGATAGAAAATACTTATCAGAGGTAATATGGACATGACAAGTCTTTTAAACTCAATACATTGTATCTATCCAGAGGTAATATGGACATGATAGATAATGTAATCTTGTTTTCTGTTTAGAGTATACAATACTATCAGAGGTAATATGGACATGACAGTATGTAAGAACTCAATATCTATGCAAAGGTCAAATGGACATGATAGATAACGAAATACAAGCAGATTTAATATTTATTCAGAGGTCATAATAATATGATAAATAATAAATCCAACTTTTTATACCAACTGGTAAAATAGAAGATTAAAATTTCTCTCCAAGGAGACAAGTAATCAGCTTATCCAAACATTAGTAGCTGGGGAGATAAGAAGACAGGTGTCATAGAGAATACACGCCAATATTGATGAAAGAATGGATGAACCAACGTATCTTTCGGGAAACGAAAAGTCGATTCAATTCTACAAAATGGATGAATCTGATGTAACGAATGGATAGGTCTTTTCGGGAATGAAAAGTTGTTTCAATTTCCAAGACCGGTTCGTTAATAGATCTCACCTATAAATAGGTGATAACTCTTTGTAACATTTCATTCTTTATTTTCATTCCTCTATCGAAAATGTCTTCCAAGGACGTGCAGCAAAAGAATGAAGTCTCCATGAAAGTTGAGGACGTCATCGAGATGCGTCTCATTGAGCCAATTGTGTCAGACCCAACCAAAATAGGCGAAAGCTCTTATACGCCCAAGCCACCACAAGATATCCCCGCTTTCTTAGTAGAGCCAGGGAAAACTCCTGAGGAAGAAGTACTGAGGACGGCTGCCTGCAAATTTTTTATGAACTCAGGCACTGATGCCTTTGATGCGTCGGCTGACTATGTATTTAATAAGGAAGGCAGTGGTCCTCGTCCTTAATCCTTTGTTATGAACGAAAATAATAATAAAGGAGATTTTATTTTCATTGTCTTCTTTTTTTTATACATAGTACTTCTTAAGAAATTTGCCATTGATCGACATCATGAGTAGATCTCCATTAGGCTTGGATAACCGATAAGCGCCATTAGAAAACACAGTCTCAATCACATAAGGGCCTTCCCATTTTGCTTGGAATTTCACTTTACTTTTGTGAGTCATCACCATCGGTCTTCGAACAGCCAATACCAGCTCGCCGACCTTGAATACCCTCTCTTTAACTTTACGATTGAAAGTTCGAGATATACGGGCTTGATATAGCTCAATATGTTGTTATGCTTGAAGACGGTTTTCATCCAATCTTTCAAGTTCTTGGAGTCGTAAGCGATCATTATTCTCTATAGTTAGCTCATTAGCAATAGCTATTCGAAGAGATGGAATCTGAATTTCCAATGGAAGGATAGCCTCACATCCATAAACCAGTAAAAATGGTATAAAACCAGTAGGAGTTCGGACTGTTGTTCGATAATCCCATAAACATTCTCCAAGTTTCTCATTCCAATCACGTTTATTAGAAGAGATAAACTTTTTGAGAAGTTTGATGATCGTCTTGTTGAAAGCTTCGGCTAAACCATTAGCAGCTGGATTATAAGCCGTAGAAGCCAAATTTTGAATTCGATTCTTGTCACAGAATCGATAAAATGCCTGACTGGCAAATTATAGTCCATTATCATGAATTATCCGTCGAGGAATCCCAAAGCGATAAATGACATGGTGTTTGATGAAGTTAATCACATTAGATATTTTCACTTCAGTAAGGGGGACTGCTTCTGCCCACTTGGAAAAGTAATCAGTTATAGCCAATATAAACCGATGTCCTTTAACAGAAGAAGGATTAATCGGACCGGTGATATCCATACCCCAAGCTTCGAAGGGCCAAGAAGCTATTGTAGGATGTAAAAATTCAGAAGGTTGGTGAATAAAGTCAGCAGAAATCTGACATGCTTTACACCTTCTAGCGTAATCCACAACATCTGCTATAATGGAAGGCCAATAATACCATATTCTTCGAATACGATCTTGTAACTTTGGACCTGGTTGATGAGTACCACAGACACCATCATGAGTCTCACGGAGTGTCTGTTTAGCTTCACTTTCTGAGAGACAATGCAGCAAGAGTCCATCGTATGAACGACGATATAACATATGTAAAGACGAATCATAATAGTATCGAAATGATCGTCTCTTAATTGATGCAGCTTCTTTTGGATCATCAGGTAAAATCCCATGAACCGTATAATCAATAAATAAAGTTCTCCAATCCCTCTGCTGGGAGCTTGACTCTGTATTATAACTATGTTAAATATACAAATTATTCTTGACACTGAATAAGTCTCGGTCCAACAAGTAATTGTATTTTATCTCCGGATTAGAATAGCCAAGTCTGCAGTTAAGCTAGCAAGAGCATCAGCTTCCATATTCTGAGAACGTGGTACGAATTCGATGAAGAATCCATTGAATGAAAGGACCAACTCGATTACCACTTGATGGTAAGGGATGAGATCAGGATTTCTAACTTCATAAGTCCCTCTAACTTGATTAACAATCAGTTAAGAATCTCCATAAGCTTCTAGAAATTCAATATCCAATTGTTTTGCTACTTGGAGACCAATCAGCAAAGCATTATATTCTGCTACATTGTTAGAGCATGGCTCATTGAGAGAATAGGCACGATATATGACCATTTTATCAGGAGAAACCAAGCCGATTCCTACTCTAGAGACAATATTACCCTTAGGTCCAACCCGTGATGCTCCATCAAAATATAATTGCCAGATATCATTCTTCAAAGTCATGTTGCAATCCACAACTTCATCTGGAATGTCCTCATATAGCTTTGATATTTCAGGTATAGGATGAGCAGCTAAGAAATCAGCTAATGCTTGACCCTTCACTAATTTTTGAGGTATATAAACCATCTCATAAGGAGTGAGCAACATCACCCAGGTAGCTAACCTAGAGTTAAGAATGCTCGGTTTTCTCATCAATACCCGAATGGGATTTATTCTGGAGATGACATGAATAGTCTGTCCTGTCACATAATGTCTTGTCTTTTGGACAGCAAAAACCAAGGCCAGACATTTCTTTTCTATAGGATTTTACCTGTGTTCTGCTCAGACCATCATTCGGCTAAGATAATAAATTGCTTGTTCATGCCCCATATTACTTTTTGTGCAAGAAGAGCACCAAATGAATGATCCAAGGCTCGAACATATAGCAAAAATGGTCTTCCTACCACTGGAGGTACCAGAACAGGTGGATTTATAAGGTATTGCTTGATGTCATTGAAGGCTTTTTGACACGCTTCATCCCAAACAAATGATACACCCTTCTTTAATAGACGGGAGAAAGGTTGACATCTCCCAGAGAGATTATATATAAACCTCCTAATATAAGCAATGCGATCCTGAAAGCCACAGAGTTTTTTCAAACTACGAGGAGGACGCATTTCAAGAATTGCTTTAACCTTATCAGGATCAACATGGATACCCTGAGAAGTAATGACAAATCCTAAAAATTTGCCACTGGAAACCCCTAAGAAAGACTTAGTAGGGTTCATTTTCAATTGATGTTGGCGCATCAGTTCAAATACTGTCTTTAAGTCTTGAATGTGATCATCTTTTGATCGACTCTTAACAGCAATGTCATCTACATAACATTCTAATGTCTTCCGTAGATGTTCTTGAAAGATGTTGCTCATAGCCCGTTGATACGTGGCACCGACATTTTTAAGACCAAACGGCATAACCGTATAGCAGTAAACCCCAAGGGGTGTATGAAAAGCAGTATGCTTCTCATCTTCTGGATACATCTTAATTTGATTGTATCCTGAGAATCTATCCATGAAAGACATGCGTTCAAAACCGTATGTATTGTCTATCATGACATCGGTAATCGGAAGTAGAAATTTATCCTTTGGACACGCTGCATTAAGATCTCGAAAATCTATACAAACTCGGACTTTTCCATTCTTTTTCATAACAGGAACAATGTTAGCAACCCAGTCCGGGTGTTGTTCTTCACGAACGAAGCCACATGTTATCAGCTTTTTGACTTCCGCCTCAATTGCATCCATCATATCTAGTCGAAAATGTCGTTGTTGTTGTTTTACAGGCTTGGCATTAGGAAGAATATTGAGTTTATGAGTAGCAACTTTAGGATCTAGACCCGGCATATCCTCATAACTCCATGCAAAAATATCAATATATTCTTTGATCAGTTTTATCAATTCTTCTTTTTTATTTTCAGAAAGGTTTTTACTGATGAATATTGGTTTAGGCGTGGTTCCATCTCCAACATCAATCTGGACAATCTCGTCCTCTGTAGGTGGTTGTCGTTGTTCAAAATGAAGTTTCTATTGAGTGTCCATCTGTTGAGCCCAAGGATCATTCTCAAATGGTTCAGATTCACCATCAGTTTGAACCATGTTTACTGAGAATATTTGTTCAGATTCATCATAATAACCTCTTTTAACACACGAGGAGTGAGATGTATCGGATTCGATGAATTGAATTTCTTTCGAATCTGATGATTGTGAAGAGCTAGAAGAGAATTCTTCTTGAATATCGTCATTAAACATATGGGACGGATCATATCCCAACCCATGACGAGTTTTCTGATAGAATGGATCACCACTTAATGGTAATCGTCTACCCTTGCCTTGATTGAGACCTTACATAGTCTTCAAATCATATCCCATATTCTGGATAATCTTGAGAGATTGTTGACTATATCTGTCAATTCTAATTCTTCCTTTATTTTTATCTCTCAAATCATCTGTCTGAGCAACAGGGATACTTCTAGCCATGCTAAACACAATTTGATGCTTGTTTTTCTTATCAGACGGAAACACAAAATAAGTTTCTTCATGACGTCTATAGGTTACACAAGCTTGTGATGAAGCAACTACAGGAAGAAGATAGGGAGAAGATGTTACAAACCTTTGAGCATAAGGTCCAACATCGACATGAGAAGGAAAGGAATTTTCCTTATGATCAATGTATAAAGTTTTCTCTATGTCTATGTCGTCTTTATACTGATAATTTTGATCATCAAAAGATAAAGTCATTCTTTCAACATATTTGACAGCCATATACTCAAAAAGGAAATCTTCATTGATATTAGAAAGTACAGAATGATCAATATTTATATTATTTACAATTTGACTGCTACGCTTCGGATTAATCACTAATGGACCATCATCCGTCTTTTGCGTAGATTTGCCAAGATTGACAATCAATGGTGGTTCTGGATTATTCGTACGAGAAGTACGCCCTTTGACCTTGATCCTAAGAGGTTGAACTTGGCTTTTAGTAGGAACATTCACTAATTTCTCAGATGAAGCTTGAGTTCTTCCTTTGACCTTGATCATCAGAGGTTGATTGTTGACATGTTGGGGTTGGATTCGCCCTTTGACTTTGATCTTCAACGGTTGCTCTTCTGGCGGATCTTCATTAATAGACTGATCTTCGGCAGATGATCGATCTTCAGCTATGTCTGATATCTCTTTCACATGCTCTTGTTTGTAGAGCATTGAATCAGAAAAATAGGCTTTGACACCCTTGAAAGAATTGATATCAGCAAACTCAGTTTTCACAACTCCTTGGGAATCTACATACTTGAAGCATTGGTGGAGAGTTGAAGGCACGATGTTATTCTCATGTAACCATGGTCTTCCAAGAAGGATGTTGTAGGATACGTCTGAATTAATAATATAGAATGTTGCCATAGTTCGAAGATCACCCATTTGAATCTTCAGATGAATCTTCCCCAGTGGTTTACTCTTTCCAGAGTTGAAACCAACTATTGTGGTACTAGTGTAAGTCAAGTCACTAGTAGGAATCCTCAATAGTCTTAGCATACTTTGAAGAATTATACTAATGGAAGACCCAGGATCAATGTAAATTCTGTCAACTTTAATAGATTCAATATACCCAGTGTAGCACAAAGGCCTGTCATGCTTGTTATGCTTCAACAACATATCTTCTTGTGTAAAGGTGATGTTGGGAATTGCTTCCATCACAGTATGACATTGTGGGCATGACACTGGTATATTATCAGGAGTCTTAAGTTGAGCTAAGCAGGAATCAGCTTGCAGCAAAGCTTCACTCAAAGTTTCGCGACTTTCTTTAGAAAGGCGAAGCAACTCGAAGATAGATAATCTAGCCGGAGTATTAGCTAACTGAGCTAGAATATCAAATTTATAGGGTTTCATCACCACCCCCTGACTGGAAGTAGACTTCAATGGACGTCAAAACGTACTGCTTTCTGTTTCCCCTTTTCAACCACAACAGGAACAAGAGACGGTTGAGTTGATGGTATTTCAACATTCTCTGCTTCTTTGGAGGATCCCTCATAATCTTTGTGGTACTCTTTTTCAGATCTTGTACCAGCAAAGGTTTCTTCTTCAGACTCAGAAGAAGGAAGTACCATATTGCAGGATTTAGTCTTCCTTTCCTTAGCCTTCTTCTTACGAGGATTGTTATGAAGAACCTCAGAATCCAATCCAACGGTAGATTTTTGACTTTGAATTTGTAAAGGAAGTCGTATTCCTTTATCATAATTCAAACCTTCTGCCTTTTGAAAATCATAACCTATCTTCTTTATGAGAATGACAGATTGCTGACTGTACAAGTGAGTAGGCAGCGGACTTTTAACAGGTGGTTCAGCAGAGGAAAAAGAAGATATCTCTGTAACTACAGGAGAATGAGGAATAGAATTCTCTGTCGGGAGGAGAAGAATTTGGGATATGAGAAAAAATCCCTATAGGGCTTTTTCATAAGCAGCGAAGACTTGTTGTACCCTGTATAAGGGAATACTATTCATAGCTAGCCACTGCTGATGAGTAAGCTTGAGCTTGATAGGAGGAGCCAGACTTGGAGGACATATGTTCAATCCTCTCAATCTATCTTCTAAAGGAATGCCATCCCAAAAATGATACAAATCATCAGGATCTGGAATAACATGAGAAATCATGTTGCAGGTTTTGACTTTCTTATTTTTCTTGGATTTTAAAGTTTTACCTTCATTTTCCATTTCAGGTACTAAGTCAGGATGTACCCCACATAATTTTACCATTCTTTAATGTAAGAGGCAACAATCCTTCATTTTCCTCCCTGGCAGGCGGGATATTCACAATTTTCATCGTCATCTTCGAAATTAGGACAATTCCATCTGGCACTTGTTGAGAAGAAAAATCTCTGAATTGAAGAGAAACCATATTTGTTGTGACCGTATGCTCATCGTTAGTTAGAGAGATGGCATTGGCATCAATCAGCTCTTGGATTTTCTTCTTTAAGACATAACAAGCCCTGGTGGGATAATTTATGTATCTGTGATAGATATAATATTTGGGATTGTCAGTCAGATTCACCTCATTAGGCCTCTTTGGCTCCGGGATCTGGAGTTTTCCACTCTTCACCAGACATTGAAATATTCCTGGGATATCACTCTCGTCAAAAGAATATTCTTTTTTTCGCTTAGAAGACTCCTGATTATTTGGTGTCGTTTTGGTTTTGGAAAGATTAACCATAAGAGTGTCTTTTTCTTTTGCATTATGATTGCCAGAATTATTACCAGGATTACCTTTCTTTCCTTTATCCTCTGAGGCAAAAATCATCCCATGTTCACGAGCCAACCTACCATTGGTCTCGGCAGAAACTGCTGCTATGATAAACGAAGCCCAATCTGTGAATTAGGAACCCGTGAAGACAGCAATGGATGGTCGCAAATTCATCTTGTATGTATCAATTAACGCTAAATCTGGCATACCAGGAGGCATCTTTAGAGTCGCCTGTCGGAAACGTTCAATGAACGTCCGAGTATCTTCTTTCTCCTTTTGCTTGATTTCTATTAAGGAGGACATATTCATGTCCATACCTCCTTCATAGAAGCGGGAGAGAAAAATTGCCTTAAATTTGTCAAAAGACGAAATGCAATTATTGGATAAACTACGATACCAATCGTAAGCTGAACCCGTCAAGCACCCAATGAATACTCGAGTGAGAAGAGCATCATTTTTCTGCAAATGTACAGTCATAATATCAAAGTAATTGATATACTGACTATGAGAAGCCTTTCCATCAAACAATACCATTGATCGTGGCTTAAATTTCGGTGGAAAGGGTACATCATTCCAATGAGGATGATAAGCTTGCTTAATTCCTAACCTCTGGAGTTGATCCTTTTGCTTCAAAACTTCAAACTGTGCTTTGAGCTCATGCACTGCTTGAATGGCTTCACTGGTTTACGAAAGCACATTTGATTGAATAGTTGTTGGTTGTGCCGTAACCCCAACCGAAGATGGTACATCTTCTGGAATGATGGGATCTGGAGATGCATAATTTTGGTTAACAGCAGGCTCTTGGATATTCAAAGGTATATCAACCCCTTGGCTATCTTGAGTTTGTGCTACTACCTGTACCGGTGTTACTATTGCCAGTTGAGCAGTTTGCTGAGCAGGTATTATCTGGTGCATGCTTTGCATCATGTTAAGCATGTCTTTCAATGATTGCTCAACGACAATGAGACGTTGTTCTGTATTAGCAGATGACGTCTCTGGTTTATCTCCAATAGCGTAGGATTCAACCTCTTTCGAAGATACAGAGGGATTAGTATAGAAGTATGAATCGACACTATCAGTTTCGGACTTAAGAGATTGAGTACCCCCAGCTTCTGAATCAGAAGTCTGCAATTGTCTTTGTCTTCTTGATCGAGTATTCTGATATACTCCTTCAAAAGAATCATGAAGTCTATTGAATTGTTGTTGACCTGGGGTTTGGGACGTGTTCCGTCTAGGACGTCGTCCTCTGTTGGTATGAGATGCCATGTTGACTGATGCATATGACAACTCATCAGCTTGTTGTTGGGACGCATTAAAACTTAACCGATCAAAAACTGACCGTTTGGAGACCGAACAACAACATTTAATTACAATCTGGTGACACTCACAGTGATGATTTTCTTGGAGGAGTGTCACGGAAGATTGTCTATTTTTATGCTTTTACATTAGCAATTCACGTAAATCAGAAAGAGTAGAAGGAGTAGTCTTCTTTGTTACATTTGGGGTAGCAAAACGTTTAGTTCCTTGTGTATAAAAAAGATTACTAGCTGTGTTAGCAGAACCAAACTGTACATTCTTATATGCTTGGAGTTGCGTGCGTAAATCCTGAGATTTTTGAGCACGAAGGACTCTATTTTTATTGCATGTAATTTGTAAGTTTGGTACCTTGCGTACAGTAGTATAAGAAGGTTGTTGGTTGAAAACAAAAGTTTTACCAACTATGTTTTTATGCTTCATACGTGCAGGTACATTCACTTTAGATACAGAAGCATCTTTCTGAATTTTATCTACACTGTCACAGACAGGAGATTTACCTTTACGCATAGAGCGCAAAACATGAGTATCTGCCACGTCACAGACGAGAGATTTTTTTTTACGCGAAGAGCATAATTTTTGTGTGTCTACCACGTTACATACGGGAGACTTATTTTTACACTCAGAAGCACAAACATTAGAGTCTGCCTTATTACAAATGGGAGACTCGTTCTTATGCACTGAGCGTAAAATTTGGTTTTTATCTACTGGGCGTAAAACATCATTTTTACGCACTGGGCGTAAAACTTGGTTCTTACGCAATAGGCGTGAAACCGGATTATCTTCACCGTCACAGACAGGAGATGAATTATCATACTTAGAGTGCGACGCTGAAGTAAGGACTGTCTCGTTACGAACGGGAGCCCCTACGACAAGAGTGGGAAGAATTCCTTTGCCATCAGAAGCAACAGAGAGATCAGAAGCTACTTTGGATTTAGGAACCCAAACTTTTCGTGCTTTGCAAGATTTTTGAACATTGGAGCAGCGAGAACCACCCCCAGTTCGGAGCATTTCTTCATAAGCAGTCTGGTCGAAGTGCACAACCAGAGTCTTCTTTGTCGATCCAATCAACACATCATCGTATTGAGCAATTGCCTCCTCGTCAGAGGAGAAGGTCATCCCCAGCAGAGTCGCCATTTTGTTTCACTTAACAAAAGGCCTGAAATTGGTTTTTGAAAATAAAACGAGAAAAGTACAAATAGTACAAATTATTCTGGGAAGTATTGCTATAGAAGTCTGATCTGAAGTCGATCACTTTGTTCCTTCGACCATACGATGATGATGAAGATCACTACTAGAAGATGAACAGCCGAAAGAACTAAGTCACCAGAAAGGTATCGACGCACTTGGGCACTGATGGCGAGGTCGAATGCTTTCCTGCTTTGCTTCACTCTGTTCTGGAAGAAAAGTTAAAGAAGAATGCTCCGGAGAATCAAAATCTATGGGTTCTGATCTCTATGTATTCTCTTCTTGTCTCCCTCTCTGTCTGTATGTTTCTCCTTATATGAGAAAAACTCAGTCTATTAATAGACTTGGACTTCTGTGCGTAAAATTCAGCAAAAGTTCTGTCTTTACGCTAATAACTGCCACCCATGACTGAAGTCATCCTCTGCATACGCTGACACGTGTCCCATTATTTCAATAAGAATAGGATACACGTACACACGTTCTTCGAGATGTGTGGTATGAAAGCCATGTAAGCAAACCACGTTCTAAAGTAGTCAGGAAGGATAGGACGTAAACAACAACCCAAATATACTCTGAGCGTAAAGTAGTAGACTAGGCGTAAAATAGCCCTGACATGGACTTCCCGCGTAAAGTGGCTAAAAATAGCCTTGGGCTTAAAACGTAGCCCAAATAAACTTTATGCACACGTCAACTTTTGAGCGTAAAAACTCATATAGTCTCCATGCGTAAAAGAAGTCATATTGTAAGCGTAAAATAGCTCAGTCCACATACTAAACGGCAACATTGGTCTCTATGTAAAACAAATCTCTTCGAATTCTGTGTTGTACGCTATCAGTAAATCTTCATGTCAGGCTTTGCATTAAATGCATGACTTGACAGCTTTGTCCAGCGTAAAGTGGTTAGCTTATCTCTGGCGTAAAACTACTGGCTTGACCCTGGCATAAAGTGATTAGTCTGTCCTTGGCATAAAATAGATCATTTTGAGTGGAATACTCTATCTCTTTGACTCAGTCTATGAAGCACACATTTTTTTACGCTCTTACAGCGGCATCACGCCTTAGCGAGGACGATCGCTCCTACGGGAGCGGGGCGTGACATAGTGGTATCAGAGCACGGCTTTACGTCCTTAGACTTTCGATTGAATTCTTTAACTCTGATGTTTCCACAAACTCTGAATGTTTCTTCCGCAAATTGATATCATTGGTGCGCTCTTTGTCAAATGTCCCATGGGATATTTATAAAATAAGTCCATCTAATTTGCAAAACATAGGAGAACAGTTTTTGACAAAACAAAAAGATAGTTTGCGTAAGCACGGTTGGCTAAGTCGGGCTGGGCATATACACCAAAAGTAGTATTGACCTTAGAAAAGTCGTACGTGGGATTGAAAATTTGTCGAGCAAGAATGAGTTGAACTCGATTGAGTAAAGTGAGATGACTATCGATATAGGTGCTATCGAGCGACGATAACGTCGGTGAGATATAGATGAGCGTGCTTAAAATTTAAAGAATCGTTCGGACGAAAATTCGAGGAAATAGATTGTGAATCGAATGATAAGTTGAGGATTTATTGAATGACTTCATCCCTGAGTGGTGTATGCGATAGCATCATGGATGTCGATCGATCGATTGAGGATATATGGTGTCAATTAGTATATCAGCAAGCGTCGCGTGTACGCAAAGCCTTAGATTGAGTATTGTTGATTAAGTTGTTGTAGTCTTGAGATTTGATAAGTTGGTTCAAACAAAAGTTAGAAATGATGAGCACGGGATTGAGATTACGCAAGTATGAAATGTAGAAATGATAGAGTAGGCAAATCAAATCGAGAAAATTGATACGGATCGTATACGAAAAGTTAGCACGACGGAAAGATAGCGTGCATGAAAAGTTTGATTCAAATGTTTGAAAATGACTCTGAGGATTGGAATGGACGTGCTCGATGACTTAAGATAGATGGATGAACAATACGCGAAATTGGGTTTGAGGAAATTGATGTTGTGAATGATTCGAGGGATAATGATTGAACTTGAATTTGAATATTGAGGAGATTATCCAGTCGAACGATAGCATCAATCACACGACTCAGAATTCATTACAAATGAAGATCGTCAGGTTACGTATATCGTCGATGGTATTGAGGCGTATCAAAGATTGATATACGATAACTAGGGGGTACTCGGATTCAAGGAATGACGATCATGCTAGTGATATTGTTTCGCTGGATACTAAGTTTAGGATTTTGATAAAAATGAATACTTGGATGAAAACAAAAGTGTCTTGATGGTTACGCGGATAACCACAGCGTCGACATTCTTGTCTTGCGTGAGCGCAACTCTAGCCTCGTATATACGTCGCGTCGGATTTGGGGTGATCGTTCCGCGTGAGCGCTGACATCGTGATTCATGTCGCGAGAATGATCGAACTCAAAAAATCAAGACGCGACTACTTTGACTGTCTCTACTTGTTGGTTTGATGCGAAGGAAAATTCGAGGATGTTTCGACTTGTGATTGATGATTGAGTAAACTTGAGGATTGAATAGATCCAATCTACGTATCGAGAATGAATTAGTCTAGACACAAAATCAGAGTTACGTCCCGATGAGGATGATTATCCCATGGGAGCGTGCATGGTGATTCATGTCCACCATGGATAATCTGACTCGTATGAGATCGGGGCACAACGTATTGTTAAGCCAGACGATCTTATGATCGAATACGTAAATTATGATAAACGATTTAGGAAATATGAAATATGAATTATGGCTTAGCAACAATTGTGTCATAGCGTATTTAACTTGGAAGGATTAATAGGCAGATTATGTCGAACATGTTCGAAGAGATAGACTATACGAAATGGCTTGATGAATGAGTGATATTGATAAGTCGAAGAATTGGTTGAAACGTGAGTTATCGTAGGATGGCTTTGCTGATTGACTCAGACCCCGTACGATGAATGTCGGGATATGTACAGGAAATCTATACTCGATGCTTAGAAATCGGAGTGATGCAATCTTGGGTAGAAAACCCCGTACTATCAATTTGGTTTGACCTTAGGATGGGGTCAGTGTTGATATTGTTGTTTAGGAACTATGATTCCAATACTGACGATGACCTTAGCCTAAAGATATAGCCTAGCGGTTAGGCAGACGTCCCGGCGCGAAGAGATAGGAATTATGGAGGCACCGCTCATGAGGCTCGGTTGACATGCATGTATATCAGGGACGCCTGAATATGTGCACGATTCGACTCGAGCTGTGATAGCGGATTCTCTATCACGATGCTTGGCTGAAATACATATATTATGGGGGCGCCTAGAATATGTGTACGAGCCAACTAAGTGATACGTTGAATTCAAGTGAGACTTGAGGAACGGGAAAGTGTCGAGAATTTTGAGATCGTGAGTTTTAAAGAAAAGATTGTGGGTAGCACGAGCGGGGCTCGGATTTGAGAAATGTATAGGAGAAATGTGCGCGAGAGTCGTTGAACATTTGAATGATAAGTCGATGAGTAAGTACTCAGTTAGTTTCGAGAATAAAACTTTTTCTGAGTGGTGTAGGACGTAGTGTCCCGTCCCGCTCCGTCAATTAGCCTTGCAACGGCTACTCGAAGGCCCGCTCGGTCGAGGCGACTCCTCGCTCAGATAGGGTAGTTTTGGTGAACTCGCCTCATCTTAGCTTTCACATAATAAATTGTATGTTTTCAACTTGTACAGGTAGGCTTGATAATAAAAGAGACGAATCCACACGGATAAGGGAATAATCCCAACGGGTCGAATTGAGTTAGAATATGGAAAGGTCCAACGGTCGACTTAGAGTTGGTGTACGACGTGCTTTGAAAATGACACTCGATCCTTCGTCCTGTGGCTTGGGAGAAGGAAAGTTGGTATTCGCCACAAAGCTAAGAGTTAGCATAAGTCATCGTCGTCCGCATAAATGTTTCATAAAGCATGCACAGTCCCATCGTCCAAGGCTTGACGCAGTCCTTGCTCGTCAAGTTGTTGCACGATTAAGTTAGGCTAAGTGATTCTAGGCGATCAAAGGCATTCTAAGTATTGTCCCACGTTTTCTACTGTTGTTGATATTACTTGGTTTCAAAGTCATATAGAGTATGACTTGGACAGTGGTGTCGCATAGAGTTCAAGTTGGTTTAAGGTACGATGTCACGGACTTAGTGTTTTTAAGGCACGGGCCACGGATGATTTAATTGAGTTGTAAGGAGGGTTTTCAAATAGTCGTTCCTGAGTCGAACGAAATGATAGGGCAAGAAGGAAGAATGCTCGCGATCATGGGTCGTCGAGGCGAGGTCTCAGATGTGAGAAGTATTGAACTTGGCCCTGGAAGAGATGGTAACACTAGAAGTAGAATGACTGTGTGAGACGTCAGTTCGAGTCGAGTCTTGCACGGTCATTGGACAACTTGTACAAGGTAAAATAAAAAATTTCTCGAACGACGACCCAGGCAGCCAACGGGACCGTTTCGATGGTAGACATAATAGCTATGTTGGATGACCGCACGAGTTAGACGGGGACTTACAGTGGTGCTCACTACTCTCACTGGCAAGGGACGTCCGTATAATCAAAAGCTACAAAGGGAGTCCATGATAGCGTTGGGCGCTAGTAACTAGTTCATATAGATGATTCGGCATGGGTGACGATCCATGTGTATGCCTTTGGATTGAGTCGAGTATTGTGTTCACTATATCAATGAGTCGAGTCGAATGTGTGCATGATCGGAAGACAATGTTTGGGCCTAAGATTTGGCTGTATCGTAGATGAAGTGCCTCGACACGAGATATGGTGTCGAGTCTTAAGTTGTCGGCATATAAGTTGCATAATTTGGATTTGAGTCATCTTGAGTTTAAGTCAGGAAACGTCGCAAGGCAAAGTCGGTCGAGTGACACTTAGCCCACAAGTCTTGATTGGGTCAGTTGGTGATTAAAGTAGCAAAGGACGATGTGGGAGAGCACGCACTTTTGGGACCAAAGATGGTAGTAGATGCTACGGAGAAAATTAAGATGATTAGAGAGCGACTTCGCGTAGCTCAGGACAGGCAGAAGCACTGGGCCGACAGTCACCGCAAACCATTGGAGTTCGAGGTATAAATCCCCCTTAGTATAAATTATGTGTTAATTGTATATTCGTAGTGACAATTGTATGTTATAGGTTGGCAACTTGGTGTTTTAAAAATTTCTCTGACACGTGGCTGTTTGCCAGGAAATATAAAAAAGCAGAACAATTTTATGGGAGGACTGGACTTTTACTTCACGTTACAAACTCGCTTGTACAAAGAAATCCTAGGGACGAAAATTTAGGTACAACAATCTAAGTATAATTGTTTATTTTTGATTCTGGGGGGTGACGATAGAGGCTCGGAAAAGCGACGGCAGCTCTGCCTTACTCCTTGGACGATCGGACGTAGCCTTGGCTCCTATGACGAGATGGTTGGCGTTGATAAAGAAATGCTCTTCTTGCTCTCCTCGTATTGCTCTTCTGGCTTCTCTCTCTCTGGATTGATCTCTGTGGATTTTTCTCTCTGATTATTGGGGGAGTGCCTCTCTGTATGTGCGTATCTCTCTTCTTGTATATTTTATAAGGGAATGGCACCCTGCTATTTATAATAGTGGGGAGCATCATTAGGGTTTGCAATGATTGCCTATTCTTAAAGTGGAGGCAGCCAGATAAGTGATCAATCTGGGCCATTAATCTTGAGCGTGAAGGATATGGGCCATTAATGAGGATTATGCCAAATCATGTCAGTCATTAATGTTGATTGCATAAAATCTCCATCATGATGATTTGCTGATATCCGCAAATCTGAATGAATCAATTTAATTCATTCTCTTGCCACGTGTCCCAAATCATTAGGATCTGACCCAAAATTTGATTACCTTTAGGACACGTGTTCTATCATCATTGTTGAGCCGCATGAGGAGCGTTCATATTTGGGCCACATGAAGGTCGTCATGACTGAGCCGCATGAAAGGTTTCATGACCGAGCCGCATGAATAGTCTCTATACTCGAACCGTATGAAGATATCATGATCGAGCCGCATGGATATGTTCATGACCGAGCCGTATTGGGGTCTTCATGGCCGAGCTGTATGAGAGTCTTCATTGCCGAGCCGCATGGGTTTCTTTCACGACCGAGCCGCATGGGGACCTTCATGATCGAACCGCATAGGTTTTTCTGCACAGGCTGCATGAACTCGTCTAGACTGGCAGCATAAACTAGCTTCGAAGTTGTGAAGATTTTTTTTAGTTCCCTAGGAAGATGTTGCTCTTGTGTCAGTCATCAGAACTACTTCTCGTCAGGCCTGTCAGCTGTCAGCCGTCAGAGCATTAATTGTCAGCCGTTTGTGTTTGAATGACGCTCGGTACAACCGTTCTAAAAAGGCACGTGGCTTCCCTCTGTTGGTCGCATGGAGTTCACTCTGTGATTAAGCCGCATAGGACTCTTGAGCCGCATGTGGCTCCTCGGCCGCATGGATTATTTTTCTTCTCTTTTTCATGCTTCTACAAGATCCCCTTCAAAGTTTTCAATTTGCACAATTGAAATACTTTGAATAAGAAGCATGATTATGCCAGAGCCGCATGGATGTATTCTGTCGCATGGATTTGACCAGCCGCATGATTACCTCAACCGCATAACTCTCTGAGCCGCATGGGCTGTTTTGGCCGCAATAGCTTTTTGCCACGTCTTCCTGCCACGTGTGTAAATCTTCTGTGAATCTTCTGCATTTAATGCTCTTGATTTGTTACAGATTTTAAGAGCCGCTTTCTTGGGCCAGGATCCCAAGAGTCAGGCTATTATTCAGCCGTTTTGCCTCGATGACCGAAGAGACGGTCATCATATTGCACGCAGATCGAGGCATTCCTTCCTTGTCTATAAATAGGAACACTTTCATTCTAAGGAATTTCCTTTGCTCTCTTTGATTTTTCTAACTCCTTTCTCTCCCAAGCACCCATGGCTCCCAAGAAGGCTGCTGCGTCGAAGGCTGCGAAGGGCAAGGTGGTCGCTTCTGCGGCGGCTGCGGCGACGAACGTGGCCACTCCTCCGTCGACCGCTGTTCACTCCGTTCATCCTGATGTTCATCCGCCTATTGCTGGTAAGGGCATTGCCTTAGAACCCTAACTGTCATGGCTCTGCTGCATAATTTATGCACAAGCCGCATGTACAAGTTTCGTCGATATGACCGCATAAGCACTTCGCCCAGGAGGCCGCATGGGCTTGTCATACTCGATCTGAATCGTATATATATTTTTGGTTTGGGCCGCATGAGCGTAGCTCACTTTTGAACCGCATAAGCTCATCTACTTGTAGCCGCATGAGTCTGTCTGTTCATGGCCGTATGAGTCTGTATGGTCCTTAAACCGCATAGTCTCACCCAAATCTGAGCTGCATTAGTGCCTAGGTTTGTCGGTTGAGTTCATGTGGACCTTGAACCGCATAGGCCCAATCTGAACTTTGATTTGTATGGACTCATCTAACTCGGAGCCGCAGAAGGCTATGATGAACCGAACCGCATGGACTCATCTGGTTCTGAGCCGTATAAGGCCGTGACGAACTGAACCACATGGACTCATCTGGTTCTGAACCACATGGGGCTGTGACGACCCGAGCCGCATAGACTCAAATAATATTTTAAATGCTTCTTGTTTTGACTATCTTCTAATCTTATTCCTTTCGTCTTTCTTCAGTGAATCTGCTAGTAAATCCTGCGGGAAAACTTTTGGTTGGCTCGAATCAACTTGCTTCGGATGTGCGACGGGACGATTTAGTTCGTCAAGTGTCAGAGCAGCTCCTTGTTAATGAGCCCTTGGAGCGACTAAATGTTATCAGGGTTCAATCTTTCCAATTCCTTAGCGACATGATGAGCTCCGGGGAGCCAAATGGAAAGTATCTGAGGCCGATCTTCCTCTTTGGGGATGCATTGATCACAAAAAACTCTCGTGTGTTGGATATCTCTGAGAGTTGGGATTTTAATCTGGACGGGATGCCGATTCATATCCCCATTATAAAGCGTCATTTCCCTCTTGCGTGGTTCAACATGATCTTATTGGACAGGCAGATGACAGACTCCCTCACTCCAACCAGACCGGGGATGTTTGTTGGTAACATCCGTTACAACAAAATTACTGGGTCAGTGCGCACGATCAAGGATCCGGCCAGTCGATCTATGACGGGGTTAGCTCCGGGCACCTTTATCAACACACCCGGTCCTAACTTCTCATTTTCTCAGGCTGATACCTTCCTGAGCCAGCTTGCTCGAAAAAGGTCCTATCCTGTTGGCAGATTGGTACTGCCGAGCTGGTTACACCCCATTCCCCTGTGGGCTAACCTAACCTCGTGGATTCTGCGGAACTATGAGGCATTTTTGTGAGAAGTCAATCTTCATGACGCTATTCGGGGTACCAGCTACGAATTGCCCATTAATAAGCCGTTATTCATGGCCCTTCTGGAGATGTATAATCATCGGACAGGAACTTTCTTCACATCTGTAGGGGAGTTGGGGCTCGCTCTTCATGAGATGTATGTTGTCTGTAAGCTTTCCTGGGGAGACGAGCCCTTCGAAGCGTATACTCCAACGAACGAGGAGTTCCAGGATCTAGATCGACGATTCCCGGGCTTCGTCGCTGTGTACCAAGAACTGTTATGTCACCATAGTACCTGTCACCAAACGGCTATCAAGAAAAATGATAGCTCGGAAGGGGACACTTCCCATACCAATTCTTGGGTCTCCTATCTTTTTAAATTCAGTGCTGCTGGCCGAGTTACTTCCCGAGGTCGTCAGACTCCTAGTGAAGTAGAAAGCTTGGTATCGACTGCTAGGAGGTCGAAGTCTAAGGGTGACAAGTTTGGGAGCCAAATTGACTCCTTCAGCTATTTTTATTGTGGTACTCGGCGGCTGTCAGAAAGGCACTCCTGGCAGGCTTTTTAATGGTGTGGCTGCGTAATTATGTGGTTTTGGGAGGGGCAGGTTCCATCGACAGGATCGGCCGTCACTTTATTTTTTTCGCCGTAAAGTTGGCCTTTGGGGTCAGGCTGGCTCTTCTTCCCGCTATGGTGTACAGCATTTATCACGGTCTCCGCGCCTTCTCGTCCAAGGTCATTGCTCGTGACGTGGTGACGAATTTTGAACGTATAGAGCTGCCCTATCATTACCTGCTGGGGTGGCTGTTGTTGCATTATCGGTCTTTGATGAGGCCTGGGACGGGAGACGGTGTTACGGACGACGACGCTTTTCTTTTCAGACACCGCCATCAGCCTTGGGAATATAGTACCATATCGGCATGTCGGAGGATGCTGGCGAGGGTGGACGGATATGATTTCTTCGTGTCTGTTCCCCATTTTACCGACCAAGAAGTGAGGAGTGTCCATGTTGATGGCGTTGGATCTCCTCATTTCTTACCTGAGAAGATGCGTTTCTGGTTGCGTAACATTCGCTCGGCGCATTTAGTTTATCGCAACCGTAACACTGTGTACCTGGAGCCCTACTTGCCCAGTAGGTTTGCCCGTCAATTTGGGTACAGTCAACTATTCTTCGGGCGTCCCAGTTCCAGCCTGGGATTTGAAGGTAGCATCCTTGATGGGATTAGGGCATGGAGTTACTATGACGCTTGTCATACTCGAACTAGTTTCTCCGTTCCTGCAGCAAACGTGCTGGAGGAAATCTTGCATATGGCGGCCTTATACCATGTTACGGTGAACCAGCCTCCTTTTGATTTTGACCCGAGGACTAGTTTCATCATGGGCACTCGTTTGGCGGAGAAGGCTATGGTGCCGAAGGCAAAAAAGAAAGGGGCGAATAGGGTTCCCGTGCCCGATTCCGAGTCCTTTGACACAGCTGAAGGAAGCAACGAGCGGGACGACGAGGACCCTCTCTCTTCTGGTAGCGGAGCGGCGGCGGATCAACCGCCCATCATGGCGGATGAGATGATGACGGATCAGCCGTCGGTCGTATTAGATGAGGTGGTAGATCAGTTGCCACCTGTATCAGAGGTTATGAGGGTAGAACCACTGCCTACCGTGCCTGGTCCCCCGCGTAAGCGAGGCAGGCATGAGTCTTCGGACGGGGGAGTAGCCTTTTCCGTAAATAGAGCTGTGGTCAGACCTCATAGGCTACTTATTACGGAGAGGGGTGAGGATGCTGCTGACGGTGCTCTGGCAGTAAGACTATGTTGGAGCTATCTCCTTACTGTGGCTTTCTTTTTCTTGGAGATATGACCCAATCATTTTTTCTTTGTAGGCGTCTGACGAACCAGGCTCTCCTGAACCATCTGCTGTCCCTGGAGTTGATCCGGCCCTTGCTGCTTTGATTAGTGGCATGTGTGCCGCGGTCCTTTCTGTGGGGGCCCTCTCAGCGGCGGTTGGGGATCCCACGTTGCTGAGGCCACGGTCCGGGGTGATGAAGGTTTCCTCCGGCCTGTCTCCGAGATTGTTGAATTTCAGCAAGGCGACGTCGATCTCATCGCATCCCCTCCCTAGGTTGCCGGGGCGGAGGAGCCTATTATATTCGATTCGGAAGCCGCTGGTGGAGAGGTTGTGGCGGCCGTAGGCGAACCTCAGCCTCCACACTCTTCTGCTGGTAAGATAAGCTAAATATTGACTAGTAAGGGGGCTTATTTGCTCTATCAACATATCCTCCAGGTCAAATTGATTCATGGTTGTCTTGGCCCTACAGGTCCTGACCCTTTACTTCCCACAGCGGATGTTCTTGGGGGAGGTTCGGCCTGCTGCGATCTGGGGGAAAGGAGCATTTCCTCTCCTTCCTCGACTCATGTCGAGGGGCCTCCTGCCAGCTCCGGCTAGACGGGAGTGGAGCTTGTTCCGGGAGCGATGGTCTCCGTCTCATCCTCTGTTGCTTATACGGCTTCAGAGACTGACTTCTCGGCCCTGCCGAGCATTCAAGTTCTGCGGGCTGCTGAAGAGGAGTTGGCCGCTGTTCAGGCATCCTTCTGTACGGAGTTTGTTTCCCTCGTGGCAGGAGCGGCAGATTCTGTTGCGTCTTCTTCAGTGTTGCCAGCTACACTCCCGTTGATGCCGGCTTCTTCGGAGGCTCTGGACGAGGTGTCGCAGGATGTGGTCGACAGCTTCTATCACCATTTAAAGAGGGGCGTAGATGCTGCCGTAGAACGGGTAACCCCTTTTTCTCTGTCCCTACGGTGCGCTCGGGGTCAGATTGAAACTTTGAAGACTCTTCCTGGCTGGGTGGGGTTGGCTGCACTCCTGGAGCCCAAGTTGGCAGAGGCTGATCAGCTCGTGACCTAATTGCTGGCGATACGGCAGGCTGGCTTACCTGCTGCGATCGAACGGGAGCGGGGCCTCCTTATCGCTACTCTGGATAGGATAAAGCTTGCTCGAGATACTGCCGGGCCCGTTGTGAAGGGGGACCTTGACGAGCTTTCCGCTTCGTACGACAGGCTGGGTCGTCGAAGTCAAGCTTGTAGGGCTCGGGAAGAGTCTGCTTCTCGTGGAATATCTGACACGAAGGAGCGGATTCTCGCACTTCAGAGGGAGTTGGCCTTCTTAAAGTCAGAGCTGGGGGCTGCTCGTGCGGAACAGAAGTCAATCGTTCGGGAGGCCGAGAGAGTTTCCCGATCTTCTATTAACCTGCAGCGGGCCTTCAAGAAATTCGAGGACAACTGGCAAGCTCACGCTCATCTGGAGGACGAGGCGACGCTGACCCAAGAGACGGAGCATTGAGCTAAACAGAGGTTTGAGCGGTCGGTTGCCTTGCTGACGGACCGTCTCACGATGTTATGTGCCCCAGAGCAGTGATCGATTTTCTGTTTTCTTTTGCTCCCTCTCTTTTTTTTTCTTTTTTCGTTTTCATTTTGTAAGGGGTGTGATCCCAAATGATGTAGCACTTTGAATTTTGAATAAATGAGCATGTTTCAACTCATCTTCTCTTTCCTGTACTTGTGATGTTTGTGGAATTGGACCCGCTAGGGGATTATTTGTGGGCCTGTTACCCTGGGCGTACCTTGGTTTTAGGCATGAGTAACAAGTTTTGGAGAGGGATACCTAGAACAACTTCGCGATAAGACAGCTATAGAAGTTTTTGGTATTCGATATAATACCAGGGAGCAACTGGGCTCCTAGGCATGATAGGAAAGGGATGGGCGTGTACTGGAGACCCAGTACAGCATATGTGGTCGACTGAGGACATTTTGTGGTCAACAGAGGACATTTGTGGTCAACAGAGGACATTCGTGGTCAACAAAGGACATTTGTGGTCAACAGAGGACATTTGTGGTCAACAGAGGACATTTGTGGTCAACAGAGGACATTTGTGGACCTATTATCCTTGTCGTACTCCGGTTGTGGGTACAGATAGTAGGTTGAAAGGGAACCGACATACTTACTCAGAGGTAATGAGGATATGGCAAGTATGAAGGTTTCTTCTACGGAGCCTTTCCACACAGAGGTAATGAGGACATGGCAGGAGTGGGCTCAATGAAGAAGGGGTACATAAAATGACTCAGAGGTAATGAGGACATGTAAGCTTTATGTAGGGGGTGATTTGTTTTTGGCGGAAGTGAAATGACTCAGAGGTATCATTGACATGGTCGTTTTGGAAATTTGTGGACCCGTTACCCTTTTTGTGCACTGGGAGTGCGGGTAGTGGATCATGAAGGAGGATCTCTTATAGGAAGGAAGCTCAGAGGTATGATCATACATGACTTACTATCTGAAAGAGTGACCGGGGTGTGAGTTCAGAGGCACCAGCGGGTACATGACTCGATTTTGTGAAAGTGTGAGTTCAGTGGCACTAGCGGGCACATGACTCGATAATCTGGGATGTTGGTGGGAGTTCAGCGGCACGAGAGGGTACATGACTCGGGAATCTAGGGAATGGTGAGTGTGAGTTCAGCGGTACGAGCGGGTTCGTGACTCGTATGATTGGAAAATGTGGGGAATGAGTTCAGAGGTACCAAAAGGCATGTGACTCGAATGATTGTAAAATGTGGAAATGAGTTCAGAGGTACCAGCGGGTACATGACTCGAATGATTGTAAAATGTGGGAATGAGTTCAGAGGTACCAGTGGGTACATGACTCGAATGATTATAAAATGTGGGAATGAGTTCAGAGGTACCAGCGGGTACATGACTCTATGCATGGAAACAGAATGTAAGTTCAGTGGTACAGGGAGGTACATGACTCGACACTCTGAGATGTCTCGAGGATTTTGTTTCAGACATAATACTTCTTCAGAAACTTGCCGTTGATGGGCAACATGAGAAAATCTCCATTTTGTTTTGCGAGGCGGTAGATGCCGTTGGAGAATACAGCTTCGATGATGAACGGGCCTTCCCATTTTGGTTGGAATTTACCGGCAGTTTTATGCGTCATAACCATCGGCCTCCGAACCGCCAGAATGAGATCGCCTACTTGGAATATTCTGACCTTGACCTTCTTGTTGAAAGCTCCGGAGATTCTGGCCTGATATAGTTCGATTCGCTGTTGAGCTAACAGGCGTTTCTCGTCTAGGGCCTCCAATTCCTGTAGTCGGCGATGGTGGTTTTCATCTGTCGTCAACTGATGTGTGAGGGCGACGCAGAGTGAGGGGATCTGAGTCTCTAATGGGAGAACTGCCTCGCTCCCGTACACCAGGAAGAATGGTGTATTCCTGGTGGCTGTCCGAACTGTGGTGCTATACGCCCATAAGCATTCGCCGAGCTTCTCGTTCCAATCGTGCTTGTTGGATGACATGAATTTCTTGAGTAGCTTGATTATGGTTTTGTTGAATGCTTCGGCCAACCCATTGGCTGTTGGGTTGTAGGGTGTCGAAGCAATGTTCTGAATTCGGTGCTTGTCACAAAACCGATAAAATGCGTGGCTTGCGAACTGTGGCCCATTGTCGTGAATAATTCTTCGGGGCAGTCCAAAGCGGTAGATGACATGATGCTTCAGGAAGCTGATCACGTTTGAAGTTTTTACCTCTGCCAATGGGATGGCTTCCGCCCACTTGGACAAGTAATCGGTGATTGCGAGTATGAACCGGTGTCCTCTGGACGAAGGTGGGGTAATTGGGCCGACGATGTCCATACCCCATGCTTCCAATGGCCAGAAGGCCACAGTCGGATGTAGGAATTCAGATGGCTGGTGGATGAAATCGTCGTAGATTTGGCAGGCTTTGCACTTTCGTGCATAACCTATTGCGTCTGCAACCATCGTGGGTCAGTAATAGCCCATTCGGCGAAGGCGGTCTTACAGTTTCGGGCCAAGTTGATGGGCTCCACAGACACCATCATGAGCCTCGCGTACGGCTTCCTTGGCTTCTGTATTTGATAGACACCAAAGCAGTAAACCATCATAGGATCGGCGATACAGTATTTTCGTCTCCGTATCATAGAAAAATCTGAGAGAACGTCTTCTGATAGAAGTAGCTTCCTTCGGATTCTCTGGCAGGATGTCGTATACTACGAAGTCGATGAACAGTTGTCTCCAGTCTGGTGCTTCGTCGACTGAAAGGGCAGAGTAGCTTTCAATGCATCGAATGTTATCCTTAGGATAGACCAATTCCCGGCCTATTATGTCGACCTGATGACGAGAGTAATTTGGCACAGCTAGGGAAGCGGCCAAACCAGCTAGAGCATCAGCTTCAATGTTCTGTAGTCTGGGAACATGTTCTATGAAGAATCCTCCAAGAGACGAGATGATGTCGATTGCTATTCGATGATACGGGATCATGTCTTCATGGCGAACCTCGTACGATCCCCGAATCTGATTGACGATTAACTGTGAGTCGCCGTATGCTTCAAGATACTCTACCCCCAGCTCCTTCGCGAGCCAGAGACCAATGACCAAGGCATTGTACTCGGCTACATTATTTGAACAGGGCTCTGTGAGTGAGTAGGCCCGATTGATCACCAAGCCGGAGGGAGAAATCAGCACTACTCTAACTCCAGCGATGATGTTGCCTTTGGGTCCAGTTCTCGAAGCGCCGTCGAAGAACATTCGCCAGATGACATCATGGGAGACTACATTTGAACTGGTGACCTCGTTCGGTATCTCTTCATATACCCTAGTCGTCTCCGAGCCTGGATGGGCTGCTAGAAAGTCTGCCAGAGCCTGGCCTTTAACAGCCTTTTGCGGTACGAAGATCATGTGGTATGGTGATACTAATATCATCCAGGTAGCAAGACGAGAGCTGAGTGCCCCAGGTTCGGTCATGAGGACCCTGAGGGGGTTGATCCGCGATATCACGTGGATGGTTTGTCCCGTGACGTAGTGTCGCGTCTTCTGGATGGCGAACACGAGAGCAAGGCATTCCTTCTCGACGGCCGTGTACCGGTATTCTGGCCCAATCATCTTTCGACTGAGGTAGTATATAGCTTGTTCGTGGCCCGCATCATTGTTCTGTGCCAACAGAGCGCCAAGAGAATGTTCTATCGCTCGCACATAGAGCAGGAATGGCTTTCCGGCAACAGGAGCTACCAGGACAGGGGGGTTCGACAAATATTCTTTGATGCTGTCGAAAGTGCGCTGGCATTCCTCATCCCATACGAAAGAAACTCCCTTCTTCATGAGATGGGAGAATGGTTGACATCGTCCGGAGAGATTAGAGATGAATCTCCTGATGTAAGCTAGCCTGCCTTGGAGGCCTCGGAGTTCGCAGAGATTTCTCAGGGAGGTGGAAGATTGGTAATCTCCATTATCGCCAGAGGGATGGGGACCACCCCGTCTTGAGTTTTCGTCGGAGGGAAGCTGCCGAATTGCACGGACACCATATTGGCTGCCACGATTACCTCTTCGAAATTGATAGCCAGAGCGTTCGAATCGATGAGGTTTTGGATGTACCGTTTTAGCTGGTAGCAGTCGTGTGTAGCATGATGGACATAGCGATGATAATGGCAGTACTTTGGGTTCTCTATCTCTGCCGGCCGTGGTTCCCGTCTTGGTGGAGGAAGCTGAATTCTGTCCCCTTATATGAGCATGTCTAATATGGGCTTGACGTGACCGTCTTCGAAGGAGTAAGTAATTTGCGGCCATTGTTTGTCTGCTAGCTTTGGCTCTGGTTTTTGTGCTGTATCGGCCACCATAGCCTGCTTTCCCTTGCTGTCCCGATTGTTGGAGGGGCTACCCCCATTGTCATTATTGGGATGCTTGCCCTTGTTCTCTCTGTCCGAGATGTACAATCCCAGCTGGCGAGCCTTCTTCAATCGTTCTTCGGCGCTTGTGGCGCTGATGATGAACGTCTTCCAGTCCTTGAATTGACTTTCGCCCATCCAGAGACTGATGGTTGGGAGGAGTCTCTTTTGGCAAATTTCAATCAAGGAGGAATCTGGATTTCCAGAAGGCAGCTTCATGGCGGTTTGGCGGAACTGTTCGATGTAGTTCCTTGTGAGTTCTTTCTCCCCTTGGACGACGTCCATGAGGGTGGACATGGTGATGTCCTGCCCTACTTCGTAGAATCTCTCCAAGAACATGCACTTGAAGCTGGCGAAGGAGTGGATGCAGTTGTCCGGCAGGTTGCGATACCAGTCGAAAGCGACTCCTTCTAATGCCCCGATGAATAATCGTGTGAGAATGGCATCGTCATGGGGCAGATGGTCGGTGGTGACCCCGAAGTAAGTGATGTATCGACTTGCCGAGGTCTTGCAATCATAAGGATTGATATTGAACGGCTTTTATCTTGGTGGGAATGGAACATCCCTCCATGCAGCAGGATATGGTTGCCGTATTCTGAGGTCTTGAGAATTTTTTCGAGCATGGAACATGGCTCGGAGCTCCTGGACCTCTCTTCTCGCTTCGCGTGCTTCGTCCACGGCGGTAGGGGCCGTTGTTTCCGGGGGATTGTTGCCCGGGTTTGGTGCCGCCGAATTCGAGTCTGCATTGACCGCGGGACCCGTGCTTGTTTGGCCAGGCGTCCCTCCTTGCAGAGTTGGAAGGGCCGCTTTAATCTCGTCTACAGACTTGACCAAAGTAAGTAATATAGCTTCAAGATTGTCGATGTGCTGGCGATCACTGGAACCACCTTGGTTGCTGTCTGTCATGAATACCGTCTTCTCATGAGGAGAGATAGACGGAGCGATGGAGGAAGCGCCCTCCAAATCGTACCCCTGTAGTGAGAAGTCATCGGGGTATGTGGGTATGTTCCCTTCTGATTCAGACTCGGAAGGAACAGTACCCCCAGCCTCCGAGTTCGCCTCGTCTTGGGAGTTGTGGATGTCATCGGGGACGTCGAGGTTTGTTGTATCCGATGGAAGAGTTGTCTCTCCTGGCTCGTCTTCTTGGAATATCGGATTGCTGTGGAGGCTCGGAGGTGTGTTACCCCCAGCCCCAGCAACCCCCTGCGTTATGGACGACGAGTCTCCCACTGTAGCAGATTTCGTCTTAGAGCGGGTACCTTGGAAAACTCCGATGGTGGGCATCCGCTTAGATGACAGTTTTTTAGTCGCAGTGGTTGAGATCTTCGGGCTGGGATCATTCGTCTTCTTCCCCCTTCCATCAGCGAGGACTTTCCGAGCAGAGTGGCAGAAGACGACGGGTAGTGCCTCGTCTTCTGAAGATGGCTGTTGCAGTCTTTGAAAGACAGACTGCCGGTCTTTTTGCATCGTCGTGCTATTGCAGCAGCAGTTGACGATGACTTGGGTACAGTGATGTCCGTGGAAAGACTCTTTGTACTCCGATGCATCTTCTCTTTCCTTGCGTTTGTGGATGATGGCCTCACGCAAGTCACATGCTTTGTTGGCTCGAGAATTCCGGGCATGCGAGTGTATAAGCCTTCCGCCTGCTCTCTGATTCGAAGGTAGCTCGTACACTTGCCTTCGCTCGTTACTGGGAGATGCTTGATGACTATCCCGCCCATTGGCCGCAGGGGGCTGGGTACGAGTAGCCTTATACAACTTTCCATTAGAGGCACGCGTGACAATCAGCGGGACGCTCCGATAGTCAAAGGTTGGGGCAGCTGACTGGGCTTGTCGAGCCCGCGCTGCCTTAGACTTCTTCCTTTTAGCACTTACGGGTGCGTAATAGGAAGAGTCCAAGTTGGATACCACAGAGTCTGGCTTATCATCCAGAGAACCATCATGGTCAGGACCGCATGAGAGACGGTCGAAGACCGATTAAGAGAAGCGTGGAACAGACGCTATGCGGCTAAGATTGGGAACCGTGCAGGCTGTCTGCATGCGGCTGTCTTTAGCTGTCGGATGGGTTGTCCTTGTGCGACTAGGAGTCACGATCGTGCAGGCTGGTCACATATGGTTGGCAATTGTGGCCGCATGGGTTCTCTGCAAGCGATTGACTTCAGTAGCCGCATAAGCTTCGTCCATACGGTTGGCAACTGTAGCACATAAGCTATGCGGCTGACAGATGTGGCCGCGTGAGTTTTCTTCCTGCGGCTGGCAGATGTAACCGCATAAGCTTTCTCCATGCGGCTAGAACCCTTATGCGGCTCAGATCGCATAGAGTTCCTCTTTGCCCCTGCAAGTCCAGCATCATAATATTTTCTTCTGCCGGACTTGGGAACAACAGAGTTGTCTACGGCCTGAAGTGGGGACGCAGGAGAGTCTTCTCCGCCGTTTTGAGCGACAGAGGGTATCTCTGCAAGAGCTTCAGTAGGAACGAAGGATCGTGGTCTCTACTCCTTGCGGGCCTTCTTTGTGCGGGCTCGCTTCTGGACCGGGCCAGTGCTCTTGTCGGAGAGCATTTCTTCAAACGCCTGTTGGTCGAACCGGGCGACCATCTTCTGTTGCATGGAGCCAAGCTTGGCTGCATCCGATTGCGTCACCAACTCCTCAGCCGTGGAGAAGTTTGTCCCCAGCAGAGTCGCCATCGTGTTTGCCATAAAATATAAAAGAGCAGAACAGTTTTATGGGAGGACTGGACTTTTACTTCACGTTACAAACTCGCTTGTACAAAGAAAGTCTAGGGACGAAAACCTAGGTACAGCAATCTAAGTACAATTGTTTATTTTTGATTCTGGGGGTGATGATAGAGGCTCGGGAAAGCGACGGCAGCTCTGCCTTACTCCTTGGACGATCGGACGTAGCCTTGGCTCCTGTGACGAGATGGTTGGCGTTGATGAAGAAATGCTCTTCTTGCTCTCCTCGTATTGCTCTTCTGGCTTCTCTCTCTCTCTCTGGATTGATCTCTGTGGATTTTTTCTCTGATTATTGGAGGAGTGCCTCTCTGTATGTGCGTATCTCTCTCCTTGTATATTTTGTAAGGGAATGGCACCCTGCTATTTATAATAGTGGGGAGCATCATTAGGGTTTACAATGATTGCCCATTCTCAAAGTGGAGGCGGCCTGATAAGTGATCAATCTGGGCCATTAATCTTGAGCGTGAAAGATCTGGGCAATTAATAAGGATTATGCCAAATCATGTCAGTCATTAATGTTGATTGCAATAAATCTCCATCATGATGATTTGCTGATATCCGAAAATCTGAATGAATCAATTTAATTCATTCTCTTGCCACGTGTCCTAAATCATTGGAATCTGACCCAAAATTTGATTACCTTTAGGACACGTGTTCTGTCATCATCGTTGAGCCGCATGAGGAGCGTTCACATTTGGGCCGCATGAAGGTCGTCATGACTGAGCCGCATGAAAGGTTTCATGACCGAGCCGCATGAATAGTCTCTATACTCGAACCGCATGAAGATTATCATGACCGAGCAGCATGGATATGTTCATGACTGAGCCGCATGGGGGTCTTCATGGCCGAGCTGTATGAGAGTCTTCATGGCCGAGCCGCATGGGTTTCTTTCACGACCGAGCCGCATGGGGGACCTTCATGATCGAACCGCATAGGTTTTTCTGTACAGGCCGCATGAACTCGTCTAGACTAGCCGCATAAACTAGCTTCGAAGTTGTAAAGATTTTCTTCAGTTCCCTAGGAAGATGTTGCTCTTGTGTCAGTCATCATGACTACTTCTCGTCAGGGCTGTCAGCTGTCAGCCGTCAGAGCATTAATTGTCAGCCGTTTGTGTTTGAATGACGCTGGGTACAGCCGTTCTAAAAAGGCACGTGGCTTCCCTCTGTTGGCCGCATGGAGTTCACTCTGTGATTGAGCCGCATGGGACTCTTGAGCCGCATGTTGCTCCTCGGCCGCATGGATTATTTTTCTTCTCTTTTTTCATGCTTCTACAGTGGCACTATCCGTTTCGGTAAAGGCGGTAAACTCAGCCCACGTTTCATTGGGCCGTTTGAGATCCTCGAGAAAATTGGTACAGTAGCATACCGATTAGCCTTGCCGCTTGTATTGGAAGGAGTGCACAACGTGTTCCGCGTATCTCAGTTGTGATGGCGGACCCCAGTCATGTCTTGGACCATTCAGTGTTCGAGGTGGGACCAAGTCTCAGTTACCAGGAGTAGCCAGTGGAGATTTTGGACCGCGGAGAGAAGGTGCTGAGGAATCAAGTGATTCCCTTGGTTCGCGTCGCTTGGAGACACCACTCCCCAGACGAGTCCACATGAAAAAAAGAAGACGAGATGCGCAAGCATTACCCATACCTCTTTGAGGACTGAGGTACGTTTCCATACTGCATTTCAGTTAAATTTTGAGGGCAAAATTAATCTAAGGGGGGTAGACTTGTAAACCCCTTGATCAATTTCCATCATGTTAAAATTTTTATTATTTATTCAATTAGCAATTTTTTCTTATGAAACACTTAGTTGTTAATAAGCTAGAGGAGATATTCGAAATAGGACTTTGACCAGGGACCTAAGTGCAAAAAGTAGAAATCAAATTCAAATTACAAATTGAATTCTATTCGAACTCATTCCAAATAAAAAAAACCCTGCTTATCAACTCACAGGAGGATATTGCCCCCTCCAAAACCGAATCCCTTTGGAGGGTGATCACTCCAAATCCAAATTCAAATTGGTTTTTTCCCTTAACTGTTAACACCTAACCGACCTAGACACTGCATATTTATATATAAATGAACCTTTCGATCACATGAACCCTTAAAAACCCTAATAACCCCCTCTCGATCACATTTCAAGAGCAGTACAACCAAGGAGGACTGAGGAACCATCCGATCCTTGCTACTACATCGCAGGTATTCCCATATCCCCATTGGTCCATCTGAGTGCTTCTAATGTTCGAAACAATGTCTAAGAGAATTTAGGTTTTGATATCTGGTAAAGAACTAGGAGGGGATAGGAGTATCTGTTCATAGACTCCTGGGTGTTTGTGCAGTCGAGTAAGTGTAATTCAGGGGTACAGTTGATGTAACCAGTCCAAGAACAATAGGTAAGGAGTCCTACTGCAGTATATTAGACAACCTATGATGTGGGGATACTCTGTTGAGACTTGAAAGAGATCTCAGGCTGAACTTAACACCAGAGATCATCTCTAGGAGTCTGAGCCTTCACATAGACATCCTGTCAGGCTTGGTTGCCTTCTAGGCTTTGACAGGAAATCAATATGTTGTAGGTAGGTTCATCACCACAGTTGGAAAAACCAATGGGTATTCCCCATCACACCCCTGTGATGGTATGGGTCTATCAACTGTTTAGCCACTGCAGTGAGTATAGAGCCATGCACCTAGAAACCTAGGAATAGGGCCACATTGTATCAGATCAATAAACACAGGCAAAGACTGTTGCCTAATGCCATTATTCGAATTTCTATGTATACTGCTCTCTGAATCCTGCTACCTAGTACATAGGCCAAACTTGGCCATGTATATACCTGCACTATTGTCCTGAGTCAATACTGGGACCGGGGACATCAAAACAGTCCAAGCCTGGTGACTGCATTGTACAAGGCCTTGCAGATTGATAGGTAGGGTAGGGTGAGTAGGATATCCTAAAATTTATGGGATATTACAAGTTTTCAGTAAGATAGGGAGCCAAAATAAGCCATTAGGTTGATTGGTAAAGCCTTAGATAAGCTCTATACTCAACCAACATGTTTTCGTGTATAACAGGCAATATATGACCTGTAGGCTAGGACAGACTTAAGCTAAGTATCAGCAGGATGGTCTAAAAGAGGAAAAGCCTAGTGGAAAACTGAGAAGTATTGACATAGAGTAAGTTCTACACCAGGAAACTTGGAAATACCATTACCTAGTAGTGAAAGGTATAGGGAGCCATAAAAACCTATAGCTAATAAGGAACTCATGCCCTGTAGCTATTAAGGGAGCCATAGTACAAGTAGGTTGTACATAAACCTAGCCCAACCTCACATGGAAACAGCCCTGTAGAAGCCTAGGATAAATTCCTACTCGAATATCCTGATATCTGGGGACCTGTTTTGGGGTTAGACCTATACTTGTTATAGGTATCTCAGGGTATTCCAGGATGCCCAGGATATTGGGTAGTGGCTGAGATTTGCATTCAGGATAATACCTAGGATTAGACATGTGGGTATCAACTGAGTACACAGGATGGGGCAAATGGAAATAGGTATTAGTTGACCTGTTACACCATGGTTAGCCTGGAAACCCTGATACCTAGGTGGACTCCCTTATAATTTGAATCCTCAAATCAACTTGTAAATACAGAGGAGTATAAGGCTAGTACTATGGGATAAAGCCTGAAACCATTCCTGTAACCGAAGGATCCAAGTAAATCCTATAGACCTGTTCCCCAAAAACCTGAGTGTACAGGGTCACCTCTCATATACCCATGCTACTGCAAGGTACCTGTTTGGGACTAGTATATCAAACACATATGGTAACAAACCTCGAGATCCCCTGTCACATTCTGAGACCCTATGGTATCAGTAAACCCAACCTAGTATATCCGAGTGTGCAGAACCTAACCTAGTTTGATAACACATCTTTTTCCCCCAAAATACTTAAGTTTTGTTCAGAACAAATACAGGTAAAGGGTAGTGGCATCAGCATTCTAGTATGGTTGAATCACATAGGTAGAAGGCCAGGACAACCACCAATGTTGGGGGCTAATGACTGATGAGTTGATCAACTTCAAATTGACCTGTGAAATAGTACAAACTGATGTGTAATGTCAGTCACTGATTTGGGTATTCAGTTCAAGGAGAACTGAATTAGGTGTACCAGTTTCAAAAGAAAACTGGTATTTTGCATTGGTGAAGACCTGGCTGGGAAGGAAAGGGTATCCAGTCTAGGAAGTCTAGTACCCTAATATCAAATGTAAACCAAAGTAGAGGAGTATTGGGGTCTGTCAGTTGCATGGGCAGGGGTATACAATACCCATATATATATATATATACATATTGTGGTAGGGTATGTTACATGGAGATATGAACACACTACATAGGGAATATAGTTAACTGGAACTAGTGGCCTAGTAAGTGGAGAAAACAAGTATCCTAGGGTACTGATAACCTAGTAACTAGTTAATTCCATTCTATTTCACTTAATGACATTGTAAATTCTTTAAATAGGTTACTTGGACTTCGTCTCGGACCTCGACCCGTGTCAGCAGTTCAGGACGCCAGGCGAGTATAGTTTATTGTTTGTTTTCAGTATCGATTCTTACTATACATCATTGTTAGTCGACAGATGTGTGATTTCAGTCTTTATGTTGATTTATTTTGTGGTGTCGGGGGAGGTAAAGTACCAACGATGTGTGATCTGACCTTATACCGTGTATACCATGTAGACCATGATTACTATTACATTTATACCGTGTAGACCGTATTTTTTTATTGCAGTATTCCGTGTAGACCGTGTAACTTTATACCGTGTAGATATTGTAGACCGTGTCGCATAATTGTCCCAAGATCGGTCATATATCAAAGGTACTTCAGTCAGTCAATCAGTCGGTGAGTATTTTCTTTGTATTTATTTACTGTCTTTCTATATTTAGTTTTATTCTTTATTTCTTCTTTTATTTTATAAATCATATATCTAAAGGCTAACCTCTGTTATATAGTCATTTTCATATATTGGAACTGCATTCAGTGAATTGTACTCATTCCATCCTGACTGGGTAACCAAACAAATTTTAGGTGATGGCGATGAGGTCGTGTGTCCTAACCAGTATGGCCCGTACTTGGAAGATATATTAGAGACGGACTTTGCTTACCAGGAGGATTATGCAGCATTTGATCCTGCTGCGCTATCTTAGATATTTTAGTTAGTGCTGAGACTTTGTACTGGATATTTGAGCTGACTTTGAGACATGTAGTTGAGATTATTTGACTCTAGTTTTCATACATTGTGAGACGATTCTATTTTTATCTTTTAGATGCTGAGTTGAGATATGGAGTTGCTATATTTTTCTTGTGATATATATTTATTGCGTGGTTGTTCATCATATTGTTACAGCGTTCTACCGCCGACTCTGTGGCATATGCTGGGCATGTACACGGTTCATGTCCAAATATTGGGTACGGGTCGTGACACATTTTTATGGGCGCCGATGCAGGTCGAAGTTTCGCAAGGATAGCGAAACCGTGGTAGTACTTAAGTTAGTCGTACTACTGCGGGCTTGCAACTAGGACTAGGACTAGGATCCTAAGGACCGTCTCCCCAAGTTAAAACTGCGTTACTGACTTCTATATTCGACTTCAAGTACCCTTATGCATCTTATTTGAATCTTTCCATCGTCTAATGATTTTCTTTGTTTTCAGCCAATGGATTCGCAGGACAGGAACAACGCTGCACTGAACACTCCACCGGCAGTTAGCGGGTTTTTTACCTACGGGACCCCATCGACGTAGGGAGGCCAGCTTACTCACCAGGACGAGTCGTAGTACTCGAGATTTTGCAGGGATTGTATTCCACCGCCACCGCAATTTCCTCCGCAGACTCCGGTACCAGCACCCATCCCTCCTCCAGCACCTGTTCCATCTACCATGCACTCGGCACCAGCAGTCTATCCACCACCTATGATACATCCAGCACCAGTCATGTATCCAGCTCCGATGATGCAGCAGGCACCCTACCTGTACCCAGAACCTACCATGCACCCAGTGTCAGCGATGTACCCGACACCTGCTCTGCCCCCGCCACCGACACTGGACAATATTACCCTCCTCGGTATTTCCAACAGTAGGCCAACATCTTTCGCGATACCTTACGAGAGGCCCTTCAGCAAAGGGAGGCCCACCAACAGCGCCCTGGGACGTCCAAGAACTTCATGAACCTCCGACCCAGAGCGCTGGTGAGTGGTTGGAAAACGTAGAGTGGTACCTAAAGATGGCTAGCATCTCAGAAGATCTAAAGGTGGAGTCAGCTAGTGGACAACTTTTCGACATCGCACGGACGTGGTACCAGGGCGAGCCACGATTTGCTGCTCCAGACGTGACTTGGGAAGAATTCAAGCGGCTATTCAAGAAGAAATTCTATCCTGAAGTAGCATGAGAGGCATTGGTGAGCCAGTTCGAGCACTTGGAGCATGAGAATCTCACCGTTGACGAGTACACTGCGGAGTTTTCTCGTCTTAGTCGTTTCGCCAAGAGTTTCAACACCCCAGGGAGCAAGGCCATAAGGTTTAGGAAGGGATTATCACAGGAGATTCATTTAGCTATCGCTACCAGCCGAGCCACTACCTACGAGAAGATTCTGGAGGTCGCTCAGGCTGTAGAAGAAGAACTGAGTTACAGGCCGATGAGGAGTCGAGACACTTTCGGCGGAGGCAACCATCCACCTACACAGGCGAAGCATCCTCAGGTGCAGCCAAGGACCTTCCAGCACCAGCAACCCTTCCAGCCCATTAGTAGAGCCCCAGTACATCAGCAGCACCGAGGCCCGGCCAGAGCTCAGACACAGCAGCCACAGAGACAGTTCCAGCAGGCCCCATATTATACATTTTGTGGGAAGACCGGACACATTTGGGACGATTGCAGAATGAGACTTGGATCGTGTTTATACTACGAATCACCTTCACATCAGCTGAAGGAGTGTGCATTGGCTCCTGACCGAGCAGGACGCGAGGCAGCTTTCGTACATAGAGGACCAGCTAGACCACCACCAGCCACACAGTCACGAGGTCCACCACTACCCACTCAGCAGCAGCGGTTCGCTCAGCATCAGCAGAGAGGAGCACCCCAGCAGGGCCGAGCTTTTGCCATGGCTATTGAGGAGCCTGAGCCTACACCAGATGTGATAACAGGCTTCATACTTCTCGATTCTTTTTCCGCTATAGCTTTGTTTGATTTCGATGCATCTCATAGTTTTATCTCTGTAGCTTTTGTATTCAAGCATAGTATAGCATCTGTACCCTTGGGTGGTAGTTGCAAAATTATGACAGGCGGAGGCGTTATCTTAGTCAAGGATATTTGCATGAGACGGCACATCACCTTGGAAGGTAGGGAGTTGCGTGCCAACTTACTCGTAATGCCACTATCGAGTTTCTATATCGTCCTCAGTATGGATTGGTTGAGTAAGAATTTTGCCAGTATAGACTGCCACCGAGGATGTGTCGTATTTAGTCCTCCCGGGGAGTCGGCATTCGAATTCGCCAGAGGGGCGATAGAGCAGCAGAGTGAAGGCTTTTGCGGAACTATGATTCAGGAGGGAGAGGCACCGCATACCATCATCACGGAGTTCCTAGATGTCTTTCCAGAAGACCTACTGGGATTGCCGCCAGACAGAGACATCGAGTTTTCCATTGATCTGGTGCCAGGCGTAGTACCAACGGTGCAACCAGTGTACCGAATCAACAACAAGGAGGCTGAAGAATTAAAAAAGTAGATCGATGAATTGCTAGAGAAGGGGTTCATCAGAGAGAGTTCGTCACCATAGGGATCCCCTGTCCTCTTTGTGCCGAAGAAAGATGGTACGGTACGAATGTGCATCGACTACCGAACCTTGAATAATTACACTATCAAGAACAAGCATCCGCTGTCGAGGACTGACGATCTCTTCGATCAGTTGAGTGGCGTACGGGTATTCTCAAAGATCGATTTGAGGTCGGGCTACCATCAGATGAAGGTGAAGAAGGAAGATATACCGAAGACTGCCTTTCGGACCAAGTACGGGCAATACGAGTTCATGGTGATGTCGTTCGGGTTAACCAACGCCTCGGCAGTCTTCATGAACTTAATAAACAAGGTATTCCATCCATACCTTGACAAGTTCATAGTGGTGTTTATCGATGACATACTCATTTATTCGAAAACACCAGAAGAGCACGAGGAGCATCTGAGGATCGTGCTAGAGACCCTCAGGAAGGAGAAGCTCTATGGAAAACTCTCGAAATATAAGTTTTTCTTGGACAAGGTGGAGTTCCTCGGTCATGTGGTGACTGGCGACGGTATATCCGTCGATCCGAAGAAGGTTACAGCTGTGGAAGCTTGGACTACTCCGACTACGGTGGTAGAGATATGAAGTTTCTTGGGATTAGCAGGGTATTATCGAAAGTTCATACAGGACTTCGTTCGGATTGCAGAGCCGCTCACTAGGCTCACTCAGAAGGATGTAGAGTTCGTGTGGACGGAGGACTGCCAGGCTGCATTCAATGAATTGAAGAAGAGAGTGACAACAGCCCCTATCTTAGCCTTGCCTTCAGGATCGGGAGGTTTTACCATTTATAGTGATGCCTCGGACAAAAGACTGGGTTGTGTCCTAGAGCAGAACAAGAGAGTGATAGCCTATACGTCTCGACAGTTGAGACCGCATGAGAAGAACTATCCCACTCACGACCTAGGGTTGGCAGCCATGATCTTCGCCTTGAAGATGTAGAGACATTATTTGTACAGAGAGCGAGTGGAAATCTTTACTGACCACAAAAGCTTGAAGTACGTCTTCACGCAAAAGGAGTTGAACATGAGGCAGCACAGATGACTTGAGCTGATGAGTGACTATGATATTTCTCTACAGTATCATCCGGGAAAAGCCAACGTTGTTACGGATGCTTTGAGCAGGTATCCCGTAGCAATGTATTTGACTCGAGATCGTCACTTATTAGCGGATTTGGAGAGTTTGGGCATTGAGATCATCATTCCAGGAGCCGAGATACAGATGATGGGCATGCAGATTCAGTCAGGACTGATGGACAGGATTCGAGAGACGCAGTACCAAGATGAGAAGCTAAAGAACATCATAGCACAAGCACGAGCTGGCTTGCTAGATGATTTCATTATTTCAGAGGATGGATCGTTGAGGCATGGGACGAGGCTTCGTGTACCTAGTGGAGAGCTTAGAGAAGAAGTTATGCAGAAAGTGTACCGTTCCCAGTATTCTCTACATCCAGGAGCCAATAAGATGTACAATGATCTGAGAAACCATGTTTGGTGGTATGGTATGAAACGTGAAGTGGCACATTTCATTTCTAGGTGCCTCGTATGTCAACAGGTCAAAGCCGAGAGGCAGAGACCAGGAGGATTGTTGCAGCTGCTACCGATACCCGAGTGGAAGTGGGAACCCCGAGTGGAAGTGGGAACACATCAATATGGATTTTGTTTCTGGTCTTCCACGGTCATCAGGTGGGAAAGATGCGATTTGGGTCATCGTCGACAGGTTGACCAAATCGTCCCACTTTATTCCATTTTAAGTGGGGTTATCTACAGAGAAGTTGGCAGAACTTTATATGAAGCAGATAGTCCGGTTGCACGGGGTTCCAGTGAGTATCGTGTCGGACCGTGACAGCAGGTTCATGTCTCATTTTTGGAGGAGCCTACAGGCTAGTTTGGGCACAACACTCAAGTTCAGCACCGCCTATCATCTGCAGACGGATGGACAGTCAGAGCGGACCATTCAGACGCTCGAGGATATGCTGCGGACGTGTGTGCTAGACTTTGGCGGCTCATGGGAAGACCACCTTCATCTCGTGGAGTTCTCTTATAACAACAGCTACCAAGCTAGCATCGAGATGTCCCCTTTCGAGGCGTTGTATGGTCGAAAATGTCGTACCCCGCTGTTTTAGGACGATGTGGGAGAGCATGCACTTTTGGGACCGGAGATGGTAGTAGATGCTGCGGAGAAAGTCAAGATGATTAGAGAGCGGCTTCGCGTGGCATGGTACAGGCAGAAGCACTGGGCCGACAGTCGCCGTAAACCGTTGGAGTTCGAGGTATGAATCCCCCTTAGTATAAATTACGTGTTAATTATAGATTCGTGGTGACAATTGTATGTTATAGGTTGGCGACTTGGTATTTTTGAAAATTTCTCCGACACGTAGCACTATCCATTTCAGTAAAGGCGGTAAAATCAGCCCACATTTCATTGGGTCGTTTGAGATCCTCGAAAAAATTGGTGCAGTAGCATACCGATTAGCCTTGTCGCCTGCATTGGAAGGAGTACACAACGTGTTCCACGTATCTCAGCTGTGACGGTACGTGGCGGACCCCAGTCATGTCTTGGACCATTCAGAGATCGAGGTAGGACCGAGTCTCAGTTACCAGGAGCAGCCAGTGGAGATTTTGGACCGCAGAGAGAAGGTGTTGAGGAATCAAGTGACTCCCTTGGTTCGCGTCGCATGGCGACACCACTCCCCAGGCGAGTCCACATGAAAAAGAGAAGACGAAATGCGCGAGCGTTACACATACCTCTTTGAAGACTGAGGTACGTTTCCACACTGCATTTCAGCTAAATTTCGAGGATGAAATTAATCTAAGGGGGGTAGACTTGTAAATCCCTTGATTAATTTCCATCATGTTAAAAAATTTATTATTTATTTAATTAGCAATTTTTTCTTATGAAACACTTAGTTGTTAATAAGCTAGAGGAGAAATTCGAAATAGGACTTTGACCAGGGACCTAAGTGCAAAAAGTAGAAATCAAATTCAAATTACAAATTGAATTCTATTCGAACTCATTCCAAATCAAAAACCCCTGTTTATTAACTCACAGGAGGATATTACCCCCTCCAAAACCGAATTCCTTTGGAGGGTGATCACTCCAAATCCAAATTCAAATTGGTTTTCCCCTTATCTGTTAACACCTAACCGACCTAGGCACTGCATATTTATATATAAATGAACCTGTCGATCACAGGAACCCTTAAAAACCCTAATAACCCCCTCTCGATCACATTTCAAGAGCAGTACAACCAAGGAGGACTGAGGAACCATCCGATCCTTGCTACTACATCGCATGTATTCCCATATCCCCATTGGTCCATCTGAGTGCTTCTAATGTTCGAAACAATGTCTAAGAGAATTTAGGTTTTGATATCTGGTAAAGAACTAGGAGGGGATAGGAGTATCTGTTCATAGACTCCTGGGTGTTTGTGCAGTCGAGTAAGTGTAATTCAGGGGTACAGTTGATGTAACCAGTCCAGAACAATAGGTAAGGAGTCCTACTGTAGTATATTAGACAACCTATGATGTGGGGATACTCTGTTGAGACTTGGAAGAGATCTCGGGCTGAACTTAACACCAAAGATCATCGCTAGGAGCCTGAGCCTTCACATAGACATCCTGTCAGGCTTGGTTGCCTTCTAGGCTTTGACAGGAAATCAATAGGTTGTAGGTTCATCACCACAGTTGGAAAAACCAATGGGTATTCCCCATTACACCCCTGTGATGGTATGGGTCTATCAACTGTTTAGCCACTGCAGTGAGTATGGAGCCATGCCCCTAGAAACCTAGTAATAGGGCCACATTGTATCAGATCAATAGACACAGGCAATGACTGTTGCCTAATGCCATTATTTAAATTTCCATGTATACTGCTCACTAAATCCTGCTACCTAGTACATAGGCCAAACTGGCCATGTATATACCTGCACTATTGTCCTGAGCCAATACTGGGACAGGGGACATCAAAACAGTCCAAGCCTGGTGAGTACATTGGGCAAGGCCTTACAGATTGATAGGTAGGGTAGGGTGAGTAGGATATCCAAAAAATTTTGGGATATTACTAGTTATCAGTAAGATAGGGAGCCAAAATCAGCCATTGGGTTGATTGGTAAAGCCTTAGATGAGCTCTATACTCAACCAACCTGTTTTCGTGTACAACAGGCAACATATAACCTCTAGGCTGGGACAGACTTAAGCTGACTTATCAGCAGGATGGTCTAAAAGAGGGAAAGCCTAGTGGGAAACTGAGAAGTATTGGCATGGAGTAAGTTCTACACCGGGAAACCTGGAAATACCAGTACCTATTAGTGAAAGGTACAGGGAGCCATAGAAACCTGTAGCTAATAAGGAACTCATGCCCTGTAGCTATTAAGGGAGCCATAGTACAAGTAGGTTGTACATAAACCTAGCCCAACCTCACATGGAAACAATCCTATAGAAGCCTAGGATAAATCACTACTCGAATATCCTGATATCTGGGGACCTGTCTTGGGGTTAGACCTATACTTGTCTTAGGTATCTCAGGGTATTCCAGGATGCCCAGGATATTGGGTAGTGGCTGAGATTTGTATTCAGGATAATACCTAGGATTAGACATGTGGGTATCAACTGAGTACACAGGATGGGGCAAATGGAAATAGGTATTAGTTGACCTGTTACACCATGGTTAGCCTGGAAAACCTGATACCTAGGTGGACTCCCTTATAATTTGAATCCTCAAATCAACTCGTAAAGACAGAGGAGTATATGGCTAGTACTATGGGATAAAGCCTGAAACCATTTCTGTAACCGAAGGATCCAAGTAAATCCTATAGAACTGTTCCCCAAAAACATGAGTGCACGGGTCACCTCTCATATACCCATGCTACTGTAAGGTACCTGTTTGGGACTAGTATATCAAACACATATGGTAACAAACCTCGAGATCCCCTGTCACATTCTGAGACCCTATGGTATCAGTAAACCAAACCTAGTATATCCAAGTGTGCAGAACATAACCTAGTTTGATAACACATCTTTTTCCTCCAAAACAGTTAAGTTTTGTTCAGAACAAATACAGTTAAAGGGTAGTGGCATCAGCATTCTAGTGTGGTTGAATCACATAGGTAGAAGGCCAAGATAACCACCAATGTGGGGGGGCTAATGACTGATGAGTCGATCAACTTCAAATTGACCTGTGAAACAGTGCAAACTGATGTGTAATGTCAGTCACTGATTTGGGTATTCAGTTCAAGGAGAACTGAATTGGGTGTACCAGTTTCAAAAGAAAACTTGTATTGTGCATCAGTGAAGACATGGCTAGGAAGGAAAGGGTGTCCAGTCTAGGAAGTCTAGTACCCTAATATCAAATATAAAAACCAAAGTAGAGGAGTATTGGGGTCTGTCAGTTGCAGGGGCAGGGTTATATAATACCCATATGTATATACATGTACATATTGTGGTAGGGTATGTTACATGGAGATATGAACACACTACATAAGGAATATAGTTAACTGGAACTAGTGGCCTAGTAAGTGGAGGAAACAAGTATCCTAGGTAACTGATAACCTAGTAACTAGTCAATTCCATTCTATTTCACTTAATGACATTGTAAATTCTTTAAATAGGTTACTTGGACTTCGTCTCGGACCTCGACCCGTGTCAGCAGCTCAGGGCGCCAGGCGAGTACAATTTATTGTTTATTTTCAGTATTGATTCTTACTATACATCATTGTTAGTCGACAGATGTGTGATTTCAGTCTTTATGTTGATTTATTTTGTGGTGTCGGGGGTGGTGAAATACCAACGATGTGTGATCTGACCTTATACCGTGTAGACCGTGATTACTATTACATTTATACCGTGTAGACCGTGTTTCTTTATTGTAGTATTCCGTGTAGACCGTGTAACTTTATACCGTGTAGATAGTGTAGACCGTATCGCATAATTGTCCCAAGATCGGTCACATATCAAAGGTACTTCAGTCAGTCAGTCGGTCGGTGAGTATTTTCTTTGTATTTATTTACTGTCTTTCTGTATTTAGTTTTATTCTGTCTTTCTTTATTAATTTTATAAATCATATATGTAAAAGCTAACCTCTGTTATATAGTCATTTTTATATATTGGAACTGCATTCAGTGAATTGTACTCGTTCCATCCTGACTGGATAACTAAACAAATTTTAGGTGATGGCGATGAGGTCGTGTATCCTGACCAGTATGGCCCATACTTGGGAGATGTATTAGAGACGGACTTTGCTTACCAGGAGGAGTATACAGCATCTGATCCTGCTGCGCTATCTTAGATATTTTAGTTAGTACTGAGACTTTGTACAGGATATTTGAGTTGACTTTGAGACATGTAGTTGAGATTATTTGACTCTAGTTTTCATACATTATGAGACGATTCTATTTTTATCTTTTAGATGCTTAGTTGAGATATGGAGTTGCTATATTTTCCTTATGATATATCTTTATTGCGTGGTTGTTCATCATATTGTTACAGCGTTCTACCGCCGACTCTGCGGCGTAGGCTGGGCGTGTACACGGTTCATGCCCAAATATTGGGTACGGGTCGTGACATGATATTCTTGATTTAGTATCAGGACTGCCAGCACCCTGGCAGTCCTACACTTATTTAGGACTGCCAGGGTCCTGGCAGTCCTAATTGAAACCCTCTGTGATGAGAGTTTCAAAATGAAACTCTCTGTCACAGAGAGTTTCAAATAGGACTGTGAGCACCCTGGCAGTCTTACTTAAGTGTAGGAATGCCAGGGGGTGGCAGTACTATTTATAACTCTCTGTGATGAGAGTTTGAAACTGAAACTCTCTGTCACAGAGAGTTTCAATTAGGACTGCCACCCCCTGGCAGTCCTACACAAAAGGAGGACTGCTAGGGTACTAGCAGTCCCAATTGAAACTTGTCAGCAAGTTTCAATTAGGACTGCCAGGGGGTGGCAGTCCTATTTGTAAGTTATTGAATTAATATTTGTTTGCGATTCTAAAATTTTGGCAAAAGTGCTAAAACGGAGGTCCAAACATCATTTTTTGCAATTCTAAAATTTTGAAAGGTCGTCTAATGCTAAAGCCGTTAATCTCAGGCTCCTCAAAGATAAGCTCATTTTGCGACAAACCGGACCTCATTTCTGTAGGAACGAAATCGTAAAGCAAAATACTCTAGAGGGGGGTGAATAGAGTTGGCAGCGGAATAATGCTAATTAAAAAATGTTAGCAGCAAGATCACAGAATAATAATCACAACTAAATAGTATAAAGGCAGAGATAAGAAAGCAAACGCAAAGACAGCGATGTATACTGGTTTCCTTCTGTTGAGGACTAGTCCAGTCGGTAGAACTCTTGCTAACAGTTGAATCCACTATTAGCAAAACTGCCAGTTTTCTTACGAAGTCCTTGCAACTTCTACAACGCGAGCTTTGATACGAAGAACTCGTCCAACTTCAATTGTGAAGAGGTAGTCTTCTATCAAGCCTTCTGATTACAATCACTCTGAAAACTTCTAGACCGCACCGCACTGGCAAATCGACTAGAGGATTGTAACTGGCTTGGGATCTGAAAATTAAAGCTCGAGAAAAACTCTTTGGAAGACTGAAAGCTTTGAGTAGAGAGAAGATTGAAAGTGAATGAGTGAGTTAAAATGATCAAAATCTTTCTCTATTTATAGGAGTTCCAAAGACAGAATTCTCGCAGAATTCGGGCAGAATTCGGACAGAACTCGATGAAAAAATCTCGGTCAAATCTGCAACTGCAAGAGGACCAAGTTCCAAGGAATTCAAAAACAAACGACCACTAACCGAACTCTGGCCGAACTCTGGCCGATCTTCTGCTAGAGGTTTTGTGAAGATGTCATCTAATTGATATCTAAAATTCCTAATTCGCGACGTAAATAATTGAAACGATCTTCTGCTAGAGGTTTTGTGAAGATGTCATCTAATTGATTCCCAGTGTCTATGTATACAAGGTCAATATCTCCATTCTGATGATGATCTCTAAGAAAATGATGTCAAATCTCGATATGCTTAGTACGAGAGTGACATACTGGATTCTTAGTCAAATTAATTGTGCTCGTGTTATCACAGAAAATAGGAATATGTGTGTAAAATAAATCATAGTCTTCTAAGGTTTGTTTCATCCACAAAATCTAAGCACAACAACGTCCTGCGACGATATACTCAGCCTCTGTTGTTGATAGAGCTACATAATTTTGCTTTTTACTAAACCATGAGACTAAAGCCTTGCCTAAGAAATGATATGTGCTGCTGGTACTTTTTCTATCAACTTTGCATCAAGCAAAATCTTCATCCGAGTAACCAATAAGGTCAAAGGATTTGATTTTGGGATACCATAAGCCAACAGAAGAAGTGCCCTTAAGGTATCGAAAGATACGCTTAACTGCGCACAGATGTGATTCCTTTGGATTAGCTTGAAAACGTGTACACAGGCAAACACTAAACATAATATCTAGACGACTAGCAGTTAAATAAAGTAAACTATCGATCATACCTCGATACTTACGTGTGTCGACAGGCTTGCCTTGTTCATCAATATCAAGCTTTGTTGAAGTTGCCATCGGAGTGCCAATAGGTTTGACATTGTCCAGATCAAACTTATTTAGCAAATCTTTTGTGTACTTGGCTTGATTTATGAATGTCCCATTGTCAGTTTGTTTGATTTGCAGTCCAAGAAAGAATTTCAGCTCTCCCATCATGCTCATCTCAAACTCATTCTACATACACTTAGAGAATTCTTGACAAAGAGATTCATCAGTAGATCCAAATATAATATCATCAACATAGACTTGTATTAAGAGAAGCTTGCCATTAAAAGACTTAATAAAAAGTGTAGTGTCAACCTTGCCCTTTGAAAAACCGTTGTCAAGTAGGAAAGAGCTTAGACGATCATACCAAGCATGAGGGGCTTGTTTCAAACCGTATAAAGCTTTCTTCAACTTGAAAACATGATCAGGATTTTTAAAATCTGTGAAACCTGGAGGTTGCGCTACAAAAACTTCTTCTTTTATAAAACTATTTAAAAATGCACTCTTGACATCCATTTGAAATAATTTGAAATTATGAAAATATGCAAATGCACATAACATGCGAATGGATTCTAATCTCGCAACTGGGGCATAAGTTTTATCGTAGTCGATACCTTCTTCCTGATTGTATCCTTGAGCTACGAGTCGATCCTTATTACGAGTCACTAAACCATTCTCGTTCAGTTTATTTCGGAATACCCAATGGGTGCCAATGACCGGATGATCAATAGGCTTGGGAACAAGTTTCCAAACTTGATTCCGTTCAAATTGGTTTAATTCCTCTTGCATAGCATCTATCCAAAAATTATCACTACATGCTTCATCAATGGTTTTAGGTTCTAGCTGTGAAATGAATACAATACTAGAAACAATATCTCTACTGGATGTATGAGTACTTACACCTTTGATAATATCACCAATTACTAAATCCTTTGGATGATCAGCCGTAAATTTTAATCTTTTCGGCTGACCCTGAAGGTAGCTGGTTCCTGGATCTTCTCTAGGAGGATCAGCTAGTACTGAGCTTGGTTGAGAATCAGCTGGTGTTGAGCTTGGTACAGTTAGATCTTCGTCATTGTCATCGATAGTCATTTGATTCAGTTCATCAAAGGTGACGTTGATTGATTCTTCGATGATCATAGTTCGTTTGTTGAAGACTCTGTATCCTTTGCTCTTGGCCGCATAACCTAAAAATATACCTTTATCGGCTTTTTCGTCAAACTTTCCCAAATTATCTTTTGTATTAAGAATAAAGAATTTACAACCAAATATTCTAAAATATGAAACTGATGGAATTCTATCAAACCATAACTCAAATGGAGTCTTCTTCGATTTGGGTCGAATTAGAACTCTATTGAGAACAAAACAAGCTGTATTGACAGCTTCAGCCCAGAAATATTTGGGTAGACTAAACTAGTTTAACATTACTCTGGCCATTTCGGATAGAGTTTTGTTCTTACGTTCCACAACTCTATTTTGTTGTGGAGTCCTAGGGCAGGAGAACTCGTGTACAAAACCGTGTGTGTCACAAAATTGCTCAAACTCTGTATTCTCGAATTCGCCTCCATGATCGCTTCTAATACGAGTGATCATGTAACCTTTTTCATTCTGTACTTTCTTGCAAAAGGTGAAAAATTCGAATAATGCACCATTCTTGCGTGTCAAAAAGTATACCCACGTGTATCTAGAGTAATCATCTACAATTACAAAAGCATATAGCTTACCTCCGAGGCTAGCAACTCTGCTATGACCAAATAAGTCCATATGTAGCAATTGTAGAGGTCTAGTAGTACATACTGCATTTACTGACTTGAATGTGGATCTGGTAGCTTTGTTCTTTTCACATTGGCTGCATACCGAATCCTTCTTGAATGTTATGTCCGGTAAACCGCGTACTAGCTTCTTCGTGGATAATCTTGAGAATGTGTCCATATTTGTGTGACCGAGTCTCATATACCACAGATGACTCTCATCACTTTTAGCCATTAAGCATCTACCTGAAATGTTAGTTTCTTCCAACAAATAGAAAACATATATGTTGTCTTCCCTGATACCTTCAAAGATAGTACTACCAGTTGAGCTATCAACTATAGTACATTTGTCTTTGCCAAAGTTGATGCCATAACTATGATCAGCTAAATGACTTATGCTGAGTAGATTATGTTTCAACTCGGTAACCAGACAGACATCCTTAATCACAGGATAGGAAGATTTACCAACATCACCGATACCAATGATATACCCTTTCAAGTTGTTACCGAAGGAGACATAACCTTTCTTCTACTTCGACAGTGTTACAAATAATGTAGCGTCACCAGTCATATGCCGTGAACAACCGCTGTCGAGGATCCATTTGCTTTTAGCATGTGAAACATGTTCCACCTATAAAACAGTTTGCAGATGAAACTTTTGGTACCTATTTCTTGTAGGGTCCTGAAATGTTAGCTTTTGGTATCCATGCATAAATATTTAAATCAACAAGCTTTCTGATTCTACATGCAGGAGAAATATGACCAGTGTGGCCACAATAATGACATTGTGCATGTTTAGTGTTGAAGGCTGAGTGATGTGCATGGTTGGTAGGTTTAGGTTTTCTAGTATAGAAGAAAGCATACTTATAATCCTGTTTGGGCTTAACCTTTTGGGGTAAAGGTTTGATATGGTTAGGTCTGACAGTGTTTGGTTTGGGAATGTTCCGATTATTCGGTAAGTGACACGTGTTAGGGTAGGAAGCAGCAGTCTCAGGATGTTTTCTTAACCTAATTTCCAATCTTTTGGAAGTGTCATACAACTTAGTATAGTCAGAAGTGAGTGCTTCCATTCTGACTTGTGCACATTGAAGACTTTCCTTCTCTTTAGAAAGTTCTTCTTTCAGTTGGTCAATAACCTTGTCTTTCTCTTCAGATGACTTGATAGTCTCGTGTAATAAGAGCTTGACAGATGAAAGCTCACCAGACTCACTAACATTATTTCTAACCTCAGCTAGTTGGTCGGTAAGTCTTCCTATTTCACCTTTGTACTCTTTGAGTACCTTCTTAGAGATCTGATATTTGCTACGCAGTTTCCTGTAATCACTTATCAGTTCACTGAAGGCATCTCCTAATTTCTCAAAGATGAAGTCATCATATGTATCAACTACAGGTTCAGAGAGTACCTGATCGGATGCCATAAAGCATACATTTGCAGCGTCTTCTGATTGTTCATCTTCTGAGTCGCTGGCTTTCACTTTTATGCCATATACTGGTATTAGCATACTTCCGTGATGTTGATCTCTTCAGGTTCCCTTTTTCATACCTGTTGCTCTTCTTGCTTGATGATGAGTTTGTAGGACAATCCTTCTTCATATGTCCCTTCTTCTTGCAGCCATAGCAGACAGTATCATCTTGATAACAGTTGTTGCTGCTATTGTTTTCTTTGGCTTTCTTCTCATATCTCATGAATCTTTTGAATTTCCTTGCTAGGAGTGCCTGATCTTCAGCATCAGATTCACTGCTGTATGAATCACCTTCAGCAGCGTTTCTGTGCTGAGCCTTGAAGGCGATCGTCTTCTCCTTTGGTGCAGGCTCTTCAAAATCTTGCAGCTTCAGTTCATGAGTGAGTAGCTTACCCATGAGTACTTCGAAGGACATAGTTGTGAGGTCGTTCCCTTCAATGATTGCAGTAGCCTTTGGAATCCAGTTCTTGGTAAGTGCTCGCAGGAGTTTGTGAATCTTTTCATGGTTACTGTAATCTTTGTCTAGGGAGGACAAAGGATTTACATTATTCAAGAATCTTTCGAACATCTGAGTAACTGTTTTGTTGGACTTCATCTTGAACATCTCATACTCTTGAGTAAGTCTGCTGACCTTTGATTCTTTGACTTGAGTCGTGCCTTCATGTGTGACTTCAAGAAGCTTCCACACTTCATTAGTAGTTGTGCAGATAGACACCCTGTTAAATTCAGTTCTGTCTAAAGCACAAAATAAAGCGTTAATAGCACGTGCGTCAAGACTGGCCTTTTCTTTCTTCCTCTGTATATCTGTTATGGGGTTTTTCAATTAAAAATCCATCAACATTTATACAAGGTGGAATTTGATAGCCATCAATAACAATAGACCATAAATCAAAGTCAAGTGATTTCAAGAAGAAACTCATCCGTGTTTTCTAATAGGTATAATTCGTACCATCAAACAGTGGAGGTCTGTTTGTGGCCTGGCCTTCACTTGTGAATTTTATAATTGCCATGTGTTGTGCTGTGATCTATATAACAATTAATTAAATGAATAAATAATTGAATGTTACCTTGCTTTACCTGTAACATCCGCCCTGATACCAATTGTAGAAACAATTGGGATCAGAATATATTACCTCTAGTTGCAGCACTAGCTCTGATACCAATTGTAGAAACGAAATCGTAAAGCAGAATACTCTAGAGGGGGGTGAATAGAGTTGGCAGCGGAATAATGCTAATTAAAAAATGTTAGCAGCAAGATCACAGAATAATAATCACAACTAAATAGTGTAAAGGCAGAGATAAGAAAGCAAACGCAAAGACAGCGATGTATACTGGTTTTCCTCTGTTGAGGACTAGTCCAGTCGGTAGAACTCTTGCTACCAGTTGAATCCACTATTGGCAAAACTGCAAGTTTTCTTACGAAGTCCTTGCAACTTCTACAACGCGAGCTTTGATACGAAGAACTCGTCCAACTTCAATTGTGAAGAGGTATTCTTCTATCAAGCCTTCTGATTACAATCACTATGAAAACTTCTAGACCGCACCGCACTGGCAAATCGACTAGAGGATTATAATTGGCTTGGGAGCTGAAAATTAAAGCTCGAGAAAAACTCTTTGGAAGACTGAAAACTTTGAGTAGAGAGAAGATTGAAAATGAATGAGTGAGTTAAAATGATCGAAATCCTTCTCTATTTATAGGAGTTCCAAAGACAGAATTCTGGCAGAATTCGGGCAGAACTCGATGAGAAAATTTCGGTCAAATCCGCAACTGCAGGAGGACCAAGTTCCAAGGAATTCAAAAACAAACGGCCACTAACCGAACTCTGGCCGAACTCTGGCCAAGTTCTGTCAGGGTTAGGTTAGGGTTTTTAAAATTAGATTTTGGAGAATTTTAAAAACCTTTTTGGAGCTTTTGTAAATACGAATGTTTTTCAAAACTAAGGACATTTTAAAAACATTTTGAAATCATTTTGGAATAGCCTATTTGTCAGTACGACTCGGTGTACATTGTATTTCTAGACTCAATAAAATGAAAAATATATTGTTCAAAGAAATACAGACTCGAACAGGCAAACAACGCTTCGGTCTTGAACTGAGTAGATAGCCATTCTTGAGTATGTCCAAGAGTACGAGATATCCTGACTAGCTCCATATATCGAGATAGAGTTTGATCAATTATTAAAATCAGTTTGACCATATGACCAATGCACCAACAGTTTCGACCTCCCAGTCAAAAGTTATGGCCTTCCAAAGTTTTAATTGACCATAAAATACAGGAGAATGACCATTTTTCGTGTTAGAACACGAAGAATGTTAATTTCTTATGAGGGTGACCATTCTTCGTGTTAGTAACACGGAGAATGACATTCTCCGTCATAATTTACACGGAGAATGCCCATTCTCTGTGCTAAATTACATGGATAATGGCCATTCTCCGTCTTAATTTACACGGAGAATGGCCATTCTCCGTGTAATTTAGCACAAAAAATGGTCATTCCAGTGTTAAAACACAGGAGAATGGCCATTCTCCGTGTAATTTAGCACGGAGAATGGTCATTCCAGTGTTAAAACGCAGGAGAATGACCATTCTCAGTGTTAGAAACACGGAGAATGGTCATTCCCAGTGCTAAATTACACGGAGAATGACCATTCTCCGTGCTAAATTACACGAAGAATGGCCATTTTTCGTACTAAAACACAGGAGAATGGCCATTTATATAACAACAAGTTTCAATTAGGACTGCCAGCACCCTGGCAGTCCTCCTTTTGTGTAGGACTGCCAGGGGGTGGCGGTCCTAATTGAAAATCTATGTGATAGTGAGTTTCAAAACTCTCATCACAGAGACTTACAAATAGGACTGCCAACCCCTTGGCAGTCCTACATTCAATTAGGACTGCCAGGGTGCTGGCAGTCCTAATTGAATGTAGAACTGCTAGGGGTGGCAGTCCTGATACTGGATCAGATAGCCATTCTCCGTGCTAAATTACACGAAGAATGGTCATTCTCCGTGCTAAAATACAGGAGAATGGCCATTTTTATAACAGCAATTTTCAATTAGGACTGCCAGCACCATGGTAGTCCTCTTTTTGTGTAGGACTGCCAGGGGTGGCAGTCCTAATTAAAACTCTTTGTGATAGAGAGTTTCAAAACTCCCATCACAGAGACTTACAAATAGGACTGCCACCCCCTGGCAGTCCTACATTCAATTAGGACTGCCAGGATGCTGGCAGACCTAATTGATACTTGCTGTAACAGCAAGTTTCAATTAGGACTGCCAGTACCCTGGCAGTAATTCAATGTAGGACTGCCAAGGGATGGCAATCCTGATACTGGATCGAATACTTTAACAAATTGGTATATTTTGCCACACATACTTGCACACAGGTAAACACATATAACACAGATAGTACACATGTAAACACATATCACACAGATAGCACACAGGTAGACACATATAACACAGATAGCACACAGGTAAACACATATAACATACTGAACTTCATATTTCACTGTATACAAAATTTACTCCATATAGATTAGTGGACTTCATATTTCACTGTGGTCCTCCATATACAAAATGACAAACTGTAAATATATCCATACTTAGTCGATTTCGACGTCGTAGTGGTCAGCAGGTAAGTCTCTTGGCTCCTCAAACTTCAACAACTTCTTACAATGGTTGATCTGATCAACGAAAGATGTGGTCCAAGCGATGGCTTCGACCGGTGTTCCTTTGTACCAAACTGTTGAAGGTGGAGGAATCGGAGAATGATCGATCATCTTTAGTATAACGAAGTGATCTCCGATTAGACCTATAGTACGTACATAGGTTAGAATGTTCGTGGTTTGTCGGAGGAGCGCACATCGAAAAGAATGTATTGCTAATATCCGACGAGATAAGTACAACAGGTATCATGTACCTATTAACAAATAAATAGCCGGCAGACGGGACTGACATGTAGTAGTCTTTTCCGGTAATACTGTCGGTGCAAGGGATACTTAACAACAAACTTGCAACCGTTTCTTCGCTTAGGATGCGGGAGTAGAATGGAAGACGAGTCTCTAACTCCTCGTACATCTTCTGCCTCACCTGTCTCCATCCGTCTTTGTCATCATAACCAAGATGTCTCGTAAGCACATGAAATCCGCAATGGCCATCACCGGGGACATCGAAAATAGACCAAATGTAACTGCGAAGCTTAGGTTAAAATTTGTCAATATACAAACTCGTTGTTTGGCTTGTAATGGTATCTTCTCTTGGGAGGTCCATTTTCTCCATTTTTCGACGAACGACAAGCTTGCCCTTCCGTGCAGGCGGAGGTTGTTGTAAGCTTCGTTCAACATGCTCAAAGGACGATGGATCTCTCTTAGTCGACTCCAGCCTTCTCTTCTTTGAACTAGTCAATCTTGTTTAAGGCCTGCCTTTAGGATTGAAAACAACGGACGGCTCATGTATTCTAGTAGTCATCGGACATACAATTTCTTAGATTTTAAGCTCAATGGACATCCGTTCCGCTCCTACTGAGGCACACCACCTTGCGTGGAGAGGTTTCACTTGTGGCAAAGAGAAGAAATCATCGTCCGTCTTCACCAGAGGCATCATAGACAATTGCCTCCAACGTTGATCGACAACATTTACTGGAATATGAATGGATTCACGACGATATTCATTAATCTGATATGCACAAGGGAGGCCCAGTGTATGTCGATATACACACCCGTAAACCTCGGGATCAAACCCGACAAACTTTGACCTTTCAATCTCATCAACTATTAATGCCAACGCCTTGTTAGATACCACGTGCATTAAAGCATCTAAGAGTACTTCCTTTCTATGCTCATGCTTGACTATATTCAAACTCATCTCAAATGATGCCTTAATTTCATTCACCGTCCGGTCTACTGATAAATATATAGCTTGCCAAACAGAGACAAAGTTGCCGAGAGATGATTTTAGGTGTTTCTTCAATAAAGAGTGTGCTCCTTCGACACGGTTGGTAGTTGTCGTACCGTAATGCTTCACCACATTCGACCATGCTAAGACGAATTATTCTTTGTGCGGTTCAAGCCATGTATCTTTGATGTAAGAAATGCATGCCGGCTCCCTCGCCTCCCACTTTGCTTGAACAAGTACCATGCAGTGTCGTCACTGGCAATCGTAGAGGCTCGCCACACACAATTCCAATCATTATAGAATTCGTCAAAAATTTGCATGTCAATTTTACATCCTCCTTCCGAAACTTTAACTTACATTGGGCTTGAATATTACGATTGAAATGCCAAGTGCATAGCAATGTATCCGCTTGAGAAAAAATAATACGAATAGCATTAATTAGGGTATACTCTCTGTCGGTAACAAAATTGACGGCTCTGTATGACCGGTGTAAAGTGTTTTCAGTTTCTCCAACGTCCATGTGTAGTCTTCAAGTTTCTCACTCTTCATGAAGCAAAATGCTACTGGAATTATTTTCCAAGTAGAGGTGAACCCGACAACATGAAAGAGAGGCATCTTAAACTTATTGGTCTTGTACGTGCAATCAAGGACTAACACGTCGGCAAAAGACCTGACCAAACTTATGCAATCGGGATGAGCCCAAAAGATTGAAATTACTTCATTACTCAAGGGATGACTTCTATGGAACTCAACATAATGATTATCGGCAAGCAACTTGAGCACTTCTTGCATCGCCATTCTTGATTTCGTCCGGACAGCGTTCGAAGAAGATATGGCGTTGTATATTGACTTCATTGTAGACTTGTTCTTCTCATCTTCATGTCGTATGACGTAATATATTTGTCTCGGTGCAACTCCGGAGGTGGAAAAGTCTTCGACTATCTTCTTCTCCATATTGTTCAACCGTCCGACACACGGATGACCCAATAATGTCTCGGCAATCTCATGGTTGTGGGTTCCATTCTTCACTTCTACTGTCCATTTCCCTTCTTTTTTGTTTCTAATATGTATCGTGAATGGACAACCACATTTCCTCGTTCCAATATTTTTTTGGAACTTTACTTTGGATAACTGTGTTTTTCTTGTGCGTTCTGAACACACCACCTCTTTTACAGCCAACCACCACAATTTGTCGTCCCGGGCAATTTTGGGCCGATCTGGATATCACTAGAACTATATTATTTTCCCGTCCAACTTCTCGACACCAATGTACCGCTCCCTCGCTTGATTCAAAACAAAGATCGGCCCAGAATAAATGGATTACATTGACTGCAATTGGAGCAGGTACTGCAAAATCGGAAGATCTCAAGTCCTACAATAGAACATAAAAGTTAATACAATTAGACAACATCATAAAGCAAATATGTTTCATAGATTAGGACTGCCAGAGAGGTGGCAGTCCTTCACATATGTAGGACTGTCAGGCCCCTGGCAGTTCTACATATGTGAAGGACTGCCACCTCTCTGGTAGTCCTAATCTATGCTCGTGAATGCCAGAGAGGTGACAGTCCTCTGTGTCACAACCTGATTTTTCACCCGATAAAAAGTTAAAATTTATTTACCAAGAAGGCTTCCGATGCATCAAAGTGTTCTTCGGACGTGGCGGAAAGAGAGTATACAATATTTGATGATCCCGGTTGTTCCATGTTCAATATTTTTCTACATTAAACACATAATTCAACTTTTTATATGTGAAATTCATGTTTAAAACATTAAACATATATTAATTCGATGACTTACCAATAAATGGGAGAAGTCAATGACCTAGAGTTGAGGGAAAAATTTGGGATAAAATTCAACGACCTAGAGTTTAGAGAAAAATTTGAAAAAAAATGTAGGTTTGGAAAAAAACTTGGGGTTAAATTCTTTACCTAGAGTTGAGGGAGAGAAGAAAAGAGTTGAGGGAGAAAAGAAAAGAGTAGAGGGAGAGAGAAAAAGAAAACAAAAGTTGGTATTTATACCTTTGCTTGGGCTAGCCCAAGTAAAAAAAATTGATGGCAAACTTGTAATATTTTAAAACATTTTTGGGCTAGCCCCTAGCAAAAAGGGTGGTGCCCTTAACAATGAAGTATTAGTATTTTTTGTCAAGCTGTTAGAATTTATTCCTCTGTAGTTAATAGTGACTCGGTCTCGGGCTCATGAGGCGTAATG